>JAHYIO010000004.1:1259547-1889321 GCA_020543525.1 Coriolopsis trogii
GCAACTTGAGCTCTCTAAATATTTCCAATATCATCAAAGCAATATCATTAAGGCAGGATCACTAATCACAGGATTGCCCAGCTTAATAGGCTGCTAACCTTTGAGGTAATTGTACTCTAATCTATTGCTTACACAATCTGACATTACATAAGAAATATTAGTGGCCACAAGAGGGTCACAGGACATTGAAGTATAATTTCTTCATAAGAGCATCAGCAGTTGAGGTATGTACATATGTAAGTAAGTGCCTACTTATATATGGAAAATATTATGCTATCTGATAGGTTCACAGGTTATGCCTAGTACAAACCTGCCACATTTACAAGCATCTAGGTACATCTGAATTATATATAGAATATATAAATATTTGTTATTATCTGCATGCATCTAGATACTCACAAGCATGAAAATTACATTTACAGAGCAGAAACCTTATGGAACTGGGCTTCACCCAAGCTAGGACAACCAGAGGTTGAAGCAGAAATATGACCAGTACAATTTTGAAAGTATTGTACTAGGAATGAGTTGGCCAAATCATAGCTCCAGGATGGAACCAGGTTGATCCCAGCACAAACTGGTAAGTCACATGTTATATCCCAAATTGGGCTCACATTCAGCATGGCTAGCATGCTGGCTAAGCTTGCCTCTTGTGGCTCTACCATTTCAATGATTGCTTGTCCCTAGCATCGTCAATGGACTCACAACAGAATGAATTCCACTACTCATGTACATGTGGGCTATATAAGCACAATTGTTTGTCCATAGCCTATACTTCCATCCAGTGACTCCTTCCTTATATATCTCCTGTTGTTGTTGTAAGTGGTGTTGGAGTGCAGATAGGGACCATATTTGTGCATCAATAATTAGCACTAAAAATCATGATATGTACCAAAAATGAACACTTATCCCATTGTTTGCAATGTGCAACACAAAGACTGACATCTCAGAGTATATTCAGAAACTATGTTGAAACTTCATCCCATTTGGAGGCATACCAATGGAAATCATTTTTCCTCTGGATGAGCCTTGAAGGGAGGTTCATCAGGAAAAGCACCATAGCACTGAGATTCTCTCAGGCATAGCCACTATTACCAGGCTCCTATAGAGCAGCTCAGGGCTTGTTAGCAACAGGCAGAGACACCCAGAGAATACTGGGGAAATATAGACCATGCATTGATGTTTAGAGTGTGTTGTCAAGTCTATCTACCATACACTTTGATATGTATACATGCTAGACCAGTTGTTTACCAAAAATAAAGGACATTTGTTGGGTACATTGTCACCAGTCCATGCAGGTTCAGCATGTCTACCATATAGTGGAAAGAGCATACAGCTCTGAATATATATCATAATCAGGCTCAGCAGTGGGTTTGAATAAAGAGTACCATTCAATGTATGCCAAGGCACTCTTTTGTTGTGAACCTCTCATTTTCATTGTCCTTTTGTTTGGGCTTCCACTATTGATCCAGTGCTCTCGCGCATACCTGTGATCTATTGTCCCTAGCACTTATTGTTTTTCATATATAAGTAGTAGATGCTCACCACCTGGAGACTTTAGTTTCAACCTCTTGTCTCCAGGTGAGCCTCACTGTATTTTTGTTCACTTACATTCTCTCAATACATCTTGTCTCTAGCCCTGTGTGTTGAGTCTTGCTCCACTCTTGCTGCACAAGACTTGTACTCTCACCCTTGCTCGATATCTCAGTCTCCTACCACGTCTCGCTTGACCACAGGTCACAACATTTTGGCCAACTGCCTGGAGCAGGCCCAGCATCCATAGTCTCAGGGAGATGGGATATTACCTTTACTCTACCTATCCATATACCTGCTCATTATGGTTAGCAATAGTTGATATTAGCCCAGAGATTCTGTATCTGCAAGACCAGTAGACTCAGCATCATCCTTGACAAGAATAATGACTGTGTCAAAATGTGCTGCCTGTCTCTTTGATGCAGGAATTGCCTTGACCATGTCTCACAACTCATCATTATCAGAAGGTCCACTGTACTGGAATTTGAACATGTGGTAAACGTCCAGGCAGTCAAAGGGAAGCAAGTGTTCATATGTGATGTGGGTGGAAGTACGATGTGCCAGGAGGGTGTTCAGAAATTCTTTCAGCTGGCAGATGAAGGATGGTGCATGATGTTGCTCTTCAATGAGAGATAGGCAATGGCAGGGGTAGGGGTAACCCTTTTGAGGGTATATGTACCCTTACCCTAGGGGTGAGGGTATGGGTGGCCATATATAGATCCTTGCAGTTTCCTATACCCATGGGTCCTATATCCATACTCTTGGCACCTACCCTTAGTTCTTTACTGAACATCGGGTGGGAGAGCACTTCGGCCTGTGAACATTGGACTTGATTTTGATTAGTATGGGTAGCAACTCTGAATATATGACTAAGTGTTCAGTTACTCCTATTATTGAACATGACTTGCAAATACTTCATTCCTGCTTGACACAATTGTGCTTCTTTTCTCACATCTGCAACGGACATATGGGGTGCAACACTAGTGCAACAAAGTGCGCTGCTGCTACATTGTGGTGCTCCAACCATGAGCATACTACAAAAAAAGAACAGGCAGGGCAAAGTCAAGGTGATCGAGATCAAAGACTCCGGAGATGAAAATGAGAGCTCTGACATGCCCTCTGATGCTCCCAAGCTCAAGAAGCAATGTGTAACTGTTCGTACTAAGAAGGAGGAGGAGGAAGAATAATAATAAGAGTGTGAGGGGATCACAACAGAGGAGGAGCCTGAAGAGGATGTGGAAGCAGAGCTTGGTGCATTGGAGTAGATTGGAGATGTTCCCAGTTAAAACTGACCACCTGCAGATCCAGCATGTATGCAAAAGGGTTGGAACTTGCCAATGTACGCATTCTTCCAGCCTGATGCTGAGGTTGGACACAAGGACGGCTGGTGGTATCATGCATTCACCTGCATGGCGAAGATATGCAAGGGTAAGAAACATGTTGTCTGGCGTTTTCTCGACCTGAAAGACTGGACATCAATGTCAAACTTGCAGTCTTATGCCATTGTCTGCTGGGGAGAAGAGGCAGTCGAGCATGCAAAGAAGGTTGTTGATACAGAGGAATTCCATAAGACAATTGTGAAAAGTTTGCAGCATGATGGGACAATTACTGCCTTCTCTCAAAGGAAGAAGGGCGTGATGACCTACTTCCATTGTTAGCATAACAAACCGCAGAAGCGGTAAGTTCTTGGAGTTTCCAGCAGGAAGAGTGGGAGTATTAACTACTAGATGCAAAGGGCAGAATTTGTTCAGTGGGTAGCCAAGGACCTGCAGCCCTTTACCACCATCATTGACCATGGGTTCCAGTCACTCATGAAAACTGGATGGCCTGACTGCTGGATTCCATCCCCAGACACTGTCTCCTGTGACACCAAGTTGGTCTTTGCGCACTTGCACAAGCTGATATTGAAGATGCTAAAAGAACATGAGGGGAAATTGTTATTTGCCACAGACACGTGGACATCACTGAACCACTGCACGTTCATTGTGGTGACCATACATCTGGAGCACAATGGTCAGCCGCTCTGTTTCTTGCTTGTTTGTTGAACTAGCAAAGGTACATACCATTGGGTGATGCCTCCCACCCAGTGCACTAATAAGCACCCTGGATTCAGGATACAGTTGCATACCGGCATCAACATGGCAGAAGTGTTCACTCAAATCCTACAAGAATTTGGGATAGAAGACAAGGTTAGTGATCGTGATCAAAACATGCATTCAAAACTATAACTCACCAGCAGTATGAGCAGATACTGAGGATTACTGGGGACAATGCCATAAACAATAACACTCTCACAGATGAGCTGGCAGTTCTCCTGCCTGAATTTCAGAGCACATTCAGCCACATGCGGTGTTTTCTGCATATATTGAATATAGTGGTGAAGGTGATTTTGAAGCAATTCAACGTAAAGAAGGTTGAGGAGCCTGAGGCACTGGTGGACAAAGACATGCAGAAACTTGCAAAGTTGGTGAAGGATTTGAACAAGGAGGAGGAGGAGGCTGAAGCCAAACAGGAGACCCTGGATGATGAAGATGGATTCTTGGAAGAGCTTGACAATGAATTGTGGGTAGACGAGGTGGAGACAATAAATGACAAGGAGCAGGCGGAATATGAGGAGGCTATTTGGCCCATTAAAATGGTTCTGGTCAAGGTCAGTCCAATTGGCTACTTGTCTTGACTCTGTATGCTGTGCTTACCGGGTTACAGATATGCAAAATTTTTTGCAAAATTGTACACTCGTTGACCAAGCTCTTGCCAGCATAGTACGAGCTGTTAAAGGACCTGGGTTTGAGTAAGCAACTGCTCCCGCACCCGCAAGATGTGCAGACACGCTGGAACTTGATGTATGAGATGCTGGCCATTGTTATCAAGTATGAGAAGGCGATCACACTGCTCTGCCAGCAGCACAATACTAGGTTGAGGGCCTTGAGACTGAAAGATATTGAGACAATTGAGAAGTATGTTGAAGATGCATGTGTGGGACTGGTCTTATGGTTCTGTTGTATTAACATACATCTTAAACATCTTGTGGGCCCACCGCAATCTGCCACATTTGGTTGAATAATAAACACAAATATTTGTTATCTGGTTATTGCACCTACAACACCTTGCTCTTATCATCCCATCACGCTCCCTCTCCTCAGCCTTGCTGTCCATGCTCTCTTGCCCTATCACCCTTTTGCTGTCTTGCCCACTTGCTCTCTTACCCTCTTGCTATCTTGCTATTTCACACTTGTCTTCTTACTCTCTCAGCCTCTCACTATCCCATCTTGCTCTCTATATCTCTGACTTGCTCTCTCACCCTCTTGCCCTCTATATCTCGCTCCAGTACTCTACCAACATGTCCTCAATGTCTAATGGGTCCCTATCACTGCACCCTCAGGTATTCAAGGACACTATATCATTCTTCTCAAGCAAAGCGCTGAATGCTTCCAAGGTTCTGCAAGCTATAGACAAGATTGATACCACACTAATCAATCAAATCCGTGATAAGAAGATCAATCTAGCAATACACTCAGTCCTCGCCAGAGCCAAGAGCATTCTCAACCAATACTACAAGTATCAGATACTTCCTCTATGCTACAATTTTGTGTCCTTGAGTCCCATATAACCGGCAGTCCACCTTATCCCATGCTAATCATGTTGAACAGTACTCCACCCCGAGCTCAAGGAGTATTACCTACAGCATATGGACTGGCCTACTACTTGGATCAAGAACACATGCGAGATGCTCAAAGAGGCGGTTGACTGCAGCTACAAGGACTTCAAGGGCAACATACATCTGGATGGCAATGATGCCATTTCTGAGCTATAGCCTGCTAGCTCAAGTACACACAAGAAGAACCTACTGAAGAGGAAGTGCAGCCAGGAGTATGATAATGATGTAAGTGATGATGTGAGTTACTTGCTGTCTTGTACAAAGACTGATTACTGATGTATCTTCTTCTTCCCCCAGGACAACAACATGTTTGAGGAGATGCACACCCTGTTTATCCAGAATCCACACTCGCAGAAGTCCAAGATCGAGCGCTTTATGGCCATGCCTTCTGAGTAGACGACAGACCCACTTTGCTGGTGGTACGAGCACCACGATATGTTCCCTTGTCTTAGTTGCATGGCTTGTGACTACTTATCTATACCCAGTGAGTACTAGTTTACTCTTGCACATCACCTTGCTGAACTTGCTCTCACCATTATGGCAGGCACATTGGTTGAGGTTGAGCATGTGTTCAGTTGGGGCTGTCGGGCCCTGACGTATGTGCGCAGTTGTCTCAGTGCACAGACAATGTGTGCACTCCTCTGCATTGGTAACTAGTCTCACTTGAATATCATCACTTTGGATGGTATGGCTGCTGCTGTTGGAGGACATTCAAATAAGGAGTTTGATAATGAGATGGATGAAGGGTGGGATAGAATCTAGCCTCTACTATGTAATTGAAGATCTGTGTATGCATCCTTGATGTTGGTACCTACCCAATATACAACCTCCCTTCATATTGGCATCCCCTTGTACCTTGTGTTCTGTGTTCATGATCCTGCCGTGGTGTCAGTCTTCCCAGATGCTACCACACGAGGCTCCACATGACCAGTATAAAACTTGCACGTGGGTATACTCTCCCTCTCTGACATTTTCTTGCCTGGTACCACCATGGTTCCTACTATCTTCATCAATGTGCTACACACACTCCCTCCTCCCATCCCTATACCTCTCTTGAGTGATCATCCTCTCTATGTCGAGATTGCTGCGGAGGTCTGGACATCCAACCACTGTACCCGCTCACTTCGCACCTATGTTAGGTGATACATCATGCAAAACACGGACAATAGCACTCAAGCCCTGCCAGGCATAGTCAGTGTATCAACTGTGGCTCTTATCAAATCTCCTTCCCTTGTTGCCTTCATGGCATTGGTTTGCACTCTCGATAAGAACACTCTCTATTCCCCTTGTGAACTCCCTAACATTGTGCGGACTGCCATTACTGCATTTGGACACATCTTATTGCAAGTGGGATACACACGCCCTCACCTTCAACCACCTACCACTGGATGGAGAGGCTCTGGCCTCCTTTGTTGCACATTACAAGGTAATAGAAAGCCAGGAGCTGCTGAGTGGTGGGTCTGTTGAAAACATCATGCACATTTTGCACTAGGCACATGGCTCAGTTCAGATGTGTCTATATTCAATAGTCACTTCAAGCTGCTCTATTTACCTAGCTATAGGGCCAGAGATGGATCAATCTGATGTCGGAACATGTGCCTGTCAATTAGATCAGTTTTTAACCAATGTACACGTTCACCAATCAAGGCTTATGTTTATAACAAATACTTGTTTGTCCTATATACATACTGTGTGATACTCCCAGGTAACCTGCATAAGCGTATATACCCTCTGTGTACCTGCACCCTTGTGTGACATACTCTCACCCTTCACACCCTCCTGTCAAAGGGTAGGGGTATAGGAGGGTAGGGGTAAGAGTGGTCCTCTGGGCACCCCAGGGTTACCCCTGCCATTGCCTAATGAGAGACAAGAGCTTGCAAGGCTGAGATGGATACTTGAGGAGGGATGGACAGCAGATAGACATGCAAGAGCGGACATAGAAGGGATCAATAGAAGCAAGGTAGTTCTGGAAGCCAGTGACCTTCTTCTATCATGAAAGCCAGGTCACTAGCTGTGGAAACTCGTTATGATAGTTTGTAGCCTGCCAGCCTTCTTTGGTAAAGTTGATATGAAGATGCTCAAACATTTCAGTGTTGTAGTTGTCTGCCATGCCCAGTGACTTGATGGACTTGAGGTAGTGTAAGAGGGAGTAGAATTTTGGGATATTGAGATTGCTATGGATGCCAGTCTTGAGGAAGTAGGGCTTGTACTCATGGTTACGTAAAGTGTTCAAATGCCTACAGTTAGGCGCTCATTGCAAACACAGAGATATTTGTTTGTACTCTCAGCTACTAAGATGGATACCATTCTACTGGTATCAAAGTGTTGATGTATCTGTGTTCTATGAGTATGTATAGTATAAACTATGATTCAATTGAAGTGTCTGCCTTGACAGCCACAACATGGCATGATGCACCCTGACCAATTGTCAGCCCCCTGGCCATTCTCATATTTGAGATTCTGGCCTAAACATATATGAGTGTATTTCTGAGATCCATGGGTACTCTGTAAAATATTCTGATAAATATCCATGGTCATTTGACCAAGTTGTGACACATACAAAGTTGAAGAGGTGCAGGGACACATGTCCCTATCTGAAATACAGCTGCATCTGTGCCACAGTCTGCTTATGAAATGACCCTACTCTTAACTATGTAAATTTTACTGTGCTACTACTTATGTATGAGTGAAAGCCAAATGTGAGTCTTAACCCACAGGTCCACAAATGGGGCTTCAATTTGAACTATGCCAGACATCCCTATGTCTTTTTCAAATAGTATGGGTCACAACTTGGTCAAATGACCATGGATATTTATCAGAATATTTTACAGAGTACCTATGGATCTCAGAAATACACTCATATATGTTTAGGCCAGAATCTCAAATATGAGAATGGCCAGGGGGCTGACAATTGGTCAGGGTGCATCATGTCATGTTGTGGCTGTCAAGGCAGACACTTCAATTGAATCATAGTTTATACTATACATACTCATAGAAGACAGATACATCAACACTTTGATACCAGTAGAATGGTATCAATCTTGGTAGTGTTCGCAACGAGTACCTAACTGTAGGCGTTCGAACACTTTACATAACTATGAATACTTATTCCAGTCTTTAAGTGCTGCCTCCATGTAACCTAGAGTGATGTTGTTGTGGGTTGTGTATTGTGTGATATGAAGTTGAGGAGAGTGCAACAGGCACAGATCACTTCTTGGGGGACAGTGCCAACAAGACAGCCCAGTGGGATTTTGGCTATGTTCTTCCGCTCTAATTCTGAGTCTGAGGCTTGAGGTTGATATACAGATGGAGGCTCACAAGAAGATATTGCAGACATTCATAATGTTGACAGAGACACTAACATGTTTAATGAAGAACATGTGGCTGTACAACTCTCAGATACAACGATTAGTCAACCCTTAGAACCAGCCTCATTGGGACCTGAACCTTCAGTGAATGCTGTTGGCAGAGGTTCTGATTAACTGTTAAGATCAGTCTAAGTGAGGGATGCTGCGGCCTTCGAGTGCGCAGCGATATGTCGCAAAGATGTGAAGAGAGAATAGAACACCGTTCTATTCAGAAGCCTGATGGTACAGATTAGGTGAACGAGGAGATCGAAGCTGGGGTTCCTTGATGGAAACCTCGGCTATTATATATAGTACAACGTAGCCTGCCATAAATGGTATAGTGTCATGGCAGTACTATAGAAACGGAGTCATGAGGCTGCAGATGACTGAGCGGGGGTTATATATAGCTAAGCTGACAGATCTGGGTTTATATATAGATGGGCTGACTGAGCAAGGGGATATAGATAGCAAAGATGATTAAGCATATGTAAAGGTGATGACGAAAAGACGAACGATGCATGCGGGATGACAAAGAGTAAGCAGGATGACAACAAGGGACAGAGGATGCAACAAAATGGTAAGGAACAAGATGATACTGGTCAGGAACAAGGGTAGGTTGTAACATTAACAGTATTCCGGTTTGGGCTCTCTTTGATTCGGGATGTATGACAGATGCCATCTCTCCAGCAGTAGCATACATTATGGCAGTGGATTGAATAGATCTAGTGCACCGTATTGGGCTACAGCTTGGTGTGAAAGAAAGTCGTACAAACATCAACTATAGCACAAAAGTGCAAGTTGAAGTTGGACCCATCAAGACTTGCCACTACTTTGACATAGTGGACTGTGACTGGTATGATATAGTACTGAGTTTGCCGTTGTTTACTAAAGTGGATTCAGGATTTTGATTACTATCTGTTGTCTTGGAAAAACTCACAATTACTGGTGATTTATCCTCTAGATATTCTTCTAAGTTTCTAAATCATATTTCTAAGTCTGCATAGTCAATGTAATTTAGATTCAACCTTTCAAAAGCAGCACTGACTTTGCTTCTTCTTACTTATACAGGTGTCCTTTTAAAGTCCTTTTGCATAGATGCATTTGGCCCTAAGTAAAAAAATGCTAACACTTGATCTAAACTTTCTCTAGATGGAGGAAGCACCAAATCTATTTTTGGCATGAGCAAAGAATGACTTACTATGTTAGCTTTCATCTTTGACATTCCACAAACATGGACCTTAATAATACAGTAATTATGCTTCACTCTTGATATAAGCATTTTTTGGTCCAGCTTAGTCCTTGTAACTGTGGTGGAATATTGTCCATTAGCTAGGCTATTTACTGGGACTTTACTGTCTAACATTTCATTTTACCATCCTGACAGATTTTACTACAATTAGGCAGTAATACAGGCCCATCAGTAGGTTTAATTGGGTTGTTCATTGATCTGTGTTCTTATCTCATAATATTTCCATCATTGACTAATAATTCAATATTAATTTCATTTTTATTGATTTCTGATGAAGTCCTATGAGGATTTAGTAAACCACAAACAACACATGGTCCTTCTAAGAATTTCTTAATGTCTAATTTAGAGACATTTGCCCAGATCACATCCTTGGTAATTTTTTTTGGTAAGTAATATAGAAATTATTGTGTCTGTGCTTTGTTTAGTATCTAGAATTTGCCTCCATTGATGATACTTCTTCTGTTTAAGTGCTTTGGAGACCTGATCTACAAGCATAAATACTGAGATGTGTTCTGCACAATTAATACACATGTGTTCTTTAAGAATATTGAATAAATCTCCTCGCGCTCTCTGGAGCGTGTCTCATGTCACCTGAGAGGAGGGGGTTTTGGCGAAACGCGGACGCTCCAGCCTTTGGGCTGAGGGAGCATCCATGCGGATTTTATTCGGCGGGAGTACAAGACGGTAAAAGGTTAAGAAAAAGGAAGAGGAAAAGGAAATTGATTTGGAAGATGGGAAGTATGAGCGCGGACTTGCAGGCAAGTTGTAGTGCTGATGCGCACCAGCCTCGGCGAATGGTGTGGGTGAGTATTGCAAAATATTCATAATGGCCCGCATGGAGATAGGTGGGTATGATGGCAGGGTCACTGCGTAGCAGTGCACGATGGTAAAGGGAACATCATGGCGTGAAGGACAGCGGGATATTCGTGTATGTAGATTTGCCAGGTGTCTGATGACCAGCGGCTGCTAGCCTGGATAGTCACTGAGGGGACCTCCGCTATAGCGAGGGCAGTGGCACCACTGGCATGCATCAAATAGCCGCTGATGTTGTCATATGGGAAGAGGGCGTGGAGCGATTTGATAAACCAGCACCTAGTTGGAATGGCACCGCTCGCGTGAAGCCAGAGTTCCGGACGGCAGGGGAACATCTCATCCCTCAACGCTAGATAATGAAGGAAATGTGGGATTGGGTTGTGGGATGCGGCCGTTGCATTAACACGCACAGTGTCCCCCGCGAAATGTTTGTCAGTTTTGTGTCCCTGGAGCATGTATTGGAATGTGCTGTCCTCAACAGTGACGGTTGCGAGCTGGGTCACCTTCCGGTAGGAGCGGAGATGGGTTTGATCCGGCCAGACGAGTTCTCCCAGGCAAAGGAGAGCATGGAAATCTGTGAGAAGCTGTGCCAGGAACAGGATGTCGTCATAAGATGAGAAATGAGATAAGCATTTGATTGCGCAATTGAGATCTTGCGGGGAGAGTGCACGCTTCCGCTGGACAGGTTGACTGTATAAGCGCATGCATCCCTTTAATGTGCGGGCCATGAGAAGATGGCGCCTGGCTTCACGCACTTTGGGGAAGAAGGCTTCAAGCTCATTGCAGATGCCTGAGAGGTAGGAGTTAACAGATCAGGGGTCAATATAGTAGGATTTATAGATGACATAAAGACTGAGCATGTGTTCAGTCGGAGTGATCTGCAGATTGTGCATAGTATAGAAGGAAATATATGAGCGAAGGGTGGATGAGTATGAGGACTGAGTTGATCACTCGAGAGTGTTTTCGAGCGCGAGCGCGCGCTCCTAGAACAGACGTTCCATTAGCCATGGTTCCCACATGGGGCACCACGGCACTTGTCGGGAAGGGGTCATGATTGAACAGCCCCCAACACATTCCAAGGGGGTGTGAAACAATGGATCAAGATCTGAGGATCATATGTGCGGGCGACATCGATTTTGCCACGCAAGAGCGCATCCGCTACGATGTTGAATCGGCCCGGAATATGCTCCACTCGGACCTCCATCCTGGTTGCAAGAAGGACGTCAACGGAGCTGATAAGTATTCCGTTGTAAGTGGGGCTTGCGCTAAGGGAGTTGAAAATGGACACGGTGTTCGTGTTGTCGAACAAGATTGCCAGGTGCCGAACAAAGCGACTGGCCTGCCTCCAAGTGGCTACGTGATGAATTGAGGCACAGATTGCGAGCGCCTCGAAACAGAAAATAGCATCCGAAGAGGTACTGCTCGGGCGGTTGGACAGGAAGCCCAGATGGCACCATGGAAAGTATAGGCCCAGACCAGATCCGGAGGCATCTACAAGAGTGAACTTATCGCAGTGGATGCCAGGGACCAAGTCGGCCGGGGACCAGGTGCTGGAATTGAGGATTCGCACTCCGGATACAGTGCATACGTGGTTTGTGAGCCATCGGAGATCTCGTATCATGCTCACATTGACGTAAATGCCAGCGTGCCGGTGTCGCTTACCAGCCATCTTATTGTAGAGATGCGAGAGAGCGGGCTGCAGAAGAGGGAACATGTTGAAGGACCAGTTTGCATAGCCAACGAGGGCCTGAAACTGGTGGAGAGGTCTTCTCTGGTCGCCAGGGGAGACATTGATGAAATCTTCTATTGTCTGTATGAAGAGCGTCTTCCGGTCATTTGGGAGCGTAATGCTGAAATCTTCGATATCGATCTGAAACCCAATGATGGGGATCTGGGTGCCTGCGATCTGCTTTGCTTTCTCGTGAGGAAGCCCAATCTCATCCCACAGTCCAAGTAACCTCACCTGTGCTGCGGGCATGAACTTGGAGTAGGGCCTGTACCATTCGACCACAGACTGACACTTTGGGCCGAAATTATCATCCATGTAATTGCCGATAAACTTAATTTGATACTTGTTTACCACAATCCAATGTACGCAGGCGTTGAATGTGGCCCACATGTGAAGCGAGGCCTTTCCCCCAAAGACATTGCATCAGTCGATATGCCGCTGACCGTCAATAGTCACAACTTGCCGTATCTGCCAAAACAGCGACATTGGGAGGCGGCGATAGGCTTGTGAGACGTCCGACTTCCAAAGGATGAACTCGTCACTGGGAAAAGCCCTCCAGATGCGACACAAGTCAGTTCCAAGCATGGGGATTCCATCCAGCACAGCGCCCTTAATAGACTTGGGCCGGATAATGAAATTAAGGGAGAACGAACTGGCACTCTGGTCGTTTACGAGGCGCAACTTAGCCGATCCGGGCTTTGGGACAACGTGGATCAGCATATTGTACATTCCCGGAAAGAGCTTCGTGCCGAAAGAGGCGGAGTAGCATCCTAAACGGATCTCCTCATCCCTCTGGTCCCGCAGAAACTGCAATGCCGCTCCGTCATGTGGCGCTGGTCGTTCCTCATCCCATGTGTTGGGGTATGCCTCCGGTTTTGCATCGGCGAAAGGCCAAAACCCTTCGCGCAAGCCCTTTACTACGCTCCACACGAATGGCTGGTTGGGATGTTCAGCTAGAAGCACTTCAAAGTGCTCGACATTGATAGATGTGGTGATCTTGAACAGGTCTGGGTGATCATGAAGCGTTCGGATGATGACCGGGTCCTCGCAGACCTCCGCAGGCACATCCAGGAGGGGTTGATGCACGAGCAACATCAAAGCGAATGAGCGCTTGTTGACTGACATGTCGCGATCATTCCAAGCCATCCCCCACAGGAAACGCGGGCTCGACACTGCCGCTACGTCCAGCATGACCTCCTTCTCACCACTTTGCGACCCCACCCAACCACTCGTCATTCCAAATGTGGGGAGAATGGCTGAGCGCAAATCATCAGGCCCTCTCAGCCTGCATACATCCGGCTGGTTCATGCTGCGGTCAGACGGCTGGCGTGGCATGGGTACAATTTGTGCTAGTGTGGGAGCTGTTTCCACAGATGAGGCAAACGTGCTTGAAGCGACATTCCCTAGCCTGCTGAGCGCATTTCCCTCAGTTCCAGTTTCGGCATGGTTCGTGAATCCTCTGGGACTTGGACCTAGCGATCCCAGTGTCCGATCTGGCTCGCTCAGACCCTGCTCTGCCAGTGGCCGCTGCAATGTTTGCTCCAAGCAGGTCAAGGAAACTGGCTCAAAGCTCTCCAAACATGTGGAAGTCTTCAAGTGTAAGAGTGTGCACAAGCGAGATGTGCTTGCAGCAAGCTTTGTCATACTCAATGATGCGAGGGTGCACAGCCATGCTGTAGGCGTGAAACAGTCCGAAGATGTGCTTCTGATAGGCGATGATTTTCTGTCGACGGTGCGGGAACGCGAACAATATGGCGTCGACAGTCTTGGTAAACGTGAGGTGCCAGCTCGTGGGATCGTTGACGCGCCGTGTTGGCTCCTTCTGTCCAAGGATGATTTGGAGATCTCCGAGCTTATGGTGGAGTTCCGTGTCAGAGACATTGGAGAAGGCTCCAGTGAGCACTTGATCGAGATCCACTGCCCTCCCCATGAGAACATTGTTCCATTCACACTTGGGAAACTCGGATGTGATAGCCATGGTAAGGAGATGTCACTTAGCGCTTCCAATATCGTGGTGGTAGACCTCCAATTGCTTGAGAATCTTTCTGATTTTGGGTTGAAGCGTAGCCTTGGCGATCTGGTCGGAGGCCATCCACGCATATTGTGATTCGTCAGCTTGCTTTGTGGCTCGGCTGTCGTCCTGCTCATCTCCAGACGTATCTCCTGTCTCCTTGCAGCTTCGCTTCCTGGAGGGAGGTACTCTAGTGAAAGCCCTCTCCTCCTTTCGTCGGTTGTGACGTCATCGAGACTGGTGGGGAATGGCTCTGTGGGTGTCTGCTTGGTGGCCGATTGAGTTGCAGCGTCTGCGGATGTGCCTGGTCGAGAAGTGTCTGCCTCAATTGACACTGAGAAGTTTGCTCCGCGCTCGCGGTCAATCTCTCTGAGCATCTCAATGTAAGATTGCAGAGTACTCATGAGTTGGTCTCCAGTGAGCCCAACATCCTTGTGAGCAAGGATGGATAAGAGCTGAACATTGGCTGTAGCCTCCCCAGAGGATCCCCCGCTCTTTTAGTACTCTTCCACCACTGCGTCACATTGCTTCATGGCCTTGGCGCGAAGCTCTTGTCTTTGGGCGATGCGTGCCTAATGGACTGACTCCATTGCTGCTCGTGAAGGCTGGGTGCCTTGGGGTCCTGGCGTGGCTGTATTCTGTCCAGCAAGCTTGGGCGTGTTTGGCTGTTTGCTTCCATTCTTATCTGACATCCAAACTGATTCGATAGATGGTGAAACTGAGATAGCTAAAAATGCAGAGCGCACGCGGCTAGCGGGCGATGTTGTGTGAGTGAGCAAGAGGGCAAGCCATGCGAGGCACACAGAAAAACGCTCACCTAGCAGGTGATGTTGTGGGAGTAAGCAAGAGGGCGAGCCCCTGTTCTTTGCTCCCACCGCTAGGTAAGGGTCCTCAGCATGGGCGGCTACATCGCCAACAGCAGAGTCGACAGGAGTCACTCTGGAACAGGTGAAAGAGCACGCCGCGCTGTTGCGCAGGGGTGCACACACTCTCTGTTCATACAGCCAGCCATGCACATGGCGATTCAACTCATGAAAAGTACTTTTAACCCAATTAGAACATCTTGTGTCTACATTCAATATGCCATAATGTCAAGCTGTTGTTATAAGTTGTTCATTAGGCACTCTATCAATCAAATTGATTAGTAAAATGTGAATATAGATTACTCCATTGGTTGGAATTATATTTGGATCAACAATGCAGTTAATATATTTGTAGTCCATATTAGTTCTTAGCTGACCACAATGATTCTAAGTTATCAAAGTCTGTGCTTTCCAAGATTACATTGCTGTTTTGGATTTGTGGCAGTCCTCTTAATTATTGGCAGGTAGTCGTGTTTGTACATGTGAGCTTTTCTTAGTATACATTTGGTATGATTCAATTGATGGTGAGGTTGTACTAGACAGATATACTATATGCGAGTAGATGTCTTCTATTTATTAACTAATTCATGAACATTTTTATCAATGAATACATGTGCAGATAGCAAGCTTGCCTTGAGGGTGCCTGCCAAAACCCCACCCATATAGAGCATTGCATAATGTACATTGGCATACTCATGCAGTAAGACTGTCTTTAAGTGCTGCTGTGAAGTTGGATCAAGACTATTTGTAGCCTAATGAACATATATACTGTGAGTTGCTACATCAGTAGTTTGTGACTCAGCAGGCACAAATGTAATACATGTGCCTAACAGTATAAAGAGGACAGTGTGAAGAGCAGCTAAAATGGATAGCATGTGGGACTATATGTCTCCAGGGATAATTGAGCAATAAAGACTTTGTATCTCAGTCATGTGACTTACAATCATATAATCATTGCCAAACATCACACAATCTGATGCAATATAATATAATTTCTTCAGGATTGGAATGCTCAATGATAAGTCTTGTAGATAGTCAACAGAACACTTTGCTTTAGGTATGTATCTTAGACTTATCCTTGCATAAAGCAACCTATCAACATGAACAGTCATTGTATGTTTTGTCTTCTCTATGAAATCTGACAATTCTACTAGTAATGAAAAACCACTTGCACATAAGGCTACACCGTCTTCTACCTTCAAGTCTACTTTGGATTTTCCTGTTGCATTATACATGATCATATATATTGGCAAATGCAGTGTTTACACACATCCAGAGATGATGAGGATGTCCCCAAAAAGTTAAAAAAAATTAGTCCTTCATCATCTTAACTTGGACAATAATAAACAAAACATGGCTGAGGAGGAGGCACTCCACAGCGAGGACGTTAGACACACCCTAAAGAAACTATATATGCTATTTTCTCATCAACTCATCACATGCATATCACAGTTGGGAACCTTTCATGGAGTCCCCAGAAACTCAATGTTATTGGAGACTCATTGCCAGATGTTGACAAGTTCAGGCAAACATAAGCAATGGTACATGCACCACCATCCAAATGTAGTTGGATAAGATCTGATAGTTATGTAGTGCAACTTCAGACAAGGAAAGTCTCATGTGGTATTATGTCCAATTAGAGTCATTCAACACATAATTTACAGGGAAGTTTTGCCTAAGAAGAAGACGTGAGTTTAGATTAAACTTACAGCCATTTGTTTGTGACAATTTCGTGTAGATTGCCTTCTATCGAAGACATCTTAATGACCCAGTCTTCTACTCTGAAGAAACAGAACTTTTTGTACGTGACCAAAGTAATGATCTATGACCCATGTCACTCATGAATATGGCTAGAATGTCAAAATTTGCTACATAGATAATGTCTTCAGGGAAAAAGACTTTGACCAACATATTCAATCCGTTAGAAAACAGCAACTCTGACACTTCTTTGGCATTTGACAGGCTCTCCAAAGTAATTGTCATGCCAAACAGCAAATTCAAGCCCCCATCCCCCCCTCCAACATAGTGTTGCACATGCTAATGATTATGACTCTTTAACAATGAACCTTGGGCGCACCAACAATGATATCAGGTAGGTGAATGTAATTGTTTACCCAAACCTGATTTGTTGACGCAAATCACATAGATCGAAGAAAAGCACGAAGATGAGTAAACTCAAAGACATGGTAGTCAGATCTCTCCATTCTTAGCATGCCCTTACATACTTTTCCTTGTTTATAAACTTATCATGTACTAGTAAAGTGATGGATGTAGACCACATCTTCATCAAATGTTAGTGCTGACAATTGCAACACAACAAATGCCCTCTTGCAGTTGGAAAACATAGGACAGGGCATGTCCAAGTTCAATTCTCTTGTCAACAATCTTCTGCATGATGTGTACAATGTAGAATTTCAAGGATTGTACTCAATGCTGCTGCATTT
Source organism: Coriolopsis trogii (assembly GCA_020543525.1). Classification (NCBI taxonomy): domain Eukaryota; kingdom Fungi; phylum Basidiomycota; class Agaricomycetes; order Polyporales; family Polyporaceae; genus Coriolopsis; species Coriolopsis trogii. The sequence continues at coordinate 1,277,192 of JAHYIO010000004.1, forward strand.
GGAGTGAGTGGTAGTGACCCATTTGTTTGTTGTTGTTGCTGACATTCATATAGCACAGCTGATGTTCAGTACAATATGGCACACTTGTCTACTCAAGTTTCAGCATCATCATGCAACACAATCTGCATTGCTTGTACAGTGACAGTCAAAAATAATGCCGTAATGCTCGCTCCCATTTTTTCGCATTTTCTCTATAAGTATACCATGTATAGCCAGACTGTGTGCTGTATCATATTACTAGTGCTGCACATTACTCATGCATGTATTTATTAGCATTCCCTATCTAATAGGAGCCTGGCAATGCAGCTAGGATGCACATTGGATGAGTGTAAAAATGAGCATGATCTAAATAATTTGACTGATTTCCTACTACCAGATTGAGACATATGAATGCATTCTCTACAAAGATGTACTACTCCTCACTATACATACATCTGTAGCAAGCATCATGTACAATATGGCCATATTGACTGGCAACTGCAGTTATATTTGTGTCCATTTTCAGCAGTCACCCTTTGAAAACACAGACCTGTATCTTATTCCAGGATTCACAAAGCCAAGTTCCAATGTATATACAAATACTATGGGACCTATTATATAGAACACTATAATATACAGGCCACTTCCATGCAGTTCCAAGGTCTTAAGGGAGGCTTAATGTGGGTAATGCTGATTATGAGTGACAAAATTGAGTATATTTCTATTTTGTATCTCCAATCATGGAGGGTAGATATTCTCTGCCATAACCAGATTATATGTTGGCATGGATACTATATTGTGATAAAGGAGACTTGTGAAAGGTTCAACTATACTTAGCTAGATCAGCAAAAAGTTGGAATACCAACTACGCTCCAAAGGATGCAATAGTAGTAATTATGGCCTGACTCTTCTACAACACCTGATGCTTCAATTCAGTGTCTACTTAATAGAACATTATGACATGCAAATGTTGCTATGGTCTCCAGCTTATGAATACCTACCATCAAGGATAAATGATATACTCAACTTTGCTATACTCTGAAACCCTATACCATGATAGTAATCACATTACTCTATTTGAAGCAAAAACTAGACTGACATTCTGAACAGTGGGTTATATACTTTGTACTTGAGTCTTTATAACACCCAGCTTTCATAGGTCAGAACTAACTGGGTCTTTATAGGGAGTAATAATAGTACAGGTAGCAAGGCTGCATTCAATACTCAAACCAAATTATTGAATCATCAAGTCTGACAACAACCTGGCAAAGTGAGTAGTCAGAATGCATACAGGGAGATATACTACTCTATACCATAATATTATAACTTCTCAATATATATCAAAGTCTAGGAAGCAACATAGTATGGGAGCATTGTTGTCTCATTTATGAGGCTCCCTTAGCAGTTTGTACTACTATCTCTGGTTCCATAAATACATTGATAGTGATGCATTCCTATTATCACACAAAGATGGCTTGTATGGGTCACCTTAAGACGTCTCTCAAAATAGGGCCACAAGATTGTTACTTGAATATCTCTGCCAATTCTGGGCCATTCAAACTCTCTCTTGTATGTATGGATAGAGCACATAGTAGGGTATCAATATGTACACAGATGTCCAGACATTGCTCAAGAATGCTGCCCCAATACAATATCTTAGACACCCAATAACCCCTGGGCATTATTTTTGACCACCACTGTAAGCACATGTTGGGACAAGGCATTGTTCATTGACTGCACAATCATCAACACCACCTGCACTGCAGGCAATGGTGCCTATGTTGTTGTGTTTTGTGAGTGGATCCAGCGAGTCAATTCCAAGGCAAGAACAAGGTAATTGTCCTCAAGATGCACCAAGGACCCAAATGTGCCATTATGTCCAGGTTTGACATGGTGGTGCAATGTAATATCATCTATCTGACCAACTTTGGCAGCAAGCTTGTCAAATATGTGGCATTCATCCCTCTCAAAGGCGAGTGGGATTGTGCTATATACTTGTTTGGGAATATCTTCAATATACGTGGTATAGCACTTTGTAAACTACATACTTGATATTTGCTACATTAGGTTCCTTTGTTTCCAGTTTGCTCTCCAAGGTGTTACAACTAGTATGCAATCATTGTGCATAGGCAACAAGAAAGTCAAAGGTATATGCTGTCCTTTGATATGCTATCCAACACATAGAGTAACTACAAGCAGAGTTTATGGAAAACAATATTGGATTGAGATCTGACAAAGAAGGTCAAGCTAAACCACAAGTAGCTGGTCTGTCACATAGCGTGAAGGATATGCGTGAAGCAGCTAGGCAGATTGTAAGCACTTTGGTGAGGAGTTTATAGTCTAAGTTCAGCAGGGTCATGGAGCAGAAATTTGTGATATTTGTTCGCTCACCCTTCCCCTTATAGATGGGACATGTCCAACTCTCTGTGAAGGCTGTGCCTTTTGCAACACCATACACCTGAACATGTGCAGCAGAATTCCCAGCACATTCAAGTCTTTATGTTCAGCAAATCTGGAGTATTCTACATATCTAGCATGTAGCATGTTCCATACCTCGTAGGTGATCCATCCAGTTCTGGGGCCGAGTCACTTTGCGAGTAGCGCAATGCTACTACAAGCTCATTGTATGTCATCTTATCCCCTAGATCTGATGCCTGCTTATCCGTCAAGGTTGTGTCTATTGCATTCAGCACAGCTTGTATATGTTGTTTGCAAATGTCTGTGGCCTAATTTTTGACCTCTTATCATCTTTTAGCAGGTTCAGATGATATTGCCTAGCAAGGGCAGCCATTCTCTGAGAGTCCCACTCTAGTATTGGGTCTTCATTCTGGTCTGTTTCTCCATCCTTTTGGAGTATATACACCATGTCATGCAGTTTTACTTCTCTGTGCAACTTTGTCCAGTACTCCGTAGGTCTCTCACCTTTATCATCCATTCTGACTTAAGTTTGCACAGCGCACCCTGTGGGTTCTCCATATCGGTATGCACATTCCCCAGCTTAGCTAACTGGCCTTCTGTCCCCCATCCTGGGCACATTCTCATAGCTCAGGGCAACAGACACCATGCAGTGATCTAACTTAACGTCCTTTATATGTAATTTCCACCCTGTTGCCTTTGCACTAAGGTGCTGCATCAGGTATGTTCTATCTAACTGTGCATGGATAGCATTCTCCCCTGATCCACAGAAGAATGTGTATGCTTTTTCTCTATGATGTGACACCCTCCATCCCTCCACATAGAGAGTCCTAGTGTGATTTTGAGGCTATCAAGCACCTCGACTGACCAGTCTGGAGGTCTACTTATGGGCAGCCTATCTATGATATCCTTCACATTATTGAAGTCTTTAGTCATAACTGCTGGCCTTGCGGAATTCAGGTGGTTGAAACAGTACACTGTGACTTCCGCCCTTCTTGCACATCCATCTGACGCAGGTGTGTAGAGACAGAGTACCCAGTGTCCCAACACACATCTACTTCTATACCTCGTCCTGGCATAATCAACATGTATCTAGCATTTTCTGTGGACACCAACTATTTGTTCAGAATGATTGCTGTCCTGCTGGGTCAGGTGGTCTGGGTTGGATGAACACCTTCATATGATCTCCATATATATGCTTGATTTCAGTTCATCCAGAAGTGACCTCAGCCTGGGAGCTGTTCCTCTCTCTCCAAGGTTGCTGTCCCAGATCCCGAGCTTGGTGATCAGTGGAGTTGCCACCGGCAACCCCTTGCCCTCTTCCTGAGGACAATGCAGTCAGAAGAGGCCCTTGTGAGTGTTTTGCTACATTCCCACTATCTGATCCACCTACTTCATACTTGACATGCTATATGTGACCTGATGCTCTGCCTTTGCCCGAGCTGCCTCTGCTATTGCCACATTCTCCTTGTACACTCTTCACACCTCTCCCGACCTCAAGACATAGCAATCACATCCTTTCAAATCACCTCAAGGACGTCCCTAACAGTGTTATGCTGTTTGGCCCTTGCAGAGCTGCCAGCCTCTATCATCAACCCTGTGCCTGCCTTGCCAATGTCCAACACAGTGACGCCCTTCCAGCCCTTAGAGAGGGCAGTCAGCAGTGTGGTGTGTCTCTACCTTACAGAGCTTGCAATCTACTATGGGAGTGCCTGGCTGTCCTTCGTACCTGTTGTATGGGTAAAACTTGCACGTGTGGATATAGAACACATCTCCCACAGAGCATGTCTAGTATTGTCCTCCTCAGGGCTTCCAATGACCCTCCAGCCGCCACAGAACATGTTGAAGTATCTTACATTGCATGTCCAGAAGTGTGCAATAGGTCAACAGTCAGAGTTGAGGTACTGGCTCATGGTGAAAAGCTGCTTGGAATGGAGCTCATGGACCAGAAAGCTGCACTCCTCACTTACTGCAAACACCTGATGCCATGGCTGCATGAATGGGTTTTTGCTCCCGGGACCCCCTGCATTCTGAGTGTTGGGTGGGATGACAGTTACTTTAAAAGCCTCATTGTTATTGCGCTTAAACTTGAGCGCATGGAGGAAGCTCTTGAAGACCTTGCTAGGTCATCGGCAATCCAGTGGAGCCCTTGCCCACCCACAAGGGGTACTAGCGCAAGCATTGTCTTGCTATTGTCTAGGACCATATCTGTCTGACTGTTCTGGACCTATCACTGATATGAATGTACAGGAAGGAACCCAGTGTAAACTTGGGGTAGCCTGGCAGCAAAATTGAGGCCTTGGGACCCCTCTGGGTCATCTATCTGTGTGTGTCACCCAGATGCCTTGTAGCGTAGACACTTGCACTACTAGAAGAACCCGCCCAGCAGCTTGGGAACAATGGCCTAGAGCCACTCTCATCTCAAGAGGACTGTGGCACAGTCTTCCTGAGTTTGCACGCTTCGTGCGTTCGGAGTGTTCTTAGTTGCTTATAGTATAGTCTGCCTTGTTACGGCAGCAGGTCCAAGCTGTTTTGGCATTGATGGCGCCTGGGGGTAGACACTCACGCTGTCCACACCATTCATGGCTTGGGCTCACCCCCCATGCTCAACCTGGGGTTCAGCAATTAGATATTGCATATTGACGATGATTAGCTTGTATATTATGATAGGCTACTTTTTCCCTTGTGGGCCATGCTCTTGGATCTGTCTATCCACTCGTCCGCTCGAGCTCATTGTCTCTAGGAAGAGTCTCATAAAGCTGCTGAATATAAAAAGTATCAAGTCCATTCTACTCCTGCTGCACCACCTCCCATAACTGGTCCAGACTCTGAGGAAGAGGGCAACACTTGCTGAGACAAAGCTTGAGCTGGCTCCAGACATGCTCTATGATATTCATGTCAGGTGAGTTGGGAGGCCAGTCCAACAGAGGAATGTTATGGTCGCATAACCAGCGCTGCATAGACTTCAATCAATGTTTTGAATTGTTGTCCTGCTAGAAGAGGAAGGAGCTAGGGGAAGAGGAGTAGTCTTGAATGGTACCCAGGAGAGACTGCTTCAAGACAGAGCAGTACTATTCTGAGTCCATGTTCCCTACGACCCAGTGTAGGCGACTGACACCAGAAGAAGTGATGCATCCCCAGACTATCAAACTGCCTCTACCATGCTTGACCTTCTACTTCACATTCCTGTTCAGAAATTCCTCCTCAACCCTTCTACGGCATAACTGCCTCCCATCTGAGCCAAAGAGATTGACCTTTGTCTTGTCTGAGAACCATACACCCTTCTACCAATCCAACCCCCAATCTGCATGCTCCTCTGCCCACTTCTTCTGCTTCTCCACATGGATTGGCTTGAGATATGGCTTGGCCTGCTACACCTGCCCATAGAGGCCCTGCCCACAAAGCCTTTGTTGTATAGTGCGAACACTGATATCAGGGAACAGCTGATGCTGAGCGTCAGTTGCATTGCGAGCGGACCCTCTTCTGATAGCAAGGGCAGCATCATGGGTATTTTGCAAGGAAAGAACATGAGGTTAGCCAGGATGGGGTGTGTAATAGTAATACTTGGGGTTTTGTGCATGCTGTGTGCCACATACTAGGAGACTGTCCAATGATCCAGCTTGAGCAGCTGGGCAATCTCTGTGAAGGACTGGGGAGAACCATGAATAGGGTTACAAAGGGCAATAATGCGGATGTGTTTGGTGGGTGTGCACTTGACCATAAGTATAGACAAGAAGTGTGAAAGGGGGTGATGCAAGATGTTAGAGTGGTAGTGATAGGGGCTGTTGTTGGCAGAGAACAAGAGGAGGAATGCAGAGGAGGCTCCACCATACCTTGATGGGATGTGTGCACACCATGCATATTATTGCAGGTGTACCCAAAAACCATGATAAACTCTATGTTACTGCCATCTATTTGCACAACTGCATGCTCATGTTGGGTGACGGCATAACATCTTCTGAATTCTTTTACAGATCACCTGCCTGACCTTAGCCATCTATGTGAAATTGGCTATTATGCTTCTGTTATAATTTCTACCCACAAGCCAGGCAATGGTGATGTTGATCAAGCTGGCACAGTTTGTGCTTGGGGCATTTTGCCTGAGTACACATAGAATGCTGATCAATTCAGGTCACAGATTACAAAGAGACAAAGCACACACCCACTAATATGACTTCAAAAGCAAGTAATCAGCATTCCACACAACATCTGAGATTTGAAGAGCAGCCTGCACATTCCATCCCACTCTTTGAGTTTGTATGCACAGTCAAGAAGGGCATGGACTGCAGGAGGTGATCCATGCCCACCTCTTTTGCAGCCAACTTATATAACCACCCTTTGCAATGGGCAGCACCACAATGTCTATAGCAGTCTTGATAGATGCAGTGTTGTGTGGGTTGCTTGTAATTGGCATGCTAAACTATATAATGTCATTGGTAATAAGGAAACTGTCCGCACCTTTGCTGCTCATTCTCATGCAATGAGGCATCTGTCTCAACTTAAATCCAGGGACTTCCCCGCTCCACTGTTCTCTTTCAAACTCGATACATAGCACCTTTGTGCTGCATGTACACTGGGAAAATACTGGTTTCCTTCAACACTTTCTAAATTCCCCCCCCCCCATTTGTATGCTTTCTCTCCCCCTTAGCTTTCGGTGCTTCCATATCCCCACCTTCCCGCGCCTGCTACTACAACTCCCGATATGGTAATGTGACCTATTCTCTTAGTTTGTCCATATCTGCGTTCACATCCATTTCCTCCTTTCTCTCTCAATTTGTATTTTTGCTATGCTACAAGGCATGTAACATGTACGAATATGACCTTTTGTATATGCAGGGGAGAATATGTAGGTCTGTGGATTTAAGTTGGGACCGAATCCTAATCCCTTTAGGGCACTATTCTCTTCCACTTAGGACAGAAGCGCCAGAATGATGGGACTGATAATACATCCAGTAATACCATAAATATTTTCTCGTTAGACATATAGCTTGTTCTTGCTTGACTGTAAGCCACTTCAAAATGACAGTTATCTGATCCAGGATGACATTAACCAGTCTTGCAATTGGCATAGCGCCACGTTCATAAGCTGGAGTGGTCGCTTTTATCTGTGCCTGCTCCCTGGTACACTTGTCACATTTTACCTATGAATGATGGCCATGTTTCTCTTGCTTCTAAGGTGCTTCATTGCACTTGGAGATGTTCTCTGTGGTAGTGAGGCCAGGGTTAACTGTCTCAGCCACATCTGGTGCCTCCACATCTCACACATCTACATCTTGAGCAGGATCAGCATCTGTGTCAATATCACATAAGAAGTGGACAGAGTGGGTGCAGGCAGATTGCATCTGTTGTGAGCAGGGACATGTTGCAAGACAGAGAAGTTTTGCCAAAGACCTACAGTGCACAGGGTTCACCTGGTCCCCTGAGCAGCATTTGTAAAGGTGCATTGTCTATTCTACATGCTATCTTCCAACCTCTGCCCAGGCCCACCCTGAAGTGGAGCAGTTCCGCAACAAGGGCTGGCCTTTCTATAAGAAGATGTTTGCTCTTATTCCTCATAATCCAAAGGGACAGTGTGTCTACCATGGTGATTGTCCTTGTAAGGCTGTAGCCCAGCCTATGCAGAGTGACCATGAGCTGCAGAGTTAAGAGATCCCTGTCCAGGGGACCCAGGAGTTTCAAGAGTTCTCCATGGACCCAGTCAAGTCACAGGTGAGTGTTGCTAATCTATGTGGAGAGTGCTACATCTCATGCAGGCTATTATAGCCCTGCACTCCTCAATATACCCCTGCTCCTGCATCCCAGGGCATGCCAGGCTTGTCCTCAGCCAGTGTCAAGGGCAGGGCAGCCACTCCTACCAACACTCTTGGTGAGCTTTATGATAGCCTTGCACAATTTATGAATATCTTTGTGGCTGTTGGCTCAGGCTGTTTAGTTGGCCCTGATGCTACTCCAGTCTGCAAGAACAAGGCCATTCAGTGTATGAAAAAGCTTGATGATGTGTTGAATGATGGTCAGAAGCTGGACTTGATGGATCTCTCTACAAAGCATGTTGCAATAGCTGATGTATATCTGGCTATTAACAGTGAAGGGTTGCGAAAGTGTTGGGTTGATTGCCATCTCAGTGAAGCTTTGTAGGTTGGATATTATGTCACATATGTACACCTGATATCTTTCCACATGGCTTGGGCAATATGATCCCAGGTTGCCTCAGCATGTCTTTGCTCCTCTTGGTTGGGAGGTCCCTCAGCCAGGTCATCATAGCTGTCAATAGCAGGGACATTCTTAAGGATGTTCTTGAAGGCAAGGATCTCTTAAAAATCATGTTTACTCACATGGAGGCAGGGGAACATAGGTGTTGTAGAATGGGAATGTCACTGGAGCCCTAAGAACCTCTGGGTAGTATCTACAGGATATAAAAGACAAGATTTAAAAGTATAGTGGCAGTCAAAAATAATGCCCAGAGGTCATTGAGCATGTAAAATATCATATTGGGGCAACATCCTTGAGCAATGTCTGGACATCTATATATATATCAATACCCTACTATAGGCTCTATCCATACATGCAAGGGAGAGTTTGTATGACCCAGAATTGGTAGAGATTTTCAACTAACAATCTTGTGACCCTATTTTGAGAGGTATTATAAGATGTCCCATACAAGGCATCATTGACCTCTATAAGGAGTTGAAATTACAATCTGCTATTATTTGTGTGATGATAGGAATGCATCACCATTCATGTATTCATAGGACCAGAGATAGTAGTACAAACTGCTAAGGGAGCTTCATAAATGAGATAACAATACTTCCATAACATATTACTTTCTAGACTGTTGTATAAATTGAAAAGTCATAATATCATAGTATAGAGTAGTATATCTTCCTATATACATTCTGACTACTTACTTTGCCAGGTTGTTATCAGACTTGATAATTTGATAATTTGGTTTGAGTATTGAATGCAGCCTTGCTATCTGTACTATTATTACTCTCTATAAGGACCCGGCTAGTTCAGACCTATGAAAGCTGGGTATTATAAAGACTCAAAAAAGTATATAATTCACTTTCAGACTGTCAGTCTAGTTTTTGCTTCAAGTAGAGTATGTGATCAATATTATAATATAGGGTTTTAGAGCATAGCAAAGTTTAGTATGTCATTTATCCTTGATGCTAGATATTCATAAGCTGGAGACCATAGCAACATTTGCATGACATAGTGTTCTATTAAGTAGACACTAAATTGAAGCATCAGGTGTTGTAGGAGAGCCAGGCCACAATTACTACTGTTGCATCCTTTGGAGCATAGTTGGTATTGCAACTTTTTGCTGATCTAGCTAAGTACCATTGAATCTTTCACAAGTTCCTATATAACAATATAGTATCAATGCCAACATATGATTTGGTTATGGCAGAGAATATCTACACTCTATGATTGGAGATACAAAATTTAAATGTTGTCACTTATAATCAGCATTACCTATATTAAAACTTTCTTAAGGCCTTGAAACTGCATGAAAGTAGCCTGTATAATACAGTGTTCTATACAATTGGCCCCATAGTATTTGTATACACATAAGGACTTGGCTTTGCAAATCCTAGGGTGAGATACAGGTCTGTAATTTCAGAGGGTGACTGCCTAAAATAAACACAATTATAAATGCAGTTGCCAGTCAATATGGCCACATTATACATGGTTTCTGCTACAGATGTATGCATAGTGAGGAGTAGTAAACCTTTGTAGAGAATGCATTCATATGTCTCAATCTGGTAGTAGGCAATCAGTCAAATTATTCAGAAAATGCTCAATTTTACACTCATCCAATGTGCATCCTAGCTACATTACCAGGCTCCTATTAGGTAGAGAATGCCAATGAATACATGCACAAGTAATGTGCAGCACTAGTAATATGATACAGTGCACAGTCTGGCTATACAGGGTATACTTATGGAGAAAATGCGAAAAATGGGGGCAGGCATTATTTTTGACCGCCACTGTATCAGATAAAGTACCCACTTTGAGATAGTCTTGTTAGCATGATGAAAGTGCTCACCAACTCTGTGAATACAAAGACCAGTGATGGACATGTAAATATTATGAACACAGTTGAACTGCATATATAGCACCAGCCGAATGACAAGCCATGCCATGCTTGATATTGCACCCTTTTGGCATAATGGTTATAGTGGCTGGTCTGTTTTCAACAGTAGAGAAAGATAGCCATTTTCTTGTTGAGTGAAATGTGCCTAGAATCTTGTAGGCTACTGGCCTGTAAAGCTATAACAAGAGCATGAAACACATGCTTCCTCATTTCTAGCTCATTTTTGATACAATCTGGGTCATGGAGCTCCTCCATGACCCAACCATGTTCAGACAAGGCTGAGGTAAGGAATATTGTCAAGTAACAGTGTGATGGTAAGGGTAACTGCAGCCATAATGATGTGTACTATACAGGCAGATGCCCATACTAATAGCATGCGTAGAGCAGGATCGAGGGGGGCAGGGCATAGCGGCAGGAAGAGAGGGCAAATGAGAGGTAGCAATAACGGAGCAATTTAATGCCCGCTGCCAGGAGTTGCTGCTGTCACCTTGTGATTTTAGATGCTGGAGTTGTCCCACGGACGGGCACCCACCAACAATGTTGCCACAGCCAGACAGGCTCTTAATCCACAAGTGTGAGGGGTGCAGGAAAAACAGGTTTTTGAGAGTACAGGTGGACAAGAGCAAGTTGAACAATTGTGCTTATTCCTCACTTGTAAGTGCATGCTCAGATTTATGAGATTCCATCCTTGCCTCCTGCAACTACAACCACATGCTCTTTCTCTTATAGCTTGCTGCTGACCAAGGATATAGTCGGTACTACCCACTCACTAACTATGTACCAGTTGGTAACCTCCATAGCCACATTAGGCAATCTGTTAGGGACATGCCGGACCAGACAGCAGAGAAGGTTCGGAGATACCAATGTCCGGGACCAGTGGGGTTGAGGACTTCAGTGAAGCTATTGGCAACACCCTGAGAAAATCAACTGGTGTCCTCAATTTACAAGCAAGGGACTGATGGAGGTTGGGGTTGGAGATCACCCTCCTAGTGGACATGGCCAAGCAGTAGGAGGACACTTGGGGCCAGGTGGAGGTGGTGGAGCAAGAGCTCAACAACCTGATGGTCCAGAGCTCCCACCTGACTCGGTAATGAGCCTCCAGGGCTCCTGAGCGTGTACAACGCTATTATGAACCATGTTTGAGCTGCATGACCGATTTGAGAAGCCTTTGCTCAAGAACTGGAGGATGTCGAGTCAGCTCCGTCCAAAGCCTTGCAGGTCAAAGATCGTGTTCGACGTACTGAGCTTGTCTGGACAAGCTCACACTGTGGCATTTGGCTCCTCACCTTTGTCCTCTTTATCGCAAGGTTCACCATCCCCTTTGAAAGATCCACCATTACTTTTGAACAGTTTGTTGTTGTCTTTGAACGGTTCTTTGTCCTCTTTGAATGGTCCAGCACCCTCTTTGAACAGTCTGTCGTCGTCTTTGAACAGTCTGTTGTTGCCTGTGAACAGTCTGTCATTGTGTTTGAATGGTCTACCGTCATGTTCAAAGGGTCCCACATTGTATTCAAACGTTTGGTCACCGTCTTTAAATGGTTCAGTATTGCATTTGAATGCAACCCCCTGCTTTCAAAACCAGGGACCTTCCTTCCTTCGAGTGCTCCAGAACTACTTCGGGGCATGTCTGAATCTGCTTTGTACCAGAGCCTAGACTCACAGCTGCACAACAGCTTCGGACAAACATCCAACTGGACGAAGCACCATGGGTGATTCAACAGTGAAGTCACAAGTACATCCAGCGGGTCCTCTCCAACCACCAAATAGATCCATGAGCATGCAGCAAGTCAGGACCTCGAGCAGCATGACTAGCAAGGATGCTGTGAAGCGCCACAACAAGGGCAGTTTCAATGGCACAATGTTTCGACGGCTCAAAACCTCTTTCTGTTTCAGGAAAGTTCCTAGGTACTCACGGAGTCAGAATTGCCGGTGGTGATCGCTCAATTTAGGAGCGTCCGATGTTTTGCACTTACCTGCGCGAGGCTTTGGCACCAGAGTGGGGCGCTTGACTTCAAATTGCAGGTATTCTACTCGCGCAGGCAAGTCGTGGGACAGCTTCAAAGTCCTTGAGGATGCCAAATGTCGCACTTATTGTGGGTGCCTCGCATGGCTGAAGTGTCTTGATAAGGCAAGCAAGTTCAGCCTTTAGCCACAAGTATGTAGGCCAGAGTGCATCATAGCCTTGACCTCGTAGCTCAAAGGGATCAGTTTAGGTGAGTCGGTTGCAAGGATTGCACAATGTTGGGCAGCAAAGGGATGAGTCAGGGATGCGGAAGCGGAACAGTGCTAGTGTAGCAAAGCCTTTTAAAATAGTGTCTTAAACTCCCCAATCTGAGCCAGCGAGACCTCTCGATACCAGTCATGATTCCCGCAGCGCATACAAAGCATAGCTGGGTTGGTCCATAACCTCTCTTGTCCTCAAACCCTTGTCTCCGAACCATTGAAGCATGTCCATCGAATTGTCTCCATTGAATCGCCTCTCATCGAGTCATCCTTGTCAAATTATCCTTGCCAAACTGTTCCCCTTCAAATCATCCCCCTTCAAATTGTCCTCTTCGCATCCCTCACCAGGCCTAGTAGTCCTCCCAGCATACAAGCTTTGATCTAAGAACCTAGACACCTCACCTCGAATCTTGCCCTTCCCCCAACAACCCTTCCAGTGTACGAGGCACTTCTCGACTCTCATCTCTCCGAAGCAACTCTTCACAGGGAGCCCATAAGGCGAACAAGTTGGATCGTATGTTCGACCAGCCTTCAATTTGTGTTCTCATTACCAGTCCATCGGACTAGGTAGAGTAATTTGCACTTTTAACGGCGGTTGAGCCTTCGAGTCTTGACAAGGATCTTGGAGCTCACCATCTACATTGACGGGCGGCGGAGGCAGAGACTGGACTCAACCAGGGGATAGAGCTTGGAGTTGTGGGCTCAAGCTGAGAGATGTGGAAGACGGGATGGATGGCGTGCATGGACTCAGATAGACAGAGGGTAAAGGAGTTCATATGTTGAAATGAAGATAGCCTGCTTGGTGAGCCAGTCTACATCAACGAGGATAGCGGTATAGCCCTTGGAGTTTGGGAGTTGTTCGATGAGATCCATGGAAATGGAGTTCCACAGACGTTTGAGGATCAGAAGTTGCTTCAGCATGCTGAGTCTTATTCTGAACCCAGTGTCCAGCTGTAGGGTGGTCATGACAGGTACGGAGAACCCAGAGATGGAAATTGTCAATGTCTGGAACATAGATGCGGTTGTTGAGACGCAGAAAACCATCCAAGTTCTTGGTCTACTTAGGCTTGCCTTCGGCAGCAGCGGTGAGGCCAGTGGAGAGTTTGGGAGGAGGGTTTGGGGAAGAGAGACTCAACAGGATGTCCGATCGGAGGAAGCGAGTTGTTTGTGGGTGAAGACTGGTCGGAAATTATGTGCGTTGATGACCATCAGCAAAACATACATGGAGGTGACCGCATGCGGTCATCCCATGAAACACATGACCGTCTTCGTCTGAGGGCTACGAAGGCGGCCAGACGCGGCTTGAACGGTCGGGCTACCCTGGGAGCAGATTGTGTGCGGTCATGAATAGGCGTCTCTCGCAGTGTGGCTCGCGGGCATGGTCAGACACCAGTCGTGTCAGACCATTGACAACGATACCGCACAGAGCGGCAAACAGGTGAGCTCAGTTCCTGGGGTATGTACGGACATGTACACTCAATTAGGTAGTGATATATGGCAGTACATGAACAGTTGTATGCGAAGGAGTGACTGAACATGTCCAGAGGTGCACAAATGGGTACGCCTGCATGACCTTAGATGAACAGTGCTGGGTGGAGCAAGATTGCGAGTGATTCCTGATGAGCTCAATTGTATGGTCAGACGTTCAGACTTATGGGGGACAGACTGCATCAAGATATATAATACAAAGTAGTGTCCCTATACAAGCGAGACAGCAGGCTACAGACACTGCAGAAGAACGACAGGGCTCAGGAGACTGTGAAGTAAAGGACTGGAGCAACACTATCTCCAACATGACAGATATCCCATATACCTGCCAACAAACGGTGTTGGGTAATAGCCCGCTAGCAAGTGAGTAAATGAGACGTACGCACACCACCAGTTAGGAGCAGGATAGGCGTAAAAGTAGCCCACCACAAGCTATTCCAAGTGCCAAAGGCACAGTATATCTACCACATGAGATAAAATTTGAGAGAGCAAGCGCATAAGCTCACAACGTACGCATCACCAAGCAATAGCCGTTAGCGGTAAGAGTCGGGATTATGTGGATCAGAGTTGACAGTAGGGGTGTTCTTGTTCGACTTGTGTCGCATAATGCGTCGTTGGGTGGCGGCTCAGACAACTCAGAGGTCCAGTACATAGTTGTGATTTGCCGGTTTGCGTGTGAGGGTCTGCTCAAGCGTGGCATAAGTCATGGTGGTAAGATGAAGGCGAGGCGTAGGTCGCAAAAGAAGAGTACAATGCATGACATACCAGCGAGCCGGGCTACCAAACGTGTTTCGTTGCACGATAGAAGGGTCTAACAAGGCGTGCGATTCGGAGGACAATTGGTTGTTTCCAATACTGGTTGCGTCGACCACGACGTCAGCGGTGCTGCCACAACCTGTGTCTGCTAACGTATTGTGGTAAAGCGGGGAAATGGATGACTCAGGAGATGACACACACAAGTGACACACCATGAGACTCGGAGCGAAGGCCTTGAGAATTGGGTGTGGGTGTGTGGGTAAGGATGCTGGGGGAGACAGAGAAGAAGGAGCAGACTGTTGGGTGGACCTTGAGCATCGTCGACTTGTGCAAAGGTCCTTGCTCGTGCTCCATGGAACTTTGTGCGCCGATAGAGGAGCATATATGCGCCGAAATATCAGTGTGTATATGCGCATAAATAAGCGTAATGAGACATACAATATGCATTTGTGCAGTTTTGAATCTCTACCACCATATAAAGTTGGAAGGTGTAGTGGAACGCAAGATGAGCATCGTGTCGTAGCTGGCAGACGATCATGAAGGTGGAGAATCAGGGGCAAGTTGTTGAGCACTCGAGGTGCACAAGTGCGGACATTTTATGGCCGGCCTCTGTGAAGGTTTCCCACGAAAGGGGAGAGATCGACTTGAATGTGCATATGGCTTGAGGGTGCTCACGTGATGGTTGGGCGATGGTGACGTCACGTCGATACAAGATGACGAGACCTGAGGCCTGAGAGCCCCTTTGTGGCACTGTCACCTCTACCCATGTTCACTACCGACGTCGCAACATCATAACGAGCCCACAGCAGCTGCCATCAGTAGAGATGGGTGGCCTGCAGGCAATAATGAAAGAGCGCACACTTCTGTATCATGTGGTACTACATGTATATATACATATGCTCCATGACTGACGTCGGACTGAACGGCGGGCGGGGGCAGTGACCTAATTTGTGGCTGTGGCGGCAGGAGGCACAAATACATTTCATTTCTGGCCCCGCTGACGTGCTATGGGCATGTGCGCTCACCTGAAGATCATATGGGCTCGAATAACCTCTGAGCAATGGTCATGCGGTCATCACTTGTCCTCACCTATGAACGTACCTTGGGAGCAAACAGTCAGGTATGCGCATATGATATGTGGCTGGTCAGTGGATGCATCCCGTTCAACCATGGGTGTTCGTCTGATGGACATGCGAGGAAGGGGTGTTCAGACGTTGGAGGGGGAACGGTCAGACACCGTCGGCCTGATAGTGTCTGACCATACCAGACCACCGTCTGATGGGTCGCTGAGGCGCCTGTCACGCACTGCCACCACCGCCGCCTTTGGTCAGCAACTGCACTTTTTGCTGATGACAGAGTAGTCACTATCCCCCTCTTTTGGGTAGATGTCCCAACAGCAGGTGGGTGTGTCAGGCTCAGCTCCAAGTTTACCAGGGCAGAAACAGATGATGAGGTTGAACTGTGAGAGGTATTCGGACCAATGGGCTTGATGGTGTGTGAGCAGTTTGGTGGTTGCGAAGTACTCCAGATTCTTGTGATTGGTAATGACGTTGATCAGAGTTTTGGACCTCAAATAGCGAGGAGTTCTTTGTCGTGATGTCATAGTTCAATTTCGCACTGGTGAGTGTTTGGGAGTGGAAAGTGATGGGGTGGAGGTTGCCAGAGTCCATGGTGATAGAAAGAATCCGGCGATCACATAGTCTGAAGCATCCGTCTCAACAGTGATCTGACAGTCAGGTTCCCAATGGTGAAAAAATGGGTGTGGAGGTGAAAGCCTTCTTTTGTGTGTTCACTTTCCGACAATCATTGGAGAAGTTCCACAGAATACCCTTGCAGGTGAGATAAGTGAGCGGTAGAACAATCTCCAAATAGTTGTGGATGAAGCGGCGGTAGAAGTTGGCAAAGCTAAGGAAGGACTGAATATCACAGACTTTCCAGGGTTAGGGCCAGTCCAGAATAGCCTTGACCTTCAACTCAGCCATGGTCAGGCCATTGGCAGACATGATGTAGCCAAGGTACTTGACAAACTCAGCGTGGAACTCACATTTGTCTGCACAAGCATAGAGATAGTAGTGCTTTCGAAGGTGGCGGAGAACTTTTTTGACATGTTTCCGCTGTTCCTCGGGGTTGTCAGAGTAGATGAGGATGTTATCAAGATAGAAAACAACAGAAACGTCAAGGTCAAGCATGTTGGCAAAGACCTTGTTGACGGAACATTGAAACATCACTGCAGTGTTAGAGAGTCTGAATGGCATTACCATCTGCTGGAAAGAACTGTAGCACGTGCAGAATGCCATCTTCCATTCATCTCTGGGTGTGATCCGGACTAGGTTGTATGTGTGTCGAAGGTCGATCTTGGTGTAGATCTGAGCCTTCCAAGGAGATCCGGAAGATCGGAGATGAGAGTAGAGGGTATCAGTCCTTCCGGTGATGGGTGACTGGACTGGTCCGAGCATACATGTAAGATGAACGAAATGAAGCTCTCAACTCTCTGGGAGAAAGGGGGAAAGACTAAACTAACCACCCACAAAGCGGCAAGCAAAGAAGTGAAGGTGAATCAAAGGCTGGTCAAACGTACAATCTAACCTGTTCGCCCTATGGCTCCCTACAAAGAGATGCTTCACAGAGATGAGAGTCAAGGAGGGTCTTGTATGCTGGAAGGGTTGTCGGGGGAAGGGCAAGATTCACAGTGAGATGTCTAGGTTCTTGGCTTGAAGCTGGTAGGCTGAGAGAACCGCAAGGTCTAGTGAGGAGAGTGCGAAGAGGGACAATTTGAAGGTGACACGACCGAGCTATGCCAGAATCGTGACCAAAAGTCAATACTGGGAAGTGAGAAGGACCACTGGATTTGATGGTGCAGTGCTCGGCTACTTAGCAGGTTTGACTACCAAAGAGACAAATAGATTCAATAAGAGCGCATGAGATCGACGACAATGTGAGATTCGAAGTACATAAGAGATGACTTGGTGAGTAACAATTTGATGGTTCAAAGTACACAAGAGACGACTTGACAAGTAATGATTTAATAGTTCAAAGATGAGGGTTCAAAAGGAAGACGAAGGTGTCACTGACCGACCAAGCTACACTTCGTATGTGCTGCTGGAATCGCCGGAATTGCGACTGGTATCGAGAGAGGTCTTGCTAGGTCTGAGATCTGTGCTCGGAGGGGGGGATAAAACTTATATTCTGAGGTTTGAAAGACTATCTTAAAGGGCTCTGCCACGCTCGCGCTGTTCTGCTCTGTGGCCTAACTCATCCCTTTGCTGCTAGACATCGCACAATCCTTGTGACCAACTCACCTGAACCAATCCCCTTTAGACAGCGAGGCCGCGACCGTGATGCGCCCTGGCTGAAGGCGAACGGTGTTCGGCGTCCTTGAGGCCCCTTTTGACTGCTCCGAGACTCGCCTATGCGAATAGGATACCTGTGACTCCAAGTTGAGTGACCCACTCGAGTGCCAAGGCCTCGCACATGTGACTGTGAAACATTGGACACTCCTAGATCGAGCAATCACCACCGGTGATTTTGACTCTGTGAGCGCCTTGAGGCTTTTCTGAAACAGAAGGAGGTTGCGAACATTGAAACATTGTGCCCCTGACCAGGACTCTTTGGCCCTCCATGACTCTTTGCAGGAGTGTCGCTCGATATGCTGCTTGCTGTACCGGCTCATCACTCATGCGTAGACCATCATAGGAGGGAGAGAGCTCACTTAGAACATTGATCCTTCAGATTCAACTCGACTGTGGTGATTCATTCAGTCATGTTTTGTTCGCTCAGCTGGGTTTTGTTCGCTGACGGTGACTGCCGCAACTCTCGCTCTTGGTGAGAAAATGATCTGTATGAGCTCAGGAGCATAGGAGGCTTATCACTGGGTGATCTTGTTGAGACCCCAGTAGTCGACATAGAGACAGAGGGAACTGTCCTTCTTCATGAAGAAAACAGGGGCGCCGCATGGGGAATGCAAAGGTTGGATGAAATCCAAGCGGAGATTTTCCTCAATGTATTCTTGGAGGGTATCCAGGTTGAGCTTGGAAAGGGAGTAAATGGGTCCGAGAGATGGAACAGCACCTTCCTCAAGGGTAATCTTAAGGTTGTATAGGCACTGTTCTGGAAGGATGTCAGCCTTGCTGAAGATATCAGCATTCCTCCAGGACACCTGGCAAGTCCGGAGGTTCCTCTGAGACAGTGGAACTTCTAGCTGTGGCTGACATTGCCAATAGGTGACATTGCTGATAGGTTGAGCTTGAAGCTCTCCAAGCCTTGCATTCTACAGGCACATGCAAACGCAGCTGCTCCAATGAGAGAGACTTGGGGTATGAAGGTCGGAGGTGTTGACTCCAAAATCTCTGACAAAGAAGTCCGAGGAGTCAGACGAGGTACCAGTTCAGATATAGGTCGTGTTGGGGGAGTGGTTCAGAATTGAATGCTGGGCCTCCTCCAGTTAATCAGCAGATGGTAGTTGTGGAGCCAGCTGTATCCCAGAATAGCGGAGACCAACTTGTCGAGTGGAGTAACATATAAGTTGATGGAGATGACTTTGCTAGAAGGAATAACAATGCAGTTGATCATTTGATTCAACATTCTGTTGAAGAGCAAAAGGCAGATTGGAGCTACAGAATTAGTGAGTATGGTGTTCTTCTTGACAAACTTGGAGTCGATGAGAGTTGTGATGGGTTCGGAAATGGAGTTGGAAAGGGATAGACGGGGGTCCGAAAGAGCAAACACGTTGAGCTGAAGGGAAAACTCTGTGCAGGCAGTGTCAACGCAGTTCTTACCGAGCATGGAGGTTGGAGGACTGCGGACTAATTGTTTGCCTCCGAGGCAACCAGAGCAGCTTGGACTGTCGGTGCAGTGGCAGGAGCAGTCTGAGTTGCCCTGGCTTTGGACGCCAAGGAGGTCTTGTTCAGACAAGCCAAAGCAATATGTCCAATCCTCTGCAGAACAGACAGAGGTTGTTGACAAACCAATGTTGATGTTCCTACTGCATGAGTTTACTGTCCTTTCCAAGCTTGTTGGAGTACAGCTTTGGTGTTAACAGTCTCTACCGGAGTTCTTGGCATTGACAAGGTCCTTAGGTTGTGGGCTTTGGAGTAGAGGACATTATCGCCACAGGCAGGTTTGTGTCCGAGACATTAACTGCGTTTTTTTGTTGGTGTTAGCCTTGTTCTTCCGAGAACCACATTTGCAAGCCTGTTTGGAATGCCGTTCATAGTATCAGTGATCCAGGGACTGCGCAAGGTGTCTGAGTGCAAAGAGGTGGTCAGATTTGCCAACCTTGGCAATCCAATCCTTAAGCCAATCTGGAAGACCATCATAGAATTGGAATTGAAGTGCACGAGCTCCTCAAGTGACCTAGGGGCTAAGCAGTTGAACTAGGTGATGTACTTTGTGATCCGCTGGTTGTTGGCCATTCAGAGATTTACCAAGTTGTGTTCAGCTATAGCAGCAGCATGGCCAAAGTTAATCTTCAACCTTCTGGAATTTGGCATAGTAAGACACAAACAGGGGTAGATATTTGGAGGTCCCTTCCAGAAGGTATGGCTTGAATCACCAAGAGCCATTCCTCAGAGATAGGAGATAGCATAGGTCACCTTCTTCTGGTCAGAGGTGATCATCAGGGCCAGGCTAGAAAAATGAGCTCCAGCTGTGTGAAGAACGTTCGGAGCTTGTTTAACTCAGAACCATCAAAAGTGTCAGGACATGGGCATTGTTTTGTTTGCTCTCCTTCTCTGGACCGGATTGACCTAGATTTTGTGCCAGCATCTGGATAGCTGAGGCAAGAGCCATCCCAATTGGATCTGGAGGAGGAGGGTTGACAAATGGATTGTTCGGAGAATTTACTGGGGGAACTGGTGAAGCCTGTGCAGGGCGCCCGTCCCTGACCCAGGTGGTGGACTTTGAGTCTGCATGTGGAGTGCGGGTTGAGGTGCTCCGGTTATGCAGGTCGGAGTTGTCAGTGTTGTTCTGACAATAGGAACAGTAACTCAACAAGCCAAGAAACTGGACAACATCAAGTCAGGATCTTGGTCCATACCAAACATGGTGATAACTCAGTGTGAGTTCAGATATACTATTAGAAACATGCCAGACTGGATGGCGGAGAAGGTTTGGAGATATAGATGTCTTGGTCCAGTGGGGTTGAGGACTTCAGTGAAGCTATTGGCAACACTCTGAGAAAATTACCTGGTGTCCTCAATTTACGAACAAGGGACTGATGGAGGTTGGGGTTGGAGATCAGAGATCAGAGTCAAACAGGTATAGAGTACAAGGTCAGACTGAAGTCTAACATCAAGAGGGCAAGTTCGGAGTTGAGCAGTGTTCTGGGAAGACTGGAGTTCAGAGGACAGACTTGGCAGTGCAGGTAAAAGGAGAACACTGGATTATGGGAGTAGTAATGAGATATCTGAACTGAGGTACAATGGTATTACAGCCAGGCTTATATAGTACTATGTCTAACTAAGTCTTGGCACCAAGCCATCACAGAGTTGATGCAGCTCCAACAGAGTACAGATGAGGCTCAGGACCATGATGTCTATTGCATGATGTACTGATGGAACTGTGTATCACTGATGAAATCAAAGTACCGTGATGCATGGAGGAAGCATATGCCAATCAGGGTTCGGGGTAATACAGCCAGAAAAGCATGGGGTGTCACGAGATTCCTATAAAGGAGTTTTTCCGCTGGGCCCAAAACAAACAGTACCTTCTGAAAACGGGGAAGCTTACAAGCTATCTATTTGTAGCTGATCTAATATATGCCAACATGGTTGTGAAACCTACAACTTAGGACATTTTGCAAATGATCTGTGTAATTGGACTTGTGTCAAAGACTAGTTTGTTCATCACAGCACAAGTTTCTACTGATGAACCCTCTGGCAAATAAATCAATGATGGATTTCAGCAAGTATATGACTTTTTTGATTTGCAGCTCATGGATTAAGACAAATCTCCTAGAAAAGGCCACTGTTAGAGAAGTTCACACAGTTGAAGAAGTTGAAGAAATCAATAAAGTAACTGTGTATGAGCTCCTTTACAATGTACCTATTAGATGTATGTGCAAACATCTGATATCTATAGCTTTCTAAGACATATGAGAATCTTCTTTAACTTCTTGTTTCTTCTCATTGTTGAGTGACAACCTCTTCAGTCTGTCAGTTGTGGTCTGACAGCAATCAAATAGAGATAAGATGCATGATGACTTTGGAAATAAAGAGAATGTTGTCAATTGTAGAGTTAGAGAGAGGGAGATTGATAGTCATTTTGCTAGTAGCATGTATAAATGAGCTGTTAACACTGTGGATTCCCCAGGGATAAATTATATACATGAATGTGAAGTTGTCTTAGGACGGTGAGATGTGTGAGGTGGCTCCAGAGTTGAATATAAATGGGCTAACATTGGAATGGGAGATCAGTATATAGCCCTCTAAAATAAGTGCACAGTTCTCAGAATTGCCCAGAAAAGTGGCCAGCCAGTTAGGCAGATCAGTATCGGAGAGCAAGACATTGGTCAAAAGACCAGAGTAGTCATTAGCAGCTACCCCAGTAAATTCTGATAATAACAAGCAGATGTTGTCAAGAGGGATGATAGTGCTGCTGTCAAAGAAGTAGGCCCTCCCAGTGTTGTTACAAAGGACTTGTCAGTTTGATTTGTGTGCCTCAGGGCTGTTGCATTAGAGCTTCTCTAGGAGTTCATTGTAGCAATGGAAAAGAGAGCCACCCTCAGTGTATGTAATAATGCTCATGGCTATGGCTAGTGCGTTTGCAGTTAGAGCAAGTAAGGGCAGCATGTCAATATGCACAGCAAGAGCAATAGTAGTCTGAGTATAACTAGCAATCTGTTATTGCTTAAGTTCAATGTGTTCGATGACATGGTCAATAGTGAGAGGCAACAAAGTGTTGCTTTGATTATTGATAATCTGGTTAGTAATGTGCTCTAACCCATAGTTCAGGACATGAAGGAGTGCAATGACCACAGGAGAGCTGGTGGTCAGTGATTCCATGTTGACAATTTGCTTGCACTTGTCAATAATTGTATGAGCCTGAGCAGGCAGGGGAGTGGGGAGGTTCAGTTGCTTTGCAAGAATAGGGTCCCTTCTTATAGCATTGAGATAGGAGAGTCCAAATGCCTCTGGCTGTTAAGACATTCTTGATCAAGTAGCAGTCATCGCCACTAGTGTGGGCAGAATAAAAGGCACATACCATGTTGTCGTTCACACAAAAGATAGTATATTTGGTAGGTCAGAGGTGCCAGTTGGGCATGCTAATACAACCGTCATTTCCTAAAGATGGCCTGGACAGAGAGCTAGTAGTGTGTATCTAATGCACCCACTTGGGCCAGTTGTTTCTAGAGAGCTCAAGATGGTCTTCTTATTATAATGATGAAGAGAAGACTGAGATGGAGCCAGCAACAATATATAGTTTGGGCAGCAGAGGGGAGTGGCAGAGAATGTCGACATATCTAATGAGCTGCTCTAAGAGACACTCTGGGGTCCAAAGGGGGCATAAACATCAATGAGCCAGTTATATTTGGATTTGTTGATATAGCGTTAAGTGGCCATATATGTGTGATAATGTGAGGTTGAGTATATTGATGATACAGAAATGAATGTGGTTTGGAAGAGATCCAGTAGTCCTTCTATTGTTGAGATAAAGGGCAGGGCTCATAATCTGTTTAAATGCTAATATTAGAACATCAGTCTGTCACTTAAGATAATGGTTGAACAAGTGAGATTGATTACCTGACACCGGAATGTCAGTTCTGTGTCAGGATGATATGTAAGTACTTGAGTAGATATGGGGGCATGAGTATATTGACTTACTCTCACTTAAGATGATGGTGGAATAAGTGAGGATTTAGAATGTGATATATGTTGGTCTGAGTAGGTATGCATGTCAAGTGCACAACATGTACAAAGATTGTCAAGACTCATCATGATACACCACCAGCCAGATGTTCAGGCCAGTAAAAGCCTGTTGAGCTTGTGAGTTGGAACTATTAGTGGTCAGGCATGGTCAGTTTCATCCAGAAGTATGTTGACACCTGTGACACATGCCAATGGGCAAAGACCTCACATGCCCAACCTCATGGACCACTGAAACCAAACAGAGTGCCTAAGGGACCCAGACAAATTGTGATGTGTGACTACATCACAGGTCTACCAGAAGTTGATGGCTTCAATGCATTGCAACTGATTGCAGACCATCATAGCAAGCTCATCCATCTGACCATCTGTCATAACTACATCATCACAGAGGGTACAGTAGACAGCTTGATCTGTGACTACTTCCATCTTCACAGTCTGCCACAAATCTGTTATTGACAGCATACTACTCCATTATCTCATCTAATAGAAAGTGTGGGGCTCTGAACATACTACTTGGGAAGACACATTCAATCTGACTCATGCATCACAACATGTGGCCAACTTATACTATTGCTATCTAAGGGCTCCATCATGAGGATATGATGTTTAAAAGGGAGGTAATGTTATAACTGCAGGTTCCCCAAACTCTATCATGTTCTCTACTAAATACTAACATCCATGGTTGCCTTAGTTGGACTTCCTTTTATTCTCTGCTCCTGCACTAAGTGCTATTGCTCTCTCTAGTATATAAGACCACATGTGCTACCTGGGGACATCACTTTTGACCTCTTGTCCCCAGGTAAGCCCCCCTGTAGTTTGCTTTGTAGATACTTCACCCAATATATTTTCCCTAGCCTGTTTGTCATACCCAAGCTCCATCTTGCTACTCAAGGTCTTGTCTCTTGCATGTCTCTGCTCATTTTGTCCAACTTTTGCACCTATTTTAATGATCACTTGTAACATTGCTGAAGATCAGAATATATGCACTTTCTACAATATCACTATAAGGCTGCATAGGTTGGCTAATCACTATTAGTATAGTTTGCATTGATTTGCCAGCTAACAGCATCTATATGGACTATATAGAGCTATATAAACATAATATTTGTTTTGCCTATTTGTCTCATTGAGAAATGCTAAAATAAAATAGTATTCATATAAGGTCTTATATAGATGAATATTTGATACTATGGAAATAGTTATGGCACTATTTTTGACTAGTTTGTAGCAGTTTATCACATAATATAATGAAAGCTGAACCACACATTGGCTAGACAAATAATAGCTACTATCATTTTGTTTGTGCAAGTACTGACTTATATATGAAAAACAGTAAGTACTAGGGACAATGGGCCACAAGTGCATATATGAATATAGAAACCATAGTAAATGGGTAGATAAAACAATAGATATGAGAGGTTCATAAAAGCATATGGTCTTACAGTGTCAGTCAAAAATAATGCCCAGGGGTCATTGAGCATGTAAAATACCATATTGGGGCAACATCCTTAAGCAATGTCTGGACATCTATATATATATCAATACCCTACTATAGGCTCTATCCATACATGCAAGGGAGAGTTTGTATGACCCAGAATTGGTAGAGATTTTCAACTAACAATCTTGTGACCCTATTTTGAGAGGTATTATAAGATGTCCCATACAAGGCATCATTGACCTCTATAAGGAGTTGAAATTACAATCTGCTATTATTTGTGTGATGATAGGAATGCATCACCATTCATGTATTCATAGGACCAGAGATAGTAGTACAAACTGCTAAGGGAGCTTCATAAATGAGATAACAATGCTTCCATAACATATTACTTTCTAGACTGTTGTATAAATTGAAAAGTCATAATATCATAGTATAGAGTAGTATATCTTCCTATATACATTCTGACTACTTACTTTGCCAGGTTGTTATCAGACTTGATAATTTGATAATTTGGTTTGAGTATTGAATGCAGCCTTGCTATCTGTACTATTATTACTCTCTATAAGGACCCGGCTAGTTCAGACCTATGAAAGCTGGGTATTATAAAGACTCAAAAAAGTATATAATTCACTTTCAGACTGTCAGTCTAGTTTTTGCTTCAAGTAGAGTATGTGATCAATATTATAATATAGGGTTTTAGAGCATAGCAAAGTTTAGTATGTCATTTATCCTTGATGCTAGATATTCATAAGCTGGAGACCATAGCAACATTTGCATGACATAGTGTTCTATTAAGTAGACACTAAATTGAAGCATCAGGTGTTGTAGGAGAGCCAGGCCACAATTACTACTGTTGCATCCTTTGGAGCATAGTTGGTATTGCAACTTTTTGCTGATCTAGCTAAGTACCATTGAATCTTTCACAAGTTCCTATATAACAATATAGTATCAATGCCAACATATGATTTGGTTATGGCAGAGAATATCTACACTCTATGATTGGAGATACAAAATTTAAATGTTGTCACTTATAATCAGCATTACCTATATTAAAACTTTCTTAAGGCCTTGAAACTGCATGAAAGTAGCCTGTATAATACAGTGTTCTATACAATTGGCCCCATAGTATTTGTATACACATAAGGACTTGGCTTTGCAAATCCTAGGGTGAGATACAGGTCTGTAATTTCAGAGGGTGACTGCCTAAAATAAACACAATTATAAATGCAGTTGCCAGTCAATATGGCCACATTATACATGGTTTCTGCTACAGATGTATGCATAGTGAGGAGTAGTAAACCTTTGTAGAGAATGCATTCATATGTCTCAATCTGGTAGTAGGCAATCAGTCAAATTATTCAGAAAATGCTCAATTTTACACTCATCCAATGTGCATCCTAGCTACATTACCAGGCTCCTATTAGGTAGAGAATGCCAATGAATACATGCTGTTACAGTTCACATTTCTCACCATGATTACCATGGACATTTCATATTATTTTGTCCACTTTCTCTAGCATTACAGAGTCTGTTCCATGCACAGTCTGCAGTTGCACAGCCTATAGCTACTTAGATGCATAGTTGCACAGTCTGCAGTAGCACCATAGCACAGTCTGTAGTCATACTGCACAGTTGAGGCTGCGCATTGCACAGTTCTCTAACATATATATAAGGGATGACATCTCAGAGTGCTCCTCACCTTTCAGCCTCCTTTGTGTATAATGAACTCTTCTGTTTGTAATCTTGCTTTTACCCAATCTTACTGGTGCTTGCCTGCGACAAGACAAGCCGGACTAGTAAGAGCTTAGCTCGCTGCTAAGCAGTTGATGCTTTAAGGCTCTTCAGTTCAAAGGTTGCACTTGAAAGTGTAACATTAGACTAAAAGCTTTAACTCTGCACCTATCCAGGTGCAGAGAACCCCTTCAACAACCTGGAGATTATCTTTCTCACTCAACAGCGTGAAAAGACAAGGAAGGCCAAGACAGAGGAGACAAGGACAGACCATCCTCTCCTCAGAAGACCAGGAAATGTACTAGGACAGACGATGTACAGAGGAAAACCTCTACCGGTACCCCCTAGGATTCATACATCAGAGACCTTAGAGACATCAAGCTCTTTGATTATACAGCCCAGTATCCCACACCCCAGAAGAATCCTTTCTTCCCTTATCCCTTTCATTGAATGTGACTCTTCAGCATACTCGGGTCCGAGCACTCTAGTAGTAAGAAAAGAGGCTGCATTTCGAGACACCCCAGAGTGGCACGAATACCAAAGCTCGGTAGCCACTAGCGAACAAGGAGTAGCTGGAGGTGTACTCATCCCCCCAAAACTAAGTCCAGAATCAAGCAATGTTGATTCGGATAACCCAGAGTCAAGCATAAAAAAGTCCTCAGCGACAGGAGTATTCTACAGATAAGCACAAGTTCCTGTACACACCGTCGATACACTTCAGGTTATAGCGGATAATCTTAAAGTGTTAAGACAAGAAGACTTTACACAAGAATACCACTTGACTCTCGAATGAGCGCAGCAATATATATTGCAAGTCTTACAGACCCTTGAATTTATTCCAAGACAAGTTGTCCAATCCCTGCTAAGAATTAGAAACTTTGCGGAATATCTCAGATACCAGATTGATTCCCTTTGAGCCAAGGTTATCAATCTGGAAAATCTCGCCAACCCCAACCTCAAACAGGATATCGCAAAACTTTGTAGTTGCCTCCGAGCTAGGGCACTACATTATAGGTTCCTTCAACACGCAAAACGTGTATAAGCAGTCTGCAAACATACAGTTGTGAAGGAAGATATCATCTGTACAATCCCAACTATACACAAGACAAATACTACCGTGAGGCAAGTCAAAGGTGGAAAGACTGTACATATCAACAGTGTCCAGTTTGGTATAACACTACCTTGATACCATCAGAGATTGTAGTTTCAAGCGGACTACAACCTACACATAGGATACAGAAAGAAGCTATCCGAAAGGCTTATGGAAAGTCTCCATCAATCCAGGAGCATCCTATATCTGCAGCACAACTACTAGCAACATCAAGTCCACAGATATCTTCTGGATTACTTCGAAGCTCACGTACACCAGTTACATCTTTAACCCCAATCTCAAGAGCAGAACCAGAATCAAAGCTAGAACCAGAACTGAAGATTGTTCCAGAGAGAGAACAATCTGGAAAGCCAGAACCTGAACAAGAGACATTTTCAGTTTTCTTCAACGAGGAAGAAGAGACCAAATGAATACTCATACAAGAACTGCCAGAAATGTCAGGTACAGCAACTATACTGACCAGAGTTTCCATTTCAGCGGCATATGGACACACATTTCTACAGTCTATATCCTCAGCAGGATATGGAACAGCTACTGGAAATATGCCTGTGGCAACCACTACAATGGGAGGAGCCGTACATCTAATAGGAACAGGAGAAGGTTCCGGAACACAACCAGGTTCAAGACCTAACTCACTGAGCAGAGGACTACCAGGAGGTGATGGTGGACTGCTTGGAGGAGGAGGACCACCTGGAGGGGGTAGCGGACCACCAGGTGGAGAAAATCTACCTGGAGGAAACTCTCAATCCAACCAGGAAGCTGTTGCACCAGGGCAAGGGAAGGGAAAGATTAAAGATCCAGAAATTTTTAATGATAACCAGAGCAAAACTTGGTCCTTTCTCAACCAACTCTTCCTACTCTTCACTGCCAGACCTCACAACTTCATCAATGGCTATACAAAAAGTTGCAACAGCCCTGTTCTTTATGGAAGGAGACAACATCAACTTCTGGAAGAACACAGTTATCCAGAGGGCAGAAGAGGAAACACAGCCAGGCATTTCCTGAGGATTCAACACCTTAGCCACCTTCAACCAGGATTTCCTATATATCTTCGCACTGGTAGACAAAGTGGACAACCCTATGGTCCATTTAACCACCATTCAACTCAGAGACTATATGTGAGTCAATGAGTTCAATGCCCGGTTTATGGACCTAGCTCTCAAAGGCAATATTCAGGATTCAACGGTACAACTTGTGTTGTACAGACAAGCACTTTCTGAATACTTGCTGAGGAAGATTTCTATGTTGTATCCAGCTCTAACAAACATCATGGAGTGGATGACTAGAACAAAAGAGTTGGACCACAACTACTAACTCACCGAGAAGATTTTAGCCAACCAGAAGGGTCGGAAAGCTAAAATCTCGAAGACAAAGAAGAATGTACAAGTGGTTAATGTCAAAGACAAAGAGTCTCTCAACATTAACAAACTCTCTGTCAAGGAGAGACAGGAGTTACAGAACAAGGGACTATGCTTCTGGTGTCAAAAACTGGGACATATTGCTAGAAACTGTCTATCCAAACCAAAGAACTCAGGAAAGTCTGTCAACCAAAAGATTCGACAGATTTCTAATGAGGATTTGGATGACAGTAAGGAAGACTCAAGCAGAGAGGAGGACAAAGAACAGTTACAGGTTAGCACACTCAGAACACAGACTTCAACTTGGATTCTTAGATAGGCAAGCAGACTTGATGCCTGTCTTGTCTATAGACTTGCATATAACCATCGTAACCAATACACAGTGATATGTCATGCTCTGCTTATACCCGGTTGTATGCAGGTTGGAAATAAAGCCATTGAAGTCAAAGGGCTTATCGACATGGGTGCCGACACTGTCATTGTCAATCAAAAGATTGTTGAAAAATACAATCTACCAATAGTCAGGTTACCAAAAGTTCTGACATTCCGCAACACAGACAATAGTGTCAACAAAATGGGAACCATCACACATTGGGTGGAAGGCACTTTTAACATCAATGGAAAAAAGCTGCCTACCAATTGGTACATTGCTAATATAGGACAAGACGATGTCCTATTTAGCATGTAATGGATCCAGAAATACAACTCAAATATCAACTGAGAAAGTGGTTGTGTTACCATTTCTCTGGATATAATCAGAAAACAACAACAGATTTATAAGTACCAAGTTGAACATGATCCACCTGAAGGAATATTGTGGGGTTTCCCAGTCAAAACCGTTAATGACAAATTTGTCATATCCTTTGTACAGACAAAGGATGATAAAGGAGACGATACCAACGCTAAAGACCAGCTCACACACAACCCTTCACAAACCATAGAACAATGGTACCAGAGGAAACAAATATGAAAGATCAACAAGTCAATGGAGATAGCAAGAGCAGCAAAAAAAGACCAGAAAGAAAGAACTCTTGACAAAATTCTACTGGACTTTGTCAAAGACTTCGAAATGGTCTTTGAGAAGAAGGCTGCTGAGAGATTTCCACCATCCAGACCCTGGGATAGACCATAATGTATCCAAAATCGCAGTATTCTCTCCTTGCACAGAAAATATCATAGCTGAAGAAGCTATGGATATACTGCAAAGAGATGTCTACAGTCAGTTTGGATTACTAGACAAGATCCTATCAGACCGAGGCCCGCAGTTTATTTCCAAGGCTTTCAAAGAACTACACGGAAGCTTAGGAATAGAAACTGCCCTCAGTACAGCCTATTATCCACAGATAGATGGAGAAACCAAACAAGTCAATCAAGAGCTTGACTTGGCTCTTTAACTCTACTGTGCAAATAATCCTAAGAATTGGGCAAAGCTACTTCCCCATTTCAAATTTGCACACAACTAGCAAACACAATTGGTGACCGGCAAATCCCTGTTTGAACTTCTCTATGTGTATCAACCTCAGGCAATCAGAATAGTACGGACAAACCAAAAACATTCAAGTATTGAGGAACAACTCAGCAGTCTCCAGAAAGCTTGAGAAAATATGATTGCTGCACATGCACAAGCAGCCGCAGTAATGGCTAAGAGACTACCTATGTCACAAGTACCACTAAAGAAGGGAGACAAGGTCCTTCTCAACATAAAGAATCTAAAGCTTCCATACGCTTCCAGGAAGTTAGTTCCAAAAAGAGTAGGACCTTTCATCATAACCAAGGTCATGGGACCTGTCACCTTTCAACTCAAACTTCCAAGCATATTGAAGATCCACCCAGTTTTCCATGCTGCACTCCTCACACCCTATTGGACCACCAAAGAATATGGTCAGGATTATTTTTACCCATCAGCGATTCCAACACCTGACCAGGGCAAAGGGTCCAAGGAATGGGAAGTCAAAGCCATTCTGAACCATTGAACCCAAAGGAAGAAAAGAGAATTCCTTGTGGCTTGGAAAGGATGGCCAGCATCGGAGAATTCATAGGAACCAGAGAGCCATCTGAGAAATGTGCAAGCCCTCCTGCTCAAGTATGAAAGGAGGTACAAGCTGAAGTGAATGGCTCTACAAGCCTCTGCTTCTGCTTACTACTTCAGAACACACCAACTCGACTCTCTGCATACCATGGCTCGCTCTACCAACTATACTTGCCCTGCCCCGCATGCTCATTCTCGCTACAACAAGAATGGTGGATGGGGTGAATCCCTCACCATCGCTCATCCTCCCAAGTTTATCCTAGATCGCAAGCCAGTTTCTTATCATCACCTTCCCCACTGTATTGTATCTCCTGACGATGATGGCACCCTAGCCAACCAGATTGGCTGGGTCATTCTCCATCCTAACCTAATGGGGCATGTGGTGTCCTGTCTCTATAAGTACGGCAATGCCATAGGACTCGTCTCCATCTATTGGGACCTTGCCAGAGCAACACCCTCCTACTTGTTCCTCAGCCGGTATACAAGAAGGGTGGGTGCCCCACAGTTGGAGAAGGAGAAGGCAGACTGGGTGGCTAACGAAGCATATCATACCATGATTGATGCTGCAGAGCGTGTGATCAACATGCTCTCTGTTCCGGAGATTGCTCACGCCCTCTCAGATCTTCTTCCCCATCAAAACCAACATTGTCTTTGCAGTCAGGAAACTCAGACTCCCACACCCCAGCACATCAATGACTATCAGCAGATGGATGTTGACCAAATTGGTATCGAGATAGAGAGGGATGGTATAACCATGGAGGTCGATGGATGGGATGGTCCGGAGACCCCTTGGAACCCCATTATGTCCAACTCAACATTCACAACCACATCGACTTCTCTGACTGTTCCCGGCAACTCTCTGATTCAGCCTCCTATCAGTCCTCCCCCGTTGCTTCCCAAACCCAAGCATATCAGCCTTCTTAACCTAGATGATAGAGATGACAACACTTCTTAACAAGCCAGTGTTGCGGTGTCAGCTCTGTCCCTGTCACCACCACTGCCTCCTACTCCTAACACCAAGAAGGACGACAAAGACAAATCAACCCACATGGCACCAGGCTGTCTCTTCTGAGGTCTACTAGGGAACCATTTGGTTATCATAACTAGGAATAGGGTCGTTATCATCCCTAGTCAGGCCTTCACTCATTCTGAAACCCACATCATGGCCCAGTATCATCTCTGCTACCCCAGAGCCTCTGCAGAGTGTGCCATCAAGGCCTCCCTCATCATCAATGACCTCACTGCTCGCATCCATAATCTGCACACTTACCATTTTACTACCAAAGAATGTGTGTGTAGTACATACTGCGAAGGTTTACAAATGTCTTCGGAGGAGAGTACCCACTGGCAGGAGGTAAGCGACTTCAATGACAACGAGCTGTTGGAACAGCTTATTCTGGTGGTTACACTGGAGGCCGTTGCACGTGCTGGACATGTCATTGGCTTAGATCGAGGACAACCTTCTCCAGAGGGGGTGCTGATGTTATGGTTTGCATGATTACCATGGACATTTTGTATTATTTCATCCACTTTCTCTAGCATTACAGAGTCTGTTCCATTCACAGTCTGTAGTAGCACCATAGCACAGTCTGTAATTGTACTGCACAGTTGAGGCTGCACATTGCACAGTTCTCTAACATGTATATAAGGGGCGACACCTCAGAGTGCTCCCCAGCTTTCAGCCTCCTTTGCATATAACGAACTTTTCTGTTTGTTATCTTGCTTTCACCCAATCTTACTGGTGCTTGCCTTCGAGACAAGCCGGACTAGTAAGAACTTAGCTCGCCGCTAAGCAGTTGATGCTTTAAGGCTCTTCAGTTCAAAGGTCACGCTCAAAAGTATAACACATGCACAAGTAATGTGCAGCACTAGGAATATGATATAGCGCACAGTCTGGCTATACAGAGTATACTTATAGAGAAAATGCGAAAAATGGAAGTGGGCATTATTTTTGACCACCACTGTATATACTGGAGAGGACAATGATGCTCAGTGTGGAAACAGAGAATAAAAGAAAGTCCTAATAATGTAGTTATGAGTGCTAGTGTTCAAGAGGAAATAATAGAGTTAGGGCTACTTTACACTAGTTCTTCCTATCAGTATAACTGTAGGACTTCCAGACTAGTCTATGACTATAGAATATATGTATCAAAAAAGGTATACTGTGCAAATATTTAACTACTATTTGACTATTATTAGACTCAGAGTCTACTAATCAGAACATACCTTATTGGCTGATATAATAGTATATACCTGCTCTTTGAGCATCTCTGTCCCATGTCTCACACACTTTTAGTATTACTCCTCTTTCTCTTTTTGCTTACTCTGTTCTATCCATCTCTCACCTCTCTTGCCTATCTCTCTACCTCTCTTTTATGCTTTCTAATTGCCTCTTTTCTTGTTATCATTATCTTTCTAGCTCATCTGCCTCCCAGGTTCAACCCATACTCATAACTGTGAAAACTTTGTACCAAACCTAACCATATATTTGTGAGTTTGATTCATATATATATCCTAAAAATATATCAAAAATAACTTCAAGCACAAATGAGGGAATGAAACCTATACTCATATGGATATGAGTGTATGGGTTGGCCAACAGGTACCCACACCTGTATCTGCACAGATACAGATATCAAAACCCATATTAGGTCTGGCAGCTCTATATGTTTTCCTGCTTACCACTTCCTGTTGTTATTGCTGTTCCTATTTTCAACCTCTCTCTCTTTCTCTCTCCCACATACATGTCATAATCCAGTCACTATCTTATACATATCACCAAATCTGTTGTGTCATACCACATGTCTTTAATGTGAGCATCTGTAAGTCTTGTATTCCTGTTGCTTTCTGATAACTAGCAGTCTTGATCAATAACTTGACTAATAGTGATTATTAACTAATAATCTGACCAAAGTGACATAATAGGTCAGATCAAACAATAATCAATTCAACATTTTGGTCAGCTCAAAGCAGACCAGTCAGATCATAGTCCATTTATTAGTTATCATCTGGATGGGCATGTAACTAGACTTAATCTGACTTTCATTTACTAGATTCAATATATCTACTTGAGAGGAATAAGGTGGTTGATGTTATGAACCTCTCATTTCCATTGTCCTTTTGTTCGTGCTTCCACTTTTGTTCCAGTGCTCTCACATGTGT
Source organism: Coriolopsis trogii (assembly GCA_020543525.1). Taxonomy (NCBI): domain Eukaryota; kingdom Fungi; phylum Basidiomycota; class Agaricomycetes; order Polyporales; family Polyporaceae; genus Coriolopsis; species Coriolopsis trogii. The sequence continues at coordinate 1,311,844 of JAHYIO010000004.1, forward strand.
CTGTGACCTATTGTCTCTAGTGGTAATTGTTCTCCATATATAAGTAGTAGATACTTGCCACCTGGAGACTTCAGTTTCAATCTCTTGTCTCTAGGTGAGCCTTGCTATAATTTTGTTCACTTACATTCTCTCAATACATCTTGTCTCCAGCCCTGTGTGTTGAGCCTTGCTCCACTCTCACTGCACAAGACTTGTACTCTCACCCTCACTCAATGTCTCAGCCTCCTTCCACATCTCACTTGACCACAGGTCATGACAGTTGATGCCTAGGAACTAGGGCAAATTAACCTGTTAATGTCTAGGCTAACACCTATACTCATACTCACAGCTCAGATAAGGAGTTTTTTTTAGGTCTCAAACTATACAAGTTTGAGGTGACATCCTAATATATGTACTAAATATTGACAAAAATCTCTTTATGAGCAGAGAGGGGATGAATGCTGTATCTAAACAGATATGAGTATTGAAACCTACACAGGTCTTGCAGATCCATATTTTCCCTTATTAGTATCTAGCTGTGACAGTCATACTGAGGGAGAAGCTATCTGTTTGCAAAAGCACCTAACAATGGTGGAGGTTAGGTTGTAGATAATCTTGTCAACATTTAAAAAGGTTGCAACCAAAGTCAGCCTAACAACCTCCTGTAGCTAAGGCTTGTAGATCAAATTGGGGCTATTCTACACATTAACATAGGTCTAGCTAAGATTGACAATGGTGTGCTAATTGTGTGGTCCATGCAGATGAGGCTAATGGGGCTTGTTCTCCTCATATTGGGGTCCATTTCCTCTCTATATGCTCTGTGCCTCTCTTGTACTCTGTTGTCCTTCTTATTTAGCGCTTTTATAGTATTGCCCATCTGGAGCTTGTTGCATGCATGAAAAGTCTAAGCTGGCAAAAGTCCATCTGAGCTCTGGAATCAGAAGGCATTTGAAGCTGTCTGGAGGTTATCTGAAGGCATCTGAAATGTCTGACCCAGATGTCTCAGACATCTTAGACATTATGGGAATATCTGATGCTTGTCAAGCAGAGTCATAGTGAGAGCAGCAAAAGAGTCTGTAGATGCCTGGTCACATTTATAGTAATTACTAAGCAAGATATCATATTATAATCTACAAACTTGCAAATCTTTACAATGCACCTGGATCCATATACAAAATGCACTTATGATACTTGAAAGTGGGCACTATCTGGGCTGTAGATATATAGACCTGTATAGTCCAGACATATAGGTTGAGCACTGGGTTAGATGAAGATCTACCTATGAATAACCTGATTGATTGACCAGCTTTGTTTTAGAGGTAAGAAATGTGTAGATGCAAGCATTCTACTCAGCTGATGTTGGGCACTAAAGCATCTACCTGTCTGAGCGGATTTGGCCATTGCCCGTCATGTCAGCAGGCCTGCTTTCTATGATCTTATGCTCTTTCAAGCCTGTTAAATATATATAGGTTTTGTTCCCCCCCCTCCAAAAAATGCAAGGTATCAGTATAGCAGGAATTGTAGAATTCACCCCAGAAGTCCAGAAGGATATATGGATTATGGGAGATTGTACTGCATTTCAATGAAAACAGAGTCAGTTCCTATTGATACTGTACACACTATAGCACACATCTACTAGCATGGAAAAGACTTATGTGAGATAATGAGACTTAAGCAACTTTGTGCCCACAATGAGAGCAGGCACTCCTGTATCTTACTGTTATTGTACCTGAAAAATATAACCTGGATAACGTATATTCGCAATCATATACTAGCTAATACTGCACATAGTGATTTCTAGAAGTGGATTGGCTTGTCGTAAGCGGCCATGGCAGCCTCCTTGAAGGCCTCGCTAAGGGTGGGCTGTATGAATGACAGACACATCAGCAAGGTCCCGAGTCAATCAAGACAACGACGGTCAACTCACGTGAGCATGACATGTCCGCGCAATGTCCTCCGCACTCGCTCCGTATTCGACAGCAAGAACACCCTCCGCAATCATCTCACCCGCATTGGGGCCGATGATATGTACACCAAGGACACGGTCGGTCTCCGCCTCGGTAATAAACTTGACAGTTCCCTCCGTGTCGAGGTTCGTTTTCGCGCGAGAGTTGGCGGCGAAGGGGAACTTGCCGATCTTGTACTTCACACCAGCGGCCTTGAGCTCCTGCTCGGTCTTGCCGACCCAAGCAACCTCTGGATGGGTGTAGACGACAGAAGGGATAGCATGGTAGTTGACGTGACCATGGCCCTTAGCGATGTACTCAACCGCGGCGACACCCTCCTCCTCAGCCTTGTGGGCAAGCATGGGTCCGAATGTGACGTCACCAATGCACTTGATGCCCTTAGTGCTCGTGTTGAACTGATCGTCGATGACAATGCGACCCTTGTTATCGAGCTCGACACCAGCAGCTTCGAGGTTGAGACCGTCAGTGAAAGGCCGGCGGCCGACTGCGACCAGGACGACATTCGCTTCAAGCTAAATGAATCGATGAGTATCCATTTCGTTAGAACTCGCAACGCAGAGGCACACCGTTTCCTCTTTGCCGCCCTTCGCACTCTCTGTCTTGATAAACACTTTGCCATCCTTCTTCTCAGCAGATACGACCTTGGTGTTCAGCATGAACTTGAGTCCTTGCTTTGTGAGCGAGCGCTGGAATTGCTTGCTGAATCATGCATGAGCGGCATGCAAAAGCTGGCGTATGGGGCACGTACGCAATTTCCTCGTCGATACCCGCACCACCGATGCCGCCCAAGAACTCGACGACAGTGACCTGTGAACCGAGACGACTCCAGACGCTGCCCATCTCGAGACCGATTATGCCACCGCCAATAACTACCATCTTCTCCGGAACTTCCTTCAGAGCGAGAGCCCCGGTGGAAGAGACGATCTGCTCCTCGTCGATTTCGATACCGCCTCCGGGGAAGGGCGCAACTTCTGAACCGGTAGCAATGATGATGTTTTTTGCTTCGACTTCAGTCTCGCCACCATCGTTCAGCTTCACAGCGACCTTGGTGGGAGAGACGAAGGACGCCGTGCCCTTGATGTAGTCGACCTTGTTTTGCTTGAAGAGGACTTCGATACCCTTGGTGAGACCGGTGACGGCATCTTCCTTTGCCTTTAGCATGACAGGGAGGTTGAGGGAGATGTCGCCGACTTGGAAGGCGAGATAACGGCTTAATCGCAGTGGCTATTGCTCAGCAAACGAGAAACACGCACCGTCGATTCCTCGCCTCTTGATGTCGTGCTTAGTCTGGTGGTAGATGTGCGAGTTGTTGAGCATGGCTTTTGAAGGAATGCAGCCGACGTTAAGGCAAGTTCCACCAAGAGAGCCACGCTTCTCTATACACGCAGTCTGATGGTTGGTCTGTGGTGAGCCGCAATGCAGGAGTAAAAGAGACCGGAGCTTACACGGAGACCGTGCTGAGCCGCCTTGATGGCAGCGACGTAGCCTCCAGGACCTGGTGTAAGAGTGAATAGCAGTCACATTGTCCATGAGGCCAGTCGCCTACCTCCGCCAATAACAATCGCATCGTAAGGCTCCGAGGGAGTAGCAAGACCGCGCTGCTGCTGCCAGCGACTGAGCTGTGTGCTGGCTGTCTGACGAAGACGACGGGTGGCAGCCTGTGTGGTGAGGTGAGTGACGAGTCATATACTACAGACTGGTTGTGCGTACACGAGAGGAGGCCTTCTGGACCTGAAGCATGGCAGGAGAGGAAGATGACGGAGGAGAAGAAGAAGGTGAGCTGAGCGCGTCATGTCCATTCCGCTCGTACCAGTATCCAGACGCCCGTCGGGTCGCTTTTCCGAGTCCGGCCGCGAGCGTCTGTCGCGATCCCGTGACCTGAGCCTCTCTACGCGCCTGACCTCGCCTTGGCCTCTGTTCGCTGTGTTCTGCTCCGTGTTCGCCGTGTCCCGCTCGCTGTTCGTCGTGCTCATCGTCGTGTCTCTGTGAACACTTGTTGCTCACTATGGCTTTACCGGGAGGGACTGTTGAAGCCAGTAGGCAACGTAGGCTCGAACGCCAGCAAGCCCGTCTCCGGGACCGCGGAGGGTACGCACCCTCCACTTCTCAACTGCACCTCCTCCGCCTCACTCGCCTTCCTCCCCAAGCATATTCCAGCCCTCTGAACACAATAGCCTCCTTGATCTTCTACTGTCTCGCGGCGTCAATGGCGAGTCTCCTTCCAGGGCGAACTCCCCTCGTCGCTCTCGAAGCCGTTCTAGATCTCCCGTCCGCGTCTCACAAGCTTCTACACGATCCTCCAAGTCGTTAGGCTCTGCTCGCTCTCAGAGTAAGGCAGCTCGAGCGAGGAAATCTCAGCTAGTCCCGATCGGAGCGGCCACATCCCCTGCTGAAGACGACGGACCATCGGCAGGTATGTCCTCCGCTCACGTCCCATACCGTCATGAATTCATCATCCACAGGTCCCTCAGTAAAACCTCAAATCAAAGCAAGGAAACCACGCGCAAGCAAAGCATCTGAGCAGAAACCAACTATTGGTACGTGTCTACCTCTCCTTGTGGTTGCGGAGAGAAATATTCATCTGGATGCGCAGAAGAAGACTCCGTCGCATCCAAACCTGGTCCATCGACGTCCGGTAAGCTGACATCGTCCATGACTCCATCTTGGGCACTGACGTCTGCTGCAGCACCTCCGAAGAGCAAGAAGCCAAAACCCCGAACCAAAGCCAGCAAGTCCGATAACCAGCGTCCCCCCGAAGGTCTGTTCACGTGTTCGTCGTCTGCTTACATTTGGCACACATACTCAATACCTATCACATAGATGCGTCACCTAGACCCAAGCGATCTACCAGGTCCAAGGGATCGCTCCCTCATCTAGACACCGCTCGAGCAGCGAACGACACCAGCGATGACGAGCCTATCCTCAAACGCTCACGTAAGATAATCAAGCCAAAAGCCAGCACGACAACAGCTTCCAGAACAGCAGTGGTCTCCGATGACAAGGTGCCCACGGCTGCAGAAGACGCCGACGCGACTGCCCCGCGGAGGAAAACTAAGGCAAAGACTGGTTTAGCTGCGACTTCAAGACAGGCGGCAGCTCCGTCGAAGAAATTGTTAACACCCATTGAGGAGGAAGACGAGAACGATGCAATTCTCATTCCACCACGACGGCGTTCGTATTTTGGACCCCTCAGTACTTACACGCTCACAAGGTCTCTTCAGACAGGCAACCCGATCCCATCCCTGACGAGAAATCGCCCTCGCGTGCGAAAGGCAAACGGAAAGCCGAGCATTTAGAGGATGTAGATACGGGTAGGTACCTCCACTCCAGCTCATTCGATGACGCAGATTCAACCCTCAAACCGCACCCCAGACGTCTTGTGCCATCCCAAACAGAAAGCTAAACGCACGAAGATGGAACAAGAGGCCGTAGCGCGCGCAGTCGAGCCTATCAAGAAGTCTATAGAGGAATCGGATGACGACGTGCCTTTGACAGAACTACGCAAGAAGACGACTCGCAAGAAGCCACAAGCGGAGAAACGCATGGAGCCACCCAAAGGGCTTGTGGCTCCGACCTCTATTCCTGATGTACTCGACTCGCCACGCTTAGACAGCCCGCCCCCTGCCCCACCGGAAAAGAAGCGGAGCCGCAAACGACTCCTGCAGGACCCAGTTGTCGCCAACGGGGGTGCGAAAGATAAGATCCAGACTTCCGGTGACAGCAGTCTGCAGCAGAAGAAACAACGTCCTCCAAAACAGGAGGCACCGGCTCTAGAAGATGATGGAGAGGACAATGAACCGGAGGAGCTTCCAGCTCCGAAGCGCAAGAAAGCTGCGTGAGTGGTCCAACATGCACCCAATGCTGTTACTGACCGAGTTGTGTGTCAAGTCCGGTTCCTGTGCCCAACGGTGTGAGGCTCAAGCCCAAACCTCGGGTAAGTCTTTGTATGGTACTGCGGAATGCATCCTATTGACCGTTGGTGGGTTCTAGCCGCGCTTGTCAATGTTCCAACCACCTCCATCTGATGAGGACAGTGATAGGGATCCCATAGACTTTCTCTCATAATGGACGCACCGCACTGCGCGCACACACACTGACTTTCGCAAACATCACACACACTGACCTGTAGCATACCATACCAAGCCTGCGCTGTTCTGACCCGTATTGTTCGCTTCTCTGGTCGTTGTGCAAGCGTGCTAGAACGATGTGTGAAAATGCTAAGAAAAGCGTACATTGCGTACGATTCGCATTTGCACGGTAGTCTATACAGCCTTTGGGTCAATGATACCCGTCGCTGCGGGCAATATCGCATCCTCGTCCCTGCCTGTAGAGTAGTGACAGGCGCGTAAGCATCCCTACGAGCCGCATGGCAAGCGCACGCACCCTCGTAGAACTTCTGGAGGAAGGTGCGTGGGGGCCGGCCCTTGGGCTGGAGGAGGATGCCCATGACGTGGTCGAGCTGCTTCCAGCAGTTCATCGTCTCCTGGTACTCCTGGCGGCCCTTCTGGAGCAAGACGTCGATGACGCGGGTGTCGGAAACGTAGCGGTTGGCCTCGAAATGTTGGCGGATGCAGTGTCGGACGTAGGAGGGTGAAACGTTCAACGCGTAGAGGGAGACAATCTCTGGTGCCTATCGTGCGCACATGATTGTGTAGAAAAAACAGTAGCACCACGTTCGGGGAGCGGAAGCAGACGTTAGCTACTGTCGAACAGAGATAGAGATTGAAGAGGAACGCACACCACGATACCAATCACGGTAGAGTTGAATGACGCGCGAGCGGGCCTCCTGAGGACTGGAGGAGATGTGCGCCGTACGGGCGAGGCGTGCAGGGATGGTGGTCATCGTTTAGTGACCGAGCAAGGCCGGACAGAGGCGGGCGGTGAGGTCGTGGTGAGGAGGACGGGGGCGACGACGTCGGGGGCACGAACGCCTGTGCACGTGACTTTGATAGACTTGCCTGTTTGAGCGAGTGCTATTCCTCGGCCGCTGCGGGTCCCAAAGGCCACCACCGCTTCTCGTCAAACTCCCACTTATCTCTCCCTCATCGTCTTCGTGCCCGCGTCTCAGCAACTTCAAGAACAAGAACGACAGCGATGGCCCGTGGTACCTTCAAGCAGAGGCGTGGCGGAGGCAGGAGGTCCGTCCTCTCCGTCCCTCGGCATCTGATCTATTCTAGATCTAACGCATCCATGTCCGCGATGGCTACAGCTTCAGGTGTGTTCGATATGAGCCCGCCCGACGCTACCATACACGCTCTAAACCACTCTGTTCCGCAGCAAGAACTTGGTCCTTGACGAGAACGGCACCGCTGTGAGCCACGACAAATGGTGCGTCCCGCCACCCTCGCCCGTCCTAGTAACACCGTCGTTCTGATTGGCTGACCCGCTTCCGACCCGCCCGTCCGCAGGGCAGCACGAGGCAAAGGCGACGATGACGATGAGGACGATGAAGACGACGACGAAGAAGAGGAGGAGGAGGAAGAGAGCGAAGAGGAGGCAACGACCTCCAACGCCCCCAAGGCCGAGCTCAGCCGGGAGGAGCGCCGTGAGCTTGCGAAGCAGAAGAAGGCTGCCGCTGCCGCCAAGGCCGCCGCAGGCAAAGGCGACGGCGAGGCGGAAGACGACGATCCGCTCCTCGTGAACCCGAACCACGCCGCGGGCAAGCGTCTGAACATCGCGGACCTCAGCGCCCCTCGTGAGCTCTCCCGTCGGGAAAGGTGCGTCCATGGGTGGTTTAGGAGGTATCGGTCTACAATGATGCTACTAGGGAGGAGAAGGAGAAGAAGGAGGCGCAGGAGCGCTACTGGAAGGTGCGCTGAATTCTCCTCGTCCATGTTGCTTGCGCTCACCTGTGCTTTCTCAGCTGCATGCACAGGGCAAGACTGATCAGGCAAAGACGGACCTCGCACGTCTCGCCAAGATCCGTGCAGAGCGCGAAGCCGCGCAGGCCAAGAGGAAGGCAGAAGCAGAAGGTACGCCTCCTCTGTTCACAGTGTGCGCCAGACCTCACTCGCCATTCTCAGCCAAGGCAGCGGAGGTCGAGAAGAAGCGTCAGGAGCAGGCGAACCGCGGCAAGCGTTCGTGATTGCAGTCAGGGGTGTATTAGAACATTGTACAACTAGGTCGCGGTCGCACGCATGTATCGCTAATGCAATGCTTGTACCCATTCATCTTCTTCATCACCACGGCCACTCGCCGTCCGTCTCCTGCTGCGGCTTAACCGTCCTGGAGGCAGGCATCTCCCTGTACGCCTTGACCTTTTGGAGCGCCCTGTGCGTCTCCGCTCTGCCCGGCGCATTCTCCCTGCCGACCCACTTGCGGATCCACTTGACGAGCTTCATGTACGCGCTCTCCTGGGCCATCCAGCGGCCGGATGAGATGCCCTTTGCACTCCTGACCCTCCACGCCCTCATGCTCTCGATCCAGGGGCCCTCGAAGGTGACGTCGCCCCAGTAGACGAGCGCGGTGGCGAGCGTGCTCTTGGTCGGGGGTACCTTGAGGTACCGCATCCAGGTCAACACGAGCGGGATCTGGCCTGCGCGGTCCTCCTCCGCGAGGAGGTCGATCAACGCGCGAAAGACGCCGTCCTCGGGGACGATCCCAAAGTACGTCCGTCCGTCCTCGTCGTGCGGATATAAGACGTCCGGCTCCCCGCTTCCGCCGCGGCGGCGTCCGTGGCCGGAGAAGCTGTGGAGGAGGTCCGACATCGGGGCGGCTGCGATCCCATCCGCGCGCGACCTCAGCGCGCGAAAGGGCGGGTCAAAGTGCTTCAGCACGGGCCAGTTGCCGACGAAGACCTGCCAGGCTACTCTGAGCGCGACGACGCCCGCGCGCTCGCCCCGCCAGAAGCCGGTGAGGGTCGTCTGGGCACGGGGATCGAGGAGGTCGGCGAGGCCGTCGATGGCGTCCTGCTTCTCCATCCTCTGTGGGGCACGCTCTTCGGTGAGATGCCTGGGGAGGAGGCGGCCGAAGCCAAAGTCGGCGATGGCGACCTGGAGCGTGTTCTCGTACTTGCGCGCGAAGCGGGCGGCCTTGAGGAGGATGGCGAGGGACTTGGAGTCGGGCTCGACGCCGAAGAGGCGGGGCATGGCGTCCCAGACGTAGAAGACGGCATCCGTGCGGCCGATGTGGAGAAGGGAAGTCATGAACGAGTTGACGGCGTACGTGTCGATGCGACTACGTTCACGTCGAGCGGTATGTCCCGTCGGGTTTTCCGAGATGGGATCCGACTGGGAAGCGACGTGGAGCAGCAAGCGGAACGCGACGTCGGGACGACGGATGGCGGTGAGGACTTGGACGGCGAGAGTGAGTTTGGGAGTGTCAAAGAGGGCTCTTTCATGCCAGACGTCGGCTAGCAGCTTGGCTGCGGGCTGAACGCGACCAGAGTTAGAGAAGGCGTTGATGAGGTGGAAATAAGCGGAGAGGAGAGTGGAAGTACTTTTGAGTTGGCTTATAGCGGCTTTGAATGCCTGATGAAGAGCGTCAAAAGATGTGGTGGTAGGATCATATGAATGCAAAGCACGGAGCGAGGCTTTGGTGGACATTCGTGTACCGATAGCCGCGCGGGCGGTGGAGTTGAGAAGGTATCTAATGTAATACTTTGACCGGCTGGAGGAGTTGAGGGCACGGAGATAGTCGTGGAGCAGGACGGTGCGTCGATTGGAATGGGCAAGATGGCGGGGAGGGGAATGATGCGAGAGGCGGGAATGGGGCTTGGGGTATGCATTGAGGAGAGTGTGAGCGAGAGCGGGGATGTGAGAGCCGGCGCGAGCAAGGACGGGACGGCGGAGAAGACGAATGGTGGGGAGAGGGGCGGCGTGGTTGCGGAGGAGGAGGTGGAAAGTGGAGAACCCGAGGTCGAGCTTGTGGCGAGCTGCGAGGGGAAGGAGGAGGGAGATGATGTGTTGTATTTCGTGGGCGGGGGGTGTGTGGGCGAGGAGACGGAGGAGGAGATGGGTGTGGAAGGGGCGGAGGATGGACTCTGAGCGGAGGAAGCGGAGGACGAGGGAGCGGAGGGGGGCGTACATGCGGTAGTGGATGAGCCAATATGCAGAGAGGAGGAGGACGAGCGGGTAGAGGTCTGGACAGGAGGGAGGGGGGACGGAGTGTGCGAGGGTATAGGTCACGTACGCATGGACGGCGGTGGACGGGGGCTTGAGGAGGAGCGAGAGGAGGACCCAGGGCGGGACGATGGGCGGCCATGGCGGCTTGAGGGGGCGGGGAGGGGCGTGTGCAGCGAGGAGGGCGTCGAGACGGGCGAGGGCGGCGTGGAGAGCAGGCTCAGAGACTATCGGGGCCCAGGTCGCGTACTCGTCTGCTCCCGCCGCGTCGGCTGGGGGCGGGGGCGGGGAGAGGAGGGCGAGGGACGGGTGCGGGCACTGCTGGCGGTACGCGGCGAGGATCGACGGCGGCGAGAGAGCGGGCGGGGGACGCGGGGCACGTGCACGGGCGTAGGGGCGGACGAGGCGGGGCAGGCATCGCGGACGAGGAGAGCGTCGGGCCCACATCCATCCAGTCTGTCCCCGACACCGACACTGAGCACATCAGAGGCGTTGTACACCCAGCAGTCAACGACACCCAGCACGGCACTCGGCCCGGCGGGGATCAAACATCAGTCGGCGACCAATCGGCGTCCGAAATGCCATCAGACGACACCCACAAAGGGCGGCCCCCCGACTGCCACTCGCCAGTGCCCGCCTCCCTCCTTCCGTCTTCACCACCACCACCACCGACGCCCACGCGCCTGGTTCGTGCTCCAGCCATTCTCACTGACTGCCCAGCATGCCTCGCATCCTCTTCGTCAGTGGCTTCCATCCCTCCACCCGCGCCCGCGACCTCGCCTACGAGTTCGAACGGTCAGCTCCCCTTTCTCTCTCCCGCCTTCACCCCCGGTACTCACCTCCCCACCCTTACCAGCTATGGCCCGCTCATCCGCTGCGACGTTCCCGCTCCTCGCAATCCTCACGCCAACTCCAACCCGTAAGTCTCTCTTCCTCTCACCCAACACGCTTTCTTGCAGTCTCTACCGCGACCCCAACGCCCGCCCGAGCGCAACATCTCGCTGCGAACCACGTTCTGCGAATTTACATCCGCTCGTTGTCGTCGTATCGTCGTCGTCGTCAGTCGTGTCAATGTCGTCCGTGCCCTCGTTCCGAGCCGCCTCGCGCCGGTCTTCCCGTGCCAATCCGACACATACCCTCTCGCTCCATTCGCTCGCTGCCTCCCACCCAATACTCGAGCTCAACCATCCCTCCCCGCCCTCGCAGTTACGCCTTTGTCGAGTTCCGCTCTCAACGCGACGCAGAGGATGCCTACTATGACATGTACGTCATCCTCCCCTCTTCCTACCCGCCTCTCTCATCACATCATCTCGACACAGGCACGGCCGCTACTTTGAGGGCTCTCGCTTAAGCATCCAAGTAGGCATCATTCCCCCCTACGCCCACATTCTCTCTCTAACCCAGACCCCATCTTCCTCGTACAGTGGGCCAAGAACCCTCCTTCCTCTGTCTGGCGCTTTGACCGCCGCTCTCCCCCGCCCCGCCGTGACCGCGAGCGCTCCCGCAGCCCTCGCCGTCGCGGTAGCGACAGGGATAGGGGCTATGACCGTGATCGTGAGAGGGACCGTGACCGCGAGCGTGAGCGGCCTCGCGAGAGGGAGCGTGATGACCGCGACAAGGATCGTGAGGAAAGAAGGCGGAGCAGGAGCGGTGAGCGTAAGCAGCGTTCTCCTTCTCCCGAGCACATGTCCAAGGACGACCGCGCCAGAACCCCTCCGCCTGCTGAGGATGGCAAAAAGCAGGATGACTCGCGCGATCGTGCCCTCACTCCTCCTCGCGACTTCTGATCTCTTTCAATCATGTTTCATACACACTCGATTTGTTCAATGTCGAACTTTTGATGCCCTTCCTACTCTTTCCTGTCTGCTACCAAAATTACAAGAATGGTCGAGTCCGTCTCGTAGTGTCGCTAGCTTTACTGTCATGTAATAAGCATAGGACGAGTATGAGAATCTGATGTTTGTCGCCTCTCTCGGATGCATGTCGTCACCGCCCGGCTGCAGGCGTCTTGCAGCGGTCGTGCACTGCGGTAGTCGCTTCTTGCCACTGTCCATCCCTCTCCTGCCTCCTCCACCTCTTTCGCTCCGCTTGTATCAACACTGGGACAATGGCAGACACTCAGCGCGTGCCCACCGTGGACGACCTCCGGGTACGCGTCATTCGGGACACAACCCAACGATGTTCAGCTCGCTCACGCACGCGTCCTCTAGGTCAAGCTATGCTACATCTGCCGTGAGGAGGAGCGGTATGATAGTCAGTCTTGATCGAATTCTCCCGTTTGACTGGCAATTGATCATCTCTGTCCCTGCCCTCTCTCGTCCTTCCTTCGCGCCCCAGGTCCAGAGGACCCTCCTCGCGCATGGACACACCCGTGTTCGTGTACACTGGTCGCGCACGAGTCGTGCCTCCTCCAGTGGATCAAGGCTGCCCAGCAAGACTCTGCAAAGGCCAAGAACGCTCTCAAGTGTCCCCAGTGTGGCGCAACCTACGAACTCGAGAGCGACAACCCCCGCATCCTTCGTATTCTCAACGCAATCAACTCTGCCCTGTCAACTGCGGGCAAGGCCACGACGTTCATAGGCGTCGTTGGCCTCACTGTATCCTTTGGATTCAGTGCGTTCTTTCACCACTTCGCCCCCGCCGTCACGGTGTGCCTACCTACCAGTACTGACGGTGACTGCAGCCATCTACGTCGTGTCCACATCGTATGGCGCATTCGCCGTCCGAGAGTTCCTTGGGGATGAAATGTACAATCTCCTTCTCACCGACGATCCCCAGAATTGGCCCTGGCACGCCTTCATCCACCTCCCCATGATCCCCTTCTCCCTCATCCTCTCCCGCACCCGCCTCTTCGACACCTTCCCGCTCGTCCCCCTCCTCCTCACATGGTCTTCCTCCCCACCCGTTCGTTTATCCCATTCCTCTTCCTCTAGCTCCTCTCCCCGTCCATCCATCTGGACGTGGCCCCGAAGCGGACCCAATGCGTCGCCGCTCAGCCCACCCCTGAACTGGCCACCGACCCCGCTCATGGGCCTCATCCTCTTTCCCTTCATCCGGACCACGTACCGCATCCTCTTCAACAAGCTCGCCAAGCGTGTCATGGGCACGCACGACGCCTCCCGCAGAGCGCAAGCTGAAACCGGCCCCATCCAGCGCGTCGTCCTCGCGATCAACGAAGACGGCCCCGCCCCTCTCCGCGTCCGCATCGGTGCCAACATCCAACAAGTCCCCGCAGCCGGCCAACAGAACCCGAACGCGAATCCGAACAACAACGCTCCGAATCCGGCCGCCGCCGCGGACGACGCGCTCGCAGATGACCCCGCCGCCGTCGCCGAGCGCACCCTCCTCGTCACGACGTCCTCCATCGGCCGGTTCGTCGGCGGCGCCCTCCTCATCCCCACCATCTCCTCCCGGATGGGCTCCCTCCTCTTCCGGCTTTCCAAACACTCCTCTTGGCTCCGCGCCTTCCTCGCCATCCGCCCGCGTTCCCCAGGCCAAGTCCCCACACCGGAGATCCGCCTCTTCCCGCACCCACCGGAGAGCAACGTCGGGCTCTTGCAGCAGATCGGGGCTGGCCTCGCCGCGGGGATCAACATCATGTGCGGCGGCACCCCGACCTGGAACGCGCACGATCCCGTCTGGTGGCGGAACACCGTCGGCCTCGGGCTCTTTGTCTTCGTACGTCTTTCACCGGAACCGTTTCGCGCTATTTAGTCACTTACCACTGAATTACGCACACGTGCACGCAGGCAAAGGACTGTGTCCAACTCCTACACCTGTACCTGACCAAGCGCGAGCTCGAGTCGCGACGAGTGAAGAACCGTTCGTTTGCAGGCGTGGACATCAAAGAGCTCGATCTCATCCACCCTCCTTCACAGCCTGAACCAGCTCCCATCGAGTCGCCAGCACAGCCCAGCACGTCCGGTGCCAGCTAAACATCTGTCGTTTGTAGTTTGTAACACACTGACGGTCACATACCACTACCACTTCACTCATCATCGCTCAGTCTGCGCGAGAAAGCGGAAAGCATCGATACAACTGCGCCCTGGGCGCGGGCAAGAAGAACACGCCTCTAATGCTACAGATCGTGGCAGTTTGACTACACCGACAGATTCTACAACATTCAGTACAGAGACGTCTAGTCCACTTCGAGCACCGTGCCGCGTTGGACACTTCCCCATCCTGTTGGTTTGCACGCAATGAGTGAGACGACAGTATGTGACCACGCGCTCCGCACTCACCGACCAATCGCCAATGCTTCTCGATACGCCGAGACAGTGCGACTTTTTCGCCGACCTCGGTACATGCGGGCGACGTGAGCTGAATCTTCGCGAGGTCTCCCTTGACGCTGAGGACACGACCGCCGGTGGACGTCGAGCCGATGTTGATGAGCAGCAACTCGTTCTTGACGAGTTTGGAGACCTTCGTCTGCTTTTTGTCCTCCGTCTTCACACCAAGCAGTCGACGAAGAAGGAACAAGCTGATTTCGAGCTCTGGAGCGTCGCTCAGCAGTAGTCGTTATTGAGGTGTGCAAAGACGTACCAGTGAAAATCTTCGGCAGCTTGCCTACCGCACCCAGTACTTGACCGACGAGACGATCCGCACGGCAGAGAGTAGGGTCGATCCTCGTACCGACACCAATCAGCCCGCCCGGGACCGCGAACTGCAGGTGGTTGCTCTCCGCATGCAGAGATACGATGCGGGAGAAGATAGGTTTGCACCTGTTACGGCCCTGCGCGTCCTTCGTAACGATACCAGGCCGGATCTCGACCTCCTGGCCGAGTCGAAGGACACCAGTGAGGATGGAGCCACCGGCAACACCACCCTTGAGCTCGTCGACCTCGGCACCGGGCTTGTTGACGTCGAAGGAACGGATGACGATGAGGCGGGGGTCGGCGGTAAAGTCGCGAACAGGGATGGGGATACGCTTCACGATGTACTCGTTGACAGCGTCGATGTTATACTTGAGCTGAGCAGATATAGGGACAATCGGTGAAGACTCGGCGACAGTGCCTGCATTCATGCTCTTAAGAAATTCGTGTGGTGAAAGCCAACGGACGGACCTTTCACGAACGCAACGATGCTCTTGTGGTGCTCTAGTGCCTGCTCCTCCTTGATCAGATCGACCTTGTTCTGGAGGATGATGATATTTTCGAGCTTCATGATCTCGACGGCGGCCAAGTGTTCACTCGTCTGGGGTTGGGGGCAAGTCTCGTTACCAGCAATGAGAAGTAGTGCGGCGTCCATGACCGCGGCACCGTTCAGCATCGTAGCCATCAAAATGTCGTGACCGGGGCAGTCGACGAAGGATACATGGCGGACGAGCTTCATACGTGAGTTGCAGCCAGGACGCTCGCATGGGGGATTATCTTCCTTGTCTGAGCGATAGGACCTGTAGCAGCCTGGTCTTGGACATGCCTCGTTCTCGCATTTGTAAATCTTGCCATCGCGAGGTTTGAAAAGGGATGGAAAGGAGTCCAATGGATAAGTGGTAAAGATAGGGAATGTTGTAGTGGACGCACCTTGGCGTTAGCATACCCCAGCTTGATCGTGATGTTTCGGACGAGCTCGTTTTTGAAACGAACAGTCATGACACCCGAAATGGCTTTGACGACGGTCGATTTACCGTGGGCGACATGGCCAATCGTCCCTGTTCCCCATCTCGTTTCAGTGCTCTCCTCCAGAAGATACGGCGTGCAAGCATACCCAGATTGATCGTAGCCTTGACGCGCACAGACAGTCAGAGCACATAACTACAGAAGGAGACACAAACGGACCTGCTTTGAGATTACTTCTGGCGATAGCGGGGTAAGTTTTGAAGGGTCGATGTCGACCTTGACGATTGGGTCGGAGTCACTCTCGTCCTCGCTATCGCTCTCGTCGTGAGTCTTGCGTCTCGTCTCGTCTCCTGGCATACTTCTCAAAAGATGGCGCGACAGTAGTCAAGAGAAAATAAAATGGAGATAGTGAGTCGAGTGGTGAACGCAAGGAGAGCAGATGCATGCCGTCGCTAGATCCGATCTTGAGCGCGCACCCCGATCACATGACACGAACGTTTTGGCCCCTAATAGAGCACTTTAGCTACTGCCATGTTCCATTGCCTACAGTATTGGCTACAACGCTCGCGATGCGAGGACTTGGTCTATATGGAGCACACTCTTGAATCGTTGAAGTCCAAGAAACACCCAAGGGCAATGCTCAATGGTCAAAATTTCCACTGTCACTGGCAGCAAATGACCCTGGACCCTCGGTTGTACGTGCACTGACTCTTGATCTAATCCTACACAGTCGAAACGAGGTCGGGTAGCTATGGAGTCATGATTAGCCATCAGAGTACGTCAGAGCTAGGAGATAATACCCGGGCTTTGCTGCGTTCTATGTGGCTGACATCCCGAGCCACGGCAGAAATCTCCGCACCAGTATATGTTATTGGCTGCAAGTTCAGATTATTGGAAATTGGACAGATTCTGACTATGGCAGCATGCAACTTACATTCACAGATTGAACGAATCTGTTTGTGAAGATTGCATCTGTCAACTCTACATCTTGGGTGTTATTAAGTGTATTGCGGACGTTGAGACTAGCAATGTGTGCAGCAGATCAGTGTACCTATATAACAGTGTTCTGGTAACAAATATACCCACGTAGCAAGCATAGAGTTAATGAGTACTACAAACACTTATGGGGTAAGTAGTTTGAGGCACAAAGATTAGAACATACATTTTCCTTCATTCATTGCAAAAGCAAGGTTGTAGAAATGAGTAGGCCAGGCCAGTGTCTGACAGTCTGCTAGTTAGATATACAACAATACAAGAGTCTCTAACTCACTGTTATCAAGTCCATAAGCATGCAAAACCTAGTATAGGATTAGACCAGTGCACAATTCCAATAACATTCAATCAACTTACGCAGTTAGTGCACAGCGGTTGATTGCATATGTGATGAGCTTGTTAATGAGGGTGTTGGTGCTAAAATATATTGAAGATGTCATGATGGCTATGAAGGCACAAGATACAGACCTTTTAAGTCCAGTTCTTCCTGAGTGTAAATAATAGCACAATCCAGCTGCTATCAGAATATCACAGAGTGCACTGGCACCTGTACCAATAACATCTGCTGCAACAAAAAGTGTGGATGACACAGATAAGAGATTGTTATCCAGGCCTCTGCCAAAGCAACTTCAGTATTATAAACTTGGAGTGTAGGCAGCTACATCAGCATGAATGAACTTACAGATGTGTAGTGACAACTGTCATATATAAAGCAAACATGTTATACCATCTGCATGTAAGACAAAGCAAAGGGGACTAACTTATTCCTCCCACTTGTATGGATAGAAAAAGTTATCAGTCTTGAACCCAAACTAGTATAGACTTGCCTCACCAGAGCTTGACATAGCTGTAACAATCTAACAGATATTCAGAATTGAGTAATGCTATTTTTGCCTCTAGAAACAATACTTACAATGATACTAATTAAAACATAGTTTGAATGGCTGACTGATTGTTAGTAATTGGCCAGTTAGTATAGATATTCAATGGTAACATATTCAATAGCATACATTTGAAAAGAGTCATGGCAAAGTAACTAGTAATAACAATATCAGTATGTTAGTACAGTAAACATCACAGAATTCTATCCATACTCACCTCTGGATAATGATTCTTGTAAGCACCTGCATAAAGGTCAGTAATAAGAATGATGAAACTTCTATGAGCTTATGAGCTCACATTGACACCATTGTTTGCCTGCAAATATAGACAAGTGGTCAAATAACAATATTGATATATATGGGTCTGGAGTATAGACATACTGCAATGCTCCTGGTGCAATCAATGTAATAATATTAGAAAGAGTTGTGCATTTGAAATTAGGTTTATCAATATACCAGCCATTGTCTATGATTGCAGATTGAATAACATCTCCATGTTGAATAGTATTGTATGGATATGTACTGTATGCCATTAGAATGGTAGACAGTGTATCCAGGATCCTATAATATGATACTTATGATTAGTATCACAGAAAAGATAGAGGAGACAAAACCCACTGACCATATGATTAAAACCTATGATTGTAGTTTAGTATCAAATCAGACATTAATTTGACTAGATATTCAAGCTTACTAGCACTTTCAATTGAATGGAGTCTTCAGGGTAGTGTTTGTAGTAGATATAGACTTGCAGGGTTGATATTCCATAGAGACTGACAAAGCTTTATCAATATTTGATGCTGACTTACAAGGATAGTCTACTTACAATGTTGATGTTGTAAATCCTATCATCAAGCAGGCAAAGTACTCCTGGAGAGTAGCCTGAACTTCTGTAGGAGTACTCATATTGCACTGTTGAGTATGAGATTCAGCAATTGCACTAGGAAAATCAGAGATGCTGAGCAAGAATGGGCTTGAGGGCATGTCCAAGCTTTACTTATATTATGTCTACTTGTGATAAAGTTCATGGAGTGAGAACCCCACTGACACATACACCCCTCTCACAATCATCGATCATAATCACTCAATCACCTCCTATCATTGTTCTTGACATCTGAAACCCTGTTAAAAGTTCCAGTCTGATATTCAATCAAAAGGGTGACAGCCGGTGTGAAGCTTTCTTCTCACAGAATACCACTCCAAGAGCGCCGCAGTGCTACTCACAGCCCATAGAACAGCATCCATCAATGCTACGGAGGTGCAGACCTCAACTACAAGACGCACACATCTCTGTCAGCCGGCGCCAGCTCTCAATATTTGTAAAACCGGACCTTGGCCGCTCAGGCTATCAGAAACAGCATACCCGTTGCCCTCTTAGACCCTATGGCACAGTTGAGCTACAGGGTCGAGGCAGTATAGAGCCATGGGTCCACAGCCTGGGCAAGAAGATACAGCCCGGGCCATCTTTCGGTGACAGCCGTAAAACAAACCAGAATATCGTCATCCATGACATGATTCCTGCATAGTACTGGCATGTGTCTATGGACAGGCAGGTAGCACTTGGCCGCAGTGAGCTGGGGCGCCGGTGTAGCCTCGAGCCATAGAGTATGCATGCAGATGCCAGCGAACATAGGCGCTAATGTTGCAGGCTCGGAAGAGGGATCGAGTGTGATCTCTGCGGTCATTGCGGAGGATACGTGGAGATGGGGTGGAACATACATTACGAAGTGCGGCAAGAGTTTGTACATGTTGATCAACAAGTCGCGACAGAGGCCCTGTGCATGTCGAGCGAGCCTAGTACGAGTCCGCAGGGGACGGCCAGCTGAGTGAGTCGGTAGAGTGCACAGCCACGTTGGGCCAACGGCGTCTGTTTGTCGGAGATAGCATTTGGGGATGAGTAACCAACCGTAAAGGCTTCGTCGCGCCTGTCCGCCTTCTCATATCCCAGTACGTGCCCCGCGATGCACAGCGCTATAGACACGTCGCACAGCCTTTCATCGCGCTCGTTCGGCCAGGTGTTAACGTTCATCCCACGAGTCATCAGCGAGTCGCCGTACGGTCTCTGAGAGTACGGAGCGGGTACCAAGCACTGAACCATCTTCATCTCGAACCGTCACTATCATGTCGTCCGCCACCCGCACCTCTACCCCTGGCAATACCATTCCGAATCCGACCGGAAAAGTTAAGCAGACACGCCGCCGCCAAAGGCTCAGCTGTGTAGAATGCACCCGCAGACGGCAGGTCCGTGCAGCATGCACTCTCCTTTATCCGCTATTGCCGCTTTGTGTCACTAACTCCGCCTCCCGTGTAGAAATGCGACAGACAGATCCCGTGCGGTCTCTGCACCTCCCGTGGTATACCCCATCTTTGCAAATGGGAACCTATCATGGCTCGCCCTTCTCCGAGGCATCCTCCCGATGCTGCACCTCAAGTTGAAGCTCCCCAACAGAGCACTATCGCTGCTCTTTCGGCTCGCATCGCCGTCCTAGAGAAAACGCTTCAGGAGCAG
Source organism: Coriolopsis trogii (assembly GCA_020543525.1). Lineage (NCBI taxonomy): Eukaryota > Fungi > Basidiomycota > Agaricomycetes > Polyporales > Polyporaceae > Coriolopsis > Coriolopsis trogii. The sequence goes on from JAHYIO010000004.1 coordinate 1,331,791, forward strand.
AACATCGAATTGCATAAATATGGTGACGCCACTCGTCTTTCCTTCAAGGCGTTACACAGTATGCTTACTGGGTCTCACACTAGACCCCCCTATCCACTCGACGGATCACAGTCCCATCACTCTCGATGAACACCCCGTAGACCCTCCTCACATCTCCCCGTCTTCCTCCAGAGTGCCAAGATCTCTGTCCCCCTCCGACTCAACCCACTCATGCGAGCTTTCTCATCTGGATTTCGAGGTACAGGTCGCTGCCGTTCAAATGGCCCAGCTTGCTATCGCTCCAGACAATGAATATGTAGGTACTGGTACCATTCCATGTGCCCTCCATAAGGTCCGTTCCTCTTCACGTCTGGTTCGTTCGTCTAATGATCATGAACTTCTCTAGCTCGGGGATGCCGACTCATATCGCTTTCCATATGCACGTTCAAGCACCGCGACACTCACCGTGCGAAGCCCACCAGGCGGTGATCCCTTGTACACCGGCACAATGCCCAGGCTCCTCTCATATCTTCCCTCTCCGGAGACAACCACTCGCCTCGTCGATGGTTATTTCGTGGAACGTAGCTGGCAGTTTGGTATTCCGGAGCGTTGGTTCAGATCCGCACTCGATCGCATGTGGGCCCATCTCAGCCTCCAATGTCCTGGCCAGCCATGCCACCTGAATGGAGGTTGCGACCGCTGCAAGACGGAAATCAATCCCCACTGGCTTTCTCTCCTGTTTGCGGTGCTTTGTCTTGCACCACGAAGACTGCAAGGGGCCAATGCGAAGATATACTTCTGGAGGGCTATGGAGGCTCGCCGATTTGTCGAGGACCTCATGTTGTCTTCACCCGCGTATTCTGCTGCTCCATCGCACTGCGTCGTGCACGGCGTGTCCCTCAGCTGCATCGCAGCCGCGTTGCTATGTGCCTATTTGGCTGATCGCGGGAGAATCAGCGACGCGTGGAAGATATCTGGCACCGCAGTGAGAAACGCTCAAGCTGTCGGTCTTCACCGTGATCCAGGATGGATGAAGTGGGAGAAGATGGACAGAGAAGAGAAAGAGTTGCGACTTCTCGGGTGGTGGTTCGTTGTCATCTCAGATAGGTGAACATCTGGTCTTCACTCTTGAACGCCAGTTGATGTACGCGGCTGACGTCGACTGCATCCAGGATGTATTCGCTGATCCTCGGAAGGCCGACCATTGCGCCCGAAGGTAGTTTCGATGTGAGACTGATCCCTGGATCTCGCCACGGCGATGGGTCCGAGAATCCCTGTGCTTATTTTCAACAAACGTTCATTTCCCTGATACAACTAGTCAGCGAGACGATTACGAAGGTAGATCCATATGCCAGCTCCTTTCTTCCGCCTTTTAGACTAAACACCCATTGTGGAGCAGTGTTTGGGTATAGAATCACCTTCCTATGCAACTGTGATCGATATGGACAGGAAGTTTCAACAATGGCGCTCAAAACTTGATCCTACTATGGACTGGCGCATCCGCCACCGACTGTCGGATCCACCCATGCTTCCTGAGATACGAGCGGCGCTCCAACGACACGGTTGCGCAGCCTACTATCTCGGCACGTTCATGAACCTCCATCGTCTGTACCTCATGCAAGCCCCGCCTATCCTGCCGCTCCCGCACTCCTTTCCGGACACAATCACAAGTGCGGTCCTAAACCCTAGTCGGGAGCAGTGTATTGAGACCGCGATGGAGCTCGTTCAGGTACTCTGCGACGCAGCGGAAGAGTGTGCTCAGTGGGACACATTCTCTGCTCTCCCGTCCACCGTCTTCTACTACGCGTACTTCGTCTTCGACGGTGCGGTCGCACTTGTGGGTGTCTTCGCCCAGGACCCGCCACATCCGAAGGCGAAGGAGTGCCTCGCGCTCATCGACCGCGCGGTGGAGATGCTCGAGAAGTGTAGGCAGGCCAACGCGGGATGCACGGATGGAGAGGGCGATACTGCCACCCGCGCAATCACGATCCTCAAGGCGTTGCGTAAAGCGGGACGCTGGGATGAGCGACTCGGACTCGACTCTCCGGCCCCTGCCTCATCGGAGGGCCCAGCTTTATCTACTACGACGCAACAGAATCTGCCAGATGCCCGTGACATAGCTGCCACATTGCCTCCAATCCCAGCTATGCCCACACATGTGCTAGCGTCATATTCTAACCTTACTGCGCAAACCGCACCTTTCCCCCCGGGCTTAGCTGCGTCTTTCCCCTTCCTGAACAACGTGTCTAGCCAGGTCCCTTCGTTCCCTTTGCCTCCCATGCCCGGTCCCTACCAGGTAGAGTCGTCGACACGTGCTGGCACAACGCTTCAGAGAGTTTGGGCGGAGCAGGGTGCGGACGGATCTGGGCCTGTCGCGGCCTCCATGGACTTCAACGTTACTGGGAACGGGAGGTCGAATGTGCAGACGATGGTCATGCCATTCGACATGCTGCAGAATCACGAGAGTTATGATATCGACTGGACGGAGATCATGGGTCCTGCCGTCGGGTTGTCGAGCATGCTTGATGATGGGCAGAGTGAGCAGCAGCAGGTGCAGGGGTTCTGATGTCAAGTTCACTACTGGTAGAAATAAGGGGACAATCGAATGGAATGGATTGCTATGTTGGACAAAAACAGATGCGTTCGAGTGTAGCGAGTCTTTTCGCGGTCAGAGGTGTGCACGCGGAAATGGCAGAGACCCGTCATCCATGGGAATGCCTAGGTCCTGGGCGATGATGAGAGCGGCCTTCTCACCAATGACAACTGCGGTCGAGTACGTATTCTGCAGGAAACGGAGATGAAATGAGTCCGACCTGCAATCAATATACTCCACATACCGCTGCGACGTTCCCTGGAGCAATCGACATATCTGTCGACGTCCGGTCCGGTAAGTCCCTCGCCAAACGATGAGAAGATCCGCAGTATACACGTACCCGCAATCTTCAAGCTGTCGACTCCGTACACATTCAGCCTCGAGTCGACAACGCCCCCGGACTCGCGACTCTTCATCGCACACGTTCCAAGCTAGACGTGCGTGCTCGCATGAGCAAAACATGCGCATACTTCTTTGTTGTGAACACGGAAGACACGCACCGAGTGCCAAGCCGTTGCGACAACTTGCCGTATATAGTCTTCCACGGCCTTCTCGTCTTCATCCGTGTACACGAAGTCTGGCTCCGAAATCGGGACGGGCCCAGCGTGTGCACGAGCGGCCAGCTTGCTGTCGGGAGGGAAATTCGGGTGGCCGCCTACGACCTCCCCGCGGTAGGACGGCATGCGCCGCGCGTACTCGCGAGATAGCTTGTACCCCCATTTGTGGAGGGCCATATCTTCTGGACTGAATGTCCGCCATAGAGTATGTCAAGCATATGTCAGAATGAGAAACCACATGAGAATTCATGCGTCATAGACAACATCCCGAGCACGAGGACTAAGTACTGACCGATCGAGATACCCGGGGTGGAAGTCGAGGGGTGCTTCGACGTTATCGGCGGACGTAATGTGGACGCTGCCGATCGAAGTGGGATGCTCGAGGAACCAGCCGACGCTGTAAGACTTGTCGACGGATATCTTGGATCGATCTCCGAGGAAACTAGGGGACCAAGCAAGCTCTCAGCTGTCATCACAATATGCGAATGTGAAGTAGGAAACGCGCGGGTCACGTACAGCGCGACCATTCCGAGCCACAAGACCGGCTTGTCTGGAGCAGGGGCGTAGTATTCCTGCCATCTCTTGCGAAAGGTCTCTCCGATCACGTCCAGGTCCTTCTTTAACGGACGAATCTTGATACCTGAGTCGAGACCACTGATAGAGGGTAAGTATGCCTTCATCCCGCGGGCGATAGTGAATGTCAACTGACTTGTGGGCTAGTAGACCCGAGCCGCGGGTCTTCCATTCCTCTGACCACTCTAGAAGCAGGTAGCATGGGTGACCAACCTCCTTCATCACCGAGAAGGCTCGTCACGCTTACTGTTCAAGGCGGCCTCGTTGCCAGTCGCTACACCGTCCAGGGTATGCACCTCCTTAGCAGCGACATAGGGAGCAAAAACGATCTGGTGATCTGCTCAAAGAGTGTTAGCTCCCGTACCCAGACGGTTGACGTGAGAGCGAGGAACCGACCTTGGTAGTTTTCACCAACTCCGGGCAGGTCCACGACCTGCTTCACCCCAACTTTAGAAAGAATTTGCTTTGACCCTATCCCTGAGCGCTCCAGGATTCCAGGTGACCCGAAGGTTCCCGCTGAGAGGACGACAAGTCGCCGTGCAATCGCCGTAGCTGCCTCGATTTTTGAGTCGGGATGGAATCGCTTGTTTGGGAGGTACTCTACGCCTACGGCGCGGTTGTTTCTGCAGTCACAGTCGTCAGTCTGAGCAGCACCATGTGAACAAGATTTGGCACCTGAAGATGACGCGTTTCACATGATACCCACTAAGGATTTGAACGTTCCGGAGGTCCTTGTTGTAAATGTAGTGATGAGGAACATCTGACCGCCGTCCTGTATCCGCATCGATCCACCTAGTCGCGAAGTAAGCTATTGTATTGTAAAGTGGGGTTCGACTAAACTGCTTACTTCTGCCACCTCTGCAAAGAGCATCGTTGTTAACACCTGTCTAGTCCCATAACAGGGTCAGATGAGAGCCTCACCCCATACTTGTTACACTCGGTGAGCGCGTTGACGTCGTCGGTAGCACCGCGAGCCTTGTCGTATCCTTTCGCGACATCGAGGAATTCCTGACCGACCTCCATGAGCAGCCCTCCGTAGGAGACTTTTAGCGGTCCCGAATACCCGTGGGTTGATTTCCCAGGAGCAACTTGGTAGGTTTCACACTACGATCGTGTCTATCACTCCGAGGTCGGCATATGTACCGGGTGAACATACCTTGCGAAGAAGGGGGAGAAGGTCCGCGGCGCTCCACCCACGATTCCCATATACTGACATCCAATCATCGTAGTCGTCCGCCGCGGCACGCGTATACATTGTGACTTCATCCGTCAAGTGTTGGTGAGCACCAGGGAAGACACAGTGTGATTAAGAATGACGTACAGTTGACACTGGAACCACCGCCTACGCATTGGCCGCAGGGTACGATGGGCGCACGGCCTCCGAGCGCGGCGCTCTCGCGCCCGACATGGAACTTGACGGTAGTACTCTCCGGTCGAAGGTGGTAAAGATAGCGTGCGGGCTGGGTGTGGAGAGGGTCGTCTTGGGTAACGGGACCTGCTTCGATGACAAGGATGGATAGGGAAGGGTCGGCGGCGGCGAGGCGTCCTGCGATGACGCAGCCACTGGTACCACCTGCGTGTGAGCAAAGTGTCAAAGGCACAATGGGAGAGGGAAAATTCGGACGTCAAAGCGCACCGCCTGCGATGATGATATCGAAGACTTGGTGCGACATGTGAGAGACGAAGGCAGGGATGGGAGGAGGAAAGCAGAGAAGCTTGGAGGAGTGCAAGCTGGCTGGGTGCTCGTATATATGCCATTGGGGACCCTGAGATCCGGCTTCGATTCTCGGAGCGAGGAACGTTAGTAGACGCAAAGGCTTACGGACTGACCAGTGTGTGATAAACGGTCTGAAAATGAGGTCACGACACCGTCCGCAATGGCAGATGGCACTGCCGGACCGTAGAGAGACGAAATGCGACGTAGCCAGTACGTTTAAGTGAAAGCAGGGTGAATGACACGGTCGAGAGAACTCGTGGTAGAATAGATAGGCACTCCGGCATGATGAGGAACGTGGGCACGAGAGGGTTTAATACCTCGTTGGAAGGCGAGGTCGGCCCTAGAATGACAAGGGATGCTCGCGCAGTGCAGCGCATTCCTGCTTGCATGGCAATTTGCAAGCTACTTCTTGCTGGGGGACAGTAGATAGGGTGCCGCCCAGCAAAGAGAAGCGATGGATAATGCCACCGCGAGGGAAAGGGTGACCAGCTGGAAGTGACATAGCCTCGATCGGTGGACACTCGGAGGAGGATGCCCAAGTCGCGATATGAGACGGATAAAGTACCTAAAGTGAGGAAGTAGAGGTTAGATACTCTCGAGTTGTTTCACGATGCACATACAGACACGCATGGGTATGTTCGCGGTGATGGGTGGACGACGAAGCTGTTGGCATGGATCGGGGAAGGTAAACGACGGTTGCTTACTGGGACTGTTACCGAGTAAGAACGAGAGGCTAATGGGATAAGTCGGGGTCATAAGTCGGGGTCTAGACCGCGGATTCCAATTGTTGGCTTGTGCGGGCGCCTGGGCGTGTGCGCTCGAATCCGTTGACCGCGTCCACCGCCATTGCCTGGCCATTGCCCACCTCGTCTCGGCCATCGCGGACGTCGTCGAGAACGATGGCGACGTCGAGCAAGCAGAACTCTCGCTTTTCGTCTCTCAAGGTCTTCAAGTTCTCCAGCGCCGCCCCCAAGCCCCCGCCGCTCCCTCCCAAGGACCCATACTACCACCTCCCCAATCCTTCCCTTCGCTCGCTCGGACACTCGCTCTCTCCCGACTCGTTTACCTCCCAGCCCGCCACGCCCATCTCTGCCCAGTATGCGACCATGCTGAGAAGCCCCTCACCCACGCCCTCCTACGCACCCAGTCGCATGACCACCTCCCCTTATGCCGCCTCCTCTCATCAACCCGAATCCGCGAGTTCGCGTAAGAGCCTCTTCAAGTTCTCCTCCTTCAGCAAGCGTCCAAAGACTCCCAAGACCGCCGACTCAACCGCCTCTGCCCCTTTCGAGTCTTCTCCGCCAGCAGAGCCTCTCGACGACCCTGCCATATCCCTCCCGTGGAACTTCCAGGTATGTGCGCTGCCACCCCTCATACCTTTGCCAGACAGTCTAAACACCCTCAACATAGCATAACATCCATGTTGACGAAGGGTGCGTCCACCGTTTCAAGTCGTCGTCCTATCCTTACCTTTCCGACAGCTTGTCTGGCATGCCACCCACCTGGTCAGCATCGCTCGTAGAGGCCGGTTTTAGTGAAGAGGAGATAGCGGCCATTCAGGCCAAGAGGGCAGAATCTCGCTCACGCAGTACGCGTTCCATCTACTCTCTCAACATGGCCCGCTCTGCGTCACCGATGGGAGCAAGCAGGTCTGCCGGCTATGGGAACCAGACCAGCACCCTTAGACGAGACCAGTCCGACGCCTCTCTCTCACAAGTCTCGCTCGCAAGCAGCCATCATTCCAATGGCTCGCGAACCCACTTTCGCAAGGTCTCCACGTCTTCTCGTGGTCCCTCAGAATACTCCCATCACGCTGCTACTTCCCTCGAGCACGAAGTACGACGCACACCACCCAACACCCGTCCGACACCCACCCATTCATTCACATATCCCCAGCTCCAGTCGCAAAGCACCCCTCACCTTCCTACACATTACGCCGGCTTCTCTGCTACTCGGCTAGTGCCCCCTGTTCCTCCCCCGCCACTCCCGGCCGTTTCAGTCGTTTCGGACAATTCGTCCAACTCAGGTTTGTCCGAGAAGCAACTCATGATGCGGAACGCTCCATCTCGCTCGTATCATATAGCGAACGAGTCGATTGACTCCGCCACACACTCTCCCCCACCAGCCTACATGTCGCCGAAGAAAGAGAGTCACCTTTCACAAGCGGAAGAGCAGTTCAGCTTACCCCCCTCTATTGCTCAACTTGAAGCTGGCCCGAGCAGCCGCTCAAATCCCGAAGGCACCGTGGTCACCTCCACCGTCCTTCCCGCTCCTCCTCGCCTGTCATTCCATCAGGACGACTTGTCATCTTGGACGGAGTCTCTGTTCTCTTCCATTCCAGCCTCTGTCACCGTTACGCCTCCGAAACCTCCCACGAGCCGGTCTCAAACATCAGTAGCACGACTGGGTGCAGAAAACAGTGCATCCCGTCCTCGGGCCGCTTCTGTTCGCACACGCGACAGATCCCCAACAGTGGCTGCCCGTCAGTTACCTCCACAAAAGCCATTACCCAAGCAGGAGCCACCTCCTGCAGTTGCTCTACCGCCACCGCCACCGTCACCGAGTAGCCCGCTCTGGGACGAGGTCATGCATATGGTGAAGCCTTCGGACACTTCGGTAACGTCGAGTCAAGACTTGTCTGCAGACCTGTCGACGGACTCCCGGTATTTGTCTCCGGTTCTGGACGAGTTCCCACCGATTCCACATATTCATGATCCGGATCAAGGCGATCTACGAATCTCCCTTGCGCGGGAGAAGGAGAACAGGGATTCTGGACTGTCCACGATGACGGTCACGCCTGCTACGATCGCCACTGCTGCGGTCGCACGTATCGCGCGTCCAAACATCGTTTCTCCTGTTCGCGGGAAGGACGAGGACAGAACGAAAGCTGTGTCGTCGCCACGGGACGCGGAAGAACGTCGATCGAACACCCCGAATAGCTCTGGGTCTCATTCCAGTGTCTATAGCATCTCCACCACTGCGTCGCTCTCGACAGGTACAGGGTCTGCGTCGTCAGACTCACGCCCACAGACACTGACAACCTCTGACGCTCAAGATTGGCGGTTACCGGGCAGCAAGCAGAACGGCCTTCTGTACTCTGACGCCTCCCCAGAACCTTCACCGCGTGCCTCTTCCTTCGGTGAACGCGACACATACACTGTCTCCGTCATCAGCGAGTTGCGAGAGCCTGAAGCTGATGCCGTGGTCCAGCGCCGGCCATCGATCGTAACTGACAACTTCCTGCCAACTCGTCGACCTGATGGCAACCTCCTTACTTCCGCTTCCCCGACATCTTCACCATCTCCCCTCTCTCCGGCGCCCACCTATCCTGGATGGCTGTCCGCCGTTGTAGCGCCACTGAAGGGCTTCATCAATGATCGGCTTGATCCACGCGACCTGTACACCGACTTGCGGGAGATTGCAGAGGGGGAGAGTGGATCTGTCTATGCGGCACGCGTACTTGCATCACCTGCATCTCCTGAGACACAGCCCGACTCCTATGTGGCGATCAAACAGATCGCTATCTTGCCCTCGGGGTCGCCGAAGATCGATGACTTGCGGAGGGAGCTGACGCTTATGAAGGGGATATCACATCCACATATCCTGAGCATGGATTCGCTCTATGTCGATCTGGTCGAGGATTCGTTATGGATCAGGATGGAGCTGATGGAGCGCAGCTTGGCGGATGTGATAGCTCTGGTAGAGGAAGGCGTCGTCCTGGACGAGAAGATCATGTCTCAGATTGCTGGAGATGTGAGTATGGGTGTCCCTGCCCTACTTGTTCTAATCTGACATTATCCAGATCCTACATGCCCTGTCCTGCCTGCAGTCGAAGGGTATTGCACATCGAGACCTTCGGTCAGATAACCTCTTGGTGAACGCAGAAGGCATCATCAAGCTAGCTGATTTCTCGAGCGCCGTACAAGTCTCGAAGCAGAACCCAATGGCCACAGATGCGGCGGGAGTCATCTACTGGCAAGCGCCCGAAATGCGGAGGTAAGGCCTTGACATTCCCACATTCTCCACATTCCCTCACTGAAAAAAACTGTGCAGAGGGTTGTACAACGCCCTCAAGGTGGACGTCTGGTCATTAGGCGCCACCATCTGGGAGCTTGCAGAGGCAGAACCACCGTTCAGCGACGTCACGGACCCACGACAACTAGGAGACGAACTCCCCCCTCTCAGCCAGCCTGAAATCTACTCACGATCTTTCCATGATTTCTTTGATTTATGTTCTTCGCCGAGTGCTTCACGACCAGATCCCGACGATCTGCTGAAGGTAAGTTGTGTGTCTTTCGACTTCTCTCGACATTGACGCTGATGCTATTTCAGACATCGTTTATCCGGAATGCCTGTGGACGTCAGACTATCATCAAACTGCTTGTTGACTGTCGAGACATCGAAGAACGCTTGTCCAGGCGACAGAGCACCGATTCGACTGGGACGGTGTCGCGATCATAGTATGTCTTATTTACGGTATACCCCCGCATCTGGTTAGTTATCCCCTCATTGGTACGGACCTATTCGTCGTGTTTAGTGTAGTGCAATTATGCTTTGCTTTGGCAGCGTAGGGTTCTTGGAGCGTGTATGCTGCATCCTCTCCTTGTTTATCTGCTAATAATGTGCACGTGGAATACGGACGAATCCCGCTCGGGGCCGATGACTTGCGCCTGGGTCGCTCGCACATTGTAGGTCCACAACAATCTGGCTGAGTTGCGATGCTGGTCGGCTTCGCGATGCGAGGTGAGTAACAAAGTCGGCATCCAGTCGACTGAATACAGCCATCTTTCAGGACCGACTAATCCAAGACTTGGTTGACGGATGTGTTCCACTTTACCTCCGTCTAAGATTGACATCTAGCGGATCAAGAATGGACTATTGACGTATGAGGTGTACAACGGTCCGGATTGCAACCGGTCGTGCAGACAGGTGACGTGGCTTACTTGGGTGAAAGCATAGTCACAGGTACCGTCCCACTATGCATGTGGGATGCGTTGGGCGTTTCTCCAGTCATATCCATCTTCCCCTGCACTGAGCATATGTTTCCTCAACGCAGTTTGGGCGTGAGGTCCACAACAATGCCCGTCAATCGGACGGGACGACGTTAGCCTCGTCGACCCGGATCGAGATCCATGTTAGATGTCAGCCCCCATGCGGCTGGGCAGTCAGCCTCCAAGCCAATAAGACCCTCGCTGCGACTTCCTGACTGGTCTTCCTTGTTGCCTTCATACGCTCTCCAGCTGCTATCGAATCGCTCAACGTCGCCTCATCTCTTCAACGTGCTATCTACTCGTCATGCTCTACAACATCCTCACCATCCTCCACAACCTACCTATGGCCCCGAACATATCTCGCCATGTCGACTTGGGACTGCTCACACTTCGAGTCCCGCTCCTGATGGTCGCCTCTCTCGCCCTCGGTATCTCGCTCTCAGCTCTCCTCCGGTCCCTTCGCAAGTCTTTCGGTATACCCTTCAAGTCCTTCGTCTCTGCTGTCTACGTCCTCCTCACTGCCTCTCTCGTCTCGGCTTTGGCTTTCATATCCTCGCACACACACGGCACATCCTCACTGGACCTGTACTCGGCCTACATCACGCCAGGGCTTTGTATCCTCGCCCTCACCCTCTTGGTGGCGGTGATGGTCTTTGCAGCCAACAGGTCCGACGTCCGTATTGTAGGGGCGCCGCTCCGTCATCAAAGCCGGCGAGCACTTGTCCTCGCATCTCTGCGACCCTCTTCCTGTGCTGTCTCTGTCCCTGCCCATCGCCGTCAGCCTCACAAGCACCACGCGGCCGCTCATGCCGCGCGTATGGCTGCTGTCATCCGGGACTTCGAGGGTCGTCTCAAGGCGACTGAGGACGGGTCGGGCGACCTCTCGCGACGCCTTGAGGAGGCCGTTCGACTCAACGCGAACTTGTCTGCGACGGCCGACGACCTTCGTGCCGATGCGACTGGAATGGCTGACAAGATCAAAGCGCTCAACGCCGCTCTGGCTCAGGCGCGCTTGTCGGGTACGGAGATGGGCGGAGAACTGGAGACGAAACGCGGGACCATCGAGGAGAGGGACAGGACGATCGCTTCCCTCAACGATACGATCGCGGAGTTGCGCCATGTCCTCGCGCTCAAGGAGGCTTCTGCTGAGCAGACGGCCGCTCTTCTTGTTCGGGAAAAGGAGGCTCTGGTGAGTTGCAAGGCGGCACTGGATGCCGCACGTTCTTGGGAACATGAGCACAAGGTATGCTTCTCTCGTCCAATTGATGTTAGACACCGCTCTCTAACGACTGCGACAGAAGTTAGTTAAAGAGGCGTCGGCGGCGAAGACTGCTCTCGAGGCGGAACTCGCTACTGCGCGCTACAAAGCTGAGGATGATGCTGCACATATGAACGATCTGAACAACCAACTCGACCTTGCATGTGAAGACTTATACGAGAAAAACACAGAACTATCGGCGAAAGACGTCCTGATCGCCTCGAGGGACGCACACGTACTGGAGCTCAAGGCTGCTCAAGACGCCTTGCGAGCTTCGATCGAGGCGAAGGAGACGATGCTCGCCGAGAAGGAAGACACTATCCGAAACTTTGAATGCGCCCTGGAAGCACACCGATTGAATGAAAATGTGTGTCCTTTTTATTCTCTTCTGGTTCAGCTTGCTCATTTTTCTTACCAGACGCAGGCCTGTGACATCGCCGAGAAGGAAGCGCTTGAGCGCGAGCTGCTAGAAAGTAACAACATTATCACGTCCAAAGACAAAACCATACAAGAATTACAAGCTGCACTTGACTCTCTACCCTCGACTGGCCAGGTGCGTCCTTCCATTCTCTAGCCCTGCGACTTTACTGACTTGGGCGCAGGCAACGAACAAGGCCGAGAAGGAAGCGCTCGAACGCTCGGTGCTAGACAGCAAGCTCGAGGTGCATCGGCTGAAGTTCGCACATCGGAAGGAGCTGGATGAGGCTGAAAGAGTCAGCGATGAGTACAAGGTGCGCCAGTCACTGCTTCGCATTCGCCCATGCTTACACAAGGCTCAGGCCGCCGTCAAGCGACTGGAGGCGACAGTCTCGCGCCAGACGGGCGAGCTCGCTCAGAAGTCGCGCATGATCGAAGCTCGCGATGACCAGATCGCGGAGCTCTTGCCGCATGCGAAGGAGAACGAGCGCCTTCAGGGCCTCGTCGCTAAATACGAGGATCTGTTGCAACATGCGGCGAAGAACTTCCAGATGTGCAAAGAGGACAACTCGGAACTGGCGGCGAAGAACAAGGAGTACGCCCACAAGTCCGAGCAGCAGGCCCAGGCGCTCGAGCAGCGTGACGCGCGCATTCGCGAGCTGGAAGCACGACTTCAGGTCCAGTCAACCGCGGGCGCGGTCGAGAAGAGCCAAGTTGCGCGCATGGTGAAGCAGAACGACTGGCTGAGGAACACGGTGGACCAGTACGAAGAGGTGGTCGAACATGCTGCGAGGAACTTCCGGATGTGCAAGGAGGACAACGCGGAGCTGACTGCTAGGAACGAGATGCAGGTCAAGGAGCTCGAGGCGTGTGCAACGCGTATTCGCGATCTCGAACTTGCGCTTCAAGCCCGCTCGCCTCCGGCCGACCAGCCCTTGACATCTGTTTCCTCCATCCCAAAGCTCCCGGCGCAACTTCCAGCCCCCAGCGCTACATGCTCCAGTACCCGGACTCCATCTTCTCGCGTGCGGCCCCCTGCCGCCGCTTCGCTCGCAGACCCCAAGCGCTCCCGCATCGCACAAGGGAAGGAGAACACAGTCCCCAAGCCTTCGATTGTCCGTCCTGGTTCGAAAGTAGCCACGAAGACAGCTTCAAGAATCGCTCGTCCTATGACCTCACGCCGCCCTCTCGCTTCATCGCCAATCATTAACAGCGCTTGATGCATCCGTCCCCGCCTTACGCCCCTCTTCTCCTTTCATGAATCACTCCGGGTTTCGCCCTTGACTCGATACGACCCTACCTCTGCATCAGTGGCCCCGTGGCGCTGTACTACTAAAACTACGTACGAACGACAACCTGGGATCTGCGGGTCCCACTCCCCCCTTGTCTGTCGTCTGTCGGGATAGCAAGACCACGAATGGTGGTTCCCAGGTGTCCACTCCATTCTCCCCCTCACATAACAGAAAACCCTTAGATTCCTTTTGCCTATTTTGTCTTCTTACTGAGATATCCTTCCGCATCAATATAGACCTTGCATAATGAATCATATCCGATACCCACTCTTTCTGGTAGTAATGCAGCTCCTCCGCCGGGGGTTCGTTGTCGCCACGATGGGCCGGATCCGCCGTTCACAATATCATTTCACTTACGAACGATCTTACTACTCTTTTCTATCCATCAACTTCACGTCATTATACCCCCGAAACTGTGTGTTAGCGAGGATAGCCTTCACCCTACATAGGAGCTCCCCTGTTCTGCGATCGTGGTCGGTGCTGTGTCAGACTCCGGGGGCGTCATGTCCATTCTTCCACCTTCTCAATATGTTTGGCATGCACTGCTTGGTACATACCTCCTTACCGTCAGTGCTTGCGAAACGGTGGCCCCGAGTCGGTGAAACAGTGGCTGTTGATATCCGCTGCGTCCGCACTGCGGCTTGGATGTCAGTTGATCCTGCCGTGTCAGACGACTTACAGCGGTTACCAAGTGCACGCAAGTTCCGCGGTTAATGTTGTCCAAGTACGACGAGACGGGAACCTGTTCAGTACAAGCTGACGTCAGAGTGCTGGGCTGCGCAGCGAACGCATGGACACCATCAGCCAACTGTCTTCACTCCCTCTTCCCGCAGCGATGGACAAGTATGCAAGTGGGGCGCGAACGTGATCAACATTCGCGCTTACCTTTCGGCTCGTCTCCATTTCGTTCGCAAACACTCTCTCGTGAGCACTCTCTCTCTCTAACTGCTTCCTCTTTCTTCGGCACGGTCGTCATACTCACACACCTCATCATCTAGCCCTGTGCTCATCGTCACTACCGACGCTTAGCGTGGTCACCGAACGCACCCTACTCACGACTAATCCGTTCACCCCGCCTTCTTGTGGCGGATACTGTCACTACCGCTTGGGGCGCGATCTGTTCACCGCTAACTGCGTCGGCATCGTGACACTGGATCAAACGGAACTGCTCGAGCGCTCCTCGCCGCACTGCTCGAGCGCAGTCTGCTGCATACGTTGTGGAGCCATAGCTCGGAGAGCCGACACCGTTGACGGGTCCAGTGATATCGTACCCATGTGCGAGGGTCATTGCGTCCATGCCGGCCTACACTCTACTCTCGCGTTTCGGGGTCTTGACATCCCGCCGGCGCGCCCGTCGCTGCAGAGTACATAAGGATCGTCGAGTTTTATTTATGAGGACAGCAGTCTGCATCGGACACACATCCACTCTTACCAGCCCCGCCACGTCCTTCTGCACTCTTCTTCACTATGTTCGCCAAGGGTCCTCTCGTTGCAGCCGTTGCTCTTGCTCTCGCCTCGTCCGCAGCAGCGAGGACGTTCACCGTCAAGAACCAGTGCCCGTTCACGATCTGGTGAGTTTTGTGTCCCTTCCCCACGTTTTGCTACTGACTCAGGCTGATCCCATCCCGACAGGCCCGCTGTGCGTCGTTGCTCTTGCTCGCCATCTCGGTGGCTTCGTGCATGGCGGCTTACTGACATTTTCGTAGCTCTTCACCGACCTCACTGCTGGCTCAGCAGTGCCCGATCAGCCAAGGGGGTGAGGCACTTCACCCGTCCCTCATCCTCCGCTATCTACATGTAATTAATTCCTCTTTTCCAGTTGGCAGCAGGACGCCGGACAGACGGTCTCGTTCACGGTGCCCGACAACTGGCAGGCAGGTCGTATCTGGGGTCGCCGCGACTGCGACTTCAGCACTGGTGACCCGAACGGTCCCAACCAATGCCTCAGCGGTGGCTGCAACGGCGGCCTTGAATGCAACCCGGACAATGGCACGGTAAGGCCAAATATGTCCCATCATCTGCTGGTACGTGGTTCAAGAAATAATGCATATAGGGCGTACCTCCTGTCACCGTCGCCGAGTTCACTCTCGGCATCAACGGCAACCCGGACAACTACGACGGTGAGTTCCGATCTGACATCTCATGTTTCGGGACGTTCTCTCTGACAAATTACAACGTCAGTCTCTCTCGTCGACGGCTACAACTTGCCCTTGAGGGTCGACAACAACAAGGGCTGCCCTGTTGGCGACTGCCCTGTTGACCTTTCGCCCAACTGTGAGTGACTGTTCGACGCATAGCACTTCGGATCCTCAGTATGAAACTGACTTAATCTGATCAGGTCCCGCGGAGCTCAAGGGTCCGACCGACCCCTCGGGCACGCTCCTTGGCTGCAAGAGCGCTTGCCTAGCGGGTCTCGGTGATCCCGGTGGGTTCTTTCTGTTCCTCAGCATCCCCAGAACCAACTGACATACCCGTCCTGTTCAAGTCAATAACCCCAACTGCTGCACGGGCACTCACAACACGGCGGACACCTGCCCGCCGTCGGGTGTGCAGTACTACGACTACTTCAGTAAGTCAACTCGGACACTCATTTTTGCGAACGGTTGCTTATGACCACGTCTTATGTCCCCAGAGTCGCAATGCCCCAACGCGTATGCGTACGCGTACGACGAGTCGAGCGGCACTGCCCTCTTCACTTGCGACGCCAACTTGGCTGCTGACTACACCATCACGTTCTGCCCTTAATTCGTTTACGATACATACCCGGCTTTCGAATCTCATGTTATACGCAACGTTGGCAATGCTATGATTTATTTATCCGATAGCTTTTGCTCATCGATCATCGGACAAGAAGAGCGGCGGTGAAAGTGAGTTTGCCTGTTTGGTTTTCGAGCTTCGTGTCCAGTATGTCCGGGCTTCGCTCTGAATACTGAGTGCAACGAAGTTGAAGACGCCGCACCGCCTGTACTGCCTCTCGCATGTTGAGTGAGCAAATGAACTGCTGCTATTCCAGTCATGCAGCTATAATTGGGTACTACTATACAATGAATACGGTGCGAATGTGGCGACATGATCAAGAGACGAGAATGCGATGGTATATCATACAGTGCTACACGACAGATCCCAACCCAAAAACTATTCAGAACATGTACTGCCTAGCAGACTCGGGCGGGTCTTGGTTTACGAGGGAAGATTGTGGCATCTTCGTCGTATCCTTCCCACTCTCCGCCTGCATCATCACCTCCTCCGTCTTACCAGAGCTCTCCATCTCGGCGCTATGTCCTGACACTTCCACAGGGAGCGGCTCCGTGCTCGCGGGAGGTGTGTGGACCTCCTGCGGCTCGACCTCCATCTCGTCGCCGTGTTCGTGGCTGAGCGGGGGCGTGGGCGAACGAACAGTCCCCGACTCGGATTCCGTAGCAGATTGAGGCTCCACCTCCGGCTCTGAATGGGCATTGACCGTCGACGGTTCAACTTCAATGGTCTGTGCGGGTTCAGCACGAGACGGGGGCTCAACGACGATCTTCAACGGAGGTGCAGGCTCGTCCGCGTCGGGGATGTCGACTTCAGGTGTTGAGGGTGCTTCTTCGGCGGGGCGCGCCTCTGAAGCTGGCTCTTCCGCGTCGGGGATGTCAACTTCGGGAGTAGAAGGTGCGTCCACCGTCGCATCGGGAACAGAGCCGTCCGCTGTCGAGACCAGAGCTGGTTCGCCAGCGGGATTTGATGGCTCGGAGGGCTGCGAGACAGGCTCGACGTCCATGAGTGAGGAATGGGACCCTTCGGTCGCCGACGACTCAATCGAGACAGCGGGTTGCTCAAGAGGCTCGACTTCCATCGCCTTCTCCCTGGTATCCTCGGACTCAGACACAGCGGGAGCAGCGGATGCCTTGTCCTTCTCCTGCTCAGCCTTGTACCAGGTCCAGACAACGGCCCTCCACCGCTCGACGCGCTCCGCCTCACGCTCAACGGCGCGTGCAAGCTCCCTCCTAGCTGCGCGCACACCCTGGTCGCCTCGACTCTCAACGGCATCGAGCGCACTCAGGATGCGGTTCAACTCCTCCTCGTATCCGTGCAAGGACGCGTTCGTTGGGGTGTACGCAAGCTTGGGGATGTCGTCGAGAGGGTCCGCAAACTCTTCGGAAGGGGAGGGGAGGTTGGCTGAGGGGTCTACAACGACAGGGGTGGGGATTCGGCCGTTGGTCGAGATGTCGTAGTCCAGGGTCATGGGAAGCGTGAAGCCGTTGCGAGCTGTGAGGAAGCGCTTGCGAAGCGCTGCGACGGCCTTGAGCGACTGTTTGCGGGACGAGTAGGCACGGTAAGCGTCCTGGATCTTCTCAGCTGCCGCGACCTGCTCAGCGGTGGGGGGAGCACGTGGGGTCTGAGGAGCAGGCTTTGGCGTCGAGTCAGCTTTCTGAGTCGAAGGGGAAGGTTGGGCTTTCGGTTTGGGAGAGTTGATGGGGATGCGGGTTGACTGAGACGATGACGGTGTCTTAGCAGCTGGGGCAGAGTCTTTGCCTTCACTCGACCGCTGAGGTGATATGGGGGACGAACGTCCGAAAGGAAAGGGGCGAATGGGACTGGGAGAGGGTGCGGGACGGCGACCGTTGTTCGATGACGGTCGCCTGGCGCGCGACTCGCGACTTGGCCTCTCCTGTGCCAAACTTCGGTAAGTACGTTGTTCACCACCATAGATGAATATTAGAGGACAACTCACCTTATCGGACTCCACGTCTGAGCCTGAGTTAGCAGGTACGAAGCCGAGCGCGCGGAGAAGGGGCTCAAGAGCATCTTGTTGTTGCTTGCGAGCTTGAGCGCGCTCGCGTTCCCTGCGAGCCTCCTCCTCCTCGAGAAGGGCGCGACGGATCCTCTCCTCTTCCATAGCACGCCTCAACCTCTCCTCCTCCACTGCCCGACGCAAGCGCTCTTCCTCGAGAGCCTTCTGGCGTGCGAGCTCCTCGCGCTGCCTCTCCTCCTGGAGGATGCGCCGGATGCGCTCCTCTTCCAACCGCCTCCTCTCCTTCTCCCTCTCCAACTCCAGAAGCTCTCTCCTCCTCTGCTCCTCCAACAGTTCCCTCCTGCGTTGCTCGTCGAGGTAAGCGCGCTGCGAGTAAGGGTTGAAGCCGCCGAAGCCACCGGACAGTGGTCGCTGAGGTTCGGCGTAGCTCATCGGGCGTTGCCTGGGATAGTACGCGCCATCGTCGAGATCCATGCCGAGAGGATCCAGGTCGAGGTCGTTGTAGTGAAGGTCGTCATCATGGTAGGAACTGTAAGGTGAAGCGTAGGCGCGACGAGCAGCGCGGGCGCGGGCTGCTCGCTGACGCGCCTCCTCCTGGGCACGACGGGCCGCAGCATACTGCTCGCGGGCCGCACGCTCCTCGGCGAGTGCGCGAAGGTATTCAGAGTCTGAAGGTGTAGGGCCGTACGAGGGAGTGCCGTAGAGGTTTGAGCCGTAGGGGTTTGAACCGTAGTAGTAGGGGAACATGATGTGAGCGTGGTCAGTAATCAAGTTTTTGAGAGGCGTAAGGGGTGAGGCGAGTGCGTATATAACATACCTTGACTTCATGTTCGAGACAGTTCAGGCGTGTGCTTGCCCCACGTTCGAGAAACATCGCAAGTGGTCCACGGATGGACGAGTGGACGAGGCAAGTCCCAGTACCGGCCAGAACTTTCCAGAGTCCGCTCTCCACATATGGTAAGTGAAACGCCCGCTGTTTCACGTGATCACGCCAGCGCGACTCGACCCTACGGCACTTGTGCTGTCTAACAGTCTATGATACTGCAGTAGCTACTCCTGCTTGCATACAGGATGCCTACCGAAATACGTCCATCTGACATCCTCCACGCCATTCTTGCTAGTGTCTCAGACTGTCCCACACTGTCTATAGTAACCTGATGCGTGGGCTACTAAGTATGACCCCTTCCAGGAACACCGCAGGCTTATCCTACGCGTGGTATTAGACAACATTATCAGAGGTATGGACCCCTCGGCATTCAAATCGGCAGAATACGTGCATCAGGCTCGTTGGCACGACGTCTACGATATCGCAAAACTACCTAGCGAAGACTTTTACCTAACCCCTAATCCGTATTGGGAACCCCCCAAGTACATTCTGATCACTATCCCAACACGCCACCACGCTATCCGTGTCTTAAGGGCTTTCTACAGTCAAAAGTACGATATTCGGGCAGTTGCAGTTCTCAGTCGTTGTTGGCTACGCCATACTGACCAGTCGCTCAGATACAAAGATCGGACTTCACCTATTCAATGCCGACGAGTCTTACCGCTTTGAGAGGCCAATGTATCGATATTGGCTATACCGGGAAATGGCCAAGAATGCCGCGTTCGAGCTACCCGTAGCAAGGCGCAGGCCATTGTCTCCGTCTGCACCAGTCTTCTGGACGTCTTGTCGGCGGACGAATTTCTCGAAGTCCTTCACGTTGAAGCTTTCTGTGACGAGGTGCTCACCTGGGTACAAAAGGAGGTTGCTTGCCAGTAGGAGGGCAAGTACGATGAAAGCGCTCGCTCGCACGCCCCACTCGAAACCGGTGCTGCCGTGGAAGAGCTGGTTGAGCATGATGGGAAAAATGATGCCGCCAACAGAGGAACCTGTGAGGTAGTGTAGGCGCGATTGCATGTCCCACTAAGTGTACAAACATACCACAGACTACGACGCCCATAGCCAACGCGCGTCGGGCATGCCAGTGCTGGCCTTGTAGAGCCATTGTCGGTACGTAGATCAAGCCAGCGCCAATACCCATTCCAAGGCCTTGAGAGAGATAGAGCTGATAGTACTTTGAGCGATCGGCGATAGAGACCATGAACAATCTAAGGCACAGACGGCGTGAGGCTGCTGTTGTTGCAACGTGAGCATGGCGAGGCGAGACTCCATGTAATGTCTCCGTTACGCGTGCTCGTGAGTATAGCAGTGTGCGATGGAGACGGAGAATGCCCCAATTCCCGACATCTGCTAAGCGGGATTGCATATGCTCGAGGACGACAGGGTGGTGTCGACGTCGACATTGTGGCAAGAGAGGTAATTGCGGAAAGAAATAGAATACGTACGAGAAAACGTAGAGGAGGGATCCAATGGCCAACGTGATGCGATAGTATCCCTTGTCGAGGAGAATACCTCCAGGAAGGCCCATAGCGAGGACGCAAAACAGCTGGGTGGAACCAATCCAGCTGATCGCAGACGCAGACGCAGTACCTTCACGGGTGTAGACATCCTGGTAAACTCCAAAAGCGTTCACATAGCCAAAGGTGACGGTGGCGACGAAGAACCTGCGAGTTCACGGTACTCATGAGACATGGACGTGGATTGAGTGCCCACACACTCACCCGCCTACGAGTGACGCCCAAGCCTGATAACCTCCATCTGTTCGAAGAGTTGCCTTCTGTGCAGACGGCGGGTCTTGAACGGCCTCCTGAGACCAGCCGTCCGCAGTCTTGGCTGACCCTGACACTATGGACAGAGGGGTGGAGGTGGACGACATGAGGGGCGCGTGAGAATGTCTGCAGGACTCTCAAGGTGTTAAGTAGGGATACGAACGCGACGCACGGGAGATTACTGTAGTTCGGGGCCGGATGACATTGCTCCGTCCTGGACGGTATTCTCAGAGATACACGACTCGGACGGACGGCGTGCGTGCCCTCGGTCACGGTGGTCGAGAAAGGAACTCTGCTTACCTGTGAGTTGAGATCATGCCGCCTCTACTGCTGCTGAGAAGCTCGCGATTGGTGGTTCAATATCGCGATCATGCGGTAAAGAAGGCAATGAGGGAAGACTATGGGCGACTCGTGAGAAGGGGAAGCTGAGAAGCTTTATGCAGAAAGCTGCGCGATGTACGACGCTTCTCGTAATCGCGCACCTGCCTCTCAGGATTTTGAGAGGATTGAGATGCCCCGATAGAGCCTCGTCATCACCAACGTGCAGAACCTTGCTAGGGAACAATCGCCCACAGATGTGCGTCGGGACGTGAACGATCATAGTCACAAGGGCTCCATTACGAGACAGGCAGGGGAGAACAAACCGTCGTTACAATTGAGGTTATGAACGAGCTCAACAGGCTACATAGATGGTACTTACCTGAGCGTCGAGGTGACCGTCGAGTCTCGAGTCTCCACAGCCTGCACTCCGAGGCCGGAAAGGGAAGTCCTGGGAAGCGCTGGCCGGATCTAATCTTATCTCTCTCCCCTCCGCTGCCTCCAATCCTGCCCTCCGAGCCTGCGACGAGAAGCCTATGCTACACACATTATGCAAGAATATAGCATTGCTCCATATGCAATGATGGAATATCTGTGGGATGCCATTGATCATCGACCGACTCGGTATTTCGACTTGCACTCCCATGTGGATCAGTGATGTAGCGACGCCGCGGCCTGGCATGCGGATTCGGAAGGGTAGGATATGCAGGTCAGGATTGTGCAGGCGTCGTGGACGGTAGTGAGACTACGGCTACATAAGACCCAGCAGACGAGAGGCAGACATACTGAACAGAATCAAGCGGCGAGCTACTTATCAATTGTAAATCTGGTGAGCTTCCGGAGAGACCAGGGAAGAGTAGAAAGAGGAAAGAAAAGATGTATTTTCGTCGTAAGCTCGCATGTAACGAAAGACCCTACAGATTATCTATTATCCTGGAGGAAGAGACGGAAAGGGATACAACAGCCGCGAACAAGAGAACAGTTACTGTTCAAGAGAGGAACCCCGGATATTAACCGTACGTCGGTTCGTGTGTCTATGTGTAGTACTAGGGATGCGCAGATACGTAATAGATGCTATAGGTGATTCGCGCTGCGTTAGAGGCCCGCGAGGAGTTGAGGTGAATGTACTTCTATGTTGAGGCCATGGGAGGGGGGGGAAGATATCGATGGAAAGAAAAAGAGAATGAAAAGACTCGATGGTCGTTCTGCTGTGCTTCGTCTGGACTACTTCTACGCTGGTAAAGACACCAGAGGGCGGCGGGATGGCGTCGGGCGAGCGATTCTTGAAGTCGTCGTCTTCACCGCTGCTGTGACGGACCTGACAACGGCGGGATTGGGTACGGCGTTCTCCTTTCCTCGTGCAATGCGGGAGATGGGTTTCGGCGCGCCGAGCGAAGCGATGGAAGAGGGGCGCATGCGTACCGAAGGCGACGTTTTGAGGGTGCTGGGGAGGTGAGAAACGGCGGCTGGCGCAGCAGACGCAGTACCAGGGCTGGTCGCACGAGAGAGTGGGCAAAGCTGTGGGATGGACGGGGCGCCGGAAACCGATGTGGCAGGCTGGCTGGCGGAGGGCGTGACAGCAGTGGTGTGTGCAGGGCTCGACCGAGCTTGAAGCGCAAGTTCGAGATCGCGAATACGCGTTGCACACGCCTCGAGCTCCTTGACCTGCTTCTCGTTCCTAGCAGTCAGCTCCGCGTTGTCCTCCTTGCACATCCGGAAGTTCTTCGCAGCATGTTCGACCACCTCTTCGTACTGGTCCACCGTGTTCCTCAGCCAGTCGTTCTGCTTCACCATGCGCGCAACTTGGTTCTTCTCGACCGCGCCCGCGGGTGACTGGACCTGAAGTCGTGCTTCCAGCTCGCGAATGCGCGCGTCACGCTGCTCGAGCGCCTGGGCATGCTGCTCGGTTTTCTGGGCGTACTCCTTGTTCTTCGCCGCCAGCTCCGAGTTGTCCTCTTTGCACATCTGGAAGTTCTTCGCCGCATGTTGCAACAGATCCTCGTATATAGCGACGAGGCCCTGAAGGCGCTCGTTCTCCTTCGCATGCGGCAAGAGCTCCGCGATCTGGTCATCGCGAGCTTCGATCATGCGCGACTTCTGAGCGAGCTCGCCCGTCTGGCGCGAGACTGTCGCCTCCAGCCGCTTGACGGCGGCCTGAGCGTTGTGTAAGCATGGGCGAATGCGAAGCAGTGACTGGCGCACCTTGTACTCATCGCTGACTCTTTCAGCCTCATCCAGCTCCTTCTGATGTGCGAACTTCAGCCGATGCACCTCGAGCTTGCTGTCTAGCACCGAGCGTTCGAGCGCTTCCTTCTCGGCCTTGTTCGTTGCCTGCGCCCAAGTCAGTAAAGTCGCAGGGCTAGAGAATGGAAGGACGCACCTGGCCAGTCGAGGGTAGAGAGTCAAGTGCAGCTTGTAATTCTTGTATGGTTTTGTCTTTGGACGTGATGATGTTGTTACTTTCTAGCAGCTCGCGCTCAAGCGCCTCCTTCTCGGCGATGTCACAGGCCTGCGTCTGGTAAGAAAAATGAGCAAGCTGAACCAGAAGAGAATAAAAAGGACACACATTTTCATTCAATCGGTGTGCTTCCAGGGCGCATTCAAAGTTTCGGATAGTGTCTTCCTTCTCGGCGAGCATCGTCTCCTTCGCCTCGATCGAAGCTCGCAAGGCGTCTTGAGCAGCCTTGAGCTCCAGTACGTGTGCGTCCCTCGAGGCGATCAGGACGTCTTTCGCCGATAGTTCTGTGTTTTTCTCGTATAAGTCTTCACATGCAAGGTCGAGTTGGTTGTTCAGATCGTTCATATGTGCAGCATCATCCTCAGCTTTGTAGCGCGCAGTAGCGAGTTCCGCCTCGAGAGCAGTCTTCGCCGCCGACGCCTCTTTAACTAACTTCTGTCGCAGTCGTTAGAGAGCGGTGTCTAACATCAATTGGACGAGAGAAGCATACCTTGTGCTCATGTTCCCAAGAACGTGCGGCATCCAGTGCCGCCTTGCAACTCACCAGAGCCTCCTTTTCCCGAACAAGAAGAGCGGCCGTCTGCTCAGCAGAAGCCTCCTTGAGCGCGAGGACATGGCGCAACTCCGCGATCGTATCGTTGAGGGAAGCGATCGTCCTGTCCCTCTCCTCGATGGTCCCGCGTTTCGTCTCCAGTTCTCCGTACATCTCCGTACCCGACAAGCGCGCCTGAGCCAGAGCGGCGTTGAGCACTTTGATCTTGTCAGCCATTCCAGTCGCATCGGCACGAAGGTCGTCGGCCGTCGCAGACAAGTTCGCGTTGAGTCGAACGGCCTCCTCAAGGCGTCGCGAGAGGTCGCCCGACCCGTCCTCAGTCGCCTTGAGACGACCCTCGAAGTCCCGGATGACAGCAGCCATACGCGCGGCATGAGCGGCCGCGTGGTGCTTGTGAGGCTGACGGCGATGGGCAGGGACAGAGACAGCACAGGAAGAGGGTCGCAGAGATGCGAGGACAAGTGCTCGCCGGCTTTGATGACGGAGCGGCGCCCCTACAATACGGACGTCGGACCTGTTGGCTGCAAAGACCATCACCGCCACCAAGAGGGCGAGGGCGAGGATACAAAGCCCTGGCGTGATGTAGGCCGAGTACAGATCCAGTGAGGATGTGCCGTGTGTGTGCGAGGATATGAAAGCCAAAGCCGAGACGAGAGAGGCAGTGAGGAGGACGTAGACAGCAGAGACGAAGGACTTGAAGGGTATACCGAAAGACTTGCGAAGGGACCGGAGGAGAGCTGAGAGCGAGATACCGAGGGCGAGAGAGGCGACCATCAGGAGCGGGACTCGGAGTGTGAGCAGTCCCAAGTCGACATGGCGAGATATGTTCGGGGCCATAGGTAGGTTGTGGAGGATGGTGAGGATGTTGTAGAGCATGAGGACTTGATAGCACGTTGAAGAGTTGAGGCGACGTTGAGCGATTCGATAGCAGCTGGAGAGCGTATGAAGGCAACAAGGAAGACCAGTCAGGAAGTCGCAGCGAGGGTCTTATTGACTTGGAGGCTGACCGCCCAGCCGTGTGGAGGCTGACATTTGCGATCTTTTCCAAACAAGAGCGTATGACCAAGCAGCAGTAACAGAGGATGCGTACCCTGAGGTACTTCATTCCTGTATTCCATGACATACAGTGATCAGGAGCGATTGCGGACATACGCTACCATCGAGGCCGAAGTAATATGTTGGTGACTGTGATGGTCTCATGCGCTCTTAAACCTTACATGAGACTTTGGCAGCATGTCGCTTGACGGAAGAGCAAAATGTCTCGGATAGAGAGTCTCCATGTGCAAGAGTGAGACACGTTTCGCGAAGGACACCGGGAGGACGAGTAGTGGTACATGGAGGTTTGGGTTGAAGCGCCAGAGTCGGCACCTGAATTATCCTGATTACCGTGTGAAGCCCTGCGCAGACGAGGTTGAGCGCTACTCTCGATTGCCTCGTGGGAGAGACACACTGCCAGGTATATATTACATAGGTCCAATGCGAACCGCTTGCCTGGTGTTCACGTTGAAAGTTCCAGGCTGTACTCATCTAATCACAATCTTTCTCCATGTAGGTATCGTTTCCTATATCCGAAGGTGAGGCTCAGGCTTCAGCATTTTCTGGATCCGTGGTGCCGGATCCGCCCCTTCAAGTGATGGCGTACGTTCACTCAGATCACCCATGATTCGAGCAAGCTGAAAATGCTGAGAAACCAGCCATTGACAGCAGCGGAACTTGTTGGAAGAGGCTGTCTGGCCATCTGTCGACTCCCGTTCAGGCAACCTACTTCTACTTACTTTCAATCTCCACTATGGCCTCAACGCTTGATCGACTGTCAGTGACTCTATTGTAGTACACGCGTATTGCGACCGTCGGTGTTGATTAATAACGACTTCCTCGACAGCTAGGGTATTACTCAAAACTCGTCAACCCTTCACACCAGCCTCAGGTGACTCAGTTGCACCGGGCGGGGTACTGGTCAACATCATCTTCTCTTTCAATCTAGTCAGCTCCAACCGCTCGCTGCTCCACTTTTGGGTTCGCATTACTGTTGTTCGGCCTCGTGCAATTCAACTTAACGACGGTGACGGACCACAGCCTCGAAGACCCTGGTGCATTTCCCCATGAGGCTTTGAAGATCAGCTCGACTTCGTACCGGGGATGCTGCTCGAATGCGCTCAGACGATCCGATACGGAGGTACTGCCCGGTAATACGGTTCGGAACGCTACGGCAATCCTGAGAAGGCTCGGGCTTGCCAGCCAGGCCCCTTTGCGAGCGGCAGTGCTACATAGTTTGCATTGCTGATACATCCCCCCATGCGTGATATCTGGCGTCTTCCTCTCTTTTAAGATGCCCTCTCCGGCGTGGTAGAGGGTCGAGTCCACTCTCCATCTCTCAGGCTGACTTCCGCCATGGACAACCTCTCTTCCGCCAGCGCTCAACTTTGTTTCTTAAGCTTGGTGTTGGGACTACTTCTAGCGTGCCTCCTCCGCCTAGTATTCTTCCGTTCTCGCTCTCCCATCCCTCTCCCTCCGGGTCCTCGGCCTCTACCACTACTTGGGAACACCATAGATCTCCCTGCAAACCAGCCTTGGACCACCTTCTCCATGTGGGGCGACATCTATGGTCTGTCTGGTTCTGACGTTGTTGGCTGTGGTGGGCCGTCAAGTCGCTGACATTTGTTGCACAGGTGGTATTGTACATGTGGCAGCCTTGGGTCAGAGCATCGTCATTCTCAACGACGCCAAATATGCAGTCGACATGCTCGACAAAAAGGGCCTGCTATATAGCGATCGCCCCACTCTCGTGATGGGCGGTCAGCTCGTTGGCTGGGAAGAGAGTCCCGCCCTCAGCCCGTTTTGTGAGCGCTGGCAGGAATATCGCCGCATGTTCAGCAATTTCATGGGTACGAAGGCGAAGATTGAAGGATTTTATGACGTGCTCTATGCGGAGACGCACGTCTATCTTCAGCACGTCCTGAACTCTCCTGAGGAGTGGGTTGAACACAGTCGCCGGTGTGTGTGATCTGCGCCTCTGCACGTCTGCTCAGTACTCTTCTGAGTACGCACAGCCTAGCCGGCGGGATAGTACTCCAGCTGGCATACGGATACAAGGCGTCCGATCCAGGTGGCGAGGAACTCGTCCGAGTTGTCGACGAGGCTGTGAACGGCTTTTCAGAGACAACGAAGACCAACGCTTTCCTTGTGGATATTTTCCCAATCTGTGAGTAGGATCCCATCTCTCCCTTTACACGTGATGCTACTGGATCCATGCATGACAGTACGATTCGTTCCTTCTTGGTTCCCCGGCACGGCTTGGAAGCAGAAGGCTGCCTCTTACCGAGCATATCTGGAGGAGATGCTGCATGCTCCCTTCGAGTTTGTCAAGCAACAGTTGGTACGTATGTCTTCACGCACATAGGATGTCTCACATACCTGCTGTATCAGGCTACGGGTGTTGCCCGTCCCTCCTTCACTCGTGATCAACTTGCCAAACAGACGCACTCTCTAGAACAAGAACGTGTGATTCAGTGGGCCGCTGCAGGTATCTACAGTGGTATGTTGCGATCATCTCTTCCATGAGAAGACATTTGACATAAGGCCGTGTGTAACGGCTCTAGGGGGCGCAGACACTGTGAGTTCTCGTTTATATCTCGAATGGGGTATTCGGTCTGGACTGAGTCCTGATCTCACAGACCGTGGCCGGGATCGAGGCCTTCGTCCTCTGTATCACACGCCATTTGGAGCAGCAGCGGATTGCACTCGCTGAGATTGATCGAGTCATAGGACACGATCACCTCCCGACGTTCGCCGACCGCGAACGTTTGCCCTATTGTGAAGGACTCTACCTCGAAGTTATGCGCTACTACACAACAGTTCCCCTCGGTGAGCTTGGCACCATGTCGCTAGTCCTCATTCTCTGCCAGCCCTTATCATAGCTTTGGGTATAGGGCTCGCGCATTCATCGCGGGAGGATGATGTTCACGACGGGTATTTCATACCAAAGGGTTCCATAGTCTTTGCAAATAATTGGTCCGTACACTCGACCCTAGCATGTCCTCCTATACGGCAGAGATTGACGACCGTTCGATATTAGGCGGTTCTTCCGAGACCCGACCACTTATCCCGATCCCGAGGTCTTCAGGCCGGAACGTTTCATCGGCGCCAATAAGCAGCTCGATCCTCGCAAGTACCTCTTTGGCTATGGCCGTCGGTATGTTTCTTCCATTGCCTCGTTTCAGCACTCATACATGTTCTTAACCTCTTGACTCTAGGGTTTGCCCAGGTGTGTCCTAGCGTACGTAGAATCATACCGTCACCGCGAGTTCAAGGATCCTCTAGGTATCCACTTAGCCGACGCGTCAATGTGGCTCGCATGCATCTCCATACTGGCTGCCTTCGAGGTCAACCCTCCAGTTAAGAACGGTCGACCTGTGATCCCTCCCGCCGAATTCCTGGATGGTACCATCAGGTCCGTTATTATCCCGGTCTCTCGTCGGTGCTATCTTGTTCACAAAAATGTCGCAGTCACCCAAGAAAGTTCGAATGTGTGATACGACCACGCAGTACAGTCAAGGAGATAGTTGTACGAGGCCTCTCTGTCGACGCGTAGGATCTTGTTGTCGGGGTGTCTGATGATGTCCGAGTGCGGACACATCGTATCGCCATAGCGCCACTGTGGAATCTGTTCAAACAGGAGTCGCATAATTTGCATGATACGAGCATATATGAGCACAGTTGTAACGACATGAAAAATACTCGTGATCCTCCACGACCGACTGCTTGCGATCATGAGACGTCGATGGTGCCACCTATACTTTCCACCGCATTTTTCAACCTGTGAGCTTCCTGGACGACGCTGTCGTTCTCGTCTTCTGCTGCTTCGGCGATGAAAGTCGCCGTCTCCGCAACGAAACCTAGACATCAATGAACACACTATGATAACACACTGAGCCCACAAGACGTACCAAGCAACTTGTCTCCGTGAGCACGCCACAACTGTTCCGCACATGTGAGACTGAACAGCCGCACTCGCGAGTCCTCCGACCGGCTGTGCATCAGTACATTCAAATTGAGAGTCTTTGCCAACGTGTCGTCGTCGATAAGTGCCAGAAGTGAGATGAGGCATTCCTGTACAGCAGTTTTGCCTTCCGCGACGTTCATACTGATCGCTACGGGGACTTGCTGGACTGCCAGTGGGACAAACTGCCTCAACTTGTCATGTCGCCAGAAGACTAATGGACTGCGTCAGACAGGAGATGGAAGGGCAGAAGGGAGATATACCTCTATCTTCGTCAGCTGATATTGATCTCGATGTCGTCTGGAGCATTGCCAGCCAAACCCGTCCATCCGTCTGCTTCGTAGTGCAGTCGCGAAGCTGTTCGGAAAGTGCTTGCCACGCGAACGACATGTATGGGACCATCAGAGCCTTGAAAGCCCAATCGGTCAGTCATTTGTACACTTCGGACGAGTGAAGCCCTACCTTGAAGTATTCGAGCAGTGACGCGTACGCATGGCAGAAAACGATCATCCGGTGCCCAGAAACGGAAGTGCCTGTGGATAGAATGTCGGCGCTGTCACTTCACCGTAGCGAATCTAGTGATGGACCAACCTTGAGTGAACGCCCAATCGAACATCTTCCGGAAAATGGGCCTGAATGCTGTTTCGTTCAGTTTGACGACAAGCTGGACGAAGGCAGCAATTGCGTGGCCCTCAAACTTTGCCTTAATGAGCATTTGACATGTATTCTGAGTGAAAGCTCACATACCTCGCTGTCTCGCAACTCTGCACAAAACTCAAACACCGAGAGAAATGTTTTGAACAGTTCGCGAAGATTCTCCAGGATGGCAGGACGGGAGGCTGCTTTCACAGAGATCTTGACAACTTGAATGTAGGCAAGTATTTTGTGTTTCTGTAGGTATTGGCAAGTTAGAGATTGCTCGGGTCCATATCGCAGTCGGGATGTTTACCTCGGGGGTCGTTGACAGAGATCGAGTCCACATGGAACATAACGCAGGCAAGAGAACGTTCGGAGAGGCACGCTTTGCTGTAGCTTTGACTAAGAGCGATACTTCGGCCGTATCGGCCGCGGATGCTCTCCAGCTATCAAGGAAAAGCTCGACTACCAACAGTATTTCCGTCTCTCCCCAGAATGTCGGAATGGAAGAGAGGATATTAAAAAGGACGTTTGCCGTCGCTGCCACGAATGCAGCTTCATCTGTAGAACGTTTTCAGTACGCAACCTCTCAACAGAATGCAAAACGAACGTACCTGTTGATGCAGAAATGGCGTCTCGGATGCCGCCTACGCATGTTTGCACGATGTCCTTGAGGTATGGGATTGCACGTGGCCCGAGTTTGGAGCTGGTGGGGTATGTCTTAGCGAATAGCATTATACACAACATGGGAGATGATAAGACGTACGAGAAAGCGAGCAGAGTCGTGGAAGCGGCATTACGGAGGGCCTGATGTGCTAGGCATCTCAACAATAACGGCACCGTGGCGGCGATCGAGTTCTCCTCCCCAGGGGCAAGAGTGTTACTGATGGCGGTCAGAGCCTGCAATGCAGGGCGGGAAAGCGACGCTTCTTGCGCAGTTGTGAGTATGTCGCGGATCGTGTCGAGGATCTTCACCACCGAGCCTGTTAGAGAACGACGGGCCTTCTCAGCAACTTGTGTAAGGCGCTCGGAAAGCAGCTCAAGCGCGCCGGCTTGTGCCTACAACAAACAACCATCTGTTAGGAAGGACATTCGCAGCGAATAAACCAGGCTCACATATACAGATCCCGATTCGAGAAGCGTGAGGACACCCGAAACGAAGTCAGGTGCCGACATGACCCCAAGGGTGCTAGCCATAGCGGATCGAGCGGCACTAGCTATTTCGAGATAGGAGGCGTCATCTGGTCGTGCAGTTGAGATGGCAAGGAGTAGTACGAGAAGATCCTTGCTAAAAGTCCGCTCCTTGTCTGAATGAGACAGCGCTGTGGCACGGAGGCGCCGCAATGCGTGATCAGTGAACATCAATAGGGCGGCTGCGCGTCGCTTGGCAGCTAGTTCAACATGTGTTTGCTCGTCATCACTAGAGTCAGGGTAAGTAACAGGAGTGATTCCAAAACAAAGGCTTCTTACGCGGCAGGGTCCTCCAAGAACGATGACGCGGATGAGCCGTCATTATGGATGAGTCTTTGGACTTCGTGCGCGAGTGCGACAAGTGACTGAGATAGCCACAGATTAGATGTAAACTTGCGAGATAATACTGATTAAGAAGCACGCACAGATAGTTGCACATCGGCCGCATAGTGTTCGTGGAGGGCCAGAGGCAAAAACAGTGAACCTACAGACTCGGCAGGCGTTTGCCGTACGACACGGCTCGAGACACGATCGACGAGGAGCATCGCGACCGGGGCAAGGAAATCGGCCGGGCCGAGGGTGTCGACGAGGTGCGAGAAGAAGCTGAAAGAAATCGCCGGGATTAGTAACCAGACATCGAGACGAGGTATGTTGATTCGCGTACTTCACACGTCGGTGTCGAGGAATATGATTTGCAGCATTGGTGAAGACGCGCAAGAATTCCCGCGAGGCTTGATAGAGCTCCACCCCAGAGGTGTGAGCGTCCTTCAGAGACGACACCATAACTGGGACGATGCTGTCGATGGTCTATATATTCGTCAGTGGCAACTACGTCAGAACGGCAAAAGTGACGAAAGACCTTCTGGACGACTCTGAAGCTGTATGTGTCGTCTCTGTGGAAGACGTTCGAACCCATGAACGTGAAGATGGGCATGACATTGTGGAGGACCGCATCTGGTGCTACACGGGCCAAACTTGCCATGAGCAGGCACGCTTGATGGAACGTCTGAGGATTCTCCGAGGCTGCGTGCTCATTAGTTGAGCGCATATCGTATGTGCACATGAAGCTTACTTCGAAGTATCTCGACGAGGGTATCCACGCGGATTGCCCCCGAGGCCACTGTGGCCATCGGCTATAATATGTTGAGTAGAACGTCTAAAGTGCACGCTTGAGAGTGCTTACCGGAAGATTCTCGACGACGTTCTCTATCGCGGACATGAGCAACTGCTCCAAGAATCTCCTGTCGGAAGCATCAGGGTTGATGCTGCTGGTGACCTTGTGTAGCGTCTCAAGCAAGGAGGAGAGCAAGTCAAGCGAGCTAGGGATCTTGAGCGAACTGATGACTTCTGCTAGTACGGAAAGCGACGATAGATCCTCGCCGGTCGAAGGAGCCGCCCTACTATATGGAGTCGGTATACTGAGCTCCTTAGGAAAACGGATGATGCTTACTTGTCCACCCTTGGACGCTTGGCAGCCGGCTGAGTCGGACCGGCTTGTGGTTGCAGGGACACCACCAAACGGACAATGAGAGGGACGTCGTCAAGCAAGTTGACGAGTGCCTTCTTGCACACGGTACCCTACGAATACCAATGAATCGCCCATCATTGCGGAATAGGATAGGAGTACTGACCATAGATTCATCCTCAGCTCCAATATCCAGCAACATTCGGCAGACCTGAGACTTGCGTTCAACAGAGAGCTTCGCGTACAGTCCATGCTGCAAACGATGAAGCAAGACATTGCGCGCACGGACCCACGAAGCTGAGAGTATGCAGATGAGCACTGTGAATTCCAATAGGCGGCCGCCACTGGGTAACTTACCATCTCGGAACGACGTACTGAACAAATTCTCATACAGACTCCAAGCCGACTTCTCCGCATTATTCAGCTCCGCTGCCGACGAAGCGTCGAATGCTGAAGCGGCGGAGGCTGCCAGACCTTGGAAGTGAGGAAGGTTGACCGCGCCCTTGGCAAGGAGCTTCTCAACTGTTGGCTGCATCACTTGCACCTTCGCCTCGTTCGAGACAGCTTCCACGCTCTTGAGCAATCCAGCCTTAACGTTGAACAATGGGCATCCGTTAACATGCGACACCAAGTAGCAGAGTACGCGCTGCTTGTAGCTTGACGCTTGTCAGCGACAATGCTCCAGGGTGAATGATGAGGGACATACCCGGCGAGCTTTCTTGGTTCACCCTTGCTCTGCGAGAGATGATCACTATGGAAGGCTTGCAGGTAGTCCGGATCATGGACGAGGTGATCTATGATTTCCATAATCGCCTTGACATACTTCTGGAAATCGCTCCAATCGAGGTATTGGAGGTGATCTGGATGGTAAACACCCTTCGTAAGTTCCCATCACATGCAATCGAGACTCGAGACTGCTCACCTGAGTCAGCACCATAGACGGTATCAAAGGCATAGATAGCCTCGGCTTCCTTCGAGACGCTCAGGGTGGCGATTGCAGCAATGCACCGTCCTGCGGCCTCCCGGACGGTCGCATCCGTGCTCTGCATCATGACGAGAATAGCGGGAAATACGGTTTGGAAGTCGAGAGTCCGCTGGGTGGCGACATGTGCTTCGAGGAACGCACACGCATGCCTGAGGGCGGCATACTGTATATGCGTGGAGCTCTCCCGCTCGTCCTGCGATGTGAGCCAAACGCCCGCGAGAAATGCGAGGGCATCATCACCGAGATTGATGAAAAGAGAGCGCAGGAGGTACGTAGATAATAGCGGAAGAGTTACAGAGGAGTTGCTGAGACGATAAACAGCGCGGAGCAGCTGGATATAGCGAGCACCGCGGACGTTGTCCGTTGCTGTGACCTCAGATGTCTGTGTTGCAAGCCGTCAACACGATACAAAGTCGGAAATACGCGACAACTTACCGGATCCGCGGAGTGCTCAGCTATCCATACCAACGACGCACCAGGTGGCCGTGGGAAACTTGGCAAGACGGAAAGCACGGCCAACTGAAGACGGTTTAACGTATTCTGGCTGCTTGGTTTGAGTACTACGGCGCTACCAACGCTCGCATCGTCCAGAGACTGTGGCATAAGCTAATCAGTCCCGAACAATCATTGAGAGATGCAGACTACGCACGTTGCCGACAGCGTCTAGTCCACGCATAAAGTCGCCCATTCCTTCAAGTGTCTCCAGACTCATCGCCTGAAGTACGCGATGACCTGCGTCGACACGTTGCTCGCCACTCAGACGATTTAAGAGGGCTCGGGTGACCAGATAGCTTATAGCGCGACCATGCGGATTCTCGTCTTGGAGCTTCTCAAGGAGGGCCTCGAAATCTGCCTTGAAGTAGTTGGAGGCGAGGATGTTGTCTACAATTTGACGTTTCATTATTCTGGGCTCGTGAGAAAGCGTACTACTATTTACGTACCTGCAATTTTCGCAGCGACAGCTATGTTGATCTTCGTGAGCAGCTCGATGTCCATGCCTTCCTTGTCGCCATCCTGCTTTACCGGTCTAGCCTGTTCCCATTTGACAGCGTCGACACATCCGCCTAGCAGTTCGAATGCCGTGCTGCCTTCTGTAGCTTCAAGAATCTCCCAAACAGCCTGTGCGGTCTTCATGCGCGGTTTCGAGTAGAGCAGGAAAGGAAGGAGAATGTCTACGAGCACTCGGCGCGACCGCTCCCGATTTTCCTCCGAGTCTTCTTTACGCTCTTGTTCATCGGCCGAGGGTGCAGACGATGAAGCGGCCAAGGGAAGAAAGTGGACGAGGAGGAACGACAGATGAGCACGGATGACCTCGCGAGAGGGCCTTGCCGCTGAGCTGTGGAGCGCCGTCTTCAGGCTGTGCAAATAGGCGAATGGGGAGGGCGACGCGGTAAGGAACGCTTGGGCCACCTTCTCTGGAGATGTCGTGTACAGGGCTTGAAGCACTGCAGCTGAAGTATCCTGCACCCGATGAAGAAGCGTTGTGGTGATAGATACCTGCAGAAGGACGGAAACGTCAGTTTAGCTTACAAGGAGCCCAACTACGCCTTACGACTTCGCTTCCGGACACTGAGTCCTCGTCTAGACGCTTGACGAGATTCCGAACGGCTGATTCCCGTACGGTCGCCTCGGCGTTGGCAGAACCGACGAGGAGTGTCGCCACCTGAGCGTCTGCTCCTGATACGCTGGACACATGCTGTACTAGTATGAGATAAGGCGTGATTGAGTGAAACACAATGCACGTACAACAGACAGAGACAAAACGAGCTGCTCTACAGCTGCGCGCTTGTCCTCTTCTTCCAGTATCAAAGCCTCTGCGGCCTCTCGTAACGCCTTGGGATGACGCTGGTGAAGCTGCGAAATCAATACTCGCATGGTCGTGGCATGTTCGTTGGAAAGCTCTTGTTCGGTGAGACGGCGTAAAATAGTAGATGCCGAGGAACGTGCAACAGCAGGGAGTAACTCTGCGGATATAAGGACGGTCTCCAAGATCTTCTGCGCGGTGCCATCGTCGGTGCTGATGAACAGTCAATTGCAATCGAGGAGATGTAGTGAGTCTTCATACCGGACAATGAGGCCGTCTATGAGAGGGCATAAAAACTTCTCCGCGCCTATCCAGCCCATGGCATCAACCAGCTGTACCTCAATGCTCCTGAGGTAATAAATTAGTTCATCTTGAACGCTAGTGAAGGCATACGTACGAAGTAGCAAGAATACGCTTGACAACATTGCTAGGCATCTTCTCGAGCTGATCTTGGGGCGCACATAGGGACACGAACGTGCGGACCAGCTGCTTAGGAGACACACGCTCTGCACAGTCCACTACCGATGCCAGCAATGACTTCAATGCTTTCGATGTGAGACGCGTCTTTTGGGAGATGGCTGCCAGTACGAGATAGCTTCCAAGCTGTGACGATGAGCGACGAGGAGTGACTGTGAATCCAAATGACTTACGATCAACTCATGGAGAAACGCAGGCTTGACCAGGCTGTCGCTGGAACTCGCACTTTGCAAAGGCTCCACCGCCGCTGGGAGCAGGACCACTATTGCGTTCTCATTCAGCGTCTTCAGTTTGCTGGTGTACTCGAAGATTACGCCTGCATGGAAAGCAATGAGAGCACGATGTACACCAAGGCTATGATTCTTGAGGACGGAAGGGAGAATCTCGGCCACCAAACGGGCAACCTCAGGATGAGAGAGCATGTCATTGATGAGCATGGCGCGATGTAAAGGCTTCGTGGTGGTTTTATAAGGCTGCAGAAATCGGAGAGGAGAGTGATCCCTTCATGACAAGTGTCAGAGAGAGAGATAATGCAATGTGAAGAAAACTCACGGTATGTGGAGAATAGAAATCATCTTCGTGAAATGCGGAGTCTCGTGGTATGGCAGGAAGACTGAGACAACTGATGAAACGTTAAATTCGTGTATCCTGCAATCGACCGTTAGCTTGAGTGTATAGTACAACAAGGAAGGGCGGATGGGAGGGGCGGCGGGGAAGGGAGAAGGAAATGGCACTAAACTGTACTCACCTGAACCTCCGAACAAGCCATTCCAGCACTTTCCCTGTGGGCGCATCGAGGAGAAAGGGTCCCAATAAAGAAAGAAATGCAGCAATGGTAGCGTCCAGACGAGCATTTTGTTCAGCACTTTGCAAGGTCCTGTCCAGGTTCCTAGCAGAGTCGGAGAAGAGAGCATGTTCGAAGCGAGCAAAGTCAGGCTGTAATGAACTCAGTTGAAGAAAGCCGTTCAGGCCCAGTGCGTGCAGAGAGTCAAGGTCATGCTGGGTGGCTTCTCTGGGAGAGAACAGGTACGATTCGGACGCAGCTTGTCTGCGTGACTTTTCGTTGAGCAGGTTCGCGTTGAGGGACGCTCCCCTAGCAAGCTGCTCTGCCAGGGACGAGACCATTTAGTCGCGGCCGTAAGTGCTGCTGAGGCGCAGCAACACGCAATAATACGTGCTTCTTGGAGCTAGAAGAGAGGAGAGAGGAAGGAGATGGAGGAAACAAGCCGGAGGAAAGTCTGTGTTCGCGTCCAAAGTTTTGGGCGTCAGCACACAACCGGCTTCAGATAAGATTAGATTAGATTCCCTTCCGGTCCCAGCTCGCACTTCATCCTCATCCTCCCCACCATCGATGTGCTCCCAGAGATCTCTTGCTTGTCCGCTATACACTGTGCTGTAGTGGTTTCACCAAGCGCGAACACCACCAAGCGCGAACACAAATGCATGTTCATGATCATGTCTTGACGGACGACGTGCAGCCAACGCACGTTGATGTTGAACGGTCTGACCCGCCGTGCCGTTAGGGGCCTGGAACAGTGGAGTGGGCATAGTGCAGGTCTCCGGGTGCGTCTATGAATATGTGCCTCTCGAGTCTCGGAATATGGTGAGTAACGGCATCATACCGTACGTTCAGGTGAGTCTTCATCTGCGTCAAAGGTCTGCTTGCGCAGTGGGTGGACTCAACCAGTATGTCCTGGCTCCCCACTCATGTCTGCCCTTCATCCTTCGTGAGGGCACGTACCCATGCTCATAATACCTGCGCGAAGCATTTTATATAGCATTATGTCGCAAATGGCCCGAGTGTTGTGCGTCTGACTTCCACGTACGCTCGGCCGAAACAGATGGGGGTCGAATGTATGCAAACCATGGTCGAACTGGATGGGTGAGGTTCCCGATGATAAGAGTCACCATGACCTGCCAAAAGGCGGAACAACGTTGTTACTGCTGAGAAACCCTACACAGGATCGATTCAGAGGACTCGAGATGTCAGCCCCCACGCGGCTGGGCGGTCAGCCTCCAAGTCAATAAGGCCCTCGCTGCGACTTCCTGACTGGTCTTCCTTGTTGCCTTCATACGCTCTCCAGCTGCTATCGAATCGCTCAACGTCGCCTCAACTCTTCAACGTGCTATTTACTCGTCATGCTCTACAACATCCTCACCATCCTCCACAACCTACCTATGGCCCCGAACATATCTCGCCATGTCGACTTGGGACTGCTCACACTCCGAGTCCCGCTCCTTATGGTCGCCTCTCTCGCCCTCGGTATCTCGCTCTCAGCTCTCCTCCGGTCCCTTCGCAAGTCTTTCGGTATACCCTTCAAGTCCTTCGTCTCTGCTGTCTACGTCCTCCTCACTGCCTCTCTCGTCTCGGCTTTGGCTTTCATATCCTCGCACACACACGGCACATCCTCACTGGACCTGTACTCGGCCTACATCACGCCAGGGCTTTGTATCCTCGCCCTCACCCTCTTGGTGGCGGTGATGGTCTTTGCAGCCAACAGGTCCGACGTCCGTATTGTAGGGGCGCCGCTCCGTCATCAAAGCCGGCGAGCACTTGTCCTCGCATCTCTGCGACCCTCTTCCTGTGCTGTCTCTGTCCCTGCCCATCGCCGTCAGCCTCACAAGCACCACGCGGCCGCTCATGCCGCGCGTATGGCTGCTGTCATCCGGGACTTCGAGGGTCGTCTCAAGGCGACTGAGGACGGGTCGGGCGACCTCTCGCGACGCCTTGAGGAGGCCGTTCGACTCAACGCGAACTTGTCTGCGACGGCCGACGACCTTCGTGCCGATGCGACTGGAATGGCTGACAAGATCAAAGCGCTCAACGCCGCTCTGGCTCAGGCGCGCTTGTCGGGTACGGAGATGGGCGGAGAACTGGAGACGAAACGCGGGACCATCGAGGAGAGGGACAGGACGATCGCTTCCCTCAACGATACGATCGCGGAGTTGCGCCATGTCCTCGCGCTCAAGGAGGCTTCTGCTGAGCAGACGGCCGCTCTTCTTGTTCGGGAAAAGGAGGCTCTGGTGAGTTGCAAGGCGGCACTGGATGCCGCACGTTCTTGGGAACATGAGCACAAGGTATGCTTCTCTCGTCCAATTGATGTTAGACACCGCTCTCTAACGACTGCGACAGAAGTTAGTTAAAGAGGCGTCGGCGGCGAAGACTGCTCTCGAGGCGGAACTCGCTACTGCGCGCTACAAAGCTGAGGATGATGCTGCACATATGAACGATCTGAACAACCAACTCGACCTTGCATGTGAAGACTTATACGAGAAAAACACAGAACTATCGGCGAAAGACGTCCTGATCGCCTCGAGGGACGCACACGTACTGGAGCTCAAGGCTGCTCAAGACGCCTTGCGAGCTTCGATCGAGGCGAAGGAGACGATGCTCGCCGAGAAGGAAGACACTATCCGAAACTTTGAATGCGCCCTGGAAGCACACCGATTGAATGAAAATGTGTGTCCTTTTTATTCTCTTCTGGTTCAGCTTGCTCATTTTTCTTACCAGACGCAGGCCTGTGACATCGCCGAGAAGGAGGCGCTTGAGCGCGAGCTGCTAGAAAGTAACAACATCATCACGTCCAAAGACAAAACCATACAAGAATTACAAGCTGCACTTGACTCTCTACCCTCGACTGGCCAGGTGCGTCCTTCCATTCTCTAGCCCTGTGACGTCGTTGACTTTGGGCGCAGGCAACGGACAAGGCCGAGAAGGAAGCGCTCGAACGCTCGGTGCTAGACAGCAAGCTCGAGGTGCATCGGCTGAAGTTCGCACATCGGAAGGAGCTGGATGAGGCTGAAAGAGTCAGCGATGAGTACAAGGTGCGCCAGTCACTGCTTCGCATTCGCCCATGCTTACACAAGGCTCAGGCCGCCGTCAAGCGACTGGAGGCGACAGTCTCGCGCCAGACGGGCGAGCTCGCTCAGAAGTCGCGCATGATCGAAGCTCGCGATGACCAGATCGCGGAGCTCTTGCCGCATGCGAAGGAGAACGAGCGCCTTCAGGGCCTCGTCGCTAAATACGAGGATCTGTTGCAACATGCGGCGAAGAACTTCCAGATGTGCAAAGAGGACAACTCGGAGCTGGCGGCGAAGAACAAGGAGTACGCCCAGAAATCCGAGCAGCAGGCCCAGGCGCTCGAGCAGCGTGACGCGCGCATTCGCGAGCTGGAAGCACGACTTCAGGTCCAGTCAAGCACGGGCGCGGTCGAGAAGAGCCAAGTTGCGCGCATAGTGAAGCAGAACGACTGGCTGAGGAACACGGTTGACCAGTACGAGGAGGTGGTCGAACATGCTGCGAGGAACTTCCGGATGTGCAAGGAGGACAACGCGGAGCTGACTGCTAGGAACGAGATGCAGGTCAAGGAGCTCGAGGCGTGTGCAACGCGTATTCGTGAGCTCGAAGTAACACTCCAAGCTCGGTCGAGCCCCGCACACACCACTGCCGTCACGCCCCCCGCCAGCCAGCCTGCCACATCGGTTTCCGGCGCCCCGTCCATCCCACAGCTTTGCCCACTCTCTCGTGCGACCAGCCCTGGTACTGCGTCTGCTGCGCCAGCCGCCGTTTCTCGCCTCCCCAGCACCCTCAAAACGTCGCCTTCGGTACGCATGCGCCCCTCTTCCATCGCTTCGCTCGGCGCGCAGAAACCCAACTCCCGCATTGCACGAGGAAAGGAGAACGCCGTACCCAATCCCGCCGTTGTCAGGTCTGCCACAGCAGCGGTGAAGACGACGACTTCAAGAATCGCTCGCCCGATGCCATCCCGCCGCCCTCTGGTGTCTTTACCAGCCTAGATCTAGTCCAGACGAAGCACAGCAGAACGACCATCGAGTCTTTTCATTCTCTTTTTCTTTCCTCATATCGATATCTTCCCCCCCCCCCCCCCTCCCATGGCCTCAACATAGAAATACATTCACCTCAACTCCTCGCGGGCCTCTAACGCAGCGCGAATCACCTATAGCATCTATTACGTATCTGCGCATCCCTAGTACTACACATAGACACACGAACCGACGTACGGTTAATATCCGGGGTTCCTCTCTTGAACAGTAACTGTTCT
The DNA here is from genome assembly GCA_020543525.1 of Coriolopsis trogii. Taxonomy (NCBI): domain Eukaryota; kingdom Fungi; phylum Basidiomycota; class Agaricomycetes; order Polyporales; family Polyporaceae; genus Coriolopsis; species Coriolopsis trogii. Next base: position 1,372,504 of record JAHYIO010000004.1, read on the forward strand.
CTTGTTCGCGGCTGTTGTATCCCTTTCCGTCTCTTCTTCCAGGATAATAGATAATCTGTAGGGTCTTTCGTTACATGCGAGCTTACGACAAAAATACATCTTTTTTTCGCTCTTTCTACTCTTCCCTGGTCTCTCCGGAAGCTCACCAGATTTACAATTGATAAGTAGCTCGCCGCTTGATTCTGTTCAGTATGTCTGCCTCTCGTCTGCTGGGTCTTATGTAGCCGTAGTCTCACTACCGTCCACGACGCCTGCACAATCCTGACCTGCATATCCTACCCTTCATCCGCATGCCAGGCCGCGGCGTCGCTACATCACTGATCCACATGGGAGTGCAAGTCGAAATACCGAGTCGGTCGATGATCAATGGCATCCCACAGCTTTGCATATGGAGCAATGCTATATTCTTCCATAGTGTGTGTAGCATAGGCTTCTCGTCGCAGGCTCGGAGGGCAGGATTGGAGGCAGCGGAGGGGAGAGAGATAAGATTAGATCCGGCCAGCGCTTCTCAGGACTTCCCTTTCCGGCCTCGGAGTGCAGGCTGTGAAGACTCGAGACTCGACGGTCACCTCGACGCTCAGGTAAGTACCATCTATGTAGCCTGTTGAGCTCGTTCATGACCTCAATTGTAGCGACGGTTTGTTCTCCCCTGCCTGTCTCGTAAAGGAGCCCTTGTGACTATGATCGTTCACGTCCCGACGCACATCTGTGGGCGATTGTTCCCTAGCAAGGTTCTGCACGTTGGTGATGACGAGGCTCTATCGGGGCATCTCAATCCTCTCAAAATCCTGAGAGGCAGGTGCGCGATTACGAGAAGCGTCGTACATCGCGCAGCTTTCTGCATAAAGCTTCTCAGCTTCCCCTTCTCACGACATCAGGAAAACTCCCCCCTGCGAATGAGTGCCAAATTAGCGCTACTTCCGCTCGCTGCCCGCTATTTTACGACTCAAGCCTGCTCATTTCTGAAATAGAGGATACGGGGAGTAAATCACAGACCATATAATGTTTTTGGTCAAATCAGTCGGTACATGTGTATTACAGAAGTACTAAGACACATGTCTTTTCATTTACATGCGTCTTTAGTACACATTTGATACTGTCACATGTTTGCTGTTACATGTTTGGCTGGTAGCACTCTCCAACTACAGTCTCCGCCGAATGGTGCATACCGGTGCTCACCTGCCAAAGATATTCTACTCCTCGACGACGTGATGCACGTCCTGGCTATTGAGGTGTGTACGCCGCTGGGAGCAGGAGATAGCCGTGGAGAAGCAGACAGTGGGGATGCCGTAGGGTGAGGTCAGAGACAAAACCAGCCCAGTATTAGATTTTCGTGACCCAACAGAGAGAAGCCAAGGCAGGCTGCGAGTGAATCAGGTACCGTGAGCGAGAGAGCAAGTAGGAGGAGACAAGCCGACGATTCGAAGGTCACAGTGAGGCACTTGCGGATGCAGGCGCTGCTCCGTCCGGCAACACCCGGTGAATTGAGACTCTGCACAGGTGATGACGCGTCCTTCCAACCCTCTCCTTGCTCCTTCTGCACTTCGTATCCTCTCTTTGAATGATAGCTCGGACCCTCGTACGCACTGCTCGCTGTCGTATCTGCTTGTCTCTCTTGGCCTTCTGACTATGCCTATCTCAAACCACTGCTATTGTGCGCCCCGCCTAGCCACCGCAACATCGCTACCTGAGCTGTCAACAGTCTAGCCTGTGAACGGTTGTGAGTCTGTCCCAGTCTATATGCCTGACATTGTCACCATACACTCATGACACTTTCACTGGTATCCACAGACACTCTGGCAGCTCCTGACACTGCCAGCCACACCCACATAGCAACAAGTTAGGTGAGTATACGCTGTCCATTGTACGAGACTCCTGCGGAGTGCAGAGACCACCACGGCTATGACGGTTGGCGGTACTACTCCATCGACTAATGAGGCGACCACGACTGTTGCTGACGATGCGGCTAGGAGATGATCACCACTGCATATGCAACTGCTACGAGCGATGCTGCACCTACCCCCGATTCCACCATCGATACCATGACTACTGCTGCTGATGCCACGACTACTGCACGCAACTACAGTATCAGCCACGAACTCGGACAGTACAACAGTTGCCACCACGGCCCCAGCCGGTGATATTCAGATGGCTACTATGAATCTTTGGTACATCTATCCAGTTCTCATTTTGTCTCGCTGACCTTGTTGCAGTGGCATATACACCCAATGTGTACGCTGTACTGATGAAGCAAAGGGTGCGTTGCCCTCCTGCTCCTAGCCCAGATGATGACTGGTAGACTGTCAAATCATTGTATGTTTGGATGCGGCTTTCATTATCTCCTCTCATTGCTGATCCACTTGTTTGATATATGTTTGGTGCTATGTTGTTACCTCTTCACTGTCCATCCTCCCGAAGATCCCGTCCTCATCCGGATGCTCTACTAGTTGACTGTATATGTATCGTACTGTACACCATACCATCTATGAATATATTTTCTAGCCTCATTTCGTTCTGTTGCGACAAAGTCTACCCTTGTTTAGGTTGTGTTTAAGATAGGTCAATATCAGCTACTGTTGGATCTAATCCCAGCTAATGTTGCGAATTAGCCAGGGACGTATCTAATTAGCACTAACTGGGTAATTCTGATTATTAGCGCGAATTAACGCTCATTTTTGAAAATTGGCAAGGGGAAGTTTCCCTGATGGAGTCGCCCATAGTCTTCCCTCATTGCCTTCTTGACCGCATGATTGCAATATTGAACCACCGATCGCGAGCTTCTCAGCAGCAGTAGAGGCGGCATGATCTCAACTCACAGATAAGCAGAGTTCCTTTCTCGACCACCGTGACCGAGGGCACGCACGCCGTCCGTCCGAGTCGTGTATCTCTGAGAATACCGTCCAGGACGGAGCAATGTCATCCGGCCCCGAACTACAGTAATCTCCCGTGCGTCGCGTTCGTACCCCTACTTAACACCTTGAGAGTCCTGCAGACATTCTCACGCGCCCCTCATGTCGTCCACCTCCACCCCTCTGTCCATAGTGTCAGGGTCAGCCAAGACTGCGGACGACTGGTCTCAGGAGGCCGTTCAAGACCCGCCGTCTGCACAGAAGGCAACTCTCCGAGCAGATGGAGGGTATCAGGCTTGGGCGTCACTCGTAGGCGGGTGAGTGTGTGGGCACTCAATCCACGTCCATGTCTCATGAGTACCGTGAACTTGCAGGTTCTTCGTCGCCACCGTCACCTTTGGCTACACCGCCAGACACTGAACCAGCGGAAATCGGGGTGCTGAGTAGACTAGCGGAAATCAGGGAGCACAATAAGTGGAAATTGACCTGATGAACAGCGGTTGGTGGATTTCTGCAGGTTGGATGACTCATAGAGGCGACACATTGGCCTAAGGGCGTTTAGCAGTGCACAAGCGCCTTGCAATATTGCCACTGTGCCGGGGGATGCTGCATGCACGCGTTTTGTGAACATACCTGAGCCTTCTCATTCAAAGACGCATCTCACACCAGTAAGGACATCAGAGACATGCTATTCATTCATCAATTACATACGCCAGGGGGGCACCATTACAAGTAAACGTTCATGTTCTGAGCTACATCTCCGAGTACGGAGATCTCAACCTCACCGTTCATCGTCTCGGGGGGGAAGGTCACAGGTACTGCACTACTTTGATACATATTGAAGGTGGGGCCATGGACACCCAACCCTTCATTCTCCATGTCAGCAGCAAGCGGCATCATGCCAGACTCCTCCTGCCCGGTTGTGGCTTCAGCGGCGCCGCCGGCATTCACAGCAACAGGCTCGGCAGAAGGGGAGTTCACCGAGTTGGTGGCGGCATTGTACGCCTTTGCAGCATACTTGCTATTGTCCTTAGCAATGATGGTATCCTCCCAGCTAACCGCAACAATAGACAGTCAGTATGACGCAGATCAGACATAGAGTTCAAGTAAGCACACGCACGCAAGCCACGCGGCGCTAGTGCGGTGTTCGCCATTCGTTGTGTACAGCTCTGTGAGCTGTTCCTCAACCTTGCGCCAGTACTTATCGCTGCTTGCATTGGCCTTCTCATCGGCAGCCAGGAGCCGCTGCAAGCGCATATTATGAGATGGGAAAACTTCATGTCGGTCTGGGAGACTGACCAAAAATGCAAGAGCGGCCATCGTGTCCTTCGGTGTTTGGGTCGGCACAAGTGGGGCATGATACTTGACGAGCATTGCATGGGCAAAGTCTTCGAGGGGCCTGGCACCTGGGTGGGCTTTCGTTCCTGTAAGAGACTCAATGATCTATAGAGAGATAAGCAGGACAGCATGCGTGTGATTAGTATGGACATACCTTCTTGCGGAACTCGCCTTTGAGGCTGGCAATCTTGTCACGGAGATAGTCGTCGATCAGAAGTCGGGCGATGGGGTCTGTAACATAGAGCCCGAGGTGCAGCCATTCAGCGCGGAGGTGAATGTAGCGCTGAGAGACGTCCATACTAAATATCAACCAACGAAGACAAAGGAGTACAATTTGATGTCACTCACACCAACACGGGTATATATCTTATCGTATGACTTAAGAGGCTTGATGAGCCAGTGCTGAAGGAGCATATTGAGCAGTTTCTATGTGGCGGTCAGCGATTAGCGACAAGACTATGCGTAATGTTGACAACGCTCACGCACCCCTTGCATGTCCGTCATCTGCCAATTGCCACGGACATACTCCTTCAGGTTGACCGTCTCCTCATGCATAGTCTCAACTTTCTTGTCGTACTTCTCAAGCGTTTCTTCAATCCGCAACATGGCCATGTAAAGCTCAACCTGTTGATCAAGAGGTTCCATCTGCCGTTGCCGCCATGAGTAATAGGATCATCACAATAGTACGTATCACGGTTCTCACCTGGGCGAATTGGTATACCCTGTCCTTAGATGACCACTGTAACCCAGCCTTGTTGATAGCGTGGTCAAGAGATGCTTGCTTGGCCTGCACTGGCAGCACTGAAAAGTTGGTGGGGTCCTGAGTAAGCGAAGAGCACGAGGGCGAGCCTGAGGCGAACGGCGATGCGGATAGATCTGCAAAGTTCTCTTGCGAAGTTGTTGAGGAGAAGGGCGAGCGATTCTCGTTATTTAAGAGGCGCTGGTATCCCGCATCGCCGTAAGGGTGATATTCCGTGCGTGGGCGATGGATTCGGATGACACCTGGCGTGTTCGGCGGGCCCGCAGGTGGGTGCGACATGTTGTTTCTGAGCGAGTTGTGGAGGATGCAGAGTGCGCCGAAAAAAAGGTGGGCTGCAGTTGCCAACAGCGACCAAGGCATAAGCTTAGGGCAGGTCAGTGCAATGCCACAGCCGAAGGTGGCGGAAGCCTGGAGGTCACCCGTTCGATTCACTCCAATGTTCGGATACTTCTCTATAATCTTTTATGAACTCGCTGGGGGAGAGGTCATATTTGTAGAGAATATACAAGTGCTATCCATACATCTCGGGAACGGCAAAGTAAATATCACGTTCAAAAGCGAAGTAAACGTACTACATGTCAATAGCCGCTCCGAGACGATGCACCGTGTTGGCAGTATGGAAGACGTGAAGTCTCATATTGAGTAGATGTCGAGCAAGCTGGGAGCGCGTACGGAAAATCGCCTTTGAATGATAAAACCCTGCAAGCAGCGCGTTCAGTATTGCTAACGTCGTCCTCTGCGATCCATTTCACCATGACTTACAAGACGTGGGACATCTGATTGAGCCAAGAGCGGAAGCTGTCTGGCTCTGTCAGTGCGCAACCCTGGCGAAAGGGAGTAATGTCTGCATTGGCAGAATAGACGTCTGAGCTCATGGTGACATCTGTGTGGATGGATGGCATAGGGACAGGGACAGGTGCGAGTATCAGTATAATCGCCTATCATCTGGTCGACAGGATGGGACGAACTTCACATTAAGATGGCCGAGGCCTGGTGTTGAAGGGTTGACGACGCAGCGCCCTCTGTAGTTGCCTGAGCGACTGTTATAACTGGGTGGAGTATGCGAATCAGTATGTGCACAATGTAAGCGCAAGCCATAGGCTGACCTTGCTGTGAAGAGGGGCAGGAAGTGAACGTAGGGAGATGGACAGCGCAGCGATGATGGTGGGAGGAAGAAACCAAAGCGCTACAGCGCCACGAAGGCGCGTGGATATGACAATTGGACAGTCACAATGGGCGCGTGAACTCAATCCGTCCGGAACATGAGGCGTGCGTTCAAGTTCACACGGAGCGACTTGTTCTTCTTCATTCTCCTCCTGCTGTCCTCGGCCGCTTACCGCTTTGAACATCCGAACCTGGAGGCCTCGAGAGGAGCAGGTGAGAGGGAAGCATCGGAAGATGGGCAAAGGGCGCACCCGGGAGTGCCTCGAAGGCATCGGTCTGTTCTGTGAGTCTTCGCTTACCAGCTGCGCTCGTGGCCTTGCTGGCCGCCTTCGCTGCTCTTGCTATTTTGCGATTATCTTGTTCTGACTTCTTCTGGGCAGCAGCCTCATTCAACAGCCTCCTGTTCTCGATTGCTCGGTCTAGAACGACGTCGGGGCCCAGGTTGGGGTATCGATGGCTGGATCGGAAGTGTGCGAGCTGGGCAGCATTGGTAAGCTGTCCTAAGTTCAGAAACAGGTCGCAAGGGTTAATGTGAACCAGTTCATCGACCAGATTGTTGGTCGTCTCCCGCTCCTGGACGACTCTTCGTGTCTTCGTACTCTCGCATGAGTTCCCTGCACAATCATGAAATACGTGCACAGTTCCCAAGATAACCTTCATAACATGGTGAGCTTCGACTTCTTAGAGCAGTAGATGATTACTAACCTTGCGAGCAAGCCATATATGTTGATTATCAGCGGTGAGTTGCACCTTTGGGAACCGATACGGAGCATGAACATCGTTGGACACATGAGCGACAGCAACGAGAAGACCCAGCACTTCGGCGCGATCCGGAGTGGTGAGGATTTCTCGAACACGGCCACACTTGGTTACCTGTGTACGTGTGTCTTCGTATATAATCCAACCACCATCCCGGGCCAAGTCACCGTTCCGCAGGTACACTCCGTCACATCTTAGCACCCTTGTAGCTGGATTCACAATCTTGCTGAAACCTGCTGCTGAGGTGTGTGAAGCGGAGAATGGCAGTATGCCGTTCTTGTGCGGCATAGGCCTTCTCTCTGGACGTACATTATAGTAAGTATCCGTTCATTCCACAATGTTGACACTTACCAAGATCAGCCATATCTCGCAGGCTGTCCATCCCCATGAGGTGGCGGAAGATGTCATCGTCGACCAGCCTCCTCACCCCATCTCCAGCCTGGCGCCACTCTTCTTGGTGAGTGAACGGGTTGGTGATTTTGACGTAGCCTCCACTGACAAGATGTCTGATTGCATGGAGGAAACTGAAGGCCTCCGCTATGTCTGTGCTAGGGGCATGCCGATTGGAATGTACACTTCGCAACCGGATGAGGAAGTTGTACGACTCGAAACCTTCGGTCGTGTAGAGGATGGCTGGCCCGAAGCGGCGTATGTAGAACAGTAAGTGTAGGAATAGATGAAACTTTGGCTTGTTGAACCATTGTGTTGACCATAGGGCTGTCGCAGCTAGAAAGTCCTCGACGGCCTCTTGCAACCGAATCTTCGTAGTTATGTAAGTCCATCTGACCGTTGCATGTACCAAGTGAAACTAACGCACCTCGTAGCTGTGACGATCAAATATGACAGGCTGGAATATAAGGGGAGCAAGGCGCGCCAATGCCAGCCAAGCTTCATACGCCTCGTCGGGAATCATTCCATGCAATACTACTGGAGCAACCTGCAGGACTGCTCGGAAGTCCCGCCCGACCAGAGACCCAGCATATTGAACCAGTGTTTCACCTCGTAGCTGTGAGATCCCCAGTCCCCTCGTATCTACACTGTTCAGTCGTGTTATGAGCTTTTGCTTCCCTTCAGTGTTCTGCCGTGAGACGGCGTCGCGCCAGAAATACTTGACAGCGCCCAAGAGAACGACATGCAAGGCCTCGAAAGGTGTATCCTGACTTGCGTCGAAGTCTTGAGGCACCATGTGAGTGTATAGTTATATTCTCGAATAGGAAGGGCTTACCTGGTATACGCAATACAGGGTTGAAGAGGTCATGTGGCATGTTAGCCCGAAGGTCTCGCAACGCGTTTTTGATCTCGATGTTCCGTGTTGTGCCTGGCTGAGCGTTGGTTCTGTACCGCTCACGAACTTCATTGGCCGCAGTCTGAAGCCGTGCCACGAAGTGTGCAAAGTACTTGTCCTTGATACCAGAGTCGGTTGCCATGTCATCGACTGCACTCGGAGCACCGTCGAGAGCGCGCGCTAGTTGTTCCTCGAGTTCCTTGATGGTTTTGGTCTTACACCGGTCGTCCTGCGTGCCCTAGTATAGCATCAGCAACTGCACGTTCCGGGTAGTATTTAGCATATGCACCGTTAGGAAATCTTGTACTCGGGCCCTCTCTCCTGCGTCTCCAGGGGGTCGGTTCTTCGTGTCCGCTCCCTTAACCTTGCATTTTCTACAGAAGCACTTGCCCTGCATGCCGATATGTGAAGCAAACTCGCTCGACATCGGGTTATCGCCTAGGAAGGCCAAGATCCACGGCACAACCAAGACGTATTCTTGTGCGTGTACATCCCACACCCTCAAGCCTGCCCGTCGCGCCTGACTGCATATATGTGATCAGCTAGCCATCAACCCCAAGCCCTATGGCAAGATGCTTACCATAGCTGTTCAACGAGATCTTCCATCATCTCAAGCGGAGATGCCAGGTTTGACGTTGCAAGGTAATGTATGTTATACATCAAATGGACAAACGTGCGTGGTAGCCCGGCAAGTGTGAACAGAATTGAATTGTGCTTATTCCACTTTTTGCTCGTGTTGCCAGATGTGTCATCGCAGTACAACCACAGAGGCACACTCGCCACGCGGATACCTCCAGCTTTCTGGCGCCATGGATTGCGTACAGGATGGTCCCACGGTTTAGGTGGCAGCCCGTTGCGGGAGAGAATTCCTTCACACTAATGTGAGTACAATCCTGTGCTTGACAAGCACGATTCTCACTCACCAAGGACTGCATTGGGAGAGGGCATGTCATCCGGCGGACGTTGCCTACCGGAGTCGAGAAGATCCTCCACGCAATACTGAAACATGCTCAGAGGTATATCCTCCTCAGTGTTCTCTCGCTCATCGACCACAAAGTGCACGTTATCATCTGACAGCAGTAGAGGACTTGTCTTCGCCCAAATAGCGCCCTTGTATCGATACCAGCGCCGCACCATGACCGGCCGCGGATGGCCATTCACCCGGACCATTGCGACCTCATTGACGAAATAATCTCGCCCGTCAGGAGCGCGTACCATTGGACATGCGATGGAGGCGTCGACCTCCTTCAACCACCGATCCGCTTGGCAGCACTCCCCGAGCTCATCGTCACACTTCTCAGGCAATGTCTGGATATGCGGCGCAACGAGAGGATTGGCGAATTCCTGCCATATGTCAAGTAAGCAGAGTTGTCACATTGTAGTACATATACTGACTCACATGTTCTAGGATTGTAGCGAGAGAGGCCATCGCGTAATATGTCTGCATCGCCGATTGAAGGAGACGCGGTCTTGAACCTGCCACCTCAACAAGTCCCAGACGTCCTCGCTTAACAGCCTTCACGCTCGGTAGCCGGCCTACCCCGTTTGTACGAGCAAACCAACGTGTGGCCTCCATTTCCGTCTCCGAGAACAGCGACCGCGGAAATGCACCGAGCACGTCAAGAGTACAGTGCTGGATGTGCGTAATTCGGTCACAGCTCTAAAAGCGGAAGACTAGTCTGACTCACCGCCTTGTCTTTCCAGGGCCAAAAGTCTCCCTCATCCAGTTGCGTGCTGACATAATGCGGGCCTTCCGCTGGTCAAAGTACGTGTATTCATAATTTACGCGAACGCTCATTCAATTTGCTGATGACTTACTCATAAGATCCTGTACCGCTGTTGCCCCAAGTCCGTCTATTCCCCACTGTGGTCCCTCGGCTTCCAACTCGATGGCCTCATCGACATTCACGCTGTCATCTGATGGTCCCGGCCCTGGGTTGACACACGCAGCTACGTCCGGCACAGTAGCAACCTCTGCCAAGTCATCTGTAAGCTCAGGCCGGTTGTACTGGAGTGCCCCGCTCCAATTGTCGTAGAGTTGGTCGAAGGGATCGTCGATTAGTGCCGGTCCGTGTACCGCATTTCCTGTCAGCCGAGGCGACCTGGAGCCGGATGGGGAACCACGCGGCCACGGGATGGAGCAAGCACTGGTGCGCTCACCCTCAGCGGTTGTGCCAAGGGATGCATTTGAGGTGAGCCATGGATCAGCGCGATACAAACTGTCGTTGTCCATGCCTTGACCAGTTTGCAGCGACAGGGGCTCGATATGGGGACCAATGCCGTTAGACACCGGGGTTTCTTGCACAAACATGGGTTCCGGCAGGAAGTCTTCGACTGTGTCGGCCATTCGGACATGGTAAGTATGCGAGCGAGAATCTTCATGTCGTCTGGCAAGCGCGGGTGTAAGCGGCCCCTGAGGTCTCGGACAGACATTGCACGTGTAGCTGTTCCGGAGAGCGTTGTATGTGAATACTACAAACAATTCAGCAAAGCCATTGATAAATATTGATATGACACACATTGCGGGTTGGTCAATTGATTTCGGGAGGTAGAAGCCATAGCAAGAGCATATAGAGTAGCGTACGCGATAGACAGTAGAGTTGACAATCGCAGAAAGTTCTAAGTCTAACATCACATGACTTGATCTCTATTAGATCTCTCCCTAGCCGCCCAACCTCAGGAAATCCGCTGTCCACACCAGCGAGATTCCACCACGTTCTGCAAACCCCCCCGTATTCCTCCTGGATTGATCCACCGGATATCCACCATCTTCAAAATCCTGGTGGATTTCCGCTATCTCTTGTCTGGGGGTGTATGTGAACGCTTTTGGAGTTTACCAGGATGTCTACACCCGTGAAGGTACTGCGTCTGCGTCTGCGATCAGCTGGATTGGTTCCACCCAGCTGTTTTGCGTCCTCGCTATGGGCCTTCCTGGAGGTATTCTCCTTGACAAGGGATACTATCGCATCACGTTGGCCATTGGATCCCTCCTCTACGTTTTCTCGTCTATTCACGCGTGAGTCGGGCAGGGCAAAGGCGGATGGGATTGACGCGCAGTACCACGCAGGAGGGGGCCATCCGGCTTGCGTCGCCACCACTCTCTCGCGCGACCCGGAGGGGCCGAGCTCAAGCCGGCGGAAGGCGAAGTACATGTGTAGCTAGATGTACGTAGATCGGCGCTGTATATATGAGAGTGGAATCCAAATATGGGGTTTCGAAACATGTACGTGAGAGAGAGAATGAACACAAGAGGGAAGCGGATGGGTGGGTGAAAAAGAAGCGAAATCTCGAAGTCCTCGGGACTTTTGAGCACGCGGGTGAGGAAGGAGGAGGAAGAGAGAGATGAGCGAGGGACGAGACATATGAGGAGGAGAGAGACAAAGAGGCATACTACAAAGGAGAGAGAAAGAGGAAAGGGACACGACGCGTCGCGTTGCGTCTCGCACGTGCTCCTCACGCGACATAGACCTCGGTCTTGCGAGCAAGACTAATACATCTATTCACGCGTGAGTTGGGCAGGGCGAAGGCGGATGGGATTGACGCACAGTACCGCGCGGGAGGGGGCCATCCGGCTCGCGTCGCCACCGCTCTCTCGCGCGACCCGGAGGGGCCGAGCTCAAGCCATGGGAGGAGCGAAGTGGAGGGCTGGAGGCTCGGGAAGCTGAGCGTGAGGCTCGGCCTCCGCCCAGTGGAGTCGTTGCGAGAGGTGAATAATGCGCTCGCGTGGAAGGTCAATGTACAACTTGTAAGCATCGCTGCGCCAGCGCCCGAGCTGTTGGATCTCGTTATCAGAGTATCCTGCTGCCGCAGCTGAGGACGCAGTGCCGCGCCGGAAGCTGTGGCCCGAGTATTTAGAGGCGTCGAGACCCAGCTGGGTTAGAATGAGCCTAAGCCGCTCCAGGAAGTCGTCCCGCATGAGCGCAGAACCCGGAGTCAGGCCTGGCAGCAAGAGTTGGTGCGAATCGCCGGTAAGTCTATTATAAACGTCGTTCGAACGCAGCGCCCGAAGAGCTGCAACTGGGCAGGTCACTGTCCCTGGCACTGCAGCCAGAGTGAGGGTGACTCCGCACCGGAAGGGGTCCGTCTTCGAGGCGTTGAGAGTGAGGAGTATGTGAGAGGCTTGGTGAACATCGGGGATGAATTTGACCGTGTCGATTGTGAGGTGCACTGCCAGGTCGAACGATTCATTGTGCTTCAGTGTGAACTCACCGCAGCGCAGGAATCCGGCAAATGCGAGGCAAATGGCCGCCCGAGCGACAAGGTCTGCACAGCCGTTGGCTTCGCCCAGCCGCTCACAGACTGCGCGTGCAATGTGGAGTGTGATGGGCAGCTTGGGGTTACGGGGACGCTCACCGTGAAAGCGTTTGATGCCGCACAGGAGTCGCTGCACAACGGGGGACTCACAAGCGGTGTAGGGGAGGTCACTGTCGACATGGAGCGATCGGACACTGGCCAGGTAGGTTTTGATGGTTTTTGGTTGGACTCGACCGGCGAGGTGTGCAACCCATTCCATAATGGTGAGTTGTGATGCAGGGAGGAAGCTGCCGTCGGAGTTTTGGAGGCTGGGATGGAGGCGGATAAAGTTGACGAAGGAGGACTGGCCGGTGGTGTATATGCGGCGAGTACTGGCTGCCAGCCCGAACCAGAGGTACCGCGCGACTGATCGAGAGTACTGAGGGTGCGTTTCAAACCAGACAGCAGGGGGTTCGTCCGCGAGGGCTTGGAGCAAAGGTCCAGTGCCAGCTGGAAAAGTCTGGTATACTGGAAACAAGAGGCAGCGTCAGCGAGCGCGTTCGCAGCAGAAGGTAACCACTCTGAGGAGAATGAGAAACCGAGACACGCGGCAAGCATGAGAAGGATGCGAAGGAGCGACATTGTCTGACGCAAACGGTTGCGGTCCTGCTTGATTGCGTCCACAATGACTTTGTTGTCGATATGGAAGACGACGTGCGAACCGGACCACTGGTCGCCCCAGCGAAGTGTCGCCTGCAGCACAGCATAGAGCTCCTTGAATTAGATGTTGCGCTGACGATGACACCGAGGCACACGGCTTGCGTACCATTTGCACCCAAAAATGCCGCCTATGCCCTTCTTCTCTGCTCCACTTGCGTCGGTATAGACGTGAATGGTTGGGAGAGAGGGAGCGATGAGGCAAACACCATTCCAGCGAGAATAGAACACCAACCACCAATGGAGGTCGGCACGCGCGTACCGGGGGATGTGGCGGACGGCATGTTCGGAGGAGAACGTGGTGGAGAAGTCGATGAGACGACGGATGAAAGCACGAGAGTGTGGGATAACCTGCGCAGCGAACTGCAGGAAACCAATGAGGGATTGAAGATCGTGGAGCGTGCATGAGCGATGAACTCGCCAGGCCGCTAAGAGCTCCCCAAGCCAGACGAGCTTGTCAGCTGGCATGCGGGCCTCCATAGCGCCTGTGTCCAGCTCGAGGCCGAGGAACTCCAAGCACGTCGTCGGCCAGACAGTCTTCGTTGGCTGAAACTCGAGGCCGAGTTGCTGTCCGAGGTCCATGATCCACTCGACCGCAGCGTGCGCAGTGGCGGCGGGCGTGTCAGGTGCGAAGATGGGGAGGAAGTCGTCGAGATAGTGGCGGAGTGACGCAGGAATATGGCGTTGAATGATCCAGTGGAGAGCCTCAGCAAAGAGGTTGAAGATGTACGGTGCTGACTTGGCCCCGAAGACGAGGACGACACTGTAGTAGAAATGTCCGGCCCAGGTGCAGCCAAGCAAGTGCCAGTCGGCGGCGCATACAGGGATGTGCCGGAAGGCGTCCTTGAGGTCGAGTTTGGCTAGCAGAGAGCCTCGCCCGAGCCGGCGCACCTCCGCGACAGCGGAGTCAAATGACTTGTAGGATATTTGACCTTCGGAATCGGGGATGCCGTCGTTGACTGACGATCCGCGCGGCCACGAGAGGTGATTGATGACACATAGTTTATTAGGGTTGTGAGGTCGCGAGACGATCCCGAGCGGCGATGCTCGGAAATGTGCGAGCGGAGGAGAGGGGAATGGGCCGTGCATGCGATCGCGACTGCAGAGGGCGGATATGTCAGCGGCGATGGCGTCGGGATGAGCCTGTGCTGTAGAGAGATTGTTGCACGCTTGAGAGGAGACTGGACCAGCATAACCGATAGATGCACCGAAATCTATTATATTGAGTAAAGATGATACAAATGTGCGGTCGGGGTAGTCTGTAAGGTGGAAGTCCCAGGCCGCGCGGCAGAGCGAAGAGCTTATGCGTGGTTCGGTGCCGGGGCGGGAGTGGATAGCGTTCGAGTGAGGGTCCGAGTTTGGATGTAGAGGTGGCGCGGGGCCAGCGGGAAATTGCGCTGCATGGATGAGCGGTGGGAGAGGCGGCGGAGCTGATGGTGGTGTGACCGGTGTGGAGGGGGATGATGTGAGGTGTGCCACAGGTGGTGCGACAGGGCCCAGGTGTGTGTCCGAGATGAGAGGCCGAGACGATGGAGGGACCAGGGAGAGCGCGAGTGGGCAAGGACGGGCGGCTGGGTGCCACCCGCTGCCCGTCCTGCCGCGCCTTCAGGCGGCACGTGCCTGGGGGCACGCGCCTTGGCCATGGTCGGTCGCTCCGCAGGTGAAGCACTTGTGCGTCCTGCCGCCCGGGCACGGCGTGGTCGTACACTTGCCATGGTTGAATTTGCGGCAGATGAAGGGGTCGGCACCGGATGGGTTGCTACCACTGGTGGGCTTGGAAGCTTGGGCGCGGGAGCGCTCTTTCCCAACGAGGTGCCGGGCGAGGAGTTCGGTGTCGGTGAGGGCCCAGCCCATGTAGTCACCGTGGGTCATGTCGATGAGATGTTCCGCGTGGAACGCGAAGTGATACGCCACCATGGCATGCCACTGGTACGTGTCATTCAGCTCCACCAGCCGCGCGAGGTAGGTCGAGAAACACCGCGATACCTGGTTATGTATCGCGATGTCTCCGCCAGTTACCGCGAAGGCCGAGAGTATCTGAAAGTATTTGTTGAGGGGGAGGAACAGGGAGGAGAACGTCGGGAAGTCGCGCGGGGAGACCTCACGCATCGAGAGGACTCCCGCGGCGTCCGCCTCCACAACCTTCCGCGCGCCGCGCTCACGCTTGCGTGGGTCGAGCTTCTGCAAGTCCCCCACATCGATCTCATGCCGCGCGATCTCGAGAAGGAACAAGGCCTTGATGCCGGGGAAGAGATCAGTGAGGGACGCACCGGGACGTGGGGGATTCGCGGGGGCCGCGACGAACTGCGGGAACGCGACCGGCGCTGCTGCCGGAGCGGGAGCCTGTGCGGCCGGTAGGGCTTGTGGTTGAGGTTGTGCCTGGAGGATGGCCTGAACCGTCGCAGCAATGGCTGCGAGAATCTCGGGACTGGGCCCAGCAGGCTGCACAGGTGCCGGGGCGTTGCCACCGGACGAGCCACCGGTGTTCGAGGTGCCTGCAGGGGAGGTGCGTCCGCTACCACTGGGCATGATGAGTTCGGGAGGAGTGGCGTGCCGAGTGGCAGAAGAAGGGGCTGCGGGGAGGAAGCGACCGTCGGGACCGCGAGGGCGTCTTGGAGCCGTGGTCTGAAAAAGAAGCGAAATCTCGAAGTCCTCGGGACTTTTGAGCACGCGGGTGAGGAAGGAGGAGGAAGAGAGAGATGAGCGAGGGACGAGACATATGAGGAGGAGAGAGACAAAGAGGCATACTACAAAGGAGAGAGAAAGAGGAAAGGGACACGACGCGTCACGTTGCGTCTCGCACGTGCTCCTCATGCGACATAGACCTCGGTCTTGCGAGCAAGACCGATACATACATATTCTATTTCTTTCCGCAATTACCTCTCTTGCCACAATGTCGACGTCGACACCACCCTGTCGTTCTCGAGCATATGCAATTCTGCTTAGCAGATGTTGGGATTGGGGCATTCTCCATCTCCATCGCACACTGCTATACTCACGAGCACGCGTAACGGAGACATTACATAGAGTCTCGCCTCGCCATGCTCACGTTGCAACAACAGCAGCCTCACACCGTCTGTGCCTTAGATTGTTCATGGTCTCTATCGCCGATCGCTCAAAGTACTATCAGCTCTATCTCTCTCAAGGCCTTGGAATGGGTATTGGCGCTGGCTTGATCTACGTACCGACAATGGCTCTACAAGGCCAGCACTGGCGTGCCCGACGCGCATTGGCTATGGGCGTCGTAGTCTGTGGTATGTTTGTACACTTAGTGGGACATGCAATCATGCCTACACCACCTTACAGGTTCCTCTGTTGGCGGCATCATTTTTCCCATCATGCTCAACCAGCTCTTCCACGGCAGCACCAGTTTCAAGTGGGGCGTGCGAGCGAGCGCTTTCATCGTACTTGCCCTCCTACTGGCAAGCAACCTCCTTTTGTACCCTAGACCGGTTCGTGCTGGTCGACCGTCGGCTGATATCAAGGCTATCCTCTCTGATGTACCATACATGATGATCAACATTGCGTGAGTGGGCATGTCGTCGTGCTACACAAGTCGCTAATGGCCCATCCTAGGTCTCTCATCATCGATTGGGGCCTGTTCTTCCCATGTAAGTGCGCCTCCTCCCGATACACGTCAATGTCGAGACGAAGCTCACATATTGAGGCAGATTTCTACTTACAGCTTTATGCTGTCCTCCACGGAGTGGATCCTGACGTGGCCTTCTACATCGTCAGTCTTTCCCTGCGTATATGACTCCAATTATACTCATTTCAATCCACCAGTTGGCCATTATGAATACCGCTGCTATCCCTGGGCGAATTGTACCCAACTACCTCGCGGACAGGTTCGGTGCCTTTAACACAATGATTTCTGTGACGTTCAGATGTTCTGCGCTCCTGTTTGCTCTGTTTGGAATCAAGGATGTGGCCGGCACTGTCGTATTCGCTGTTCTGTTTGGCTTCTTTTCTGGAGCATGTCAGTCCATCGTCTTCATTTTCAGTCTCGCTCTGAATCTGATACCGTACTTCTCTCCTCCCCTGCAGTCCTCTCGCTGTGTGCTCCGTGCGTAGTCATTCTCACCACCAAGGAGAGCGAGATTGGGTGCGTGCAATATGTTCCACCACCACGCCCGCTGACTCTCTCGCATACTCCGGTTTCTGCAGAGCGCGATTTGGTATTGCCTATCTGATAAGCTCCGTTGGTGCTCTGACCGGAAATCCAATCATTGGTGCGCTCCTCGGGGATACTTTTCCATGGTGGAAGCCTATCCTTCTTGCTGGGGTATGTCCTCGTCTTCAGTTTCAACCTTCATGATCAGTCATACGTACGACCTAGGGTTGACCACGACCATACTACTGTTGCAGATCGCCGCCACAGTAGGTTCCGTCATCTTTGTCGTTGCGCGAAACGTGATTGCGGCGCGCAAGGGGACTCCATTTGTGTGAGTGGTGGCATGGGTTCCGACCGCTCTTGCAAGGACGTCTGCTATAGAGCGGGTCTGCCTCCTGATCACTTGGGTCGGTTCTTGTGTTTTTTTTTCTCATGGGTAGAGTTATGCACTCTAAATTTCTCGAAGCAAATAGCGCGCACGAGCCTCATCCCATATGAACTAGGATGGACTCTGCAGCTCAACGACTCCCCAGTCGCAGTTAGCGCATCCTCAAAGCACTGCTACGCATAGAGCGTTGGACATCACAATTTTGTAGTATTTGCTCTGCGAGTGGATGCTGTCCAGACGGCCCAAGATATTTGGAAACGGTGGCAGCGACAAGTCGGTTTTACGGCATATCTGAATCAGGGCTGGGCGTCTGCGCCCGGACCTGGCTTGATTTAAGAACTTGAATTCGAAGTCGCTTCTCCAGA
The DNA here is from genome assembly GCA_020543525.1 of Coriolopsis trogii. NCBI lineage: Eukaryota > Fungi > Basidiomycota > Agaricomycetes > Polyporales > Polyporaceae > Coriolopsis > Coriolopsis trogii. The sequence continues at coordinate 1,390,476 of JAHYIO010000004.1, forward strand.
TCATCCTACCCCTGTCGACTTCGCCTTGGAGTTCGCCACTGCCGCTCTTTCCGACTTGCTTTGAAAGGTTGTATTTCAGCCCCTTCAGTAAACATGTACTATTATTAGCTGCATGCGGACTGCAAATGCATTGAGTGGCAATGCCACGTGGTGCCGTGCGGAGCGTCCGTCCGGCAGTGGGGCATGTTCCGCGCGGGAGTCCGGCCGGGGTACGACCTGGTGAGCCACGCAGAATGCTCTGTGGGTGAGATCTCGGGTGATCGTCCGGGGTGGAGGGGGCGTGTTATGGCGGTATTGGTGTATTCTGGGCCTTCGGACCGTTTGATTTTGACTATATAGGGCTCTCATGTGACGAAAATGATGACGAACCTCTCGCAATGGGTTTAGAAGGCCGACGGGTGCAGGAATGGGGGGTTCGAATGGTCAGGGCAGGAGGACCGGGTGGTGACCTGTGGGCCGGGACGTACCTGGATGGCTCTGGATGGCCTGGACAGGTGGTGAGGGATGATGGCAAGCTGGTAAACACATTTCATGAGGCCCAGTAGGTCGAAATGGAGGAATAGGTAGGTAGGGGGGCGCGGGGTCGGGGTCGGGGTACCTTACCTGGGCCGGCTCAGCTGGCGGTTTGGTTCACCAGGTGGGCTCGCAAGGTGGCTCTGGTAGCATGAATGGCTCGACCGACCCGTGCAAACAGGTTTTGAAGCCGGGACCCAATCTTGAATAATGTTGGGATGGTGAACTGAGCGGCCTTTGTATGGTGCTGTCAGGTGTTCTGCGTGGCGTGGGCCGAGCTTGGGCAGCCGAGCTGCGCTGCCCAACAGATTGCCCTGGAAGGTGTCCCGCGCAGAGTGCTAAAAGTCCTTCATGAAAGGTGCCGCGCGGGCTATTTAGTGTAACTGTATTGCGAGCCGCGCGGTAAATCATGTTGCATTGGTAGGCGTTCCGCGTGGCATGAACACAATCCAAACCATCCGGACCATCTGAACCATCGGTTGGGCGACTGACCCGGATGATGATGTATACGCACCTTACGTGCTCCTGATTGTGGCCTGTCAGCGTGGCACTGAGTAAGTGGCTGTGGATGACCTCTAGATAACCACAATTACGGGCCGCATGTCTGGCCTACAGTGCACCATACCACTCGGGAGCCTCACAACCCAGGGGATAGCTGGTAGGGGTCGGCTCACCTCTTCACAGCCAGTGTGTCTGGCGGTTCTGGCAGGCGGTTTGAATTGCACTCTGGCTCCGGTAACATAAGTGGCTCGACCAACCCATAAAAACAGTATTTAGGCTGGGATCAAACACCAAAAATGTTGGGATAGTGAGCCGAGCGGCCTCTGGATTGCACTGTCATATGTCCTGCGCGGAGCCGGCTGAGCTGGGAGACCCGACCCACGCGGGTGATCAAATGGCTCTGAACGCTGTCCCGCGCAGTGTGCCGAACGCACCAGGCCAATAGTGCCACGCGGCCCAACCGTAACGTCATGATGGTGGACCGCGCGGCACATTGCCCTGTAATGAGAGGCGTTCCGCGCGATATGAGCGTCATCTTCATCATCCTAGCGGTCGGCTGGCCGACCGACCCGGGCAACTGTAACAATACTCCTCGGTGCATGTGATTGCTGTTTAGTTGCGTCCAATAAGTTACTAGCTCTAGATGGCTTTTACATAGTGACAACTACGTTTCATATTGTTGTTCTCCGGGTCACCATACCTGTCATCACATCCAGGGAGTCAGGGTGTGGGGCAGGGTACCTCTCTCGGGCTGTCTCGGCTGACGGTTCGGATGGGTGTATGGGACTGCAGCCTGGCTCTGACAGGAAAAATGGCCTGACGGACCTGTGGAAGCGGGTTTTTTGCGCTGGAAGCAAATCCAAAAACGTGTTGGGATAGTGAACCGAGCAGAATCCACTGTCCTATGTCCTGCGCGGAGTGGGCTGACCCGGGGGACCCAAGCCGCGCAGACCAACAACATGACCTAAAAGCTGTCCTGTGTGGAGGGCAAGACGTCCCTCATCAACAGTGCCGCGCGGTACACAATGACCACCCACTTGGTGGACCGTGCAGTGCGTTGTCTTGCAATGGGCGGTGTTCCGCATGGCATGACCGTCATCCTTATCATTCACACCATTGGCTGACAGACTGACCCGGTTAACTCAGATGCCCCTCACAAGCTCCTCACTGGTGCCTGGCTTCCCCGCTTGCTGGAATAACAACGGGTATACTGAGCTGGAGTGCCTTCTGGTGTTCGACCCCAGGTCCAGTGACAATATGGTTGGTAACAGCAGCGGCGGTTGGTACAGAGGCAGGAGTGGTGCAGAAAGGATGGGTGGTATCCGTCTGCATCTTGTCGCTCCATTTTGTCTCCATCTCACGGAGAGCCATCTTAGCATTCTCGAGAAGGACGTCGTCCTCAACGGTCCCGATACAAACGGAGATACCAGAAGTGTCAGTGATGGTGTGGGTGCATACGTGGAAGAGATTGAAGGGATAGACACCGGTGGTGGTGCGACATTCTGATATTCAGTTCTTGTATAGGTCGGGCTGAGTGAGCTGCACGGTACATCAGCCAGTGGGGCCCCGACCTCCCACGTGGTGTACTATGTAGTCCCTTGCAAACTGCTGCGCGGTTTGGGCTGGAGCTCGTGCTGACAGACCGCGTGGCATTCATTACAGGTGATAGTGACGGACCGCGCGGTTTGGTTGGCAGACCCTCGTGACAGACCGCGCGGTTCATGGTGATCAGGGCAGTGTTTGATTACGCGGTCCGGCTAGGAGGTTAAGCCTACCGAACCGCGAGGTTCAGGTGGCAGTGCTGACTGACCTAGCGGTCAGTTCAGCTCTCCTGACTCTCAAGCACCCTGCAAGGGGCAAGGACATTTGTAGCTTGGCCGGGAGGGCCGGAACGTTGTCAAACGGACTCTTAGGTAGATGTCGCCCTCCAATTTGACAGTGACACAATATGGAACATGTGCAAAACTGTGTGAGGTTCCAATGTAGGCCACAACACCATGATTCAGGACAGTATGTACAATGGGTCCGCAATTCAGGTTGTGATATTCAGATTTTTGTACATCATTCCAGTGAGCCCTAGTTTTCCGCCTCCTCTGGCCCGAGTCTCCTCTGCACTTTTTCCAGGACATAATCCCAATGATCTCCATACCCATCGTTTACGTCCCTCATCAGTGCACGGGATTGAATCTGCTCGACCTGTTGTTGGATGTAGTGACAATGTTCGACCTCGGCATCAACATACCTCCTGACGAGCTCATCCACCAACATAGTAGGCCCCACGTTCACAGGGCTCTCAGTGCCCCGGTTGGATTGCTCGTCCAAGCCGGTGTCGGCCCGGTCGTCGTCCGGCTCGGCCGAGAGCTCCTCCTCCCCTCCAAAAAACTCTGCCGCAAAAAAACGGGCCCACCAGGGAAGTCCCTGTAAGGCGACATCGGGGGGGTCCCTAGTGAAGAGGTGTTGTGACGTTGGGTCCGGTTCGTCATCCTCCCAGAACATCTCTTCTGCATGGAGGGGAGAGTGATGGTGCTCACGATAGGCGGCGGCTGGTTTCAGTTCCTCCTCACCAAACATCACGTCCGCACGGAGGGGCGATCCACTCCAGTCTTGATTGTCGGAGGACATTTTGGGGTTGTCGTCACCAAAGATCCCCTCCGCGCGGACGGGCGAGCGTGAACCGTGTTTACCAACTGGGGCGGGATCGTAGTTGTCCGTGCCAAAAACTGCATCGGCTCGGATGGGCGAGACGGACGCGTGTTCAGCAACCAGAGGCCAGTTGGTGTCGTCCTCGCCAAACAGTGCATCAGCACAGATGGGCGAGCTGAACTCCTTGCCAGTCCCCAGGATGGAATCGGGAGCGTCCTCACCAAGAATTCTGTCGGCTTGGATGGGCGAGCCAGACTTCTCACCAACCCCTGTGTCGGGATTGGGACCGTCCTCACCAAAGATTACATCGGCTCGGACGGGTGAGCCGATTGAGTCTCCAGCAACCGGGCTCCGTTTAGAGACTGCCTGAAAAGAAAGGGCTCGGGCGGATGAGGGCTGTAGTTTTTTCGGTAACTTGGAGGGAGTTGCTGTTAAGATCGGTCTAAGCGAGGGATGCTACGGCCTTCGAGCGCGCAGCGAGATGTCGCAAAGATGTGAAGAGTGAATAGAACACCGTTCTATTCGGAAGCTTGATGGTACAGATTAGGTAAACGAGGAGATCAAAGCTGGGGTTCCTTGATGGAAACCTTGGCTATTATATATAGTACAACGTAGCCTGCCATAAACAGTATAGTGTCGTGGCAGTACCATAGAAACGGAGTCATGAGGCTGCGGATGACTGAGCAGGGGTTATATATAGCTAAGCTGACAGATCTGGGTTTATATATAGATGGGCTGACTGAGCAAGGAGATATAGATAGCAAAGATGATTAAGCATATGTAAAGGTGATGACGAAAAGACGAACGATGCATGCGGGAAGACAAAGAGTAAGCAGGATGACGACAAGGGACAGAGGACGCGACGAAATGGTAAGGAACAAGACGATACTGGTCAGAAGTAAGGGTAGGTTGTAACATTACCCCCCTCTCAAGGCCGATGGTCCCCAGAGGCGTACTAGACCTGGTCGACGTCGTCCATTGATGGCGCTGCATTGCCATTAAGAAACGTAGCGTTGGTTTGGGCGTCGTGTTGTTCTAGGAGGTTGTCATTGTTGACCTTGACGTCCATCGCGTTGCTGTCCAACGACTCCCAAGTCGCATTGTTCGCGGCCGCCTCGTCCCACCTGCTCTCTGGAACGCCCCACCCCTCATCGCTCAGAGGGAGACGACGAATGTTGATCCTCGTCACCCTGTCGACGACGTTTCCGTGGGCGATCCCCCCCCAGGGTCTCCTCGGCAGCAAGTCCCCCAACACTTGCATGATGTAGGGGTGCACTGCGAGGTGCCGCAGGGCGTCTTAGGCGACTCGGACGAGTCGCGCGTACGCGTCCTCCAGAGCCGCCAAGACGTGCCTCTGGTTCGCCCCCGAACTCTCGGCCAGCAGGATCCCTTGTTGGATCCCCGGCCCGATATGCACGTACTCTCGATAGGCTTGCACCCACCGGAGAGCCTCAGGGTACTCGGTCAACCGCACCTCCACCGTTCCCTCCAAGTCCGGGTGCGCCAACACCCACCCCATGCGGTCATGGAGAGTCCCGTCGCTGTACAACCCAGTCTGGGGGCGGGGAAGGTGGTTGTAGGAGGGGAGCAGATTGCGACTGGAGCGAATAAATGAGGGTGTGGGTGGTTGCCGTAAGATGGACGAGTGCGTGTGTGAACCGGTAGAACTCGGGGGAGGAAGAACAGGGGTAGTTGTTGTTGTGGCAGCGGTTGTTGCGGTTGCGGCGGCGGTTGCGGGAGTTCTGGGGTTGTTGCTGGTTCTGTTGGGGTTGCTGGTGGGGCATCGTGGTCGTGAGTGATGGTGAGGCTGGGGATATGTTCGAGGTTGGGGAGGTCGACAAATTCACCTGGAGACAGAGGAGGATTGTAGTGGGAATGGGGGTTCGGTTGGTGAGAGGTTGAAGCTGAAGAGAAAGGTGGAAAAGGGGGAGGAGGTATAAAATCAGATAAAAAAGAATGAATAGGAATAGGTCGAGTGGGGAGGGGAGCCGTGATGAGACGAGAAGAGGAGGCTGTGGGAAGATGGGGAGCTGTAAAGGTTGAAGGTTCTGGGGAGGTAGGAAAATATTGAGGGCTTGTTGGAGGGGGAAGAGGAGTAGGATTATAAGGAGGACTTGGGGGAGCATCGTAGTCGGGGTATTGGAGTTCACCCGGAATGGTAGGTGGAAAAGAAAAGTGGGACATGGTTTCGTTCAGGCCATTCTGTGTCGTTTTTTATAGGCTTTTAGGATTGTTTGTGCGTGTTTGAGGTCCCTTTCCCGTAGCCATTGGTTCTCGTAAGAAGGCTGACCCTTCCATATGACTAAGTATTGGACTCCGCCTCTGGCCGGTTTCCAATGATTAATGATCGCTTCTATTTCCCATTCTTCTTCTCCGCCGATGATTTCCAGTGGTAGGGATTGGTAATTCGGCCCATGTTCCACTGTTTCGTGATATGGGGTGAGTAATGCCACATGGAACACCGGGTGGATCTTCCATGATTTAGGTAATTGAAGTCGCACTGTGACAGGTCCCATTACATTGTCAATTATAAAGGGTTCTTCTTGTTTTGGTGCTAGTTTCCAATTTGGGTATGGTAATTTGAGATTCGTGGATTCAAGGTAGACTTTGTCTCCTTTTTTGAACTCATAGTTCCCTCCTGCATACCGTTTGGCCATGGCCAGATTGGCTTTGTCATGGCTTGCCAAAGCTTGTTTACGTTGTTCCTGCAGGTCTGCTAATCTTTCCTCTGTGCTAGGGTGTTTCACCGCTGGCCTGGTTGTTGGTAGAGCCTTCAGTTGATATCCCATGAGTAATTCAAAGGGTGATCGGTTGGTGACTGAATGGGTGCGATGGTTGTGTGCGAATTCAAATTGCGCTAATTTGTCGCTCCATGTGTCCGGGTAGTTTCCGCAGTATATACGCAATGCAACTTCTATTTCTTGTATCGTTCTTTCCGACTGGCCATCAGTTTGTGGATGGTGTGATGTGCTCAATACTCCTTTTACTCCGATTAGGGTATTCAATTCCTGATATGCTTGTGAAATGAATTGAGGGCCTCTATTGGAGATAATTCGGTCTGATAAACCGAATTGTTTGTATACGTCTTGCTCCAGCATCTTGGCTGTGTCCATGGCACTGGTTGCATGCTGTCAACACAATAGCTTTAGTTACGTCATGATCAACTACCACTTGTATTGCGTCAAAGCCATTGGATTCTGGTAGAGCTGTGACGTAATCCATGGTGATAGTACTGAATGGTCGAAGATTGTGTGCATGTGGAATCGGCATTAATCCGGTTTTGGTAGGATGTGTGTTGACTTTTGCTGTTTGACAAGTCGCACATCCCTTGACATATTGGGTGACGAAGTGGCGCATATCCAGCCACCAGTATTCTCTTGATGCCAGTTCGTACGTTTTCTGGATGCCTGGATGTCCCATTACTGCGGGATTGTGATGCAGTCTGACCACTTCTTGTCGAAGATCAAGATTTGGTGGTACGTATACCCTCCCCTTAAACATCACGATGCCGTTGTCCATTTTCCAATCTTCATTGTTGCCGATAAGTGGCTTTTTCTTGAGATGCCACAGGTTGTTTGTAGATTCCATGACTATACGATCCCTTGATGTTGTATCCCGAATTCTTTCTTGTAGTTTGATGTTGATGCTGTTAACAAATAATTCGTTAGGTAGCAAGGTTACTTCTTCGTTGTCATGATTTCCTGGGTCATGGTCCGCTCTTCTTGACAGAGCGTCCGCTTGAGTTATTGTTTTGCCTGGTTGGTGTATTAATTGGACGTTGAATTGTGACAAATATAGACTCCATCTTGCTTGTTGTCGGTTTAATTTCTGTGCTGATCTGAAGTAAGTCAAATTCTTATAGTCCGATAGGATTTGCACTGGATGTTTTGCACCTTGAAGGTAATGTCTCCATGCTTCCAGTGCTCGGATGATTGCTAGTAATTCTCTGTCATAGATCTGGTAATTTCTTTCTGGTTCAGAAAATGTTTTAAAAAGATAGGCGCAAGGATGCCATAGCCCATCAGTCCCTAATTGTCGTAATACTGCCTCTGTTGCCACCTTGGAGGCATCACATTCAATTTGGAATGGTCTTTCGACGTCGGGTATTTGTAGAATAGATGCTTCTTGGAACTTGGCCTTAAGTGTATCAAATGCTTTTTGACATTCTTGCGACCACTCAAACTTTTGCCCCTTTCTTGTTAGTTCGGTTAATGATTTTGCCAGATGAGAATAGTTCTGAATGAATCTTCTATAGAAATTTCCAAACCCTAGAAAACTTTGCACTTGTTTGATGGTAGTTGGTATCGGCCATTGGGCTAGACCTTCCAGTTTAACTGGGTCCATTGTGATTTGTCCTGGTTTGATGATTGCTCCTAGAAATTCAACTTCTGTTACCTCAAATTCACATTTTTCTGCCTTGAGATAGAGATCATGTTCTCCGAGTCTTTTAATTACTAGTTCGGTTCTTTTCCGATATTCTGGAATAGTTTGAGAAAATATCAGTATATCGTCCATGTAGATTACTATCCATCCTTCAGATAGGTAGTCCCGGAAAATGTCGTTCATCATGGCTTGGAATGTGGCTGGTGCGTTGCATAGCCCAAAGAACATAACGGTGGGCTCGAATAGTCCTCTCGGTGTTTTGAATGCTGCTTTCCACTGGTCCCCATCTTTGATGCGAACATTATTGTATCCAGCTCGTACGTCTAGTTTGGAGAAAATCTTGGCTTCTGCCAGTTGGTCTGTTAAGTCTGAGATCAGTGGTAGTGGATATACATTTTTTATTGTCCCATCGTTTAGATAACAATAATCTTGAATTGGCCGCATGCTTCCATCCTTTTTCTGGACAAAGAAGAAAGGGGAAGCCATGGGTGACTTGGATGGTCGGATATATCCCTTTGCTAGATTTTCGTCTATAAATTTGTCGAGTTCCTTTCTCTCCATTAGGGATAATGGATATATTTTGCAATCCTTTGGTTTGAATTCCGGTTTTAGATCTATTGCATGGTCCCATGGTCTTGAGTCTGGGAACCGTTCCGCTGACTTCTTTTCGAATATGTATTTGTATTGATGAAGGTATTCTGGCAGAAATTCTTTTGGATCTCGTGTATTTTTGTTCTGCATTGCTTGAATGGCCAGTTCCGTTGCTTTGGTGACTCGGTTAACAAACAGGCTAGCCTGGTTTTGCTTCTTCCATAGTTTCCCGATAGTTGCACTTCCAGATTGACTCCATCGGTCTTCCTCTTCCCATGCCTCGATTTGGTTATAGGCAATTACTCCATCTTGTGATCCGGAAACGGAAGTTGTTTCCAATCCCCACATGAGTACTCCTGGGGGTGGTTCATGCCTTTTCTGATAATCGCGGATCATCTGTTGCCTTTTGACCAATCTGGGATCGAATTGGAATATACCGGTAGTCCAGTCTATTTGGGGATTATACTTCTTGATCCATGGTACCCCTAATATGGCATTGTCTCTCCCGAGATTGGCAACATAGAAATTGGTAGGTAGACTGTGACCTCGAATAATGAAGTTGGTTTCCAGTCGATGAGTTACTGTTCCAATGGTGTTAATGCTATTGTCCGCATTCCGAAATCGAATTGGGTGGGGTAGCCGAGTTGTAGATAAATGATATTGATCAATGATTTGTTGATTGATGATTGTTGCATCGGCTCCTGAGTCAAACAGAGCCTTGATTCCGACGACTTTGGGGCCATTTTCGATGTAACCAGTTAATAGATATGCTGATTTTTTTGATTCGCCAATTGTTACAAAGGAAATAGTGTAGTCCCAAATTTCAGACGATCCCGGCGTCGGGGCGAGTCGTCCTGTCAAAAATCCTTCTCGTTATAGTCAGTTGACTCAGAACCGATGGCCTCAATATAGGCTTCTTCCGTTGGTTCTCCTTCTTCTTCTTCCACGACCCTAGCTTTCTGATTGGGAACCCTCTTCTTCTTTGGACATTGTGCCACTTGATGTCCTTCTTCTCGGCAATAGAAGCACGCATTACGTTGCATGAGATCTTCACGCATCTTCTGGTCTAGCCGATTAGTAATAATTGCTCGGACGGTGGGATTTCTCGTAAACCTTCCTCTAAAATTGGTGTTGCGTTCCATCCCTAGTCTTATTCTTCGGCTTCCCTGGACTTCGTCTATGGCCAGGTTCCGAGTATAGGAGTGTTGTAATTCCGTGACCCGATCAAACCAATCGGTTATGGTTTGAACTCTTGGATGGATGAGCGCCACTTGTTGTCGGAGATAATGTGGGAGTTTGAGTTGATAAATTGCTAGCAATGCCGTGTCTTTTTTGATGTCGGCTAGCTGGCTAAGTTGCACAAATTCCGCATGGAACTTATCAATGATCTTGTAGTTGTAGAATTTGAGATTCGTGAGTTGAACTGATGCTACCACTTTTTCCTTGATTGGTGCAAAAACCGCAAGGAATCGGTTTTCAAAAGCTTCCCATGTTCCTAGTCCTTTGGAGATTCCAATGGCCTTCTTTTCCTGGGCGACCCATACCAGGGTGTCGACCCACCATTCTGCTTTTCCGCCGATATATGAGAGTGCCGTGACAATTCTGGCACAATTAGTGACATAATCGCTTGGCCTTCCTTCGAATAGAAGGTACAGGTCTCGCAGGAATTGCCGCGCTTCTTCCCTTTTCCCTTCAAATAGTCTCAGTTCTTTGACCCGAGCTTTGCCGGCTATTTTGGGAATGACAAATTGGTCTTTGTTGCCGCCAATGCCATCATCTGATGGGTCTTCATCCGGTTCTTCTGGACCTCCTGGGCCTTGGGGCGCTTCAGGACCTTCTGGTCCGTGGGGTCCGCCAGGGCCTTCTGGGTCTCTGGGACCTCCTGGTCTGTGAGGTCCTTCTGGACCTCCAGGGCCTCCTGGTTCTTCTGGACGTCGTCGTCCTTCTCGCCATTCTCTAAGTTCTTCTTCGTCTTCTCGATCCAGTCTTGCCCTTGTTTGCCTTGCTTCTTCAGCAGCCATGGCCAGTAATCCGCGTGGTTCTACTTCCGGTTGGGATGATTCTTCTGATGCGTGCCGTACTAGTGATGAGATGGAATACGTTGCCGACATCTCGGGTACTAGCGTGGGATCCGTTGGTTGGATAATGATAGTTTCTGCTTCCCTGTCTGATTCTTCTGAAGAAGAGTTCCCTTTGGCTGGTCCTTCTGCCGTGGGAGGTTCTTCTGCTTGTGGTTCTGGTTCAGGTAGTGATGATCTTCTGATTTCCGGTGTATTAGCGATGGGAAGTGGTATGTTTGATTTCCCTGGGGTTGGTGCTGGAGTTCGATTTCTGGATACTACCCTTGCCATAGGTTTTATGTATTTCGTTCCGCTTGGTTGGTCGTTCTTAGTTGGTTTGAAATAGGGTGCTCAAATTCCCTCAGGCAGTGGTGGTCCTTCTAGCAGCCTATTTGGACAAGGCTGGTATGTGCAAGTTCCCCACTCTGCGTTCATGATGTGGTAATAGACGTCTTTGGATGTGTTTCTGTTGTACCGATGTAACTTCTGGCTGCACGTTAGGTTTGTTACCCAACTCATCCACTAATGCTGATGGGGATAGATAGGAGTGTCGAGTTCCCACTCGATGATTAGGTTCCTTGCTGCAATGTGTTCCTGGTAGCAACGGAACAACGGATGGTCCTCTCTTCTGGGCAAATAAGTATCGGTTATGTCAATGATATTGAGAAGATCAGCGATCTGTGATTCAAGCCAAGCTTGGAACGTTGGATTGGGAAACAGAGATGGCAGATATTGGAAATGACCGTAAACGTATCGGTGTGCTTCCAAAGCGTGATAGGCCACGTATCGCAATTCTACTCCTGTTTGGCTGTCTATTTGCAGGTGTTATCGCACGTAGTTTTCCAGAATCTGGGTGTTATGCTGGACAAGACGGATCTGGTTTTCCAACCACTCCCAATCATAGATAGTGGGTACTGAATTCCCGGAACTTGAAGTTCTGATGCTTCTTTTGGTAAAGATTCCCCATGTGGATTCTTCAGCTAAGATCCATTCTTCTTCTTCTATTGTTCGTGCCCTGATATCTGGGGTTCTTTTGTCTATGACCGTGCCTAAGAATCCTGACTGGCTTCCTGTTGATATGTTGAGCCTTCTGCTAATCCTGTATGTTGCGGATTGTAGCGTTTGAGCTACTCTCCTTCGGAGACTTGTCCTTGCACCGTCGGTGGGTGAGGAATCCAGAGCTTCGATCTAATGTTAAGATCAGTCTAAGCGAGGGATGCTACGGCCTTCGAGCACGCAGCGAGATGTCACAAAGATGTGAAGAGCGAATAGAATACTGTTCTATTCGGAAGCCTGATAGTACAGATTAGGTAAACGAGGAGATCAAAGCTGGGGTTCCTTGATGGAAACCTTGGCTATTATATATAGTACAACATAGCCTGCCATAAATGGTATAGTGTCATGGCAGTACCATAGAAACGGAGTCATGAGGCTGTGGATGACTGAGCAGGGGTTATATATAGCTGAGCTGACAGATCTGGGTTTATATATAGATGGGCTGACTGAGCAAGGAGATATAGATAGCAAAGATGATTAAGCATATGTAAAGGTGATGACGAAAAGACGAACGATGCATGCAGGAAGACGAAGAGTAAGCAGGATGACGACAAGGGACAGAGGACGCAACAAAATGGTAAGGAACAAGACAATACTGGTCAGAAGTAAGGGTAGGTTGTAACAGGCTCCAGGAACAAAGTGAGGTGAGTACTGCGGGTAGCATTCCCTCTTATGACCATGCACGTGAAACTGATCAATACCACCAGAGACAATCAGCCCGTCAGGAATGGATATTCCGGGGCTCTTCTCCATCCAGATGAGCAGATGAACACTGTAAAAGCACCATACGTCGTAAAACACGATGAGGTATGTCAGGCCGACCAGAAGAGACATGGTCTGGCTGAGGACGTAATCCATATGTCATTGACTGTAGACTCAATTAGTCAGGGTCTGCTGTGCTGGATGAGAACAATCGCACCCTTCGCCGGCGTCGAAATCAACACAAGAGTGGGGATAGAAGAATCCGTGACGGCTGCAAACCGCAGCCCCTATTTCTGTGACGGCCATCTTTGCACGGTCTGTGGACGCCCCAAGGACTGCGCGATGCTTATGGCACTCCAATTTCTGAGAAACATAATCAGCACCCGCAGACCGACAGATAAGTTTCTTCGGGTTGGCCGCCTTGGGTCGGCTCGGACGAGCCCGGGTCGGCTCAACTCACCTGGCGAATCCGGAAGGCAGTCTTCAAATGTTCTTTGAAAGGGGCAACCCTAACTGTGCAGCCATGGCCTTCGACAAAATGTACGTCAAGCTGTGGATACTTCTGAAGTTGATGTTGAGCAGCGAAGTTGCCATCAAGCATACACGACGCGCAGTGCTTCCACCTGAAAGTCAGGAAGCAGGCTAAGATGTCAGATCGGATCGATGTGGAGCAAGCATACCAGCTTTTGTTGTTCCACCAATCCTCCCTCATGTTGTAATCCGGCCAAGGACAAGCTGGGCATCGAAAGATAAATTGTCCCCGCCCGGGCTGGAGGAGATCCTCATAGCCGACACCGCTGGTTTTCCATAACTTGAGATTTTGCCACTGTCACGACACCCTGAGCAAATATTGGTATCGATCCTGGATCTGAGTTGTTAGCAAGGCAGAGACATATATTGCAGCCAACCGATAGCCGTACCGGGACCGAATGTGGGAAGAGATCGTCGGTGACACGTTGCAACTTGTTGTAGTAGTTCTGTATCGATGTCTTGCACTCTTTGGTTGTGAGCAACACGTCGTCCAACAGACCAAACGTGAAAACTGTCTTCATCCTTGTGGTCGTTGCAGGATACAGTCCGAGCCGTAACAGTTGAATGTTGAGGGGAGGGGCTTCCAGGCATGCACAGGAGACCATCAGAATCTCATGAACACCTGAAGTATGCACCACCACCATTATCTTGGTGTAGGGTCCCTCCATGTCCCTCATAACACGATCTAACCCATCCGGCGGTGCCCCACCCGGGCCGGGCATGTGCACCACGTCGTCCTCATTTACACTATAGGCATCGTCAGGATTTTCCTCCTCGGCCTCCAGTATATCCTGAATGTTCTCTTCCAGGACTTCCACATCGGGGCCTTCCAGGCGTCGTCTTGTCGCTCAGATGCTGGGATCATCGTCCGAGTCAGAATCCGAGTCATCCAGGAGTGGATGTTTCAGTCTGGATGGGCCCGGCCCAGGCAATGGGCCATCCTGCGACCGGGGAGCGGCACTTCTGCCCAGACGTCTCATGAGGTTCCACCCAGTAGGGGTCTGTGGAGCTGAACCGGACTGGGCTATGGAGGTTGATGGGCTGGCCGGTCTTGTTACTGGAGAAGATGGAGGTGGTGGGGTTCCCGATGCTGAGTGGGTGTCATCCGGGACTTCAGAGAGGGGGGATGATGCACGAGTTGCATTGTCCTGACGGTGCAACCTCATTATTATTTAATATCGTTATTAGAGCTTCAAGGTGCGTACCTCGGCATGTTCACTTGCGGCCGACGAGTGTGTTCCCCGCCACGTCATCGTCTCATCCGGCAGTCGGTGGCAAGGACAGACTTCGCCTCCATGACCCAGATAAATCTGTACTCCAACCAACTGCAAGCTGGACCTTTCGTAGTGTGTACCGGTCCATTGCTTCACACGATGATACAGCAGGAGACGGTGGGCCTCCTTGCAACATCTTCTACACAGTGGGCATTGTCCGGTGCAGTCCAGGCAACGCCAGAGGGCTGGGGCCCCACAACCACACATATTGTTTTCTTCCTGTCCCTCCCTCTCGTAAAGCTTCCGGAGGTAAGGTGCTTGGAACTCCCACAACCATAGAAGCTGGTACTCGTTGGGCTTCTGCTCGAATCGGTCCAGCCTGTCAAGCTCCTGAATCAATGCTCGAGACGACTGACATATCTGTGGGCCTACAAACGTAAACTCGCCTACCGATATCTCCAGATAATCCGGGTTGTTTGAGGTAGGAAGTACATCCTTCGGCTCCTTTGGCTTGCGAAGCTTGCGCTGGGCAACGGACGGCGTGTCAGCCTGACTCTTTGTCCATGTATGCTGGGTCCCTCATTTTGTGTTCTTGGTGCCAACCGTCAGAGTCTGATATGCAGGATGTGGGGTGCCCTTAGGATGACGCGTCATGATGTGAACAAGCAATAGAGGTATAAGTACAGAGGAGGATGGACACCAAACTTCAGTTCGCTATAGACCGAATCTATTGTCTCTCTTAGCCCAAGGTACATCCTCCGTGTCGAAATTCTTATGTAATGCTGCAGACATGTACCAAGTGTAGCATATATGATCCAGCTGAACCTTTGCAACTCCGTGGTGGATCAACCGGCTGGACATGAGCACGGCCATTCCGGGAAGGTATCTGACTTGTATACCAACATTCCGAAGTACAAGGGCCGCCTTGGGACACGATCCAAGGCTCATGAGCAGCTCGAACCATGTATCTTTTCCTGAGGTGTCTCGGTGAAAAGGGGTCTCCCGGTTGGTAATTATCTAAACACTGTGCCATATGGATGGCCAGAGCGTAAGATGTCTCTCTACTGTTGGAGCCGCGGACATGGCTCGGGCAAGCGCGGCCCAGCCCGCATGGTACAGAGCCGGATGGGTGATGAAAAGTAGAGCACTGCACAGCGCTCCCGATTCCTTCATGCGCTCGCACCACACACCTCTTGAGGGAGTGTTGAGTTGTTGAGATGGAGCAGGCATTTTGTTTTTACCCTGCAACAACGTGTATGGGTGATAATGCTCCTCCGGGGGATGGTTTGTGGTCTCACCTGGTGGCCGCACTGATACTGACCCGGACTACCCAGCCACTGGCCAGAGCGCCATTTGTCTCCCCCACCATGAAAGGTAGGTGCTGACCGCCACTTGACCGCGGGTGTATGTGTGACCGAGCCAATTTTGAATTGAGCTGCAATCGCATCAGTAGCTTCAAGCATAGCCTCCTGGATTTTGCAATTAATCGCGTATTAGTGCTATCTCAAATCAGTGCGCTTCACCTGACGCTCAGGGCTTAACACCCCCAGGAGGTACCAAGTTAGGATCTGATTCTCCGGGTCCACAAGTACGGCCGGCCTTCGCAACAGTGGAAAGTCGTTCTGAAGTATGGCTTCGACGCCACACATAGGTGGAAAGGTCTCCAGCAAAGTGTCCTCAAGTGCCATGCATAAGCCGCTGGGTTGCTTTGATAGTCGGTCAGCCAGAGCTTGAGCATTCCATGGGACGGGGATTATCGGGGAGATCATCAGCAATCAGTGCCCAGGTGCGGTCTGGATCATCAGCCTACCCGGATAGCTCCAAGCCGACGAAATCACATCAGCCGCGTGGTGGAGATCAGCCTCCAGGGCTGCTGTCCAATTTGAGTGCCCAACTCTAGTCTTTGCTGTTGTCCCAGACCCTGGAGACAGACGTGCTAGCACAAGGTCTTGGAGATGAACAGAGACGTGATCCTGAAAGGCACAGGGATCATCCGTGTGTGCACTCATGGCAGAGCAGAAACAGGGGTTGCCCACCAAATCTGTGGTGGGATGGCATCATTCTTACCAGGCATTCTGTTGTCGATTGATGGGCCATCAGTGTGCCTAGCTCGCACACAGCCGAAACTGGGCGCAAGATCGGTGAGCCGCCCGGATTGCTACCCAGGTCGGGGTCACCCAACCCAAAGCTTGAGTCTGGGTGACGGCTCGGTTGTAGACCCCCGGCCGGACGACTGAGATTGAAACACAGCCCTGCCTGAGGCTTGTCTCTTAACTGCCTTACTGTGCCACCTACACCTATTATACTGCACATTGCACGACTATGCCTGCCGCATCCTCAGTCCTATCCCTCACGGAGGAGGAACAGAAGTACCTTCTGGAGTACGTCCCCCAGTGGCCCACCTCGTCCAAGAATGAGAAGACCGTAATCAAAAACGAGTTGATGGCCAAAATTCTGAAGGGGAGACAATGCGACCCGGAAGATCCATTCGCAAGTGACGTCATTGGAAGGGTGAGTGCTATTCGCAAGTACTGGACTACACCCCCGGCCGACCCGACCCGGTAGAAAATCATGTCCTGGTTTGGCCAGCGATCAGACTCTATAGAAAACCGTCTGCCGAAGGAGCTCAAAGTCTCCTGGAGTGGATTGGAGGTACACCGGGAGGTCAACATGGACGCCATCATTGCCGGGCGGGATGGGGAGCTCGCGAATGACGCAGCCGAGAGCGACCCGGAGGAGGGCGTTGATGTTGCCAAGGAGTGAAGAAAGAAGTTGGCCACTTTTAACAAGGTCAGGAGCAACATGTGGGGAAGTTTGCCACCGGAGGAGCAAACTAGGTATGAAGAAATTGTGGCCATTTGGACTTACGAGGGTCCACCAGAAAACATTTGAATGCAGTGCGTGTACGAGTTCGGGTAGCAAGGATAGCTCTGAGCTTATCCGTAACGGCGCGCAGACTTATAGATAAACAGCTTCCGCAATGGTTGCATGGCTTCCTCAAGACTCTCTGGGACCAGACAAAGTGCTTTGGCACGATTGTTTTGGCGTACAATGACGAAAAGGGGGTCCCGCACACCATGCAGTGAGTTGATGTGTATCATTCTCAGCTCCCGAGAAATCTCAGCCGAGCCGGCCCGTAGATCGGACACTAGTCAAATCCTCAAGGACAACGACCTTGCGCCATTTGAGGCACAGTTCCCCGGCTGGTTTAAGCAGCCAGCCGACCATGTTGTTCAGTATCTGAGGAGACTGTACGAAGACGTCCCGATCAAAGGAGACGATCAACCCGAACTGGCTCTGGGTGAGAAGAACGAGTTCAAGATCTCATACACCGACGACGGCTGGCCCATACTCCCCGAGAACTTCCCCAGCACGGGTTTGCCAATCACCAACCTGGAGCACAGAAAAAGCTATCTCCTGTTGTACATGAAGGCCTTGTATGGTGAGTGTAGAGTATCCTCAGCCGGTGACCCCACTGATGAGTGGAGATTACCACCAGGTTTGGCCAAAGGGTACCCTCCCGGCAAAGAGGCACAGGTACCGTGGAAGCTCATTGGCAAAAATCCGGACAAGTTCTTTGCGAAGGGTCTCGTGCCTACGGACCTCAACAAAAAGTTCACCAACCCTTTGCACATGCCTCGTACGTCTCTCTGGTTGTGGAACAAGATTCACACTCGTCAGAGGCTCCCGGGCGCAGAGGCCAGGAGCTTCCGGTTCTTGCACTACGTCGTCGGCACCAACCCCAAGCTCATCACAGCCAAGTACGGCCAGAATGCGCAGCCTCCACCTGATGGGGCTGCAGCCCGCCGAGCAGCGAAGAAGGCCGATGCTCAGAAGAGCTTGGCCCCCAGAGCCGCAAGAGCAGCTGCAGCTGCGGCTGCCACCGCCGCGGGTGCCGTCCCACGGAATCCTGGTGGCGCTTCTTCAGCTGCGGCTGAGGAGGGTACCGAGGCAGCTGCTGGTGGGGTGCTACCAGCTCCTCATACCGGCTCAAAGCGTAAGAAAGGTAAGGGTGTCCAAGAAGGGTGGAGTCGCTCCGCCAAGCGACCGGCCAAGGAGGCCCCTGATCAGAGCACGACCGAAGACGATGGCCATTTCTCCACCTGCGAGTCCAGTAGCGACGAGGGGCTGGGAGAGAGCCAGCGCGGGTCGGCACCCGAGCCGACCCAACAACTCCTGGCTCGCGGTGCTTGAGCCGGGAAAGCCAAGCCTGGCGGTGCAAATGCGGACCCCTCGCTCACCACGACTGTTCGCTTTCCCCCGGATCCCAAGCTGGTTGAACAGGCTTATTCCGAGTTGACTTTCTGGGTGACCGACATGGACAATCTGTGCACATACCTCTACAG
Organism: Coriolopsis trogii; assembly: GCA_020543525.1. Classification (NCBI taxonomy): domain Eukaryota; kingdom Fungi; phylum Basidiomycota; class Agaricomycetes; order Polyporales; family Polyporaceae; genus Coriolopsis; species Coriolopsis trogii. The sequence goes on from JAHYIO010000004.1 coordinate 1,409,016, forward strand.
GCTCGGCCGCCTGCCCGAGTTTCAGAGTCTGCTGGAGTCCTGGCGCCATATGGTAAGCAACCCATATTTGCGTCAATGGTATGGGATCAGCATTAACGTCCTCATGTCAGCTCACCAAGTGCGCAACCATCCTCCCGAATCCGCAGGACAGGATGCTCGGTTGGGTAACATGGTCAGATGACATCGAGGCGGTCCCCGCGACGTTTCACAAGAGTGCGGAGAACTGGCGGGGGCTAATGGAGCATCTCAGCAACACAATTTCGACATCTCGATCGTCAGCCGGTGAGCTCCAGCGTTGGCTTCTCGCCGTCACGCTATCTATCCGCGACCTGTGTCGAGTCAATGACACCGAGAATGACGAGGAGGAGCCGGTTGCTTATGGCGGGCCTGACTACATTCGCCGCAGTCACGCTGACTGGACCGACCTCCAAAGCATCTTGGCTCCAGCCTGCAAGCAGGCAATGTACCGCGGCCCGGGTGACGAGGACTTTGGGCCGGGACTTCAAATCCTGCCCACATCTGCCCGAGGGCGGGGTGCGACGTCCAAACCCACCACTGCAACATCTCTCACCCAGCCTCCGACCGACCTTGTAATGGAGGATGTGGACTCCGAAGGCATCTCGGCCAGGTGGTAATAGGTGACGATGATGCTCAAGAGACCCCGACCGACCAGACTGGGCCGGAGGCAGGTAAAGGTGAGCTATGGAAGATTGCGACGAGTGCACCTTCCCCACTGACATCATCAATCAGGGGCATTGTTGGCGAAGTCTAAAGGCAAACGGCCTGCACAGATCCGGGCGTGCCTGAAGATCCTTGGGCAGCCAGCGGCTTGGGTGGGAATCTGTCTCGACCCGAGCCGACCTCATTGGCTGCTGCTGGAGATGGGTCTGGATCATCATCGCTAGGGCTTGGAGGCGCCGAGGCACCCGGCCCCGCAGTTTATGGCATGAATGCAGGGTCATCCTCTCGTGATGACATCACCCCGGTCACTGTCGATGGGAAGGAGAGCAAGGCGGGCAAGAAGAAGGCATGTTGCGGTGGGGCATCCGAGGGCGTGAGCAAACCTCCCCTCCGTCGGTCAACCCGGAAGGCGCAGCCCTCCTAGAAGGCAGGTGGCAGGCATATGGGCCGCTTTGTTAACAGCTGTAACATCGGTAGTCGTGTATTCGCATGTAACCTGCATCACCCTTATGCTTCCATGAATCCATAACACAGGTGGGATAGGTCGGAGCAAGCCGACCCAAGCCGAACCGGGATGTGAGCCATCATGGTGAGTGTCGAGGAGGACCAGTGCGATGTATAGCTATGCAGACTGTTGCGTGGTACGGGGCGAGGGCATAACAGATGGTCCTGTGCCTGACCATTGCAAGCGACAATGTCAAGGCCAAGATTCAGAATACGGAGGGTATCCCTTCTGACCAGCAGCATCTGATCTTTGCAGGCAAGCAGCCAGAGGACGGACATATGCTCTTGGACTACAACATCCAGAGGCAAAGCCCCATGCGGTGAGGTGTACGTCCCATGGGGATCTCCAACGTGCAAGATGTTTTGGTCATACACATCGTGTTCAACGCTGAACAGCGCATAATCGAGCATGGCTAAGCGGATCGGCCCGGGATGCGACCCATTGGGTTGAACGTCGAGCATCGACAGGGGTCTATTCGGGTACCGGTTGCACTTCAAGGAGCAACCCATGTGCCTTGCATAAAGAGCCATCAATGCTGTAGATGTTATCGACAATGTAAAGGTAGATATATAGGACAAGGAGGGCATCCCTCCTGACCAGCAGCGGCTGAAGTCTGCTGGCCAGCAGACGGAAACCAGACGTATGCTGTCAGACTACAACATCGATTGGGCACAAGAATGTTTCACCCTGGATCGCCGGTAAATACAATAACAAGAGATACTACTAATATAATAACAAGAGATACTACTAATACAACAATGCGAATTCGTACGCGGGGTCAGCCAGCAGACACCAAGCCCAAGATTCTCCAAGAAGCAACCAACACGCATCTTCACCGTCCTCCCACTGAGCCTCACTGGTTCGGCCGTGACTTTAGGTTATATCAGACTCATGCTCCACACTCGAAGGGGAAAAAAAAAGAAAAAAAAACAACTCACATTTCCTTGATGAAGACGTCGTCCCCTAGTTTCCAAGCTCCGGATCATGATCCACCTGCATCAGCTCCTTGTCATCCAAGCCGAAATCCCGTTGACTTGCCGGCACTCCGGTTGCATTGAACTTGTCGTCCACGCCCTCCTCCAGCTCAGGCGGCGGACTCTCGGGGCTATATGCCCGCTCCTTCCCCTTGCTCTTCGCCTTCTTCTTGTGGCGGCACGCCTTTTGCGAAAGGCCTGTGGACGACGACAAGGGAGTCGACTGAGTGGGAGGTGGTGTGGGCGTGGAAGGGAGGAAGAGAGGCCCCGAACCGTGACTGCGTCCGGCAGCAGATGTGGTGGGGAGGCCCTCCTCCAATGTGAAGATTTGGTCCATGAGGACATCCATCGCCCGCGCCTGCTGCTTTTGCTCCTCCACTACACGGCTCTCCATCTCCCTCTTCTCGGCCTCCATGTCCCTGACCTTAATGTTGAGCTGGAGGACGTGGTTGAGCAGGAGGATGGTCGTATCCTCGAGCCACACGATGTATTCACGCACGTCATCCATCTCAAGTGGCCTCTCCATGTCTTCTACAGCCTTGATGAGGTCGTTGAGATTGTCGTCGCCTTCCGCAGACGTCGACAGGCCCGCTAGGGCCTCGTCGCGTGCCGGCTGACGTTCGGGCGGAGGGTGCATCGCTTCGACAGCCGGGATGCTATCCCAGCAGCCCATTTAGTAAGAATATACTATATGCTGTACCCCTCGGCAGTGCTAATGCACTGTCTGGGCGTGGCACGCGGCACCGCGTGGTCGGGTCGTGGGAACCTGTGGGGTGTTCCGCGCGCACAGCGGGTGACTGTGCTCCAGTCCACCCCACCCAGTCGGTGTCTATCTGCGGTGCTCGAGTTGTCGAACAAGTCCGTCCGATTTGCACCCATGCCCGACCCGAACGCACCCCCACCTGCACCCCACGCACCCACCACCACCGTTCCCCAGGGTGAACCGTCCAGCGAGGGTCAATGAAATTTGACCCTGAAGATTCCACCTCGTCCACCATCCATCCCCTCCTCCGCAGCGCCACCCACGCCTACCCCATCCCGTCGACAATCCTTTGTCGCAATCTCGGCTGCTGCCCCTTCCCCAGCCATTCACCCGGCTCCGGACCCGGAGGCCCAACCTACGTCGTCCGGGATGATGACACGGTCTCAGAGGGGATTCACGTCCAACGCACTCCGTCATCGTCCCTAAGCCAAAAAAAATGTGCTCAACCACAATCACAAGGGACCTCGCTAATCTATCGGGCCTTGGACTTGGATAATCCTTTGGTAGACGACTGGTTCTGACCGGTGCAATTTTTTATTTTTTTCATCTTTTTCTCCATCTCACCAGAATACGCCAGCCAATCAAGTGCTCTCACTGCAAAACACGTGGACTGCTGTGTTTGGTCAACCTGGGGAACAGACCAACATGCAATGGATGCGCTGGGGGCAAGATCACCTGCTCCTTCAGCCCCTCGTTCCAGACCGGCCCCGACAAGGCGACGTACCGGCTTTATTGCTGGTTCAAAGACGCCTCCCTGCAAAAAAGGCACCCCAGGGAATATCATCAAAACAGCGACTTCGCCAAGATGCCCATTCCAGATTGGTGGGAGAACGGGTTTTTCGACGTGTACAAGAAAAAAAGGGAAGTCCCCAATAAGGATTTAGAGGGAGCCGAGCCGCGGGCCGGGCCGGCGCCCGAACTGGTGGCCGAGCCGGTGTCGCCATCCACCCACACGTTGGCCAAGAAACGCAAGAAGTCCCACTCAGTGTCAAGTGGCACTGATGTGGATAGCCCTCAGGTATATTGTGTTCTTTTTTTATGTATTGATTTGCTAACATCATGAATAATGTCTAGTCGAAGAAGAGTGGTCCGGGCCCTGCAAAACGTGCCCGGCCGACACATGGCATTCAGAGGGTGGAACCGGACGATTGTGAGTATCTATCACGGTATTTTTTTTTTTCAATTTTACTTACCACCCGCTTGTCCTGGGGACTGGGATCACTCGATTCAATAGGAATATACTATATGCTGTGTCCCTCGGCGGTGCTAATGCACTGTCTGGGCGTGGCACGCGGCGCCGCGCGGTCGGGTCGTGGGAACCTGTGGGGTGTTCCGCGCGGGTGGTCGGCCGGGAGGCATAGTGGTGAGCCGCGCGGACCGGGTATGGGTGAGTGATCAGGTGGTGGTCCGGGGTAGGGGTACCAGGTTATCATTGATATAGACCTGTTCTGACGACTCGGACTATCTGTAGATATCTGTACAGTGTATGTAGGTATTGTAAATAGTAATCAACCATTTATTGCACATTTTGAAGAGACACAAGGGCAGGAAAGGTGCGCCAGAGCGGTCCGGGTAGGAGGTCCGGGTGGCGGCTGGTGGTCCGGGTGACATAGGGATGCCTGCGGACACCTTGGGCAAGTTGTGAGGGCTGATTGTGTTCCGGGAAACCTGGTTTGAATGGCTTTTGTGGCCTGGGTAAGTAGTTCCAGCCAGCAGGGGGTGGGGGAAAGGGGTCAGTTTACCTTTGGCCAGCCGGCTTATTTGGCGGCTCGGATGGATAGCTGATATTTCTACAAGCTTATTGGATTTGGCATGGCATTCTGCAGCTGTAGAAGTGCATCTGCAAGCCAGAATGAAATATAGTGGTGTGCGGAATAGTGAACCGAGCGGTGTTGGACCAGTGCTGTCTGATGTTCCGCGCGGTGTTTGCCAGCCAGTATAAGCAGTGCAGCGCGGCTGGTTGATATATATGGTAGTGTGTACCGCGCGGGCAGTTAATGTATATAATAAGATGTACCGCGCGGCTGGCTGATATATATGATGAGGTGTACCGCGTGGCTGGCTAATGTATATGATGAGGTGTACCGCGCGGCTGGCTGATATATATAATACAGTGTACCGCACGGTTGGTTGAAGTACATGATCCGGTGTTCCGCGCGGCCAGTTGGCATACAGACTGTGTAGATGGCTCAGTGGTAGTGGAACATGGCCGGTCTGCCCATAACTGATGCAATTCCTGACCTGACGGTCTGTAAGTTGGCACACATACGTCCGAGTATGATCCGGACCGGTGTACAAATTTTGGCGGTGGACCGAGATGTTCTGGTCAAGATGCGGCTGCCGGACCGAGCGGGTGGCTCAGCGGTAGCAAGACATGGCCGGTCCACCCATAACTACTGCAATTCCTGACCGGATGGTCTGTAAGTTGGTATATATATGTCCAAGTATGATCCGAACTGGTGTACAAGTTTTGGTGGTGGACCGAAGTAGTTCGGTAGAGATGCGGCTGCCGGACCACGCGGTCGGCTCAGCCTTGGCTAGACAACCTAATCTGGCAATCTGGCGCTTATCTGACAGTCTAGATGAGCGCTTTGTAGTCACTGTATATGGTATATGCCTGTATATGTAGTGATGTCATTACTTATGAGTGCTTTTTCAACACCCAAATGCGGTAGGCCCCCAATTTGGGTGCATTCTTGGATACTTCATAACTTTCTTAGTTCTTGGCCGATTGCCATGGTTGTGAATGTATCAGGTGTGTAATTGGATTCCCTTTTGTATGATATACCTTGCTAGCATGTAGTGCAAAAATCTGTGGTAGATATGTGCAAATAGTATGCCAAACCACTATAAGCAGGTACCTGCTTGCTTTACTACATGCAAGATGGGGCATAGAGCTCCATGAGCACAGTATCATTATATAGTATATTACTAGGGCTTTCTATTGCATGTTTTTGCATTGTGATACCTGTAGTATTGAGCAAGATATGGCTACTTCGCATTTGACAAGAAATGGGAGCTCTGTTTGGCTGATTATGGAAGGTAAACTAGATATTCTGCTGTTCCCCATACACAAACACACTTGCATAAGCCAGAGCTCTCAGATTATACACATTTTGTGGCAATCTATGAAGGTTCACACACCCTCTCCTCCTCCCTCCCTTCCCATCAAATACATCATGGTGTCCGAGTTTGGCAAGATATCCCAAAACTACTCGGCACATCTTTAGATATTATACACACCCATTACTGTACAAAATTGCAGAGCTCTAACATCTCTGCCCACAATGCTGTGTTGCATGCAATATTGTAAGAGACCAAATATTCTCAAGAGGATAGCATTACAACCAGTGCATATATTCACATGGTTCTTTTTGCACTATTTCTATATACTATGCGGCTATGTGACTCCTGATTTTTGGAGGCTTATGTGCACCCGATCTCTTAGCCATCCCTTATCTGTGTTCGCAATAGATTGTACTATAGTATTAGATCGGGGTGGCCAATAGGTTCATATGTCTCAGATAGAGCACTCCTAGCATAGTACTACAAGATGCAAAAACCCGCCAGGGAATAGGGGAAGTATTTGTGAAGGTGCGTCAAATTGGTGGTTTAGCAAGGGTAGGTTCGCCATTGTGCATGTCAAAGAGCATTCGAAGCACCTTTTCTCATATCTCCATAACCACATCATCTATTCCCTGGCGGGTTTTTGCATCTTGTAGTACTATGCTAGGAGTGCTCTATCTGAGACATATGAACCTATTGGCCACCCCGATCTAATACTATAGTACAATCTATTGCGAACACAGATAAGGGATGGCTAAGAGATCGGGTGCACATAAGCCTCCAAAAATCAGGAGTCACATAGCCGCATAGTATATAGAAATAGTGCAAAAAGAACCATGTGAATATATGCACTGGTTGTAATGCTATCCTCTTGAGAATATTTGGTCTCTTACAATATTGCATGCAACACAGCATTGTGGGCAGAGATGTTAGAGCTCTGCAATTTTGTACAGTAATGGGTGTGTATAATATCTAAAGATGTGCCGAGTAGTTTTGGGATATCTTGCCAAACTCGGACACCATGATGTATTTGATGGGAAGGGAGGGAGGAGGAGGGGGTGTGTGAACCTTCATAGATTGCCACAAAATGTGTATAATCTGAGAGCTCTGGCTTATGCAAGTGTGTTTGTGTATGGGGAACAGCAGAATATCTAGTTTACCTTCCATAATCAGCCAAACAGAGCTCCCATTTCTTGTCAAATGCGAAGTAGCCATATCTTGCTCAATACTACAGGTATCACAATGCAAAAACATGCAATAGAAAGCCCTAGTAATATACTATATAATGATACTGTGCTCATGGAGCTCTATGCCCCATCTTGCATGTAGTAAAGCAAGCAGGTACCTGCTTATAGTGGTTTGGCATACTATTTGCACATATCTACCACAGATTTTTGCACTACATGCTAGCAAGGTATATCATACAAAAGGGAATCCAATTACACACCTGATACATTCACAACCATGGCAATCGGCCAAGAACTAAGAAAGTTATGAAGTATCCAAGAATGCACCCAAATTGGGGGCCTACCGCATTTGGGTGTTGAAAAAGCACTCATAAGTAATGACATCACTACATATACAGGCATATACCATATACAGTGACTACAAAGCGCTCATCTAGACTGTCAGATAAGCGCCAGATTGCCAGATTAGGTTGTCTAGCCAAGGCTGAGCCGACCGCGTGGTCCGGCAGCCGCATCTCTACCGAACTACTTCGGTCCACCACCAAAACTTGTACACCAGTTCGGATCATACTTGGACATATATATACCAACTTACAGACCATCCGGTCAGGAATTGCAGTAGTTATGGGTGGACCGGCCATGTCTTGCTACCGCTGAGCCACCCGCTCGGTCCGGCAGCCGCATCTTGACCAGAACATCTCGGTCCACCGCCAAAATTTGTACACCGGTCCGGATCATACTCGGACGTATGTGTGCCAACTTACAGACCGTCAGGTCAGGAATTGCATCAGTTATGGGCAGACCGGCCATGTTCCACTACCACTGAGCCATCTACACAGTCTGTATGCCAACTGGCCGCGCGGAACACCGGATCATGTACTTCAACCAACCGTGCGGTACACTGTATTATATATATCAGCCAGCCGCGCGGTACACCTCATCATATACATTAGCCAGCCACGCGGTACACCTCATCATATATATCAGCCAGCCGCGCGGTACATCTTATTATATACATTAACTGCCCGCGCGGTACACACTACCATATATATCAACCAGCCGCGCTGCACTGCTTATACTGGCTGGCAAACACCGCGCGGAACATCAGACAGCACTGGTCCAACACCGCTCGGTTCACTATTCCGCACACCACTATATTTCATTCTGGCTTGCAGATGCACTTCTACAGCTGCAGAATGCCATGCCAAATCCAATAAGCTTGTAGAAATATCAGCTATCCATCCGAGCCGCCAAATAAGCCGGCTGGCCAAAGGTAAACTGACCCCTTTCCCCCACCCCCTGCTGGCTGGAACTACTTACCCAGGCCACAAAAGCCATTCAAACCAGGTTTCCCGGAACACAATCAGCCCTCACAACTTGCCCAAGGTGTCCGCAGGCATCCCTATGTCACCCGGACCACCAGCCGCCACCCGGACCTCCTACCCGGACCGCTCTGGCGCACCTTTCCTGCCCTTGTGTCTCTTCAAAATGTGCAATAAATGGTTGATTACTATTTACAATACCTACATACACTGTACAGATATCTACAGATAGTCCGAGTCGTCAGAACAGGTCTATATCAATGATAACCTGGTACCCCTACCCCGGACCACCACCTGATCACTCACCCATACCCGGTCCGCGCGGCTCACCACTATGCCTCCCGGCCGACCACCCGCGCGGAACACCCCACAGGTTCCCACGACCCGACCGCGCGGCGCCGCGTGCCACGCCCAGACAGTGCATTAGCACCGCCGAGGGACACAGCATATAGTATATTCCTATTGAATCGAGTGATCCCAGTCCCCAGGACAAGCGGGTGGTAAGTAAAATTGAAAAAAAAAAATACCGTGATAGATACTCACAATCGTCCGGTTCCACCCTCTGAATGCCATGTGTCGGCCGGGCACGTTTTGCAGGGCCCGGACCACTCTTCTTCGACTAGACATTATTCATGATGTTAGCAAATCAATACATAAAAAAAGAACACAATATACCTGAGGGCTATCCACATCAGTGCCACTTGACACTGAGTGGGACTTCTTGCGTTTCTTGGCCAACGTGTGGGTGGATGGCGACACCGGCTCGGCCACCAGTTCGGGCGCCGGCCCGGCCCGCGGCTCGGCTCCCTCTAAATCCTTATTGGGGACTTCCCTTTTTTTCTTGTACACGTCGAAAAACCCGTTCTCCCACCAATCTGGAATGGGCATCTTGGCGAAGTCGCTGTTTTGATGATATTCCCTGGGGTGCCTTTTTTGCAGGGAGGCGTCTTTGAACCAGCAATAAAGCCGGTACGTCGCCTTGTCGGGGCCGGTCTGGAACGAGGGGCTGAAGGAGCAGGTGATCTTGCCCCCAGCGCATCCATTGCATGTTGGTCTGTTCCCCAGGTTGACCAAACACAGCAGTCCACGTGTTTTGCAGTGAGAGCACTTGATTGGCTGGCGTATTCTGGTGAGATGGAGAAAAAGATGAAAAAAATAAAAAATTGCACCGGTCAGAACCAGTCGTCTACCAAAGGATTATCCAAGTCCAAGGCCCGATAGATTAGCGAGGTCCCTTGTGATTGTGGTTGAGCACATTTTTTTTGGCTTAGGGACGATGACGGAGTGCGTTGGACGTGAATCCCCTCTGAGACCGTGTCATCATCCCGGACGACGTAGGTTGGGCCTCCGGGTCCGGAGCCGGGTGAATGGCTGGGGAAGGGGCAGCAGCCGAGATTGCGACAAAGGATTGTCGACGGGATGGGGTAGGCGTGGGTGGCGCTGCGGAGGAGGGGATGGATGGTGGACGAGGTGGAATCTTCAGGGTCAAATTTCATTGACCCTCGCTGGACGGTTCACCCTGGGGAACGGTGGTGGTGGGTGCGTGGGGTGCAGGTGGGGGTGCGTTCGGGTCGGGCATGGGTGCAAATCGGACGGACTTGTTCGACAACTCGAGCACCGCAGATAGACACCGACTGGGTGGGGTGGACTGGAGCACAGTCACCCGCTGTGGAGCATCGTCTGGGCAGGATAGGCTGGGGCCGACCGTCATTGTTGCCCAGGTGCCCGATGCCTAATGGGAACACAGGACTTGGGCCGATGAGGAGGCAGTCGGTGCAGAGACCGCCAGCCCACGAATACTACTTGCAGGATGAGCGACCGCTGGATAGTGCTCAAAAGAAAATTCTATCAACCCAATAAAATAGAAAATACTCACCTGGACGTGTCCACCATCCTTGCACAATAGGCGGCTCGTGGTATTCCTTGTCCAACATGAACAGACAGCTGATCCAGTCTGGCATGCCCTCGAGATCGATCGCATCCAAGTCTATCTCGCGGCCGGGTCGCTGAAAGGCCAGATTGTTCTGATGAAGTAGTGCGGTGACAAATGGAGGAACGAGCGTTGGAGACTGTATGCCTTTTGCGGTGGTGATGAGGGACTTGAGCATGGTGGAGAATTGTAACGCCCATGGCGCCCGGTCCGGATAGGCGACCGAAGGACGCTTGCGCCACGCGCAGAGGCATTGAAAAGCCAGCTCATTGAGTGCAGAGTTGCAGGCAGCCATAGGAAGAATACAGGAGAGTATAGGTTGGCGAACAGAGGGGAAAAGTTGAGCGGAGGGGTCAATGGGAGACCTCGAGTCTTAACAGTGGTCGCCGTCCAAAGTCCTCTATTCTAGACGCCCATATCCAGCCGGGCCGAAAAAGAAAGCGCACGCATGGACCAGGTATTCCACATTCATTGTTCGACTTCAATGGTTCTCTGAGGTCCAAAAAAAACGAGACTTGCTTTGACTCCTCACCCTTCCTCCCATACGTTCGCCAAACATGACCAAGGTTTGTGTCCTCTCCCAACGACGTCTGGGCCGAGCCACAGAGACTTATCCTCATGCATTTCTAGCCACACTACCCCCGCAAAAAGGGAAAATCAAGGTCTTAAGCCCCAAGGGATACTGCAAACACCAAAACTGGGGTGACGAGTGGCAGCAGTACAGTGGCTTACATAACTGTTTCCAAGATTGTGACTTTCCGACGAAAATGTATATATCTCTGTATATACCTGGTATATAAATATGCAATAAATTGCGTTGGATAGACCTGCTTCCTAGCTATTCAGCAAACAAAGTTTCATGCAATTCTGCCCAGACCTTGCTTAGATATTGAGCACTCTTTGGTTGCTACTCTTGGAAACAGTTTTGGAAGTGGTGCTGCAAAAAGGCATAATACATAACTTTAGTACTTAGTATACCCTCCCTTTGCCCTCAATACAGCCTGGATCCTATCAGGCATACTCTCAATCAACTTCTGACACTTCTGAACTGAAATTGCCTCCCATTCCACCTGCACCCGCTCCCACAACTCCTTGATCGAGGTTGGTGGCTTTTCATACCCTGCGAGCTTGCGTTTAAGGACATCCCAGAGATGCTCGATGGGGTTGAGGTCAGGAGATTGTGGGGGCCACTCCATGACTTGAATCTTGTTCTCTTTGAAGCACCGTTTGGCCTTTTTGCTAGTATGCTTGGGGTTGTTGTTCTGCTGGAAGGTGATGTCATCGAGGTTGTAGTCCCAGTTGTAAAGGGAATTGAGCAGTTCATCCTCCATAATGTTGACATAGAGCTCCGTATCCATGGGTCCAATGATCCTGCATGAATGGCCTGTCCCCTTCCACCCAAAACAGCCCCAAAACATCAGGTTTCCTCCACCAAACTTGAGGGTGCCATCCACAAGGCGGTCACTGAGCCCCTCTCCCTTCTTCTTCCACACATATTTCCTCCCATCTGACCCCACCCTGTTGACCTTGGTCTCATCTGACCAAACCACCCCCTTCCAGTCCTCCACAGTCCAGTCCTTCTTTGAGAGAGCAAAGGCATACCGCTTAGCCCTATGGGTAGCCTTGAGCTGAGGCCGTTTCTTCTTCACTACTGCCCTCATGCCTGCAACCTTGAGTGCACGACGGATGGTCTGGACAGAGATGTTCCCAAGGAAGGTATCCTTGATGCTTCGGTGGACTTCAACAGCAGTATCGGCTTTCCCGGTCTCGATAAGTCGGGTAGCATGTCGGATAGTGGTAGGGGAGAGAAGGGATGGACGGCCACCCTGAGACTTGGGCACCTCAGGACAGTGTTCAGAGCAAAGTTTGCTGATCTGACTCCTACTAACACCAGTCTGAGTGTGGATATGAGTGATAGAATGGCCCTGGCGGGCAAGGGAGATGATGTTGTTGACAGTAGTGTTGGAGAGAGGAGGATGCATGATGAGGGCAGGAAAGAAAGGTCTGCTCTACTGGCAGATGACCTGGTATGATGCTATTAAACATTACCTAACATATTCTCACAGTACCATGTGACCTTTGCTACAGGATTGGCAATCCATTGAATTTATATGGGGGAGCCCAGCACCACTTCCAAAACTGTTTCCAAGAGTAGCAACCAAAGAGTGCTCAATATCTAAGCAAGGTCTGGGCAAAATTGCATGAAACTTTGTTTGCTGGATAGCTAGGAAGCAGGTCTATCCAACGCAATTTATTGCATATTTATATACCAGGTATATACAGAGATATACACATTTTCGTTGGAAAGTCACAATCTTGGAAACAGTTATGTAAGCCACTGTATGTCCCCTCTGCCGATGGCACAATGGTTCAGCGATCTCCTCACTGAGCAAACAGAGCCGAACCGTCCCCAAACCCACTCCTGGTCCCCAGTGGGCCGGACGTTTCCAGCCTTGCCGATCTCAAACTGGCAGGAGAAACGTGTCGCTGAGGTGTGTAATGACCATAGCGCAGTTAACCTCTCACAATCTGACCACCCGATTCCCTCCAGTATACCGGCACGAACAAAGGCGACCAAGGCAACTGTTACAACCTACCCTTACTTCTGACCAGTATCGTCTTGTTCCTTACCATTTCGTCGCGTCCTCTGTCCCTTGTCGTCATCCTGCTTACTCTTCGTCTTCCTGCATGCATTGTTCGTCTTTTCGTCATCACCTTTACATATGCTTAATCATCTTTGCTATCTATATCTCCTTGCTCAGTCAGCCCATCTATATATAAACCCAGATCTGTCAGCTCAGCTATATATAACCCCTGCTCAGTCATCCACAGCCTCATGACTCCATTTCTATGGTACTGCCATGACACTATACCATTTATGGCAGGCTATGTTGTACTATATATAATAGCCGAGGTTTCCATCAAGGAACCCCAGCTTTGATCTTCTCGTTTACCTAATCTGTACCATCAGGCTTCCGAATAGAACAGTATTCTATTCGCTCTTCACATCTTTGTGACATCTCGCTGCGTGCTCGAAGGCCGTAGCATCCCTCGCTTAGACTGATCTTAACATTAGATCGAAGCTCTGGATTCCTCACCCACCGACGGTGCAAGGACAAGTCTCCGAAGGAGAGTAGCTCAAACGCTACAATCCGCAACATACAGGATTAGCAGAAGGCTCAACATATCAACAGGAAGCCAGTCAGGATTCTTAGGCACGGTCATAGACAAAAGAACCTCAGATATCAGGGCACGAACAATAGAAGAAGAAGAATGGATCTTAGCTGAAGAATCCACATGGGGAATCTTTACCAAAAGAAGCATCAGAACTTCAAGTTCCGGGAATTCAGTACCCACTATCTATGATTGGGAGTGGTTGGAAAACCAGATCCGTCTTGTCCAGCATAACGCCCAGATTCTGGAAAACTACGTGCGATAACACCTGCAAATAGACAGCCAAACAGGAGTAGAATTGCGATACGTGGCCTATCACGCTTTGGAAGCACACCGATACGTTTACGGTCATTTCCAATATCTGCCATCTCTGTTTCCCAATCCAACGTTCCAAGCTTGGCTTGAATCACAGATCGCTGATCTTCTCAATATCATTGACATAACCGATACTTATTTGCCCAGAAGAGAGGACCATCCGTTGTTCCGTTGCTACCAGGAACACATTGCAGCAAGGAACCTAATCATCGAGTGGGAACTCGACACTCCTATCTATCCCCATCAGCATTAGTGGATGAGTTGGGTAACAAACCTAACGTGCAGCCAGAAGTTACATCGGTACAACAGAAACACATCCAAAGACGTCTATTACCACATCATGAACGCAGAGTGGGGAACTTGCACATACCAGCCTTGTCCAAATAGGCTGCTAGAAGGACCACCACTGCCTGAGGGAATTTGAGCACCCTATTTCAAACCAACTAAGAACGACCAACCAAGCGGAACGAAATACATAAAACCTGTGGCAAGGGTAGTATCCAGAAATCGAACTCCAGCACCAACCCCAGGGAAATCAAACATACCACTTCCCATCGCTAATATACCGGAAATCAGAAGATCATCACTACCTGAACCAGAACCACAAGCAGAAGAACCTCCCACGGCAGAAGGACCAGCCAAAGGGAACTCTTCTTCAGAAGAATCAGACAGGGAAGCAGAAACTATCATTATCCAACCAACGGATCCCACGCTAGTACCCGAGATGTCGGCAACGTATTCCATCTCATCACTAGTACGGCACGCATCAGAAGAATCATCCCAACCGGAAGTAGAACCATGCGGATTACTGGCCATGGCTGCTGAAGAAGCAAGGCAAACAAGGGCAAGACTGGATCGAGAAGACGAAGAAGAACTTAGAGAATGGCGAGAAGGACGACGACGTCCAGAAGAACCAGGAGGCCCTGGAGGTCCAGAAGGACCTCACAGACCAGGAGGTCCCAGAGACCCAGAAGGCCCTGGCGGACCCCACGGACCAGGAGGTCCTGGAGCGCCCCAAGGCCCAGGAGGTCCAGGAGAACCGGATGAAGACCCATCAGATGATGGCATTGGCGGCAACAAAGACCAATTTGTCATTCCCAAAATAGCCGGCAAAGCTCGGGTCAAAGAACCGAGACTATTTGAAGGGAAAAGGGAAGAAGCGCGGCAATTCCTGCGAGACCTGTACCTTCTATTCGAAGGAAGGCCAAGCGATTATGTCACTAATTGTGCCAGAATTGTCACGGCACTCTCATATATCGGCGGAAAAGCAGAATGGTGGGTCGACACCCTGGTATGGGTCGCCCAGGAAAAGAAGGCCATTGGAATCTCCAAAGGACTAGGAACATGGGAAGCTTTTGAAAACCGATTCCTTGCGGTTTTTGCACCAATCAAGGAAAAAGTGGTAGCATCAGTTCAACTCACAAATCTCAAATTCTACAACTACAAGATCATTGATGAGTTCCATGCGGAATTTGTGCAACTTAGCCAGCTAGCCGACATCAAAAAAGACACGGCATTGCTAGCAATTTATCAACTCAAACTCCCACATTATCTCCGACAACAAGTGGCGCTCATCCATCCAAGAGTTCAAACCATAACCGATTGGTTTGATCGGGTCACGGAATTACAACACTCCTATACTCGGAACCTGGCCATAGACGAAGTCCAGGGAAGCCGAAGAATAAGACTAGGGATGGAACGCAACACCAATTTTAGAGGAAGGTTTACGAGAAATCCCACCGTCCGAGCAATTATTACTAATCGGCTAGACCAGAAGATGCGTGAAGATCTCATGCAACGTAATGCGTGCTTCTATTGCCGAGAAGAAGGACATCAAGTGGCACAATGTCCAAAGAAGAAGAGGGTTCCCAATCAGAAAGCTAGGGTCGTGGAAGAAGAAGAAGGAGAACCAACGGAAGAAGCCTATATTGAGGCCATCGGTTCTGAGTCAACTGACTATAACGAGAAGGATTTTTGACAGGACGACTCGCCCCGACGCCGGGATCGTCTGAAATTTGGGACTACACTATTTCCTTTGTAACAATTGGCGAATCAAAAAAATCAGCATATCTATTAACTGGTTACATCGAAAATGGCCCCAAAGTCGTCGGAATCAAGGCTCTGTTTGACTCAGGAGCCGATGCAACAATCATCAATCAACAAATCATTGATCAATATCATTTATCTACAACTCGGCTACCCCACCCAATTCGATTTCGGAATGCGGACAATAGCATTAACACCATTGGAACAGTAACTCATCGACTGGAAACCAACTTCATTATTCGAGGTCACAGTCTACCTACCAATTTCTATGTTGCCAATCTCGGGAGAGACAATGCCATATTAGGGGTACCATGGATCAAGAAGTATAATCCCCAAATAGACTGGACTACCGGTATATTCCAATTCGATCCCAGATTGGTCAAAAGGCAACAGATGATCCGCGATTATCAGAAAAGGCATGAACCACCCCCAGGAGTACTCATGTGGGGATTGGAAACAACTTCCGTTTCCGGATCACAAGATGGAGTAATTGCCTATAACCAAATCGAGGCATGGGAAGAGGAAGACCGATGGAGTCAATCTGGAAGTGCAACTATCGGGAAACTATGGAAGAAGCAAAACCAGGCTAGCCTGTTTGTTAACCGAGTCACCAAAGCAACGGAACTGGCCATTCAAGCAATGCAGAACAAAAATACACGAGATCCAAAAGAATTTCTGCCAGAATACCTTCATCAATACAAATACATATTCGAAAAGAAGTCAGCGGAACGGTTCCCAGACTCAAGACCATGGGACCATGCAATAGATCTAAAACCGGAATTCAAACCAAAGGATTGCAAAATATATCCATTATCCCTAATGGAGAGAAAGGAACTCGACAAATTTATAGACGAAAATCTAGCAAAGGGATATATCCGACCATCCAAGTCACCCATGGCTTCCCCTTTCTTCTTTGTCCAGAAAAAGGATGGAAGCATGCGGCCAATTCAAGATTATTGTTATCTAAACGATGGGACAATAAAAAATGTATATCCACTACCACTGATCTCAGACTTAACAGACCAACTGGCAGAAGCCAAGATTTTCTCCAAACTAGACGTACGAGCTGGATACAATAATGTTCGCATCAAAGATGGGGACCAGTGGAAAGCAGCATTCAAAACACCGAGAGGACTATTCGAGCCCACCGTTATGTTCTTTGGGCTATGCAACGCACCAGCCACATTCCAAGCCATGATGAACGACATTTTCCGGGACTACCTATCTGAAGGATGGATAGTAATCTACATGGACGATATACTGATATTTTCTCAAACTATTCCAGAATATCGGAAAAGAACCGAACTAGTAATTAAAAGACTCGGAGAACATGATCTCTATCTCAAGGCAGAAAAATGTGAATTTGAGGTAACAGAAGTTGAATTTCTAGGAGCAATCATCAAACCAGGACAAATCACAATGGACCCAGTTAAACTGGAAGGTCTAGCCCAATGGCCGATACCAACTACCATCAAACAAGTGCAAAGTTTTCTAGGGTTTGGAAATTTCTATAGAAGATTCATTCAGAACTATTCTCATCTGGCAAAACCATTAACCGAACTAACAAGAAAGGGGCAAAAGTTTGAGTGGTCGCAAGAATGTCAAAAAGCATTTGATACACTCAAGGCCAAGTTCCAAGAAGCATCTATTCTACAAATACCCGACGTCGAAAGACCATTCCAAATTGAATGTGATGCCTCCAAGGTGGCAACAGGGGCAGTATTACGACAATTAGGGACTGATGGGCTATGGCATCCTTGCGCCTATCTTTTTAAAACATTTTCTGAACCAGAAAGAAATTACCAGATCTATGACAGAGAATTACTAGCAATCATCCGAGCACTGGAAGCATGGAGACATTACCTTCAAGGTGCAAAACATCCAGTGCAAATCCTATCGGACTATAAGAATTTGACTTACTTCAGATCAGCACAGAAATTAAACCGACAACAAGCAAGATGGAGTCTATATTTGTCACAATTCAACGTCCAATTAATATACCAACCAGGCAAAACAATAACTCAAGCGGACGCTCTGTCAAGAAGAGCGGACCATGACCCAGGAAATCATGACAACGAAGAAGTAACCTTGCTACCTAACGAATTATTTGTTAACAGCATCAACATCAAACTACAAGAAAGAATTCGGGATACAACATCAAGGGATCGTATAGTCATGGAATCTACAAACAACCTGTGGCATCTCAAGAAAAAGCCACTTATCGGCAACAATGAAGATTGGAAAATGGACAACGGCATCGTGATGTTTAAGGGGAGGGTATACGTACCACCAAATCTTGATCTTCGACAAGAAGTGGTCAGACTGCATCACAATCCCGCAGTAATGGGACATCCAGGCATCCAGAAAATGTACGAACTGGCATCAAGAGAATACTGGTGGCCGGATATGCGCCACTTCGTCACCCAATATGTCAAGGGATGTGCGACTTGTCAAACAGCAAAAGTCAACACACATCCTACCAAAACCGGATTAATGCCGATTCCACATGCACACAATCTTCGACCATTCAGTACTATCACTATGGATTACGTCACAGCTCTACCAGAATCCAATGGCTTTGACGCAATACAAGTGGTAGTTGATCATGACGTAACTAAAGCTATTGTGTTGACAGCATGCAACCAGTGCCATGGACACAGCCAAGATGCTGGAGCAAGACGTATACAAACAATTCGGTTTATCAGACCGAATTATCTCCAATAGAGGCCCTCAATTCATTTCACAAGCATATCAGGAATTGAATACCCTAATCGGAGTAAAAGGAGTATTGAGCACATCACACCATCCACAAACTGATGGCCAGTCGGAAAGAACGATACAAGAAATAGAAGTTGCATTGCGTATATACTGCAGAAACTACCCGGACACATGGAGCGACAAATTAGCGCAATTTGAATTCGCACACAACCATCGCACCCATTCAGTCACCAACCGATCACCCTTTGAATTACTCATGGGATATCAACTGAAGGCTCTACCAACAACCAGGCCAGCGGTGAAACACCCTAGCACAGAGGAAAGATTAGCAGACCTGCAGGAACAACGTAAACAAGCTTTGGCAAGCCATGACAAAGCCAATCTGGCCATGGCCAAACGGTATGCAGGAGGGAACTATGAGTTCAAAAAAGGAGACAAAGTCTACCTTGAATCCACGAATCTCAAATTACCATACCCAAATTGGAAACTAGCACCAAAACAAGAAGAACCCTTTATAATTGACAATGTAATGGGACCTGTCACAGTGCGACTTCAATTACCTAAATCATGGAAGATCCACCCGGTGTTCCATGTGGCATTACTCACCCCATATCACGAAACAGTGGAACATGGGCCGAATTACCAATCCCTACCACTGGAAATCATCGGCAGAGAAGAAGAATGGGAAATAGAAGCGATCATTAATCATTGGAAACCGGCCAGAGGCGGAGTCCAATACTTAGTCATATGGAAGGGTCAGCCTTCTTACGAGAACCAATGGCTACGGGAAAGGGACCTCAAACACGCACAAACAATCCTAAAAGCCTATAAAAAACGACACAGAATGGCCTGAACGAAACCATGTCCCACTTTTCTTTTCCACCTACCATTCCGGGTGAACTTCAATACCCCGACTACGATGCTCCCCCAAGTCCTCCTTATAATCCTACTCCTCTTCCCCCTCCAACAAGCCCTCAATATTTTCCTACCTCCCCAGAACCTTCAACCTTTACAGCTCCCCATCTTCCCACAGCCTCCTCTTCTCGTCTCATCACGGCTCCTCTCCCCACTCGACCTATTCCTATTCATTCTTTTTTATCTGATTTTATACCTCCTCCCCCTTTTCCACCTTTCTCTTCAGCTTCAACCTCTCACCAACCGAACCCCCATTCCCACTACAATCCTCCTCTGTCTCCAGGTGAATTTGTCGACCTCCCCAACCTTGAACATATCCCCAGCCTCACCATCACTCATGACCACGATGCCCCACCAGCAACCCCAACAGAACCAGCAACAACCCCAGAACTCCCGCAACCGCCGCCGCGACCGCAACAACCGCTGCCACAACAACAACTACCCCTGTTCTTCCTCCCCCGAGTTCTACCGGTTCACACACGTACTCGTCCATCTTACGGCAACCACCCACACCCTCATTTATTTGCTCCAGTCGCAATCTGCTCCCCTCCTACAACCACCTCCCCCGCCCCCAGACCGGGTTGTACAGCGACGGGACTCTCCATGACCGCATGGGGTGGGTGTTGGCGCACCTGGACTTGGAGGGAACGGTGGAGGTGCGGTTGACCGAGTACCCCGAGGCTCTCCGGTGGGTGCAAGCCTATCGAGAGTACGTGCATATCGGGCCGGGGATCCAACAAGGGATCCTGCTGGCCGAGAGTTCGGGGGCGAACCAGAGGCACGTCTTGGCGGCCCTGGAGGACGCGTACGCGTGACTTGTCCGAGTCGCCGAAGACGCCCTGCGGCACCTCGCAGTGCACCCCTACATCATGCAAGTGTTGGGGGACTTGCTGCCGAGGAGACCCTAGGGGGGGATCGCCCACGGAAACGTCGTCGACAGGGTGACGAGGATCAACATTCGTCGTCTCCCTCTGAGCGATGAGGGGTGGGGCGTTCCAGAGAGCAGGTGGGACGAGGCGGCCGCGAACAATGCGACTTGGGAGTCGTTGGACAGCAACGCGATGGACGTCGAGGTCAACAATGACAACCTCCTAGAACAACACGACGCCCAAACCGGCGCTACGTTTCTTGATGGCAATGCAGCGCCATCAATGGACGACGTCGACCAGGTCTAGTACGCCTCTGGGGACCATCGGCCTTGAGAGGGGGGTAATGTTACAACCTACCCTTACTTCTGACCAGTATCGTCTTGTTCCTTACCATTTCGTCGCGTCCTCTGTCCCTTGTCGTCATCCTGCTTACTCTTCGTCTTCCCGCATGCATCGTTCGTCTTTTCGTCATCACCTTTACATATGCTTAATCATCTTTGCTATCTATATCTCCTCGCTCAGTCAGCCCATCTATATATAAACCCAGATCTGTCAGCTCAGCTATATATAACCCCCGCTCAGTCATCTGCAGCCTCATGACTCCGTTTCTATGGTACTGCCACGACACTATACTGTTTATGGCAGGCTACGTTGTACTATATATAATAGCCGAGGTTTCCATCAAGGAACCCCAGCTTTGATCTCCTCGTTTACCTAATCTGTACCATCAGGCTTCCAAATAGAACAGTGTTCTATTTGCTCTTCACATCTTTGTGACATCTTGCTGTGTGCTCGAAGGCTGTAGCATCCCTCGCTTAGACCGATCTTAACAGAGCCGGTGTTCAAACCGGGGACGTTATCGAGACAATCTGGGCCCCTCTGAACAAAATCAGTGACAGTACCTGTGGTATGTTGGCAGCGCACCGTCAAGAGTTCAACGACGATTTCATAAACGATTCTAACTGGAACAAGCTCACCCGCCTCAGTAAGCCCGCACCCGACCCGAACCGATATCTCGGCTGACGATCCGTAAGCGGCATCTGTGGTCAAGGAGTGGCGAAATGCCGCGGAGGTGACACCCGGGGCACAGGAGGGACTCCGTTCAATTACGGCTACATCTGATCCCAATGACGTTTGGGTATGGTCGTGCATGGCAAAGGAAGCCACGGAGCAGTGAAGACAGAACATTAAGGTTATGGACATCTACGACATGGCCGAGGACAGCTGTAAGCACCCTTTCCCTGATCCCTACATACACATTCATTAATTTCCTGGAGCAGTGCCCACTAGAAAAGAGATCGCTCTCGAGATGACAAGGGAGGAGACAAAACAACCCTCCAAGCTACGTGGCACAGTCGCGTGGTTACAGTCAGGCATCAAGATTGAGGAGCAATGGTGCGGGGCCACCGCAAACTTAGCGTATATGGCTGTAGCTAACTGGATGACCCACTGCAGTCTTGCTATTGCAGCCACGGCTCAGAAGCTTCGGTCCACGTCGCCTCCAAAGGACCAACTGGCGCTCGAGCAGATGTGCGTGAGGCTTCTCAGGGACATATAGAAGTTCCACAAAAAGGCCGGCCGATTTTTACCTGCTGCTGCCCTCTCCACGGCTTTGTTCCTGCCGCCATCCACAAAATCGCCTGGTGCCGGCTGGGATACCATGAAGCCGTCCGAGCCAGGCCTCGGCTCAGCCAATGCTGACCTGGGTCTTGGGTCGGCCGACAACGACCCAGCCAACGATCACAGCGAAGACGAGGCAGACATTTCTAATCCTCCTCCTCGAACTCATTCCAGCCAAGGGGCTGGATCCTCATCCGCCACTACTGTACCTAAAGAAAAATCTGCGCCTCGAAAGTCGACCGGTCCAGTACAGGTATCAGAAAGGATTACGATCGCCCTTCCCTCAAATCTCGGGCCTGCTTTCTGTGCTATGCATGGGCTATAGGATCTTGCGAGTAGGGAGTGGCGCCTTCGGGTCGGGCAGATGAATGACGCCCTGCATGCGGTCCACGTGGGTGTCACTTACAAGTCCTTCCTCTACCAATCATCTGTCTGACGGGCCACGTCATACCGCGCATGCCTCCGAAGCTTCAATAAAGTACATCACTCCAATCAAGACACTTTAGCCCACACCCATTTATATACATGTTCGCGAGCCTCTCTGTTGAATCTCTATGACGACACAATCCCCGAGGACGTGAAGTTAAAACAGAAGATCCTGGCCAAATATCGTGTCCTCGAAAAACCAGATCTCAAGGCGAACACAACCCTGATCGAGCACGATGTCTGTGGTGTCTTGCATGAGCATCTCCCCTGGTTCTGGTCTCTGGATGCAAACATGGAAACGAAGGGCAGCACTTGGATGGCAGAATGTGAGTAGCGGCGGTCTCTCCCGGATACCGCAGCAATAACCCTGACCGGAGGAGCGCAGTGTACCGGGTGCTCTGGCTTCGAGCCCATGCAAGAAAGACGCGATGGGAGGAGGAGGTGGACATTGTCAGTGAGGAGATGTTTTGGACGGAGACCTCCTTTCAAAAGAATCGGGATCAGTGGCTTCGGCGCAAGCACTTCTTGCTGGGCCGGGGTTATCAGGCGTGGGCATGCCGGCAGGCTGGTCTGTGGAATGCCCTGGCTATTCACGCAACGAGAGAATTCTCCAAGGCACGATGCATTTGCAGAGCTCCCACTGTCTCCCTATAATTAAGTACTTTTTCTGTTATTTTGCACCATTTCTTGTGTTGGCCAGTGCCTATGAGTGCGCCACGTGGAGGACCCAAACCCAATTTCAGACCAGACAACCGCCCGGGCCAGGTCTTGGTGCTTAGCAAAAACGACCCGAACTGCGCCGGACGTCTCATAAGCTTATCAGACCCATCTCTGCTTGCTCCCATCATCAAAATGCCCCCACTCACCACCAATGTTATGCTGACCGAGTGCGGAAAGTACGAGGTGGAATGGATCTCATACAGAATCACTCTTGCTGCCCGGGCGTTCCCCATGAATCCGACCGAGATGACAAAACAGCAATGGGGCACAGGTCTCGCAATGGAATGCGTACACTCACTGGCTCACTACTAACTCTGAGTTATTCAACTGTTTATTCTTTCCAGTGGGATGCTATGGCAGCCTACAGAATGTTCTGTGCTGGCAAAGCCCTTTCGGCCGCCGAGCCAACCCGGACACCCCCCCAGCTGATCCGGTTTTTCCAGACATCATCATAGAGCTGCTGCGCCATGCAACATGGCAACAGCTCTCCATGAAAATTTCGATGAACGACCCGGACCTGGCAGTCTACCAACGACTAGCCGATCACGTTCCTGATAGTGACGTCGAAATGCCTATGCTCCGAAGATGGTGGGAGTGGCCCGAGGACGCCCAGGATGTGAGGGATGTGGAGGGTCATACCTGGTGGCTGTCTCCTCCCGAATATGTCGTGAGCTTTATGATGTCGTTGACTTATACTATGAGCTTACTGCCCCATAATCGTAGCCACAGCCACTGCGAGCATATGTAGGGGACATCCCCGATATCAACAGCCATCTCAACTCAATCACTGAGGCCACTGTCTCAATGCTTCAAAACTACGACCAGCTAGTTCGGGAGCTCTCGATCGTTACTCACCAGGGTGACTAATGTGCACGGGTCGGCCTGGCTCGAACACAGGATGGAGGCACACGCGGAGCAGGGGGAGATCAATGAGGTTAATGAGATCATGCGTACTCAGAACCAGCAGACTGCTCATGTAAACACACATTTTGGCTACGAAAGTGACTGGCGTATCATTTTGGTAAATCCGAGAGTGTAGGAGTCCCTAGATGCCAGCTGAACGACTCCCGGAAAGTGTCAGTCACAAACTTCAGGTGCATAGCGGCGGGCTGGAAACTGACATTGTTTAGAGCACAAAATGTGAATCATCTTGCAACCACTATTGCAATGGGCAAACCGTGGTAGTTGGGCGGCTCCGCCCCAGTGGTATGGTGCACGCACATACAACGTAACTGGCGCTTCGGATATTCCGGAAGGTGATGAGGCCGCGCGGAAGGACTCGCAAAGCAGGGTAATGAACCGCGCGGCCCACCATGACGGTACTCAACAGATACCGCGCGGCACCATGAACTAAGGACATTCAGCATTCCGCGCAGGACAGCCAATGAAGCATGTTATGCAGCCGTGTGGCTTGGGTCTCCCGGGTCGGCCCACTCTGCGCAGGACATAGGACAGTGTATTCTATACGCCGCTCAGTTCACTATCTCAACACTTTTTGCATTTGTTTCCAGCTAGAAAACCCGCTTCCATGGGTCGGTTGAACCATTGATAATAGCAGAGCCACCTCCCGAACCCACCCGCCCAGCCGACCCACCAGCCGAGGCGGCCCGGGTGAGGTACCCCGACCTCGACCTCGACCCCCTGGATCTAATGAGTGGTATGGTGACCCGAAAAATGAGCAAATGGTCCCTAACTGATAATATACAGAAGCCATTCAGACCTATCAACTCATCTGGACGCTACCAGACAGCAGTTGGAAGCATGTAGAAGCATTTCTACCGTCGGCCGTGTCGGTCGGCCAACCGACAGGTCGGATAATCCAGATGGCGGATACCGCGCGGAACACCTCCCATCTCAGGACAGGCCACCGTGTGGCTCAAAAGGACAGTACACCGTATCTCCCGTGGGGCACCTTTCATGAAGGACTTTTAGCACTCTGCATGGGACACCTTCCAGGGCAATCTGTTGGGCAGCGCAGCTCGGCTGCCCAAGCTTGGCCCATGCCACGCAGGACATCTGACAGCACCATACAAAGGCCGCTCAGTTCACCATCCCAACATTATTCAAGATTGGGTCCCGGCTTCAAAACCTGTTTGCACGGGTTGGTCGAGCCATTCATGCTACCAGAGCCACCTCGCAAGCCCACCCAGTGAACCAAACTGCCAGCTGAGCCGGCCCGGGTGAGGTACCCCGACCCCAACCCCGCGCCCCCTACCTACCTATTCCTCCATTTCGACCTACAGAGCCTCATGAAATGTGTTTACCAGCTCGCCATCATCCCTCACCACTTGTCCAGGCCGTCCGGAGGCATCCAGGTACGTTCCGGCCCACGGGTCACTACCCGGTCCTCCTGCTCTGACCATTTGAACCCCCCATTCCTGCACCCGTCGGCCTTCTAAACCCATTGTGAGAGGTTCGTCATCATTTTCGTCACATGAGAGCCCTATATAGTCAAAATCAAATGGTCCGAAGGCCTAGAACACACCAATACCGCCATAACACGCCCCCCCCCCCCACCCCGGACAATCACCCGAGATTTTGCCCACAGAGCAGTCCACGCGGCTCAACAGGTCGTACCCCGGCCAGACTCCCACGCAGAACACCCTCCACGCTCACCCAGGCCCACCGTGCGGCGCCGTGTGGCATTGCCACTCAATACATTTGCAGTCCGCATGCAACTTAGTGCTGCTGCGAGGTGAGGTGGAGGTCACCTCACGGTGTTGGCTATCAGACCTTGATCACTCCAAGGTACCTTCAAGGTGACCCAGGTCCCGATGGTAGACTCCCTTTCCCGTATATGGGCTCTAAGCGCTAGTGGGCGCTCAGCGCGAGTCAAAGTCTGCTGAGCGCTCACACCGAGCACGACATTCACGATGGGCAACGGCGTATGCCACCTCCCAGAACAGGCCAGGAAGATTGCCGGGATTGGTCTCCTGTTCCGGGCCAGAATACTGTCGTGACATCACCGGAGCGCCGAATAAAAAGGATTCGAACTCCAAAAAGCCCATTAGTCCCAGCTGCTTATCGGCCTTACACAGATTCCGGTGTCATCTCCCAAACTATTCTGGACCAGAGGCTAGGCTACCAATTCCGGCAATTTCCCCGGCCTGTTCAGGAGAGCGGCTTTGGCCATTGCCCGTCGTGATTGAGAGGCGTTCAGGCTTGCCCAAAATGGGGGGTGGGGCGCATTAATAAGGCAGGACTCCAGCCACCTTGACCCACCTCACGGTCACCTTGATCAACTCCAAGGTGGTCGTGAGGTGACATGCCGAGATGCCGTCAAGGTCAAGGTGACCTTGCCTTCAAGGTGACCTCACATTAGGGCCGTTCAGAATTGCCGCTGCCAAACCCGCTGCCGATTCCGCTGCGCTGCCAGCTGCGTGACCCCGAGTGACCCGGAGTGACCCGTGTGATGATAAGTGACCGTACAGCGGTCCGGAGCAGCACCTATGGGCACCTAATTATCGAAAATAGCAAATTTTGGTTTGTGCTTGCTCATTCTCCCTCTCCTTCCCCCACTATGAGCTCAAAGAGAGCCCGGTCTGACTCCATCCCTGCCAGAGATGCTCCTGCTAAGCGACCCCGGGAGAATTACATCGACTGGGGATCCACAAAGCAGCCAAGTGTTCTCCTTTGGGAGCTGATCACACAGCTGGAGAAAACAGAAAACTGCACAGTTATCTTTGGGAAGCGTAAGGGCGAGGTAAGTTCTCTAATCTCTATTGCTAGTCCTGTTATTGACTGATAGTATAGAAGAGCAATGGGGATACTAAGACCACGGCCCATCAACATATTGCTCAAGCCTTGTTCACTGATGTTGCCACTAGCAGCAAAGATCTTGTGACCCTTGGTACCAAGATGAAGAACAAGATTGATAGGTAAAATATATACATATCTGCCTGCTTTGATTGCTAAGACCACTCTGTTCAGTATCAAGAAGATGTATGGCCAGAAAGTCAAACGCATCACCTGCACTGGTGGTGGTGTGCAACCTGAGGAAGATGCCAATGTCGATAGCTCATTGTTTGTGGTCAAGGTCAACACAGGCTCTGATGACAAGCATGAGTACCTCAGATGCTATGTTGGTCCTGATGGTCCAGAGGATGATACCCTAGAGGCTTACAAGAATATCTGGAGTGTGTAATAGTCAATTTATTCACAAAATTCTAAGTATTAATTTTCTGTACAGTTCAGCTGGAGGCCGAGTTTCCTCCCTTCCCTAGGCTGCATGCCTTGCTGTCTACCCGGCCTAATGTGCATCCCCCTGCAGTCACAACTGGCACAGGACCTCAGGGACACAAGACTGTTCACTATCAGCCTCCTGATGGATCACAGGCTCCCCTTCCTTCACAGTCTTCCTCTCAGACTTCAGAGCCTACTACTACCCCTGTGTCCAAGGCTAGGGCTCAGCACACTCCTGCACATCTCTCATCAGAGAAGCTGGAGGCAATTCGCTCTAGAATGAAGCCTGTGTCACGCAGCAGTGGTATTGGTGAAGTTCTGAGAGATATCGGCCAGTATGTATCCTCTTCCCTTTGTGTAGCTAGTCTAAAAGCTGATTATTCTTGAGAAGGTCAGCCAAAGTAGCTGAGGACTCTAACCGCCGCTTGTCAATCAAGGACTTGCGGGAGGAGGTTGAGTCTTTGTGCCGTTATCATCAGACCACAATGGCACAGCTCATGGAGGAGTTTAAGGCTGAACTGATTACCAAAGAGGAGTATCTTCAGCAGAAGGCTGACCAGGTTGCAGAGACTGAGCTATCTACTGCTCAACATACACAGGAAATTGAGAATCTTCAGAAGGGCAATGCTTCTCAATCTGTTGTAAATAACCAGGAGTCTTCACAGAACAAGCCTCCTTCTGGTACTGGATCTTCTCAAGATTGGGATGAGGATCAATATGACTACTAGACTGTTATATTCTTAATATTCTTGGCTTGTCTTATAGTACACCATGTAAAGTAATATCTAAAGTCATAATTGAGCTCTAGCCACTTGATCATCTCGTATATTACTTACAACCAAACTACTGAATAAAACCCATCTTCTTGGCCAGATTAATCTCATCCACAAGTTTCTGACGACGAGCATTGGGATTGACCTCCTCTTCTTCATCCAAAGGTTCATCAGCTTGTCCTTGATCCTCCTCTTCTTCAGGCCTGCCATGAATTGAGTTGAAGTGAACACCAGCGACCCAACCTTCAATGTCGAGGATAGCATTGTGTATGATGATGCAGCAGGAGACCCAGCGGCATGCCCTGGTATGGCTGGCATTGTTGTTGACTTGTATACGCAGGCCTCGTAAGGATTGCCACCGACCCTTCAGGGCACCCATACAATGCTCAGAGCGAACATGAAGTCGAGAGACATACTTGTCAAAGAGAGCATTTTGAGGGCTGAGAGAGGCTGGTTGTTTATGAACAGGAATTGTCTGAGAGTTAACGGTATAGGCAGAGTCAGCCCATGCAAACTCTTTGCCTTTGAAGAACCAGTTTGGATGCTGTGCTGCAGCTGTGTGCTCAAATGCGGTAGAGTCGTGTGCTGAGCCAGTGTTCCCAACAGAGTAGTCCACAATCTGGAGGTTAGATGGGACATTTCCAATCTGTGAATTACTGTGAGTACTAGATATTGCCAAGACAGAGAGAGAGAATGTACCTGAGCATTGAGTCCATAGTTACACTTCCGCGTATAGTATGCATCACCATCAAGTCCAGGCCGGGCATAGAAGACAATGATTGTACCATCATACATCACCCAGCCTTCCCGCCATGATGTCCCTGTAAATCCCAGATGCTCCTCAATCCACCGTTTCTCCATCTCCTTCTCTGCATCTGTTAGTGGGCGCACAAACATATCATGAAGCGACATAATCACCTCCTGACAGCGGTCTGTATAAGCCTCAACAGACCTCTCCGAGCATCCAGCCCTGCGAGCAACATCTTGTACAGATGCACCATTTCCATAGCGTCCCATGCGGTAAAGTGTCACAGCAAGCTGTACATGCACAGGAGCTTGCGGATGCTGAGACTTGTTTTGAAAGACAGAGTGATCTTCAACAAGACCGACAAGGGTGTTGAAGACATGTGGTAAAATACGTAGCATGTTGACAAAGCAATGATGATGCTCAGGCTGTTGAGCATACTCCCATGCTAGGTTGATACCTCCATCCTTGGCAACAGGTGGGCGGGGGTTGAGATAGCGAGTAGTCAGGATAGTGTGGATGGCAGCACAGCCATTCTCAACACGTGACAGGAGTTCTGTGGCAGATTCAGGGGGAAGCAGGGATAGCTGAATAGCTGAGAGGCTTAGGTAAGCCTCAATGAGCTCTTCCCGGAGGGTCTGGGACGGCATATGGGCAAGAGAGGAGGAAGGAAAGCAAATTCATTTGCCAGCAAAGCAATATGTACAACGGGCAAGCAAAGGGCGCTCGAAACAGTGACATTATGTAAGTGGGCGCTGGCGCTAAGTGACATTTGGCAGTGCAGCGGAATCGGCAGCGGGTTTGGCAGCGGCAATTCTGAACGGCCCTATTGCGGCAGCACTAGTGCAACTACATATAGTATATTCCTATTGAATCGAGTGTGTATTTAAGTTTGCGATCATGCTACCGGCTGTGCTTTTAGGCACTCTCGCTGCAGCTGTCACATACGCACTATGGATTTGTGTCGCTCGCAGTGTTTATACTTCACCGTTACTCCGTCTCCGGGGGCCCCTCAGATACGGACGGTGCTTCACCACTCGGGTTCAGACTCCGCCCACTCGTCAGCACAGCCACTATGCGCGGGCGGCTGTGTGCCTCTCAGCCGCACGCCGCACAAGGAAGTCGCGCACTCGACTCGCCTCTATACCTGTGCTTACTGACATCCCGTCCTTTGTGGAGCCGGCCTTGCGCGTGTTGGAAGAGTGGACTCCTGGGTGAGGACTGAGGCTTGATGGAAGTCGTGGTGCAGCTTCATTGGACCCCGGCACGTATCCGGCCATGCCTGGCACTGGGACTGGCCAGCCAAGCTCTCTCTGACAACCAGTGGTACAGGCCATCCTGGTATGACCATCACAACACACAACTTCTGAACGCACTCGGCGCCGGCGAGGAGTCAGTAGTAAGGACCGGTTTGAGCGCCATCATTGGGCCTCAGTTCAGCAAGTACGGAGCTGTCTGTTCAGTTCCTGTCATAGGTTCACTATCTTTCCCTTTCTACCACCCGGTACTCACCCTCAACTCTGTCACATAACGTGTGCTACTCATTTATGAGTCCAGCGCTCAGCCTAGAGATCCCACAACAGCCCAATCGTACCCCGGGCCGTGCGCCTTAGACGGTTCCGTACTGATCCCGTCGCCGACTCCGATTGACAGAGTCCAAGTTAGACTCTGTCAATCGGAGTCGGATGTTCACAGGAGACTGTGCAAGATAGGAGGAGGAGGCCTATATGAAAGGTGAGATGGGAATATTCTGGCGATGCAGTGCGCTTCTTGCTGTTTGACGGGACCCTGGACAAACTTAGAGCAGCCAGCATCGGGTGCCCATTGAATCGGGTCGCCGCGTCTGTAAGTTTGTCAGCTATCGGTCCATCAGTGTAGGTTACGAAGCGACTCTCAGACGATGAGACGTCAAGACCACCTAAGGTTCATCTGATCGCGCTTCAGGAGACAGTTGGGATCACATCTTGCCAACATGGGAGTCCATCTTCGTCTTCTCTATGTGGACACTGTTCGGACAAGATACACAGAGGTTTCCCATGTCCTCCAGGTTTGCGCTAAGGCTATATAGGAGAGCTTCTCCCTCGTCCTTCCTACTCCAAACTCTCCAATGGCGACAGATATCATAATGAGCCAGGCTGCTGTGGCGTCTCCCTTGTCATCGCTCATCTCGCCTCTCATTCAAGGTCTGGGTTCGTGGACTATTGGGACGTTCATTGGTGCCATGTAAGTGCAGTAATTGTCTGTGAAATGAAGTCTTACGTTCTCCGTAGCCTCGAAGGGGCTTTACTCCAGCAAACTGTGCAGTACTTTCGGCTTTATTCCCAGGATCCGCTCTATCTCAAAGCATGGGTAGGAAGACATTGTATTTGTTGGTGTTAGATCTCGTTCACTGATCCGACCCCGCTTCCAGGTCATCATCGTAGTGTAAGCCTGAGGGTCGAGTCTCTCGACATATCACTCACTACCGTCGTTCTGACCGCTATCGATGCCAGTGTCCTGCAGACCATTTCAACGGCGTTCACGATGCATACAAGGTACGAACATGCTTGAAAAATCACTAGCTCAACGTTGACATCATGGTCATTGTGCAGCTATTTCTACACAATTCTCAACTACGGAAACCCTCTCGTCGTCTTGAAGGGCGCTGTAATGTGAGCATCTGCTAGTTTTTTTTTTACTCTGCTCTCAGCTCTGGGCTGACTCTGGCACACACAGTACGGCAAAGGTGAGCTCATAGCATGATGCAATGGTAATCCCATTCTCAACTAGTCTATCGTTCTTCGGATTTATAGCTACAGCCTATCATCGGGGTAAGCCAACCAAAATGGTACTATGTCCTATGTCTTCTATGTCGCTCATATGGAGACCATAGCCCATCGGAGAGCTTCTCGTAGAGATGTAAGTAACCATTCTATTCATTCAGTCTCCGAAAGACGAAAAGCCATTACCAGGTTTTTCGTGCGTCGGGTCATTCTGGGTGAGGAGCAGTTCATAAATATCACCCGCCGTGTTTTGACCTCGTGTTGTAGTGGGACGGCAGTACCGGATATTCGCTGTGCTTCCGGTAAGTGCCAAGGACGTACTATTTTCTGTATTGTCCTCAAACCTTGCTATAGGTTCTGCTTATTCTCGCCTCCACCGGTAAGCAACAGGCTGTGTAAGCGGGTTAGCTATTCCACTAACTAACACAAATACGTCAGCATTCTACTTTGGCAAGTATCAATGAACCGTGCTGATGTGGGTAACGCGCGCGACTAATACTTTGCAATACCATAGCCCTTTCAGCGCAAGCGTACGTATCGCTTCGGTTACAATTATAGATGTCAGCGACTGATGTACTTTTGCTGCAGCTTCATGATCAACGATCTTGACAAGTCACTGAACTTCGGAGGCGTGAGTGAGCAGCTCAACTATGCAAAGCGCCATTGACCAGTCTCATACCTGCATAGTGGCTCGCAACGACAGGCTCATCCCTTATGCTTGCCGCTGATGTGCAGCTGACAACGGTCCTGATCTATGCATTGCATACGAGCCGAACAGGAATCACTCGGTATGTCTAATCCTTTCGATTGCAATGCATTAGCTTATGTTCATGGTCAAACAAGCACAAACTCGATGATCGACATCCTCATCATGTACACGATCAGCTCAGGTATTGGATTCGTTTGATCTAGAGCCAGAGAACGTGCCGCTGACATGACTCAGGGTTCCTCATTTGGTATGTCATAGTTCACAGCCTGCCGATCGCGACAATAGCAGTAACGAAGCATCTTGAAGTCTGTTCAATATTTGTGCCATTGCCCTCGTGAGTCATCGTCTTGATGCCATGCGGCTCCCACAGCCTTTTCTTATCTCGAGTGCGCTCAGTCAGCAGCGCTGCCCACCAGTGTAATCTTCACCACTTTCTTGATTATTGGCCAACAAAGTAAGCCCTTCAATCCGTACACTCTTCCACACCCCACTGATTCACGCATGTGTCAGTTTACAGTCTGTCATTCGTGACTGCGTGAGTACAGAAGAGTGCTCGCAACCGAATGTTCTCTCATAGTGGAGACAGGCTCAACACAAGGCGATTCGTCGCTGAGCGTGGAGGCGCTGATAGCCTAGGAGTCAGCGAGATTAAGGCTAAGAGGAGGAGTCGGAAACAAGCATCGGGGACGGCTGTTGGCGAGGTTGAACTTGCTTCTGTGAGTGTCGCATTCCTCCCAGGCAGGATGAGAGTGCAATAACTGACAAACCTGTCGATTAGATGGCTTTCGCTGTCGGTCAGAGTGAGACACAGCTCGGCGGAGACTCAGAAGTGAAGGCTACCCAAACGTTCCCCGAAGGCTCTGGGTTCCGTTAGGTGAACAAATCTCGGTGAATCAACTCGCAGACAGAGCTTTCTTGCCTCACCCCGTGGTAGCTTCATGATGATCCAATCGCTCGTTTTCGTGCCTTTGTAAACTCGCTCTCTGGTCCTAGCTCCGCGCATCTATACGAATATTTATTCATGAACACGCCCCAATGGACATCGACACGACCATGTTCCGGTAGGCGTCCCTGACTGCGGGTCTGATATGCCGATGGAGTACCCTGTGGCAACAGAAGCGTATCGTATGATTGGGCGTATATCGTAAGGCCGACGGATGATAGCTGAGCAATCGGGACCCGAGGCTCTGCTCATAGATTCAAGACGTCATAAACGTTGTCCAAATATAGTCGCGGTCGCCGAATCTGAGATATCATAGCAAATGACCATGATGTATCAGCTACCACAGAAAGGAAGGGTACCGTACTTCCGAGCACGCTCTGATGCTAGTGCAAGGGCCGGTTCCAAGTTTGGAAACAATACTTTCACAAGGTCGGGCATGACGCTCGAGGAGGAAGCATGATATACGACGCCACAAAGTAGGCATCCATATCACAGTGGCGCCGCTGCCATTTGTATAACTGATTCCTGCCTTCACAGAAACGGCTTCGTTTGACGTGTTCATGAGACAATCAGTACTGGTTGCAAAGCCTGATACAATATTAGATCACTCGAATACACGCGGGACCCAGTACTAGCACCCCTTCAATCAACCGTATATGGGAGAAATACGAGCCATAGCAAGCCAGATCTGCGCATATTCGCCGCAAGTCAGATCAAGGAAGAACCTGAAGATTGCTCGAGAGATAATGGTGGAACTCACGTTATACAGCAGATATGATGTCTTATCACACTGCGCCGAGCGCAGAAAATAGAACCGTGCTCCTACCAGGCCGCCCATCACAAATAGCGTCCACCGGATGAAGTGGGGGAGATGTAGACTCATGCATAGCACAAGTGACCATGAAATCAAGCCTACTGGCATTGAGATGCGCCCAAGCCGGGGCATCACAATCGGGATTGTACGCCGCTTCTCCTCCCGGTCTCCGACCTCGTCTTGGAAGTCCTGGGCGTGTATCGTCGTCAGAACTATTCCGATGCTTGTGTAGTGCGCCACCAGAGCGGCTGTTGACATTCCAGACTCCGGGGCTGAAGCAGAAACACAAGGCCACTGCTCAGCAGATGAGAGATGTGCTGAACGGCGCGGCCTACCTTCTTGGGCTATACTCGTTGCTCCGGCATCAAAGACGGCGTATCCAATCGCATTCAGCACGTTCCGTGTGAACCAGTGCGAGTCCAATTTCATTTCGTTGTGGAGGAGAATGCCTATGGCAAGGACAACCCCAATGGAACACACTCCGTCGGCGATAGAAAGAAGCAAGCACAGTGGCAGGAGAAACCATCGAAGCATGACCGCGTGCTGCACAGCGAGCCGCCCAGCAGGCAGTGGCCTCCAGGGTTTGTTGCGAGCATCCTCCAGGGGTGACAGGGTTTGATTTGAGACGCAGAACTGTAGAAGATGCGCCCATGTCCAGAAGAACGCGCGCAGGAAGGAGGTCGGAGACATGCACGATACGGTGCACCATGCGAAAAGGGTCTACACCGAATTGTGTTCAGCAACTATCCCACAATATCCACCTGCGGACGGGTCGTAGCGCACTCACGATCGGAAACAGGATGGTCTTCATGTCAGATCTCGTGAACAGGTACAGCGTGTATGCGTGATAGCGGACCGCATGGGAGAACGCGTGAAGGCTGGGCTCAGGGCTGGGATCGTGCTTCATGTGTGCCAGTAGCGGATGCATGCGGCGGCTAGTTCGGGAGTGGGGTGCTTCGGGTGATGCTGCTTTTCTAACGTTGTCAACTCTTATTTATGTCCACGGCTTGCGGCTTACGGGATCAGTCCCATTGGTGCACTCATCCGACGCCGACAGGCGAGTTAACTGAGGTGATAAGCGTTGAGATTCTACTAGGAGCACCAGAACATGTACATCCGTTGACCTGCACCAAGACCAAAACCGTCATAGACATGTCCAAACATGAGTATTGAGCTACAACAGCAGCGGCAGCAGGAGCCCCCTCTGGTGGCCTGCGGGTCGAGCCCAGTTCTGTAGTCACCCGCGGAGGCGTCATGGGATGCTGCGGTCGACCCTGCAAGGCTCAGTGTCATCTGTGCCAGGTCCTCAACGGCGCTCCGAGGGCGGTAGGAGAGAAGGCGAGAGAGATGCCGCCGAGAATGCAGACGCGCAGCGTGTGTAGGTCATCCGACAGAAGCACATGGGCCATCTTCACCAATGCTCGGGTCCATGATAGAATGGGTGAGCATGTGCATGAACTCCGAGACAGGGTGGGACGTACGCGGGACTGACTTTGAGCGGCAATGCTCCCTGAGGCCTAAGGCTCGTGTCTCCATCGTGATGGTGATAGCTTTGTTAGCGCGAATGGGCGCGCATGTCTGGCTTGAGCAAAGATTTCAATCAGGCAAGTCGAAGATGGAAGCGATAGGTACGAGGGCGCCACAATTGTCACCCACCGACATCTTCGCGGGGCCAGGTGGACTTTGAGGGACAACGTGAGGGAATTTACAAGCCGGTGGTACACAGAGCAAGTACCTGCGGAGACACACCTCATGCTTCATGACAGAGAATTCCCGACAACCATCGGGAGAACCCTCGTACTAATCGGCTACGGCCCACTCGGGAAGACCTGCAAATACTTGGTACGGCGGTGTCCAGGGTTCTGCTTGCGAGAAATGAGGCCTGGGGACGTCGACGGGAAGACGTAAGGATGGACATAGTTCGGCGCAGACGAGATCCTTGACTAGGAAATGGAGATATAGAAATACTTGGACCTGGATGGACTCCGAGTTACGATCACTGTCACTGTCACTGTCACTGTCAGCCCGGAGACGGCCCGGCCCGTCAACACCGATCCTCGAACCCTGGCCAGTGGCTTCACTCGCTCGTCTCCCGCAGTCGTCCCCGGCCTCACCTCCACCCCCCAGATTCCCCCCACCAACGATACCTCACTCCTCCGCATTTACTTCCCCTGTGTCGCTGTCCGTCTGGAGCATGTACGCTGTCTCCATACTCATATGCACGTTCACCCTTGGTGTCTACTATGCCGCCAAAAGGCTCGTCGGACTTTATACATCTCCCCTGCTACTCCTCTCCGGTCCTCCTGGCGCTTCAGTTCTGTACGGACACGCCATGTTGACAGCGAGGGTCACCGACCCTAAGATATACAGCGAGTGGGTGGAGAAGTATGGAAATAGCATACTAACTCGTTGGTTTGCGATGGTATGTCGGTTGCTCTTCATACGTGTTCCAGAATTTCACCTCCTCATCTCGGGGCAGCTTCCTTGTTTGTGGACCGTCGACCCACGAGCTTTGGGCCACATTCTCAATCACTCAGACAAGTATTGCAAACCCTTGGAGGGCCGCCGGCAGGCCGCAAGAATCATGGGTCAGAGTACGTCTGTCAGTCAAACCCTTCACTCGAATGAACGTCACAGTCCGTTGCTATCCTCTACAGGTGTGCTTGTTTCACATGGTAAGACTCCTTCCTCTCTTACCACCTAGATTGATCCTCAGCGATTTCATACTGGATTATGCTAGGCGATCAACACAGGAAGCATGTGAGTAGTACTCGGTCCTCACATCAGATTGCATTTTATTTACGTCTTGCCTTCAGCGTAGAATCATGGTAAGTGCATCGCGACTTCGATGACCAGGATGTACTTACACCACCTTCTATATCAGAACCCGGCCTTTGGCCCATCTCAAATACGGGAGCTTACTGCCATCTTCTTCCAAAAAGCCACACAGGTGTGTAGTTGTAACGTGTGATAGAATCTTCTTGGACTCAAACAGTCTTAGCTTTGTGATCTGTGGTTTGCGGCGGCGATGTCGGAGGGCGGCTGCTTGCACACTAACGTGTCCGAAGGTCTCAGCAAAGTGACGCTGGATATCATCGGTCTTGCCGGTAAGCGACTTCATGCAGTGCTTGCATACCGCAGCTATTAAGGACATCACAGGGTTCGATTACAATCTGGACGCCATAAACCCTCGTGGCACTCCAAACGAGCTCAGTGACGCATTCCGTAAATTGTTTAAGAAACCTCCCACCATGTCAGTCTATCGCATCATCAAGGACTTCATACCGATGTTGGACATTTTCGTGAGTACTGGTAGAACCCGGATGGATCATTGTCTAATGCTGATGCCAGTCTAGCAAGACGAGCGTACAAAGATGCTTGAAGAGGCCAAAATCGTCATGCATCGCATTAGCTTGAAGCTCGTGAAGGAGAAGAAAGACTCAATACTCAACGCCGCGGCTGATGGCGCAGGCGTGGGCAAACATGACGTACACGGACGTGATCTGCTGACGCTACTCATCAAGGCAAACATGGCCACCGACGTCCATGATGATGAACGACTGTCAGATGAAGAGGTGTTCGCTCGTGAGTGAGCCTGGACGTCGCTCTTGCACTACTGCTTATGCATGAACTACCAGAGATACCCACGTAAGAGAACCCTACAAGTCAACTTCCCCCAGGCTGAGTTCAGGTTTTGTTACTAGGTTTCTTGCTGCTGGGCATGAGACTACCAGCACCGCCGCAGCGTGGTGTCTGTACTCACTGTGCTGTTCGCCAAGGGTGCAGCGGAAATTACGTGAGGAGCTTCTGACCGTCGAGACCGACGTGCCAGACATGGACGAGCTCGGGGCTCTGCCTTATCTTGATTGTGTTGTACGGGAGACATTGCGCCTTCATGCGCCGGTTCCGCTAACAATACGGGTTGCAACTGAGGACGATGTTATTCCGATTAGCGAACCGTTCAGGGACCGCAATGGAAAGCTACAGCATGAAATCCGGTATGTTGTACTTGGTTCATCTGATCCATCGAGATGCGACTCGCTCATGAACGCTCATGCACTCTAGCATTGCGAAAGGCAACCGGATTATTGTCCCTATCCTGGCTTTGCATCATCTGACATCAATTTGGGGTGAAGACTCGTCTGATTTCCGGTACTGCTCATTTGCGACCCCCGACGGAATTTACGCTCACGCCCATTGTAGACCTGAACGGTGGGAGAATATCCCTGAAGCAACGTCTAGCATACCTGGAATTTGGGGACGCCTGCTCACCTTCCTCGGTGGCGCGCACGCATGCATTGGATACAGGTTCTCCCTCATCGAGTATGCACTCGCCTTCCAAGGGCATGCATCTCTACTAAACCCTTTGTGTTTCAGGCTGAAGGCTCTTATGTTCACGTTCGTTCGTGCCTTCGAGTTTGAGTTGGCTGTGCCTGCTGAGGACATAGTGCCATTTGGCACGCTAGTGGCACGGCCGACCCTACGTGGTGAGACCGAGAAGGGTGCACAGATCCCCATGCTCATCCGACCCTATGCGGGCTGAGCCGCAATCCCGGACCACTGGATGGTCTATCTGTCGCTATCCGCTTTGTGTTTCGGTTCCGTTGCTTGTTGCAAACGCATTTGACCTTCGGACTTGTGTGTGTTGTATGTATGTTGCAATCTCCTTTTGCTCGCTATCGTGTTATGCTCGCTGCAAATAGATATATCCCAGATCCGTGACGTTCGTCTGAATAATACAGGTTCTTGGCTTGGATGTGTAACGTTGGGATCTTCGGTGCTGTCTCTTGAATTCCGGTAATGCTATAAAGCTCCTGTTCAGCTGTGTCGCTTCAAGTTTCAACTAGTACCACTGAAGGTCAACATCGGATGAAGATATCTTGTATCGGTGATGCGCACCGGTGAGCGGTGAGCGGGAATCACATTGGACAATGATTTTCCTACCTTCTGTTAGATCTGTACGCAAACCGTGCTGCTACAAAAACTCGAAAAGGTGAGTGACCTAGTGAGCCTCGACATACCCACGGTCCGAGTCGTTCTCACATAACTTCTGCTAGGCCGCTGACCAGGACCCGACGTATGGAAAGGCATGGGCCAGATTCGGGAAGCCAAGCAATGTCTGTTAAGCTCAGTCGCTCCATCGAGTTCATGAACTCACATCCTCTCAGGAAGTCGGCTCGTTCGGGGTCAGAATCAACGCATGGAAGGCAGCGCTTGACAACTCTGCCATCGACAACGCTCGCCGCCCTATGGGAGACGCAGCTCAAGGCACAATATAGGAACAGCGTGAAGGCGGTCTGGAAGCTGCTTAGAGCCGGACGACAGCGTCACTGTGCCACGTCGAGCGCGACACGACCGCCGGCAGGTGCACAATGACGGAGATAGTGCGCGACGTGATGCATTGTCCGTCCTGGATCCGTGCCTCAGCGCTGCTCAACTTCTTCCTTCTCTCTCCTCCTCTTCCTTTCCTTCCTTGCTCGAACTCGCTTTTCGGCACTTCAATACATTATCGCCTCGCTCGCAGACTCTTACGTAGAAGGTTCGACACGATAACGTTGGGCAAGTCGCGTCTGATAAGCACTACTCACTTCAGACCCCAACTCACCTGACCCCCACACGAGTTTCGCAAGACCAGGACCTGACCGAGCCCGTACTATCTCCTCTCCAGTCCTCCTGTCGTTCTTGCATGTCTACTCGGGATCGCGATCCACGATCGTCTAAATATCAGAGTTCCCATCGAGCGTTTTCACCTCAGTCTTCTCCCTCTCTCGGAATAGTCATTCATTCCTTCGACGGGTGATATCTATCGTCTTTCCACGCCGGCCGGCTTTGATTCTCAACTTTTGGCCTCCGATTTGCTCCTACTCGCTCGATACGCGTCCTCCCCTCTCGTCGGTCATGTTCCACCGTGACTCTCAGAACAAGCGCAGGTCTACTAGAGTCACTGGCGGTTCGTCGCATCAGGAATGCAATTCATATGTAATATGTTTTTCTACTCGCCCTTGTACAATGTGTGGGCAATCGCGGTTCGGGAAGCCACGCTCCTTGGCCCGGGGTACATAGGGACAAATTATAGCTCGTCAGTCAGCATGCGCATATGAACGTCAACCAAGAGCGGTCCTGAGAGCGAGGAAGTGAACGCTTCCGCCAGTGCAGGCTCTTGGTACTTCATGCCGTGTACGCCATTCTTGGCGGGGGAAAAGTCAAAGAACGGAAGTATACCGGCCATGCACGCAATGAACTCGTAAGTGACTAGTTGTGCTGCAGGGCTGTCGCGACAATGTCAGAACAGTCGACAAGCTTGTGCCTCGACTGTACGTACCAAAGCCTTGGTCCTGCGCCAAAGCCATTGAATTTGAGACTGTTGGGTCTCACAAAGCGACCATCAGCATCGAGATGGCGTCCGGGATCGAACATATTTGCGGTTGGTCCCCAAACCTGCAGGGAGACCTGACTATGTGCATTGAACGTTGATTCCAAACTGCACATACCTCTTTGCTTCTCATCATGTGGTAGTCCGACCAGAAAACATACTCTCCCCGTTCTATCTTCACTTCCTCCAAGCCATGTTCGGGAAGAGCGGGCAAGACGTCATCAACGAGTGCCAAACGTGCATTCTTTGGCAGCCCTGGCCAGAGGCGCACTGTCTCATAGAACACCGCAAGATGTACATTATAGTTCTGGGAGAGCATGTTAGCAGAGCGAGGGCCTATCCAACCGGAGGCACTCACGGCAAGATCAGCGTATTCCATCTCCGACCCAGCCTTCCGGTGACTGAGGGCCTCCTCTCTCATACGGGCCAGCCAGTGCGGAGAGTTCATGAGCGCATGCAGAGACCATGCGAGAGCATTCTGCGTATTATCTCGGCCAGCAAACAGCAGAGTCACCAAGATGTCTCGGATGAGGATCGGGTCATCAAAAGCAGGGTCCACGAGGAGCGCCGATAAGAAGTCGCCATGGGCATGATGTTTAGTCGCACCGTTGTCCACCGTCAGCCCCTCTGCCCTTCGTGAACGGATGATAGTGTCCACAAGCTGTCGTACATGTCGGCGAGCGCGCTCGAAGCGGAAACGATCCCCGGTGATCTTGAAAGTGTATGAGATCGCTTGTCGTAATGTGGGACTTCAGGCATTGCATAACTCACCAGTTCTGTAACCCTCCAGAAAGGATTGAACAACCGTCTGGGTTCTCATATTATTATGAGGTGTGAGTGCGGAGCATCTACTCAACTTACTTTCCAGACATTTGATTGAGCACCTGGAGAGAGTCACGGAGAGAGTCAGGTCTTTCCATGCACTCAATGTCCGGTTCGAGCACGGTGGTCTGGATATCCATCGCCGAGCGAGTGAATATCGCGATTGCAATGCGTCCTGCAAGGTCTACGCCCACGATTTGTGAGTGCGCTAGACGAAGAGCAGCCTCCGCGTGTATCTCACCGTTCCAGTCTACCGGTACTCCTTTCTTACTTGCGCTAAGGAGAAGAGATCGAGCAATTGGGACAATCTATGCGTTGTCAAGTCAGTAAGGACAAGCGTGCAGCGAACGGACAAATACATACTTCATTCATCGCGTGCGACACATGAGTAGTGAAAGCCTTGACAGTGAAAATAGGACTGCAAGGATCGAGTTACGAGTGCGTCCCAATACGAGGCTATCATTATGCATGAGACGGCTTACAAAATGGATTTGCGGGCTAGTCGCCACTGAGCTCCCTCTGACGAGACCGGAGCTCGACCGCCCGGAAACTCAGTGAATATGGCGACCGCAATCGGACCACGAGAGTACGTCTTGTTATCATCTGTGAACGAGATTAGCATCAGCGTCGGTACGAACAGAGATTGACTCGAGTGACAGTGTCTGTTTACTTTGCTTGATGTATGCAAGCCACTCGGGTCTATTGATGAGGATCCCTCTGCCCCACGGCGGGAGAGTAAAAGTGCAGACTGGGCCGTACATGTCCAAGAGGTATTTGAACCAGTCGAGGACCCTCTCACGCCAAGTCGCTCCTTGAAGGAGATTTCCTATGACGGGATAACCTTTGGGTCCAGGTAAATCTGTGCGTGGAGCTGTAGTAACATAGCGGTCAGGATACGCGATGCAAAGAAGGACGGTTGAAAGTGACAGCATGGCGAGAGCAAGAGTCGCAGGCTCCATGGTCGCTATGACCGACATGGCGTGCAGGCGGCGTGACACAACAGTTGAGACGATAAGTGCACTGATTATATCCATACATCCTGAGAACATCAGCTCGATGGGAACGCA
This sequence comes from Coriolopsis trogii, assembly GCA_020543525.1. NCBI lineage: Eukaryota > Fungi > Basidiomycota > Agaricomycetes > Polyporales > Polyporaceae > Coriolopsis > Coriolopsis trogii. Next base: position 1,451,437 of record JAHYIO010000004.1, read on the forward strand.
ATCGGATTTGTGGGTGGCTTGGTCGGTGAGAGGCCAAAGGATATCGCATGACAGCTTCATGGCAGACCCCAGGACACCCTACCGTCAGATATCTACTATCAGGGCAGATTTGCTCATAAGGCATCACGCGCGGATGGAGGAGGCGATGAGTCCTGCGGCGCCCGTAGAGCCCATACTACCACCCAGCGGTGCTTCGAACCCTGAGCGTACTCCCAAGAAGCAGACAGAAACATATGGCAGCCCGGGACCCTGCAACTCACCGATTGCAATCTCCGCAGAGGTCGAACATCACGAAGACAGCGAGGTTCGAATTCGTTGATTGATATCGAACGGAGTGCACAATCACTCTACAGAGCAGATCAGATAGGGTGCGGTCCAGTGCTCGGAGTTGGCACCTAGGGGGCGGCGTTCAACGTTCAAAAACGCTCAGCATCGGCCGCTGAGGAAATGCGAGGCACGCGGGCACGAAGCGCGCATTCACAGATTGAGAGGTCGGATGATTGTGGGATGATGATCGAAAGGCACAAAGCAGTTATGGATTTCGATAGAGTATTATATACACCAGAATAGGAGACCAATATCGGCAATATCGCCGACCTGTCCAACTGGGTGATTTTCCGCCATTGCCCGTCGCGCAAGAGATGTCTGAACAAAATGTAGCTGTCACTGCGAGTTGAACCGTTTGTCAGGTAAAGGTACAGAAAGTGCATTACTAGGCGAAGTACGCAATTTTTGCCCGGAGTTTGGGCGGTAAGCTAGCCTTACACTCCCCATAAGAGGTTTGTAAGTCATATTATCACAATTATCTACGTTTGCTTGGCCTCCATGCTTTTCGAGTCCGTTGACCATGATGATGTCTTTGGGCCACCAGAGGCCCCTTACTAGTACCGCCAGCTGGAGGGGAGCGAGGCGCCCCTTATACTTACATGTATTCCTGGGCCTTGTATGCAACAAACCGAGGCTTTCATGAATACATTGATACCGCGAGACAATTGGCGTACAGAACAGATACGACATCGGCGGGGCGCGGGCAGCCCTTTTCAAGTTGCAGTGAGCACGGATACCGAGTGTGACACCCTGCTGGACAGCTCGCTGCACCCATACCACTATCCGACTGGTTACTGGACATTACTTCTCGCGATGGGGACTGCCAGTGATAATTTTGACCCTTGGCAGCCTTCCGTGGAGATGCCGCTCTCCCAGTCCTTCGTGCTCTAACGCGTCCGTCCAAGTCCTCAGCAGTCTTCTGCTTCACATGTGCCACTGCTTCGATTCGGACCTCTAACGCGCTTTGACCTATTCTGTCTTGCTCCGTGGGTACAATCAGACCACCCTAGTATGTCAGTCACCTTCGCATTTCCGATGTCGTTTATCTATTCGGGACGCTGGCAGATATCCGCGCTCGTGGTGACAATCGTGGCGGGTCCTCCAAATGAAGGGGCAATCAAGCACTTCTGCAGTGATACCCCTTTTCCGAACCATTGCAACGGGAATGTCGATGCGGTTACCATCCGCAACTCAGCTGAGATTCATGTCTGCTGTCTCGCATTTGATTTCAAGAGTAATACACAGCCTTCAAGTTGCCGCCCACGAATTAACACAAGTGGAAGAACTTGCTTGATATATACCCATTCCCACCTCTCCGGCTGTGATATATGATACATCTTGCCTACAGACACATCATCACCCCCAAATTGCTTCCATGACATCGCTCAAGACCACCCTCGCCCCCTACCTGCAAGATTTTCAGAATGACCTCCTACTTCAAGTTACATCATCCGTCCCCCTCCTCACCGAGATTGTACAGTACTACATCTCGAAACCCTCCAAACGCCTTCGACCATGCCTCATTCTCCTTATGTGTCAAGCCACCAACGGACTCGGTTCCGAGTGGCACGATCGGTCCAGAGGGAACCTCTTAACCTGTAGGTTCTCAATGCCTGTTCTCGCATCCTTGCTTGCACTGATCGGCGCCGCATCTCGGGCCATGATACAGCGGACAGGACCAACGTACTCAGCGTCGTCCTGCCCACGCAGGTCTCCCTTGCGCAGATTATAGAGATTGTACACGTCGCATCAGTGAGTCTCTCATCTAAGTACTTCCGTTATGGAAGGCCTGACCAGTGCTCTACCCACGCACAGCTGCTACACGACGACGTTCTGGACAATGCAGAAACTCGTCGTGGTGCTCCTTCTGCCCCGATGATGTTTGGCGCAAACCATTCCATTCTCGGCGGCGACTATCTCCTTGGGAGAGTGCTCGGCCTTGCAGCGAACCTCAACTCGATTGAGGCATTGGCGTACGTCTCGAGAATCATTTGCAGCCTTGTGGAAGGCGAAGTGATACAAGCCAACGGCGGAATGGTGGTTGCAAATCACATTGAGCTTCCTCAAGTGGGGGTGCTTGGGGCCCTCCCGGACGACGCTCTGCTCACTAGTCTGTGGAACGACTACTTGACAAAGACTTACATGAAGACTGCCAGTCTCTTTTCACAGGCACTTCAATGCGCGGTTATCCTTGGTGGGGCTGTTGAGCAGGACTACCTGAGAGATGTCGCAGCAATATACGGCGGGTGTCTCGGAATGGCGTATCAGGTTTGTGTCTCGAGGTTAGATGCTGCTGCGCGGTCTCTCACACTCTCCTAACACAGCTCATTGACGACTTACTGGATTTCGAAGGTGACGCATCGTCACTAGGGAAACCCGCTCATGCAGACCTTCGATCTGGTCTGGTGACAGCCCCTGTGTTCTTCGCGCTGCAGGAGGATGACAGTGTCCGTCCCATGGTGCTCCGTCGATTCACACAGCCAGGAGATGTAGAAAAGGCAAGGTAATTCAGGGTTAAGATTGTTCCACGCACTCATCTTGAGAATTTCAAGGTCTCCGAATGTGTATGCAAGACGCAGGCGCTCATAAGGACACGAGCATTCGCAGAGAGTTATGCGAGACGTGCTCGAGAGTCGCTCTCTGTACTTCCACCGAGTGCGGCCAGGCGGGCGTTGGAAGACCTCACGGCTGCAATTTTGGCTCGACAGAGTTAAACCATAGTGCCGGTATGAGTGCAGCCGGGAATTCTTTGCTATAGTTGTGTGATGTATTGGTCCGCTCTGATTACTTCTCCACGTTCTTCTGTGATATCATTATGTATAGTATGGCGTGTACGTCAAATCAAACTATATGACACTACAGCTCGGATGTGGCACCAGTGGTTCGAAATGAAGTTCGGCTTAGTGCGCGTCTAGAGCATTGAACGAACAGATATTGTTGCCCATGAACCAGTGAAATTGGCGAGTGGGGACGGAGAAGCATGACAAGTCGTTTGGGGAGGAGAACGGATAATGGAGTTGTTGCACTGGGTGAAATGCCGAGATTATGAGTTTGAGATGAGATGGTCTGACAATGTTGACGTCTGTCCCCCGACATGCGTTGAACCGTGCGCTCATGCACCTCCTGCACGGTCCGAAGACGAACGACCCCGGGCAATACTCAGACGCGGACGTGGTCGCCGCCATACAGCCTGCTCCCTACTCGGAGGCGGGTCAACGGACTGGCAGACCCCGCTTGACTGCGCGTGCCAGTGGCAGTGGCTTTCACGAGGGACGGACGTCTCCATATTTGGGCCTTCCAAGATCGGCTGGGGGTTCTGCGCCATCCGTACACGGGCGTGGCAGATAACTGCGAGGGCGCAGAGCGAAAGTGCGACGGTGCAGTTGGACTCGAATTGGACCACCTGTGAATTCAACCGCAAGGTCAGCAACTGTTGTATATGAGAGTATGTCGCGCATATTCGGGAAGGAGTGAACAATTGCTCGCAGTCGCGCACTCCCTACCGACTTGAACCCCAAGAGCAGGGACGTCGGGCATGGACGGTCCGCAGCTGGTCGTCATCATGGTCATGGATCATGGACAATATTGATTACACGGATCATGCAGTCATGTACACGGACAACACATAGATAAGGTGAGCTTTGGCTCGCATCGCGCTCAGGAAGTAGGACCTTGTTTATACCCTCGCCCGCAACGACGTATGTGTCAGGTCTCGCGCAGAGCTGAAGAAATACAAAATGTATTCATCTTGACTTATCCCGGACTGCGCTGATGCTGCCGGTGTCAGAGCGGCGGGTGGGGCAGGTGCAGATATCGACATGCATGCCATCTTCTGTCCTGACGGACGGAAGTTCGAGTTCTGTAAGTCTTGGTGGCCACGATAGCGGCGGCGAAGGAAAGCTATACCCGTGCATGACATCGTTCAATGGAGTCGAGAGGAGCGAATCATGGGCGATATGGATCTAGTCGTGGTGGGATTGTTGAGAGCAGGCGTGGTGACGGGATGATGAGCAGAGGAGGATACGGGGGACCCCAGTCGGCATCTGCGAGAAGCTGTAGTCAGCGAACAGTCATGCCGATAGAGTTATATCTCTGCGCGAATGCGTTTACGGATCGTGTCCTCGTGACCCCGTCTCAGAGGCCCATGCCTCGTCGGACTTCGACTGTGGATCCATGGTATACTCAGGCTCATCCGCATGACTTCCTGCACGCCTGAAGTGTGCCATACCCAAGGTGCGATAGCCAGACTGCCGCCAGCCTTTGGAGCCCATGGCCCATCCAACTGCGACCGCCGCCCCACAGCAGGCCTGACGGTATGAGTGCACTGGGGGCGTGAGAGGCGTCCGAGGACACTGTCTCCATACGCTTGAAGACGAGACTTGCAAGAAAAGTGGAGGCAACAAAATCGCAGTACCCAGGACATACCTTTGCGCGGTCCCGCATCTGCAGTTGTCCACTCATACTAAGCTCGGGCGATGTTTCGCATATCACGTCGTTTGCGGGGTAGAAAGAAGAGGAGTGGGGAGTGAGCGATCACGTCTGAAAGTTCCATGAGGTTTGCTCCTCACCTGACTCGTTGTAGCTGATCACTCACCTCCAAAATACAGAGGCATCGTTCGTCCGCATTGCACGTCTTGCCGACGGCCGTGTTTGTACGCACATGAGCTCTTGCGCGCCGCGTTAGGACAAGCCAACCTTTACCTGTGTCAGCGAGAGGTCTGCTTTCATCACGCGTCCGAATAGTACAGACCCGGGCGGAGCGGTCCACAGGGTATGCGAGAGCCCGCTCAACCTGGTTCTGCCATGCCGTCGTTCCTAGCCCCTGCCTTCCGACGCCGCTGCCAACCAATTCGTGTAAACTTCACGGATGGCCTCATCCTCCTTCGGATCCGCCTTGATGACCTTCCATGATGTCGTATTGACGGTGTCTGTATGTTTCCGCGCCATGGAGGTGTGCCCGACAACCGATTGTGACAAATGAGATATAAAGACAGTGCTCAGTGGCCTCGGAGACAATGCCAACTGGTTCTATGTCCCCATAGGCGTTGAATGTGGTGTTTCGCACAACGCATGGGAGACTGACATTGACCCACATAGAAATCAGAAGGACCGGACTGGGGTCAGAACATAAACGTACAAGCAGCCTTTGTTGAAACGGGCGCATCTATGGACGTTGAACTCATAGTCTGAACCCTCTTGAAGTTGGGTGGACCCTGACACTCACCTTGTGTGTCGCGACCTCAGTGAACTACCCTGTCTCGGGGTCTGGGACTTGCCGTCGCGATGCAACGAGAGGTCCTGGCATTCGTCATGCTCATGAGTCATCCGAACAGAAAACGCCGTTCTTAGGGATTGAATCTTCCACTAGCCTTTGTTGGTGCGGCAGCCGCGGTGGGCCAATTTGGCGGTTCATAAAGTCTGGCATCGCAGTCGGTGTGGAACTAGAGGGTGCCCTCTTGTCGCTCCCGGTGGGCGAGGTTGAATACACTGCCAAAGGAATGCCATGGCCAGCAGTCGGGTGCAGAGCAAGCGAGCGTCCGGAGAAAGTCAGACAGCCCAGCATATAGTAAGTGATAGTCTCACAGCTGACAGTGAGAGGTAGTACCGGTCCAACACGAGAGACAAACGCGTCTCGCCTAGCGCCCAGCCACCACTATTAGATTATTTTCAGGCGTTACAACATTTGCTGTGTGATCATAAAAGACATGATTTTGTGAGAATCGTGTTATACTGCTGAGAACGTTCCACCCCGTGTTATCTGGTTGCGGGTCGGTGCAAGGAAGCGGCGAGCGTTGAATGGAAGGATCGGGACAGAACCTAAAAGGCGGACATGACATGCGTGGAAAAGAATGAAAGTAAGCCTGAGACGGAGGGGCTCGGAGACTCATCTAGGTTTGTCCGGGACCAGGGAGTTAGGGACTCACTATTTGTCTCCCAGACGCAGACGATGGACGGACCCGGTATGGAATGCGGGGAGGACGGTCCAGGGTCCTACTTACGGATTTGGATCCTCATGCGGCTGTCGGGCCGGTGAGAGGTCCGGGTGGCGGTTATCGAGAGAGTAACTCTGTCGGAACTGACAGTAACTACCTATCCTTCTGCAATCACATACTTCCGACGCCTGGGCCAAGTCAAGGACCTCGTCGGCGCAGAACTGCGACCATCTGACATCTTGCTGAAGCCTGAGCGCTGTGATGTTTGGAGGCCTTCTGCGGCGCCAGTGACTCGGTAGCCGACTGGTAGGATGGTACTAACTTCTCCCGAGGTGAGTTGTCGAAAACTGCAGTGTGTGCGAAGATAGGGACGATCGAAGGCGTTGCAGTGAGCGGTGCGTGTCGCTTCGCCGCTACTGTGAGTGTCAGCCCGGGGCTGCAGTTATTCTCGAGTTTGTCGCTCAAAGTCCACATGGGCGCGGCGGGCGGCGACGTCCTCGGGTGACCATCGTGGCGTCCCCGTATCTGACACTTCCATCTTCGACTTGCCTGATTGGAATCGCAGCTGCCAAACACGCACCAATAGCTTTACTACCGGTACCCCTGGCATGGGCCTGGCTTCAGGGAGCCACCCCCCCGCTACTCTCCCGTACGTCCCACTCCCTCTTAGAGTCACTCACTCTTCCTCACTATCATGGACACGACTCGAGACAACAACGTCGACGGCACCAACCCCTACCCGCGCGTTCCCGATGCCGCTGAGGTCAAGACAAAGACTGACTTCAGGTTCTGGTGCATCTTCACCGCCATATGCGTCACTCTTTTCCTCTCCGCCCTCGAGCTCACTGCAGTATCAACCGCCTTGCCTACTATTGCGCACGACCTGCATGCCTCAGACTTTGTCTGGGTAGGCTCCGCCTACGCTCTCTCATCCACCGCATTTCTCCCAATGAGCGGAGGCATCGCCCAAATATTCGGTCGCCGCCCAGCCCTTCTGAGCGCCCTCGCCCTCTTCGCTCTCGGCAGCGGCATCTGTGGCGGGGCATCAAGTATGCCCATGCTCATCGCAGGAAGGACCGTCCAAGGTCTCGGCGGCGGTGGCATACAGGCCCTTTCTGCTATTGTTCTTGCAGACATGGTCACCCTTCGTGAGCGCGGACTTTACGCCGGTTTCTTTGGCCTGTAAGTACTGTCTGATATACCATTATCACTTGCGTCAGGGCACCTCCTGCCCGCATCGCTGTCTTCATATTGTCTCAGAGCCGGATTGTGGAGGGTCAACGATACTGACTACTGTCCGTCTATTTAGCACCTGGAGCATTGCCGGTGTCATTGGTCCCGTAGTTGGAGGCAGTCTGGCCGACCAGGGCCAATGGCGGTGGCTCTTCTGTATGTACACATTTTATGAAGTCCTATGAGTTGTGCCAGTCATTGTGTCCGCGTGCTTGGTTGCAACATACTCACATATGCTCATAGATCTCAACCTCCCTGTCTGCGCTGTGGCTGCGATAGCTGTGTTTGTCTTCCTCAGACTGCCTACCCCGCCTGGGACATTCACTGAGAAGATCAAGAAGCTCGACTGGATGTATGTCCGATACTGTCTCTGTTTCCTTACCTGTGTCAAACTTATCCTCTCCTTTTTGTAGTGGAAATGGACTTGTCATTGGCGGAACGACCGCATGCTCGATTGCACTCACATGGGGTGGCGTGTACGCACCCTGGAACTCGGCTCGAGTGCTCGTTCCACTGATCGTCGGTCTTGTTGGCCTCGTTCTATTCCTTGTTTGGGAGGCGAAATGGGCCACATACCCTCTGGTGCGCTCTTCTTCGCAGTGTACGGCTCATCACAGAAGACTCACGATGTCCGACTCTTCCATATGGCTTAGGTTCCTTACTCGCTCATGTCAAATCGTACAAGTTTCTCAGGGTAAGTGAGCTCTTTACTTGCGCGGTGCAAACTGTGGTTCAATGTTCATCTTCACAGATATCTTCAAACATTCTTTATTGGAGTTGTTGCCATCGCTGTCGTCTGTGAGTACATACGCAGTCATTGCTATCTCTACCCTTGACAAGTTCACAACTTATTCGCCTTCATTATAGACTACCTGCCGATCTACTTCCAGGCTTGCAAGGAGGCGTCACCAATCAGATCTGGCGTCATGACACTTGGACTCTCGACGCTCGCCCCGGCGGCGCTCATTGCGGGAGTCTTGGTCAAGTCCCTACACCGTTACAGGCCGCAGATGTGGTTTGGATGGTCTCTAGTGATCATCGGTCTCGGCCTATACACGACCTTGGAGACCGGTGACCCGGTGAGCCACGCGATTGGTATGAGTGTGCTTGTTGGAGTGGGGATAGGGTGAGTGTCGGTCTTGCAAACGAATTGTAGATCTTGAGTGGACTAATGCTGGCTTGCATGTGGTGGCTGTAGGTGCGAGTACTCGACGACCGTCTTCCCCGTTCAGGCACCTCTTCCAGTGTCGCAGAATGCACAGGCTCTGGCTTTCCTGCAGTTCCTGCGTTCATTTGCCGGTGTGAGTATGCACACCTTGCGTCATTTGTTCAATACACTGATCATTGACTTGAATTTGTCAGGTGTGGGGTGTGACAATTGGCGCGACCGTATTGCAGAACGAGCTGCAGCATAGGGTTCCAGCGACATTTTCAAACGAGTTTCCTGAAGGCGTTGCGATTGCGTACGGACTGATCCCACAGATACCCAGTTTAGGACCGCTCAAGAGCGGAGTCCAGGACGCATTTGCTGGAAGCCTCAAAGTTGTCTGGCAGGTGCTGCTGGGGATCACAGGCATTGGATTCATCTCGTCGTTGTTCATGAAAGGACTTCCTCTTCACTCATCGTTGGACAAGGAGTGGGCCATGGAAAGACGCTCCTCCGTGGATGGGAAGGTCCCCGAGTCTGGAGAGAAGGAGGCACCTGTTGCGGCTGTCATTGACGCTTGATATCTTGTCTCTCCCTTGGAACATATTCCTGACTTTCTTGTTCGTCGGTGCAACAAGGTAGTTATGCAGATCTCATGTAATAGATAGCTCAACAGTTATCACCGTGGTTGAATCACTCATCAGCATGGGAGGCGTGCGCGAGTGGGACTGCTTTGGCAAGATGCAAGCTGTGGAAGATGAGACTGACAACGATTAGAACGGCAGCCTTCACCAAGGCTTCAACGTCACTCTCCGAGCTATCTACCTCTTTCCTTGCTAGCATCGTCTCTGATACATGGCTCATAAGACAGCGTATGCCTGCATCAGATTACGAAGTCCGATATGTGTACGTCCGAGTCTCGACTTTTGCATGCATTACGTTAGTCTTCGTGGTCAGAAAACAAGCATGGCATCCGCTCGAACTTGACAGGTTCTGGTTGTGCGCCATTGCAAAGCTTCGAGCTGCAGACCGCACGGCGGAGCGAGCGAGAACCTCTATTGTATTTTACGTATACATCTCACACAGCGCGAGGATAGTACAGGATATGCTATGATGACATTTCAACTTCTTGCCAGCGTTCATTTTAGATCGCACCATCCTTCTTAGCCGCGAAGGCGAGGAGATCGCAGACGCGCTTCGAGTAGCCCCACTCATTGTCGTACCAAGCGATGAGCTTCACGAAGTTCTTGTTGAGGGCGATACCGGCCTCAGCATCGAAGATCGAGCTCGCCGTGCTGCCGGTGAAGTCAGTAGAGACGACCTTGTCCTCGGTGTAGTCCAGAATGCCCTTCATGGGACCATCGACAGCGGCCTTGACGGCCTGCTTGATCTCGTCGTATGACGCCGGCTTCTCGAGACGGACGACGAGGTCCACAACGGAAACATCGATCGTGGGCACACGGAAGGCAAGACCGGTGAGCTTTCCGTTGAGGCTGGGGATGACCTTGCCGACAGCCTTGGCAGCACCAGTCGATGAGGGGATGATGTTGTTGCCGACCGCACGTCCACCACGCCAGTCCTTGTGAGAAGGACCGTCGACGGTGCGCTGGGTTGCGGTTGTAGCGTGGACGGTGGTCATGAGACCCTCGACAATGCCGAAGTTGTCGTTGATGACCTTGGCGAGAGGAGCGAGGCAGTTGGTCGTGCACGACGCGTTGGAGATCTTGAGACGCGGCAATAGAACGGGTGAGATCACGCGTGAATAGGCGAGTGACATAATGGAGCAGACGTACGACTTGGTACTTGGAATCGTAGGCATCCAGGTTAACACCGCAGACGAACATGGGAGCATCGGCGGAGGGAGCGGAGATAACGACCTTCTTGGCACCACCCTTGAGGTGAGCAGATGCCCTGAAGTGAATCTGAATGAATACGAGAGATGATCACTGATGCAACGTGGATAAACGCACTTGTCGACGGTGGTGAAGACACCGGTGGACTCGACAATGTAATCAGCACCAACGGAAGCCCAGTTGATGTTGGCGGGATCCTTCTCCTCGAAGACGGAGATGGGCTTGCCCTCGACCCAGAGCTTGCCGTCCTTGGCCTCTACGGAGCCCTTGAAACGGCCGTGGACGGAATCATACTTGAACATGTAGACCATGTAGTCAAGGGTAATGAAGGGGCTGAAAGCGAAGACGATCAATGAGAATCGGAAAGAGTGGAAGGTACTGGTGTACATACTCGTTGACGGCTACGACGTTGATGTCTCCGTGGAGGAGAGCATTACGGAGGACGATACGGCCGATACGACCTTGTACGGACACAACGTATGAGTATATGCGCATGGAAATGGATGGATGAAGATGACTACTCACCGAAACTAAATGTAGCGAGATGGATGTAATCAGGACGACTGAGAATGGAGAATACGATAGATCTTACCCGTTGATGCCAACATTGACTTGCTGCTCGGAAGAGAAAGGTGAGTCCTTGCAGGGAGCGCTGGTGGAGAGCAGAGATGCTGAGACTCACAGGCATGATCGTAGCTGTGTGTTGAAGATGGGGAGGAGGAGGAGGAGGTGAGGAAGGGAGAGAGGGGGACGGACGGGAGATGATATAGGAGGGGCGATGATGTTATCTGAGATCCATCGGGGATGCGTCACCTCTCAGTCAGATCTCCCAGTCCGAGCACTCGTTCGAGCCTGTTCCATCCCCATACTTTGTCCAGCGTAGGCCGTCCAAGACCGCCGTCCAAACTCGCGCCATTCGTTGTCTGTCCTGGAGTCGGTCCAGTCCAGGGCGCGTATATCGTCCGCCACCCGCGCACGCTCAGCAACCTCAAACGTGCGATTCCTGACTCGTCTCTGTCGTCCGACGGATCCTACGTCCCTTTGTCCGATGTTCTTGTGCTCTGCTCGGATTGGTTCCCTCGACTTACCGCGTATCGTCGGCACTTGTCTCATCGACTCATTCTCCCATCCATCCTCTCCCCAACCATCATTCATCGATACCGCAGCGACCCAGCCTGAGCGTGCCCCAGCCGGATGCTGCCCTCTTCTGCCTTCTCTCCGACCATGCGGTCCCAGTCCGGTCGAGGCGCGACCGGACGCCTCTAAGTTTGTTCGAAGCCAACCTGTCGACTTGTACTCAATTCAAGCTGGCAACTCCCGCTGCGCCTATTGCTCAGTCTTCCGTACGACATTGGCCCTCTTGGCCCCTTCGGCTCCACCTACAACCCTTCTTCTTGCGCAGCAGTTGACGTTACCAGCGTACCCTCTGGCATGCCATCCGCTTCGTACAAGCCAATCCCTATCCGTCGCAATCGGTGACCGCCTTACACACACACCGCGTACCCAATCGGGAGTGGCCATCGGCCCAGTCTAAACACGGTCGCATTGCCTTTCCAGCTTTCAAAGAGATACAGGACGTTAGCCAATCCTCAACACTTATCGAACTCACAGGATCGACTCTTCTCGCCTAGACAGTGTCAGTACAGCGTCCTCGGAGCTGCCGCCACGGTGTCTCCTGTAACTATGTGATTTCAACCCTTACTGCTGCGTAGGCAACCAGTTGAACTTTTGTTGTGAGAGTAAGTACTCTTTCGATAAAAAAGTTTCACAACTTCGTCCGCGTACTATTATAATGCTTCTGTGAGTCAATGCAGTACTGTTACCTGTGCACATCAAGCATACGGTATGTCGGCTGCCTTGGCACACTCTATCCTCATCAGATTGGGCGAATGGTTTGAATGGTTTGCTCTGCTAAGTGTCAGAGTCAGGATCATCGTCATCCTACCGACGTCCATCTGTCAGAAAAGGTGACTGTATCCACTTCTCGAACGACTGGTTCTCTGATGGTGGAACACAACGATGAGCATTCGCGAATTGCTCAATGTTGTCACTCAGTTGATCACCGTGCGCATGTTCTCTTCGAAGCGAAGGCATTCAGCGCCTATCCTCCAGGAAAGAGTGATAAGTTGCTCTAGTGTAGATCGCCGTTTCAATCCTTGACATATGTGCAGTCCCTGCGTTTGGTAGGGTGTAACGACTCAGTATGCCATAGTAGTCTGATGGGAGTAAGACTTCGCGCGAAAACGCAAGAGAGAGAGTATAGCTTGTAAAGTTACCGATGACACGGATTAGGACAAGACTGATTGCCTTCACGCGAGCGGAGGTCTCGCTCTTTCTGTCTTTCCCCTTGTCTCTCATCCCCGACACGGCAATCATCACCAACAAGGCGATGTTTCTCTCGTAGCTCGTCGACTATTCAAGCACGCAAGACATGTCTTCCACGCAAGTCAACGATGTCCACGAACCCCCCACCCCGCAAGGCATGATGGATCCTGACACTCCTCCTGCTCCTGCTCCGACCCCTACCTCTCCGCCGTCCGCCCTTCCTCGCCCCGCCGTCTCCTCCTCGAATTCTCAACTCAGATTTGTGCCTCCGGAGGAAGGAGAGAGCCTGACGTTCGAGCCGTTGCCAGCAGAGATCGCGAATGCAGACATTTCCATCGCGCGTGAGTTTCTTTCCTCTTTAGCCTTCGTAACTATATCCGAGATTAACGTCCCCCAGCGGACGGGAGCTTCGTTGAAACGTCCTCCGGTGCTGCTGCGAGAGAGCTTAAGAGACGATATGATCAGTATCTGGGAGTTGGTAAGGACGTCCGGTCGCCCTACGCCATCACCGCGTTCGTGAACCAGCACGGCAAGCAGATGTACCGAGTCGGGTAAGTCGCCTCTCACCGTCTCCTCCTCTTTCCCCTCTTCATGCGCCCTCCTCCGTCTCTGGTAGCCATCGCGAATTGTCGGCTCCCGCCGCGTCTGGTCAGGATGCTGAAGATCGCGTCTCCACGACCATCCCTACCCTGAACCCGCCCAGCAATAAGGAGTCGATGCATGTCAAACGTCGCTCGCGCATGAGTGTGCATACATTCCTTCCCGCCTCCGTGTTCAAAAGCGCCATTGGCCCTGGAGGGGTTCCCAATACCACCTACGATGCATCGCGCTCGCCGCCCATCTCCCGGCGCCTACGCAAGACGCGTTCAATCCCGAACGGTCTCAGCAATTCCGGCGCCGAGGGCGCGTCTCCCCAACCTCCCCCGCCACCCACAGGACGACCGCATGCGCACAGCGTGTCCAGCGCAGATGCGTTCGCCCCTCCTCTCCCTGCTCCCCCTGTCCCATCTCCCCAGGCGCTGCCGGAAACCCCCCATGTACCCCCCGCGCCTGCGAACGATTTCTTCGCGGACGTAATGTCCTGGTCTGCAATCCCAACCTCCCCTTTCGCGTCCAGCTCTTCATCCTTGCCCTTCAGGTATATGGCCTCGTCGCCGACCCCTCCCAGCTCACAAGGCCGTCCAACAGAGATCGCCCAACCTTTCGGACGCGGTGTTTCCTTCGATTCCCCGTCTTGGAGGTCTCCCGCGCACCTCACTTCTCCTGTGATCCGCGAGATGCAGTCGTTTGAGTCTGGACTCACCGCACGCGCCGATTACCTCCCGCGAGTGTCTCGGATGTCTCGTCTTTCCTTCACCGGAAACTCCTCAGCATCCGATGATGATCCTCGAAATCTCACTCCTCCGCCGCCCGGTGCGAGCACACCCCCAGTCAGTTCGTCGGCCTCGTCGATCTCCTCTCATCCCGAAACGCCGACTGCACCACGCGATAATCTGGCGGAAACCACTCTGCACTCGCGATATTCCACAGCACTCTTCGATGTGCTCCAGACATATCGCGGGCTCCCGACTTTGGACAAGCTCGTCTCGGGCCCGCATGAGACGACTATCCGTCTCTCGCTGCGTTCAGAAGATAGTGTCGCGCCAAGAGACGATCCTCGATTCGTCATCTGGGCCGAAGTCGACACCGAACGCGACGCCTACGAAGAAGCTGGAGCGTCGAGCACGGATCTCTCGTCCGCGCAGTCGCACGCGGCCTCGCGCAAGCGAATGGGCAGAGACCGCACCCACACGCTTTCCACCATGTACGCGATGCAGCCCCCTGGCGAGTCCGCGTCGTCGGTGGCGTCAGGGCCCAGGGAGACAAAGAAGATGCTCGTGGCGGCCACGATCGAGCGGTGGATTGCGCAACTCACCAGCGAGCTGAACTACGACGAGCTGCTGATCTTCTTCCTGACGTACCGCACATACGTCTCCGCGGTCGACCTGGGGCACCTGTTGATCTGTCGGTTCCACTGGGCGCTGGGCGACGCGACGAGCAGCCGGGACGAGATGGTGAGGAAGATCGTGAGGGTGCGGACGTTCACGGCCATTCGGTACTGGCTTTTGACGTTCTTCGACGTGGACTTTGTGCCGAATCGCGAGCTGAGGATGCTCTTCGCGGACTGGCTGAATTCCCTCCGGAAGGATCAGATTTTGACGAAGCACCGGGATGCGTTGGTGCGTGCGCTCTCTCTCTCTTTTGGGCAGTCTCGGGCAATGTGCTAACAAACGCGATGCATGCCGACAGAAAATCGTGCGGCAACTCCGCAAGGTGATTCTCGACTGCAAGGACGCGCACATGCGGAAACTGAACCGTGCGGCCCGCAAGTCGGTCGACAAGCGCAAGTCTGCCGAACCGCACCTCTTCAACCTGTCCGACACCGCGCCTCGCCCGTCCGTCGACTCCCAGGGGCGCTCGTTTGGGGAGTTCGACGACTTTGACATCGACTTTGATTTTGCAGAGGTGACTACGCCGCCCGCGCAGGACTTTGGTTCGAATGGAGGTGGCGGCGGCGGAGGCCATGCGAATGCATTGGACATTGTCATGATGCGGCAGCCGCTGCACATGTCCATACTGCAGTATGGCAAGCAGAACACCCATGCGGCAGCTGTTGTCGCCACACACTCCAATGCCGCGATCTCGCCCTTCCCGCACAGCACCATCTCCCGCGTCTTTGTGAACACGATTGGGCGGCTCGGGCGGTGGAAGCGGGTGCTCAACTCTCGGGCGTCCGTGCAGCCGTCCATGACCGTGGGCGTGGACGTGTCCGCGTTCGACGTGGAGGCGAACGAGACGGGGGACCTCTTGATGGTGAAGGGCGGCGTGGAGCAGTACTTGCGGATGATAGAGAGTTCTATAAACGTTGCCATGGAACGGCCGTCGAACTCGACTGCTGCTACGGCCGTGTCATCGCCACCGACAAAGTTCCCGCCCCTCCCGCAATCTCCGCGCTCGCCTTCTAGCATGATCAGGGTACCACCTGCCGAGACGCTGTCGCCGCCCCCAGAGCGGATCGTGGAAGAGGAACAGGAGGAGCTTCCCCCGCCACCGAGCTATGAGGATGCGTATCATGTGCGGGACTCGATCATCACGTACGACTCGAGTCTATCGAGGGACGACGAGTCTATTCGGTCTGCCCATGCTCCTCCGCCTCCGGCTTCCTCCATGGCACAAACCTCTACTCGACCGCACGACCTCGACATTGTCTCCATCGACGACCTGGACCTTTCCGATCTGTCCTCTGATGAGGCTATCGAGGTCGCGCCGCCACCGGGACTTGGGCTCAAGAAACCGACGCGGAAGCTCCCGACGCGGCGTGATTTCGAGTTCGTGCGCCAGTCGATGTCGACCGTGTCCTCGATGGGGATCCGGACGCGCGAGTCGATGATGTCGCAGGGCTCGTCCATCGTCTCGTCCGCGTCCGAGGTCGAAGCCGACGCGGAAGGCGGCGAGGTCGGCGGCCCCCTGCAAGCGTGGCAGCTGAACGCCATCCTCGACTCGCTCAGCGACGACGAAGAGAGCGGGGACGTCGAGGCCGCGCTGCGCAGGCTCGAGGGCCAGATCAACCAGGACAAGGTGAAGGAGAAACAGGTCAAGGTCGACCAGTGGATCCAGTCCATGAACCGGCAGCGGTTCGTTCCCGGCAGCGGACGGTCCGCGCGCGAGTCCGAGGGCTCGCTGTCCGACGAGGAGGACTATGGGCAGGTCGAGCGCCGGCGGTTCTCTGGAGACTCTGCGCAGGAGATCGGGGTGGGCATGTCCGCGACCTCGCCCGAGCTAGGCTCGAGGAGGAGCTCGTTCGCGCCGGAGAACCAGGAAGCGACGGCGTCGATGCAGAACTTGGCGCTCCCACCGGCGGAGGCGGCGCCGCCCGAACACCTTTCGTTAGATATGCTGCAGGTGTCGGCCGCACCGAGCGACGCTGCGTATTCGGACGCGGACGCGCTCACGCCGTTGACGGAGGCGCGGCCGCTGGTCGAGGATGCTGTCCCGATTGAGATCCTCCAGAGTCGCGTATCGTCTCGGCCGTCGACATCCGCCGGCTCGCCGTCGCAGGACACCCCCAACGGGGCGCAGAGCACGACGATACCGCCGGTGCCGAGCGTGAACGTGCCGCCCCAGATACTGAAGAGGCACCACTCGTTCGTGCTCGGGTACCGTGCGGAGACGCTCATGCAGCACCTGTCGATGATCGACCGCGAGCTGTTCCTGAACATCAACTTTGAGGAGCTGATCACGCCGCACGCGGTCGGGAGCGCGGAGGACGCGAACGTGCTCGACTGGTCGCTGTTCTTGCGCGAGCGCGCGAGGCTGAAGGCCGAGGGCCGGAGTGGGCCGAAGACGAGCGCGCTGACGGCGGTGCGAGGGCGGTTCAATCTGCTCGCGAACTTTGTGCTGTCGGAGATCGTGCTGACGCACCCGAGCGAGCGGGCGATGGTGATCAACAAGTTCATCAGGCTGGCCTGGGTACGTGCTCTCGTTCGCTTTCTGTGTGTTCCAATAGCTGACGAGTGCTATTACACCCGCTCAAAACGATGCAGAAAGCGTACGTGCTCAAGAACTTCAACGCGCTCGTGGCGATCATCGCTGGGCTGCGGAGCGAGTGGGTCGCGAAGGCGAGGCAGCAGACGGTGCACAAGATCGGGACGTGGGAGGCGCGGATGCTGCGCGACCTGACGGACTGGACCGCGAGCGCTGGCGACTTCAAGCACATCCGACAGACCGTCGAGTCGCTTGTCGAAGCGCGGTCGAGCACGCAGGAAGCCCCGATGAAGAGCGCGGACGGGCAGGGTGCCACGACGCGGAGCCGGGCTGCTTCGGATAGCAAGCCTCCTTCGGATCCGGCGTGCATACCGTTCTTTGGTGAGCATTCTGCGTTCACGAGCTGACGTTGCGAGATAGATATGTACTGACACGGAGCGATAGGCGTGTACCTCGCGCAGCTGCATCACTACAGCAGCCTTCCTGACCTCATCGACCCCACGGCGCCGCACGAGCCTGTGGGTATCGACCCTGTGACGAACACGTTTGAAGCGCCGGCCCACCCGGAGGTGTTCTCGACGCTCGCGCCGCTGCCGCCGTCGATGCAGCTGGAGCCGCTGATCAACGTGCACAAGCAGCGACTGATCTCGGGCGTGGTGAAGAGCTTGGTGGCGGGGCAGCACTTGGCGGCGAAGGTGCAGTACCCGCTGGACAAGAAGATCTTCCAGAAGTGCCTGAAGCTGCGGGGGTTGGACTCGGACACTCTCGAGCGTGCGCTGCTGTTGTATGACAAGAAGTGAGCGGGTGCCGGTCGTCGGCATTCTCTGGGTTGGAGACGAAGACGAAGGGGACGATGTAGGTGAGATGCGGGATGTATGTGAATGTAGAAGTATACGTCGTGCGCGATCGTAATCAGTTATGGTTTGCGATCGTGGCTCCCTTCACGGTCATTTGTGTTGTCGATCCTCGAGGGTTTCTCATTGTGTCGTCTGTGATATAGAACGAATGGAACGAATGCTGCATCTGGCTCTCTCCTTTCCATATTACACACGCTTGGACTCGTATCGTAAACCACAAGCATGCCCAGTAAAGAAGACCCGCACGCGTTAGATTGGCGCGGCTTCTGCGGCCTCGGTTGCAATGGGACGTCGGAGATATAGCGTATACACACGGAAGACCGACGTCAGGAGCTGGCACGTAAAAATGCAGACCTCGACCGCGCGGGCCCGCGAGACAATGGCCGCCACTGGATTCGCCCGCGAGGAGGACGATTCCCGAGAATGTCTGCAGACCAGGGATGCGCGCGCATGTGTTTCCTGTGCTGTTCCGAGCAGGCGCTGTGGCTGCTACGTGGACGAGCCGCGTTGGGCGCGTTGGAGTGAGCGAGGATGCTCCGCGACCTTCGATGCTTATCGCAGTGGGCTGTTCGCGCAGCGCACACCGTGCCCGCGCGACGGCTGGCGTTGTGCTGGACGTTCGTCGAGTCGCGTCGAGTCGCGCGAGCGTCGAGGACAAGCCGCTTGGGTGGCGGGGGCGGGCGGACGAATGAGAGAGCACGCATTTGGGAGTCGGGGGTCGGAGAGGCCGGGTGGGCCGAAAGGAGGCCGACCGGCGCCAGAGGAGATGCGGGGATGTTCGGATGGGGCGTCCGAACCCAATCAGCTGTGATAAATTCGTCACTTGGGCCGGAGTCTGCCGTCTACAACTTGATCCCCTCCTCGTCGTTGGCCTCGTCGTCCCTTCGACTCCCTCCAACGCCATGCTCAACCTTGCATCCAAGACGAGAGTGGCCCAGCGGTCTCTCCAGCGGCTGGCCGCCGGTATGGCCACCGCCGCTGAGCCCATCGGGGCCACCAAGGTGCCCATGTCCCTCCTCGAGCCCAACGCGTACATCAACTACCAACGCATCGAGGACAACCTCGCCGTTGTCCGCGACAGGTCTGTTCCTCCATCATATTGCCTCTAGACGCGTTCCTCACCTTCGTGGCAGGCTTCAGCGTCCCTTGACCCTCTCGGAAAAGATTGTGTACGGTCACCTTGATGACCCTCACAACCAGGACATTGAGCGCGGCACGAGCTATCTCAAGCTCCGCCCTGACGTGCGTATATCCTCGTTCGTGCCGTCCCCTCGAGGCCCGTAGCTCACCCCTATTCCCCCCATTCCAGCGCGTCGCATGCCAGGATGCGACTGCTCAGGTAAGTTCTCTGCCCGCCAGCAAACGCTCATGTGAAAACATTATTGACGTCATGTTCGGGTCCTGTAGATGGCTATTCTCCAGTTCATGTCGGCAGGCATGGACACCGCCGCTGTCCCCACCACCGTACACTGTGACCATCTTATCGAGGCCCAGATTGGCGGTGTCAAGGACTTGGAGAGGGCCGTAAACATCAACAAGGAGGTCTACGACTTTTTGGCGACCGCGACCGCAAAGGTATACATTTCGCCCTTTCTAGCACATTCACTTCGTCTCATGCAGCTCCTATCAGTACGGTCTTGGTTTCTGGAGACCCGGTTCTGGAATCATCCACCAAATCATCCTCGAGAACTATGCCTTCCCTGGCGGTCTCATGATCGGTACTGATTCGCATACCCCCAACGCCGGTGGTCTCGGCATGGTCGCTTGTGGTGTCGGTGGTGCTGACGCCGTCGATGTCATGGCCGGCCTTCCTTGGGAGTTGAAGTGCCCCAAGGTCATCCAGGTCAACCTTACGGGCAAGATTGGTGGCTGGACTACGCCCAAAGGTGCGTCTCACATATTGCTTCTCTCGGCTGCGCTTCTAATAATGCGCCCGAAGACGTCATTCTCAAGGTCGCCGGCATCCTCACCGTCAAGGGTGGTACTGGCGCGATTGTCGAGTACACTGGGCCTGGTGTCGAGTCCCTCTCGTGCACAGGTATGGCCACCATCTGTAACATGGGTGCCGAAATCGGCGCTACCACTTCCCTCTTCCCCTTCAACCACCGCATGGTCGACTACCTTAACGCCACCAAGCGTTCGGACATTGCAAACTACGCCAAGCGCTTCCAGCACAACCTTCAGGCTGACAAGGGCGCCGAGTATGATCAGAGCATCGAGATTGTATGTGCATCCGCGATACCGGAGATTTGAGCACTGACCCACTCTGTACGACAGAACCTCTCCGAGCTCGAGCCTCATATTAACGGTCCCTTCACTCCTGATCTCGCCACCCCCATCTCTCAGTTCAAGAAGGAAGTCGAGAAGAATGGCTGGCCTGCTGAGCTCAAGGTCGGCCTCATCGGGTCTTGCACGAACTCCTCGTATGAGGACATGACTCGCTCGGCTGCCATTGCTAAGGAGGCCGCGTCCCACGGTCTCACGACCAAGAGCAAGTTCACCGTTACCCCCGGTTCGGAACAAGTCCGTGCAACCATCGCTCGCGACGGCATCATTGAAACCTTCGAAAACGTGGGCGGCCTCGTTTTGGCCAACGCGTGCGGACCTTGCATTGGTCAGTGGGACCGTCGGGATGTGAAGAAGGGCGAGCCCAACTCCATCATTACTTCGTACAACCGTAACTTCACTGGCCGTAATGATGCGAACCCCGCCACCCACGCATTCGTTGCCTCCCCCGATATCGTCACTGCCATGGTCTTCGCCGGTGACCTCCGTTTCAACCCCTTGACGGATACCCTCACGGGCGCCGATGGCAAGCCCTTCAAGTTCTCCGACCCCTCAGGGAACGAGCTGCCTCCTCGTGGCTACGACCCTGGCGAGAACACCTTCCAGCCCCCTCCCGCCGATCGTGCCTCCGTCAACGTCGCCATCGACCCCAAGTCTGAGCGTCTGCAGCGGTTGCAGCCCTTCCAGCCTTGGGATGGCAAGACCCCCACCGACCTTCCCATCCTCATCAAGGTCAAGGGCAAGTGCAGTGAGTGTTTTCGTGCGAACTCACTTGTGCTTTCGTCTAACAAGTCGATTTCTCAGCAACTGACCACATCTCCGCTGGTGGTCCATGGCTCAAGTACCGTGGTCACCTCGAGAACATCTCCCAAAACTGCCTGATCGGCGCCATCAACGCCGAGAACAACGAGGCAAACAAGGTCAAGAACCAACTTACTGGCGAGTACGGCCCTGTCCCCCAGACCGCCGCATACTACCGCGACCACGGCATCAAGTGGGTTGTCGTTGGTGACCACAACTACGGTGAGGGTTCGTCGCGTGAGCACGCTGCTCTTGAGCCCCGCTTCCTCGGTGGCCTCGCCATCATCACCCGCTCGTTCGCTCGTATCCACGAGACGAACCTGAAGAAGCAGGGTATGCTTGCGTTGACGTTCGCCAACCCTGATGACTACGACAAGGTCCGCCCATCGGACAAGGTCGACATCCTCGGTCTCGAGTCGTTCGCGCCAGGCAAGAACCTCACGCTTGTTCTCAAGCACGAGGATGGCTCCAAGGAGGAGGTCCCCCTCGCACACAGCTTCAACGAGGGTCAGATTGAGTGGTTCAAGGCCGGCTCTGCGCTCAACCTGGTTAGTAAACATCTGCATTCGGCAAGATGACACATGCTAACGACTTCGCAGATGGCGGCGAAGGCCAAGAAGGGTAACTAGGCGGATCTGGCTATCGGGTGCATGGTGGTAGAGCGTAGATGGATGCGGACGATTTCTCTGACGCCGCTAGCTTACGTTCGTTCTCAGTTGTAGGATGCTACTCACGTCTACTTGTCTTAATGTTCTATTTTCTTCTCTGTAATGAACTAGCATGACACGACACGAATCTCCGTCTCCAGACCCGTCTTCGGTTGCTACGCCTGCGCTCCGTCTCTCCCACCTGTACTTCCATCTCATCCTTTCTTCATGCTGGCAGCGTTGGTGGCGTCAGCCGTCGGCGTCGTAGGTGCAGTGTACATGTATGCTCGTCTTGTCGATGGGGGTAAGAAGTCCGAAGGCAACAACGCGTATATCTTGGAAAACCAAGTCACGCACGCGCGACTGCTGCCGACGACCTCGGCGCACGCGTTTACCTACCCTACGCTCGCCTTCTTCCTCTCTCTCGACGCCCTCGAATCTCACTCGCTCGATCTCGCCCACGGTTGGCTCTTTGGCTATGGCGGGACGTCGTGGCGCGTCTCCGGGTTGCGCAGCGCGGCGTATCTCTCTCCGGACGTCGAATATGCCTCTCCGACGACGACACGCCGGACCCTGAAGAAGAGCATCAGGCAGAAGCTGCAGGAGCTGCTCGAGGAGTATGGGAAGGACTCGGGGAGGATGGCATTGGGTGGGGTGTGGATGTTGACGATGCCGAGTTATATGGGGTACGAGGGCATCAACCCGCTCACGGTGTACTATTGCTACGGAAAGGAGGGCGAGGGGGCGGAAAGCCTGGCTTGGGTCGTTCTCGAGGTATGTTCGTGTCTCTCAGAGGTGTTTTGAGGGGAAATGAACGTCACGGATGTCGACGGCATAGATCCACAACACGTTTGGAGAGAAGCATACACACGTCCTCGAGCCTGGCGTGGACGAGGACGAGAGTCGACCCCCAGGGTGAGTCGCCAGTCTGTCCCCTGTTTTCTTCGGTGGAAGTCGCTCACCTGTCCTGCTGTAGGTATGATCACCAGTGGACGTTCGGACGCGACTTCCACGTCTCGCCGTTCAACGACCGGCTCGGAGACTACACGGTCTCCGTGAACGTCCCTCCCCCGCCCTCCGCGGCATCCCTCGCGACCGCGCCGCCACGCCCGAAGATTCGCATACACCTCCACGCTCCCCTCGAGCTACACTCGGACTCTACACCTGCCTCAGGGAGCAAGGGCCCCCTGAAGCTCACGGCGACGCTCGTCGCCCGCCGCGCGGTGCCTCTCACGTCCCCAAACCTCGTGCGTGCGCTCGCAAAGTACCCGCTCGCGCTCTTCCTCTCGTTCGCGCGAATACTGTACCATGCGTGGATCCTGCACTACGCGAAGCGGCTGGACGTCTTCCCTCGCCCGGACCCGAAGCCCGCGATGCGTGCCTGGGGGGGAGAGGGACACGCACGCCGCTCGAAGACCGTGGCGGGGGGCACGGCCGCCGTTACCAACGTACCTCACAGGAGAGCATACGGCGGAATCGGGTGGCAGGAGGAAGGCATGCTGGAGGCGTACTCGCACAGGGCGACCGAGCGGTTCCTCCGGCGAAGAGTGGACGAACTCGGGGTCGGCGTGTCCCTCGTGTCGGGAGACCCCGCTGTGCCCCCGCAGCGATTCGAGCCTACGTCGGGATCAGCTGCAAGACCGGGAGAAACTCTCGAGATACACTACGCGGCGCCGCGGTTTTTCAGCACGCTGCTGCTGGCGCCGTCGGCGGAGCACATGCTCCTCATCGGGCGAACGGAGGATCTCGTCCGCGTGAACTCGGAGGAGCTCTTCTTGGGCGTGTTTTCGGGCGGCTCGTCGACTGTGCCCTCCTCAGGTACGACGGCTGCTGGGAGTCGGACGCGGACAGCCACGCAGTCATTACGGGCCTCTTGGCTGCCTGCTGCGTTCGTACGCGCATGCCGTACAGCCATCCCTCCCGATCACCCACTCGACGATGGCGGTGGCGTTGTGACGATGACGGTCGTTTCGTTGTTGCACCTCGCGGACGCGATGGAGAAGACCGTGTTCGGTCTGTTAAAGGCGAGGTTCGTCCCTGGATTGGAGCCATGGGGCCGATGGGAACGGGCAGGGGCGAAGGCAAAGGCGGTCGCGGATTGAGAAAGGCGACTACGTGAGCTGTGTGCTCCGATCGGATGGACTCGTGTCATTGTAGTGGTGGATACATGGTATGTTCTACGTTGTGTCTCGTTCACGCGTAACGCCCCGTCTGGTCAATCAGCAAAGAGACCGCCTTCCTGCGGATTGGATGCGGCGTTTGCGTTCTTCTCCGATCCAATGGACTTGGATTGTCCGCTGCGGATCTGCGTCAGGTCGTCTCTCCAGCTCGCGAACTTGCGAAGGAGGGCGTTCTCGTTGGAGGCAGCGCCCGTGCTCTTTTCTTCGCGCTGGATCTTGGATATCACGTCGCTGAGGGCGCTGTCGAGGTTGTTCAAGGCCTCCTCGAGGACGTATGGGTTGCCCATGACCTCGGCGAGTGGTGGTTGCCGCCCCCCGCCTGTGCCAGGTATGGACTCTGGGGGTGCAGCTACGGATGTCTGGCGGTGAGGCGAGCGGGTTCCCGGGAGAGCGGAGGCGCAAGACCGTACCTTTTGGATCAGAATGCGGGAAGACCTGGTGTGGGGAGGAATGAGTCCGGAGATTGATATACGCCTGTACGCAGCGCCGACTCACCTGGCCTGGATTCTCTCTCGAGGGCGACGGAGGGAGCCCAGAGGGCTGGTCGGGGAACTTTGCGTTGGCTGTGGGTGCGGCTTGGTGAGCACGCAGGCGCTGCGGACTGCGACAGATGAAGGTACCTTCTCCGAGAGACATATGTTGTGTTTTCTGAGACCGTTAGATGGGTGATGTTGTATCGAGTGATGAAAGAGGCCGAATGAGAGCTGCATTCACCAACATGACGGGACGTGGAGGAGGAGGGGATGACGTCACGGTGTACGAGCACAGCCACTCCGCTTGGGACCGACTCTGGCTCGAGGAACTTCCCACTGACCTCCATCCTCCTGCCTTGGACGGAGAGTGTCGGGCTCTGTCCTCGTCTATCCGCGCTCTCGTTCACAACCCCCCCCCCCCCGACGTATGATCAGCATCGGGAACGTCCGGAAAGCATGCTGAGGAGATAGCATATGTACAGTCGATCCATAACCTCGTCGCTTCGAGTCTAAGTACTTATGGCATTAGGACTCATCGCCTCGCCCGTACTGATCTGCGTCTTGTAAATCGCCATCATCGCAGCCTTCTTCACTAACGTACCTTGCTTGTTCCCACTGCGGTGCTTCGCACTGCTTTTGAAATTGCATGTGCACCCGCTAAGTCGATGACTGAGCCAATCCAACCTCCCGATCGCCATCGGACGAGCCAAATGTCGCACGGTACACTAACAACAACACCTTGCTGCTTACGCTGACCGTTAAAAGTGTGCATGCGGTCCACCATCGCGGTCTCAACGCTAACTATCCCAAGCATGTCACCCGCCGACAACACCGCAAGCTCTTCTGCTACCCCCTCCACATCCCAGGCCCCGTCCGGCGGCAAAGTCAAGCAGACACGACGCCGCCAAAGGCTCAGCTGCGTAGAATGCACTCGCCGACGTCAGGTCTGTCAACAATTACACTTCTAACAGCTATATCCGCGCTTCTCACTCCCCTCGCGCCCAGAAATGCAACAGACAGATCCCATGCAGCCTCTGCATCTCTCGGGGCATCCCCCATCTCTGTCGATGGGAACCCATTCTTGCCCGGCCCCCTCCTCAGCGTCCTCCAGTAGGCGCTTACCAGGCTGACGCTCCTCATCAGAGCACTATCGCCACTCTTACCGCTCGCATCGCTCTCCTTGAGAAACTACTAGAGCAGAAGGGCGAAAAGTACGAATCTGGTACGCTGTACTTCTTTCTCCCTCCACTTTTCCGCATTGTTCTCACATCTCGTTCCCTGCCACCTCAGAGGAAGCGCTACATGCGATAGACCATGGCCCTATCACCCTTGACGAACACCCCATCGACGACCCGCAAGACTCCTCGCCCCCTTCGAGAGTACCTAGAGGGCCGTCCCCGTCTGGCTCCACAAACTCGGCCGAACTCTCTCGTTACGAGCACGAGGTCCAGGCAGCCGTCTCTCAGATGGCCCAACTTGCTATCGCTCCGGAGAAAGAGTATGTGGGTAATGGGACTATGCTATATGCTATACGCAAGGTCAGTAGATCTGCTCGTCATGCCTGATATGTTTGCCAACGACATTATGTAGCTTGGTGATCCGGACTCGTACCGCTTCCCGTATGCTCGATCAGCGACCACCATGCTATCCACGACGCCCGGCATTGATACCCACTTTTCGGCTTCAATCCGCCGACTTGTCACGTATATACCCTCTAGGGAGATGACCATCTCCCTCGTCGACGGTTTCTTCGTCGAACGCGGCTGGCAATTTGGCCTCCCAGAACGCTGGTTCAGGAATGCGCTCGACCATATGTGGGCCCACCTCAGCATCCGCTGTGCGGGACATAACTGCCGCATCAGTGGCGGTTGCCCGCGCTGCACCAGGGAGATCAATCCGCACTGGCTGTGCCTCCTGTTCGCCGTTCTGTGTCTTGCCCCGAGAAGGCTGCAAGGTGCGAATGCAAAGCACCACTTCTGGCGCGCTATGGAGGCCCGACGTTGCGTCGAAGACCTCATGTTGTCCTCATCCGCCTACTCCACCACCCCAACGCAATGCGTCGTCCACGGTGTTGCCCTCGGTTGCCTCGCGGCGGCATTGCTATCTACCTATCTTGCCGACCGGGGAAGGATGAGCGATGCGTGGAAGATTATCGGTACCGCCGTAAGGAATGCGCAAGCGGTCGGTCTTCATCGCGACCCAGGTTGGATGAAGTGGGAGAGGATGGATAGGGAAGAGAAGGAGCTTCGGCTTCTTGCGTGGTGGTTTGTTGTTAATACCGACAGGTGAGCTTTTCCCCATTGTATGACCGGTTGGGACTTCAGCGTTGATGTCCACCGCAAACAGGATGTACTCGCTCATTCTAGGTAGGCCGACCATGATAACCCAAGGCACCTTTGATGTCAGGTTGATACCCGGTTCTCTCCACGCGGACGGTACCGATAATCCTTATGGGCATTACCAACAGAGCTTCATCTGTCTAATGCACCTGTGCAATGAGACTATCACCAAGGTTTGTGTATGCTAGCCCAATCCATTATTTTGGCGCGCTGACCGCTCGCGCTATACAGTGCTTGAGCCTCGAAGTTCCGTCTTATTCTACCGTCCTCGACGTCGACCGGAAGTTCACGCAGTGGATCGTGAAGGTTCACCCGTCCATGAATTGGCGCGTCCCGCATCACTATTCGGATCCGCCTACTTGCGGCGAGGTACAAGCGACTCTCCAACGACACGCTTGCGCCGCCTTTTACCTCGCGATACTCATGAACCTCCATCGCCTGTACCTCATGCAAGCCCCACCTATTCTCCCACCCTCTCAATCGTCTTCTGACACAAGCACGGCCACGGTCATGAACCCCAGCCGGGAGAAATGCATCGAGACAGCGATGGAGCTCGTCCAAGTGCTCTGCGACGCGGCAGAAGAATGCCGTCGGTGGGCCACGTTCGCTGCCGTACCCTCGACGGTCTTCCACTACCCATACTTTGTCTTCGACGGCGCCGTCACGCTTGCGGGCGTGTTCGCCCAGGACCCGCCCCATCCGAAAGCACAGGAATGCCTCGCGCTGATTGACCGTGCGGTGGCGATGCTGGAGCGATGCAGGCAGGACAACAAGGATAGCACCGACGGCGAGGGCGACACCGCCACTCGCGCCATCACCATCCTCAACGCCTTGCGCAAGGCAGGACGATGGGACGAGCGACTCGGGCTCCAGCGCCCTGCAAGCTGTCCGCCTGGCCCCCCTCCGACGTCGACTTCAGCCTCGGCCTCGGCCTCGACCTCGTCTGGCACGCCGTCTGGGCAGAAGCTGGCTTACGTCTGTCAGATGGCCACGAGAATGAGTTCATGCGCTTTGATGGGCGCTCCGCCGTCGTCCGGCGGAAGACAGACATACACCAATTATGCGGCCCAACAGACGGGCTTCGTGCCCTCGCTCGGCAGCGGGTCGTTCCCCTTCATTAACAACGCATTCTGCCAGACGCCGTCCTTCCCTGTGCCCATGCCCACGATGCCCGGTCCTTACCAGGTCGAGTCGTCCACCCGCTCTGCGAGCACGATACTCCACGGCCAGCAGCGGGGGCCGTGGCCGGAGCCTGTGCTTGGGCCTGGGCCTGCTGTCAGGGGACGGGAGCCGGGTCACGGTCCTGAGGGGCGCGGCTCGGGAGCAGGCACGCCTGCGAACGACTTCTTCTTGACGGGGGCGGACGGTAGCACGAACGTGCAGACGGTGGTCATGCCGTTCGATATGCTGCAGAACCACGAGAGCTATGAGATTGACTGGGCGGCGATCATGGATCCCGCCGGCGGGTGGACGTGCGGCGGTGGGATGCATATGCCTGGTGACGGGCAGTCGTGATGAATGCCATTGGGGTACTAGGAGTTCATGCTAGAATGTTGTAGATATAGGGCTTGAAGATGGAGTCGCGAGTTGAGGATGTACTACTTATGAGATTAAGATTTGATGGAGGATGTCCGAAGGCTAAGAATGACGCGGTTACAATTGGCCGCCGGGAACTGGCGAAGAGGTCAGGTTGATGACCCTCTAAGTACGCGGCGTGCAGTTTACCTCACTATGCGTACGTATTTTCCTCAAAGATCGGTGGCCAGGGGGCAAACCGGAGCGCCTGAGACATGGAACATTAGCTGTACCCCGTGCGCACAATTAATGCCCATAGATTAGCTAGAGACTCCGACTGACACAGCTTCCCAGATCAAGTTGCGTCTGCTCTCAATGGGGACCAGCAGGAGCGGAATGAGACCCTCCAACTTGTCTCGAGTGGAACGACTTGATTATTGACACAGCCGCGGCATAGGAGGCGCTCGCTTAGCGGAGATAGCACTTGATTAGCAACCTCGCGTTGATACACTCAATTCGACGATCTGCATCATAGTCTGGTACGTACCCCACTCACGTCCCCAGGTCCCCGTCAATGCACAGCACTCTACAAGTATATTGCACAGCTTTTCGTTGCGCTGGTCCCGCCAAGCTCCGATCCGAAGGGCGACTCGGACTCCGGAGGGTACGGAGTGACCGTCAAAGTATCCGTACCACTGGCAGGCTCTCCTTCAAGTCCAACAATGTCACACCATCAGCATGTCCTCTGCCTCCTCCGTTGTCGCTAGTACATAGAACCACTCATTGACCAACAACCGCGTCGGAAAAATTGAAGTTAGTACAGCCCCATTCTGAAACCCGGGGACCGGTTCCAGGACGATATCGTCTGGAATCTCTGCGCAGACGCTTTCAGACGTTCGTCATATGGCCGCAAAAATCAATTCATGCTTCACCATGGGCCGCGCTTCCCCCACTTCTGGGAAGAAGGCCGACTTCTGGCGATTGTACGGCGCATACAGTAAGGTTGTGCCCTCACTAGCCGACACGTTCCCCTTTCTGAACCGTAACCCGCGGACACCGTCGTTCCCCGTCCCCGCTGACGTGCCCTACCAGCCCTGCCACTGGCTGAGTCGTCTACAAGTGCCGGGACGTTCCACAGAAAGTTGCCGGAGCAGGGACGGAAGAGGCGGAGACAGGTTCGGAAGTGTGCAGGAGATAAGGGCGAGAGTAGGGTTTGCATCAGGACCTACTTCATGCGTGGTTCTCTCAATGATCTTCGCATGGAGTCCTGGAGAAGATCTCGGCTAGAGTACCAGAGAAACGCCAGTCTTCCAAGAGGATTCTCGTTGCAAGCCCGCATCGGTTCATCCAGAGAAGTCCGGACGCCGGGATATCTCAAAGGACACATGGGGCAGTGTGCGCACCGAGGGAACACGATTGTAGCGATTCGATTTTGCAAGAATTGACGCGTGACAGTGCCAGTTTTCTGTACTGTGCTCAGATACATCATACGTGGATCCCACAAGTATTGACATAACTACAAACAGAGAACAGATGGCGGAGGGATTGAGTCGAGTTGGCAGCCTCAAGAAAGCCCTATCTGCAGGATCCTGCAGACGTGGAGGACGAGCCATCCTGGTTATGGTCGAGCTAGGGCGATAGGCGGGACCGAGCTTCCGAGTGATCTTCCAGCGGCTGAAAGTAGCCGCCGTGCCAGCGACTTTCGTCGTCTCGCTAGCCACGGCATTTCCGCCCCTTGGAGCTGCTCTCGGCGCGATGACAACGGCACAGGACGAGGAAAGCTCTGCACCCGCTCAAGCGGTACTTGCTGACATGGGACAATCGATGAGCCCATTGACCACCCAAACAAGCGCAAAATACGCTCACCTCTCCCGCGTAGTGTCCGTAGGGAGGATTCATCAGTCTGAACTCTACACCATGCTCGACGCAAAAGTCATGTAGCATCCTCGCATCCTCCAACCTCTCCGACGCATCCCAGTAGCTGCGGTTGTAAGTGAGGACTTGAAGAGCCTGACCCGAACGCTCCTGGTAGGCTTCAAGGCTGGCTATGACGGCAGCGGCATCGCCCTGGTCCATGACGCTCAGCACGAGATGGACGACACCAGTCGGAAGTGTATACAGCGCGTGTGGGAGATGGCACGGAAGGACGACCTGTACGGTGAACTCGCGGAGAGCGTGAAATGTGGACAGATTGTCCGTGTCGTGTAGCCGCTGGACGACGAGAGAGCGGAGAGACGACTCCAAACCGTAGTTCGAGATCGTGGAGAGCTGGAAGGATGGACAAATAACCTGGAGGACCTCGAGCGTTTCGCGCGTGGGGCCGGAGATTGCCCAGTCGACGAAGCCGTGAGTGTTGCGCCGCAGATTGTGGTATCGGAGCTCGCGCAATCGGCATGGTAAGGGGATGTCGGGAATGTTCAAGTAGGTGTCCTGAACGCTGCTGCAGTTGACCTCGAGGTACTCCACGCATGGAAAGAGGGGCAGCAACTGGAACAGGGGAATATAGTGGTACGTCCGCACCCGCAACGCTTGGATAGGAGGCGCATGCGCGAGTCTCTGGAGGACGTTTGCGCGGAAGCTCGCATGGTACAGGGTAAGATGCAACTCATGCAGCTTGGGACACAGGTCGAGAACGTCCGCGTAGATCTCTTGGTGGTCCACTGCCATCGCCAGTGTCCGAACAGCATTCCTGAGAGCAGCGGCATGTCCTGGGTCCCTCGACTCCACGGATGCAATGGCTTTCGTGAACGCCTTGCACTGCTCGACTCCCTTGTTGAGCGCGACATGCCGGAAGAGTAGCTCTTGAGCGTAGCGACTCCACGATCGACATACCAAAGTGTATCGTTTGATCCACTTGTACCGTAGAATGAGATCGTCATATCGAGCGAGTTCCAGGATAGCAATCACAATCTCGATAGGTAGTCCAAATCCCTCGGTGGGCGTGCTTGGCCTGGTCAGCGAAATAGAGGAGGAGGACATGCTCGCCACCCGCGACTCGAGGAAGCGTCAGTAAGGTACGTATATATATACGAGTCGATGTACTCACAAATAGGATGCGAACCCTGCTACTGGTCATGGCAACCAGGTCGAAGATGTCAACGACATCGAATTTTGACAGGGCATGCGATATTTATACAGATGCACAAGCCTCCATATGTCACCTGTGGACGTGGACATGACACCTGACTGGTCGAGTCAACAGCCATGAGACTATCGCTAAGGCTCGTCCATACGTGTGATTGTACGTGGAGGGCTTGTCCGACCGCTGGTGTGATGGTCGTACCCAACATTCCGCTCGTCGCGGAGAAACCTCGGCATAATGTGGCAGTGTTACTCAATTGAAGTAAGCCTTGTGTCCCAACTCAATACGTACAGGAGGAGAAGATGGCGGTGACTAGAAGGACTTCTCCTGTGAAAGAAGGTCCACAAAATGTATATATGAGTAGATGTGGGGATCATACCTGCGACATGCCTGAGCACAATCTGGCGCCATACTACCACTTCCTATCATGTTCATGTTACTGCAACGTTCGTCCCCTGGGCAGAGGGCTCGATCGAATCCGCCCTGGATGGCCGCACTTCCTACGGTGATTTGCGAGCCTACCAAGTCCTCGCACGTCGGAGGGAACACAGCTTCATGCTTACTGACTCATCAGTTGCAGCGCCGTAGTTTTGAATTCGAGCAGAGAAAAGGAGGGCTTACCAGATACTCTCCATCCTTTACTCCTTCCCAGTCCGAGCGCCTGACGAATGGAAACTAGGCTTACTAGCCCTCAGTCCGATTGCAGACACAACATTGGCTCCTCGAGGCTTCAGGTGAGGATGTGGAGTACATCCATAAGTTCATAGGCACAGGATGGGCAAAGAGGAGCTGTGGGGCGATTCGAACGCGGGGGTTCGATTCGAAGACTGGCATCGCGATAATAACTCACAATGTGGCTCTGTCTGCTCATCTCCCTAGATCCCAGCCTTCTTCACCAGGATAATGAAGAACTCGGCAGGGGCCTGCGATATCGGCATATCCAGTGTACATTGATATCTGTGTGCAACTAAGAGCTTTACCTTACATAGAATAAGTGATTCGAATAGGACACCCCATGTCCACACGAACGAGAAAACATCCACACCTCTCCATGCACGCGCGGGCCTATCAGACGGACGGCGCGTCGTCTATGAGGTCGGACAGAGGCTGATCGCCGTCGAATGCATGTCAAACCTTGTGATCGGAGGACGAGGCGACCAGCGTAGGCGATGTCTGCCCTGACCCAGCGATCTCTGGTGTGCCTGATCCGGACACTAGTCCGCCGCCATTCTTTGGCGGGTCGTCGACGTCACCTTCACGTTCATCGTCGCTATCGCTCTTGTCGTCGGGGTCGAGGTCCATGATGTCCGCTACCTCCGCGGCACTAGCGACCGTAAAGTCCTCCTTGTCCGCTCGGCTGTCTGGTGTCGACGTCGACGCGGAGGTTGATAGCGGTTTGCGGCGCTTACCCGACTTTTCGAGCTTGCGGAGCACCTTCGCAATGTACTCTTTCGAGAACTTCTTGATCTTGACCGTCTTCTCATCCGAGAGCGAGTCGAGCTTGCCCTCCTTGTAACTCGTCGACTTCTTCTCCTTCTCGGCGATGACATGAGTGAGCTATGGAAATCACGTTCAGTTATCGTCCGTACTATCAGCGTCACACCTATAACATGACGCACCTCCTTCGCGTACTTCTTGAACTGCTCGTGATCCAGCTGGTCCTTGTACTTGGACATGCACTTGACGACGACGGCGCCAACAAGCTTCAGCAGCCGCTTCTCCTTCAATGCCTCCTTCTCTTCCAGCGTCAGCTCCTTCTTCTTGGGCTTCGACGAAGACGACTTCTCCTTCCTTCTCGAAGTCGACGCCGATGCCGACGCCCCGTTAGGTCGAGGCTGATTCTCGACCGGGGCTGGTTTCGGCTTCGCATTCGCGGCCTCCTCCGCAGCCTTGGCGGCGGCGGCGATAATGGCAGCGATATCCTGCTGTCGCTTGACCTCCGCAGCCCGCTGTGCGTTCTGCTTGTCTGCATATGTCGGTTGGAACACGAGCGGAGGCGGCGTGACTCTGGGCGGCGTCTTGGGTCGTACTTTCTCCGAGGGGAGCACGAATCGAGGGAAATCGCTGTCGTCCAGTCGATTTCGTTTCGAGGGGCGCTCGTGGTCATATGCATCACTGATGATAATGATAGGCTCAGGATACTGATCATCGTCCTCCTATGAGTAGAGCATGAGATGGACCAGAAGCAGACAGAGGGAAGAACGCACCCCTTTGACACGCTTAGGTATCCGGTACGCGTACTCGAGATTCTCCCATTGTGCCAATAGCTTCTTCGCAAGGGATGCGAGGGCCTCGTCGTCCGACTCTGCGCACTGCTTCACGGGTACATTCACCTTCGAGTCCTCAACCTTGTTCCGCTGAATTAAGGGCCAGGTCATCATGCACTCCAAGGCCTGCCAGAACGTCAGCAATCTCGTCTGCGACGTCACGGCGAGCAACCCACAAGGGTCTTGACTTCCACGTCCTGACTATAATCCTCAAGTATGTTCGTCATGACGCTGAACCCACGCAATCGCATGATTTGCCGTAGTGCGGCGAGATCGTCCGTCAACTGATACAAAATAAGTGATGGGCAAGCGCACTCTTTCAGATGGACGTACCTTTATGCGCATCAATAATTTAACGAGAACCTTCCGGCTCTGCGTCTGACGCATCGCTTGCACGACCTTGGGGACATCCTTGAGTATGATGGGTTTGAGGTCGGGCTACGAGAGCGGAGATCAGGAGGGTATACAACATGACTAGAGGCATGAAACGCACGATGAAGTCCTCGTCCAGCTTCTTACCCCTCTTCTTCTTGGAACCCTTGAGGCCGAACATCTCGACCTCGTCAGTGATACCTAGAGCTATAGGCAAACTCGGTCAATGCTTGTCCGTCCCGGACCAAGACGGGACGTACCATCCAAGTACAGGTCGTCCATGGCGGCAAGGTCCGTCTGCGTCTTGCCTCCAATGAAGCCGACACAGTTGGGCTCGCCACAGTAGCACGGTTGTGCGTCGTGACTACGTGAAGAGCATGAATACACAGTCACGCACTCACACGGAGTGGACATTGGCTTACCCATATCTGTCGACGTTGTAGTTGAAGGTGAGCTCCTCGTCCTTCTTGATCATCCGATTGGCGAAGATACCCATGCGGACGTGCTCGCCGACCGTCCACTTCGCAACATAACAGTTTGGATTACAGCTGTGATTCGCGAAGCGACCAATGCCGCCACGTTTCGTAGCATCGATGTACTACCAGGCGGAGTCAATAGGTAAGACGATACTGCGTAGCTCATAAGCGCGCACCTCGTCCTTCTGCAACATCATAAAGTAGAAGTGCCTTATGCCCTCCTCCGCGTACTGGCGCATTCGCTTGAGGAAAGAAGGTTGGCTGACGACGTCTCCCACATACTCATAAATGAAGTCGTCCCTAGGGCAATTCAATGTCGGAAAGGGGAGGCTGATAAACAACGGACTCACTTCTGGATATCTGCCGCAGCGCGGAGGCCGAATCCCTTCATCTCGGTTTTGACAATATGAAGAGGAGCATACTGTTTTCGTTGAAAGCTGGATCACGGTCAGGCCACTGCAAATGCGCTGTTCCTACAAGTCACGCACCGTTGGTTCTGACAGTGCGATTTACATCGACAGTCTTCCGGCATGCACTCGACCTGGGTTAACCTGTTGATGCAGTCGGAGTTGTGTCCGCACGCAGAATCGGGGTCGTCAATCCCTGTGGGGAAAGCATGGCGAGTACTGCCAGTCAGTATATGAAGTGACGGGCCCTTTAGGGAGATTTTGAGAGATATAGCGCCGAACAAGGGTGCATGCAGCCAGCCAGAACAATGCAGCTAATCTAATACGGCCCCCTGAGCCAGGACGAGGTATCCTAAGCGACAGAAGAGCTGAACTGTCGTCCTGCGCAGAGCGGCCGCACGCGTGCGAACCAAGAACGGCACAACAGAATACCGACTCCTTACTGCTGACTTGAGATTGAGCGGTTTCGCATGGGGGAGGTTACGCCTACGGCATAGGGTAGGAGATATGGATGCATGAATGCAGGGTCACGCAGAGCATGGGCGGGTTGGGTGGAGACTCTGAGACCAAACAATAGGAGAGCAGCAAACTGACCTGGCTCGTACTGGCAATCACACGTCATGCTCTCCAGAGCCTCTCTCGACTTTCCCAACGTCCCATACTGGTAGGCGTTCTTGGGGATCTCAGTGAAGCATTGCATGGCCTCTTCCTCGGCTCGAGGCAGATGCCCAATCAACTGGACGGGAGCCTTCGGTGGTTTGCCCTTCTTGGTAGAGACAGCCGGGGTCGCAGAGGGGGTAGATTTGTGAGAGTCGGTCTCCATCTTCGCCTCAACAGAGGTACTGCGAGACATGGAGGGTCCGGCACTGTCCTCTTTGACGGAGGCGGGAGGAAAGAAGTCGTCCCTCATCTCTGCGTCCTTGACTAGTCCGATGTCCATAGTCTCGGCCTTGACGGCGTCGGACTCGAAGAGGAGCGCAGCAGAGGAGAGACGCTTGACATGAACCTCTGTCATGGTGGACATGTGAGGGTATAATCCCGAGACGAGTGCGCCGTCGTGGTAGACTGTGTAACCTGCGGGATCTGGAGGAAGTTAGTTGCCCCGGAGGCGGGAGCTATGGGTTGAGATGCTGCAAGCTTGTGCGAGCAATAATTTATATCGCAGAGCAAAGCGAAAGCGTGCAGACGATGAAGAGCAGCGTAGAACCCGATGAGGAGAAAGCGGAGAGGAAAGCAGAGACCAAGGAGAGCGGGTCGGAGGAACGCAGATGGTCGTCCGAATCCAAAGGACACAGCTCCGAAGCGCCCGGCCCTTGCACCTGTTCCACCAAGTCCTTTACTGTCTCATTCCTCACACCGGACCATGGCCTCCTCCACAATCAGCAAGAAGCGGAAGCGTGGCGCGGAGGAGGCAGACAAGGTCACAGTCAGGCTCAGCACGCAGCCTGCCAGCCAGGTTGGCCCTGTCCTAGGTGAGCGACTACACAAATTTCCCGGCGCGAAGGAATTAGTGCTCACCACACGCCGCGCTGTAGCGAGCTTCCCATCTTTGGATCCACCACGCTCGACTGCTTTTCAATGCTATGTGCAAAAGGGGAGCGACAAAAACGCGCCATTTGAGGCCCAACCAACGCTTGTGGCAGGAGAGTCGGAGACGGTGGACTTCTACTCTCCCGACGGGCCGCTGTCTTCAACGGGTTGCAGGTGCGTGCCCTTCAATCTTGATATCCCACATTCGTTTACCCTTTTCCGAAGCTATATGGTTGGTGTGTATGACAAGCGTACTAACACAACCACACTGCGACCTGCTCCTTTGCATGTCCTTGCGCGTCAAGTCAAAGCGCTCAAGAATCTAAAGCCTATCGAGGTTTCGACAGAGGAGCGCATGGAACTACGAAACAATCTTGGAGAGGCATTCGGAACCAAGAAGGCCAAGGCTGCCATTCGTGCTCGCGAGCGGAATAGGGTGGACATCGATGCAATGAAAGATGTCGCCGGTCATCTACAGGATACGATCATGCAGAACACTGATACCCTCCCTACTGCCGGTAACTTACAAGTTACACATTCCTTGCACTTGGATTGTGCTCACATTGCTACTCAGAGGAGGCGAAGGCCACCGCGGATAGTAGTCGCCTCATTCCTCCCTACAACGCCGATGCGCAACGACCGCAAGACGTATATGCATTGAACGATATCATCCCCGAAGCGGAGCTCAATGCTCTTCCTATCAGTGCCTTCAAGTCCGCTAAAACGGACCAAGACCGTTACAGTCTGTTGCCGTTCAAGTCAGATTGGGTCAAGTTACAACTCCGTCTCATCTACTCTGCCCCCAAACCCAATAAGTCGGATCTGTAGGCTGATTGCTGCCTTCTTTTCATCCTAATTGGAAACTTATCCTGCGAGCAGGAAGCTACTATACTATATATCCACGATGATGGCCTTCAAGAAGAACTCACGCAACGTTGGCGACAAGGACGCCCTACAGCAGCGACTCTCCGGTGTCCCGTCCATTGTCCTTGATGGTCTAATTTCTCGCTTCACGGAGAAGGAGCGCAGTACAAACAAGTACGTCGCACCTTACTCACTCTCGTAGTCGAAATCTCACCTTCTGTATCCAGACCCAAGATGACTCCGCAGACCGAAACGATGCTACTGACCCATATGTTCGCGCTCTGTCTTCGCATTGACGACTACGCCACGGATTACGAGGCGATCGCACATGACTTGAGCGAACAACCCACAAAGTAAGTTTTTTTCCACTAGAATATGGTTTCATCTCAGCTCAACGTCCGTCTCAGAGTGAATGGCTTGTTCAAGTCTCTGGGTACGTGCGCTCGTCGATGCTCCCATAATACTCTGGGTATGCATGCTGACATTTTATCAGGTTGCGTCATCAAGAAGCTCACGTTCAACGAGCTGAAAGAACGTGGTCTACCGGACGCCGCTGCCGAGACAAAGCGCGCGGTGCTGAAGGTTCCGCTCGAGTTCCCGAAAGCAAGGGTCAAGCGTGCGCGACGGTAGCTACTCGTCATGCTGGATGGGTCTTCTTGCGTTATATATGTCCGGGTTTTGAAGCCGCAATTGCGTTGGAACTTGCAGCATCTCATTGACTTGCATAGCTGGTCGACCGGCATGAGCGACTACTATCGTTTATAGGCAAGAGTCTCTAGTTGCGCCCTCTCAGACATTGTGCCCCTTTATGAGGTCCGCTGCCTTCTCCGCCATGGCGACGATGACCGCAGTGGGATGTCCCGAAACCTGTTCCGGGAATGCAGAAGCGTCCACAACCCGGAGCCCGCGGACGCCATGGACGCGCAGTTCGGAGTCGAGGACACTGTCTTCGGCACTGTTGCCCATCCTTGCTGTTGACGTCTGTCCAAAATCGCGTGGCTGTGAATGGGTAAGACTGAGTTAGGACTTGAGTCAAAACCTACTGGGTGCCAGCAGGTGCCGCCACGCGCTCGAATGAAGTCCCGGAGTTCGTCGTCCGTGATCTGTCATGCGTATCAGTCTCTAGAGCAGCTATGTACATAAGGATTGTGAACCTTCTCGGGATCACTATCACCCATTGCGAATAAGTCACTATCCCCCTCTTGAGAGTCGGAGCTGGCGGTATGGATATCCAGCAAGTCGCACAGAGGAAGCGTTCTGGCAAGGCGCAAAATCAGCCGGTGGGCCTTAATTGCCGCGTTCCAGTCACTTTCCGTGGCGAGGTAGCTATGGATCCATTATCACTAATGTCGTATTTCAGAGCTGATTAGCCCGACGTACTTTGCCTCGATCAGCGGATGGTCGAACACGTTCGCAGACTGGAACTGAATGCTCCCCTTGCTCTGTGGCCTGAGCATTGCCGCACCCTAGAACATACCATCAGTATGCGTCAACCGCTCTATGCGCACCCCCAATGGGTACGACGCACCATGCTGAAGCCAAAGGAGCCAGCTGGCTGGTTCACGTTGTCTCGGTACCGCGAACGGCGTGCACGCGATCTCAATGTCCGGCGCTCTCGGTCCCGAAGTGCTGTCCTCGACAGGGAGGTCAGATTCGGATGAGATACTTCGCAAGTATGCCACTCGTTAGTCTTGTCGTCTGGAAGCTGTAATGGAGAAACGAGTGACTTACACTGGGTCTTCGGCACGTACAAATATCGCAGCGGGCACCAGCAACGTCGACAGGGGCCCAGTGCCGAGGATGCGCCATTGCAGGAACGCGAGGACGCTCCAGAACGGATGGTAGACGTAGGAATCCCAGGTTCCTCCAGATTTAGCTCGGAATGACAGAGTGCCAGGCATGAGATGCTGGCACAGAAGGAATGAGGCTAGAGCTGAGAGAGTGACCCGGACGCGGATGCGACTCACATCACGCAGGTGCTGTCTCACCTGAGGCAACTCTTTGACGACTGGTATGCCGAAGTTTGCCAGATGCTTTGCCGGGCCGAGCATCAACAGCTGAGGTGTGGCTATTGCTCCTGCGCAGACGATGACCTCTTTGTGAGCTTCAGTGACGAATTGTGGTCCGTCCTCAGTTGAGCAGATCTGCACGCCTATGGCTTTGGGGAAACCGTCCGCTTCGTGGGTGACCATCGTAACTCATCGTCGTGGATGCTGTGAAGACAGTGATGGATGTGCCCCAGTTGAGGGCGGATTGGGCCTAATCGCACCGTTGCCGAAATCCATGTCCGCACGGTGCGCGCGCGCTTCTGACGCGTGAAAATCGAGAACACAAGAAAACTCGCTCGTGGCTCGAAATCCCCTTGCAGCCTCAATCGAAAGTGTCAAAATGTTCGTTTTAGTGGTTCCAACAATGTACGAGCTTTCTGAAATGTCGCAGACAGCCTGGTTGTATAGATACAGCTAATTGCAAAAAGTTTGTCACTGGCGCTGAACACGCGAAATAAATCCAAAAAATGCCGGAAAATCGAAAGATGTCCCACCCACGTTTCTCAACGCATACTTCTTCTCAAACAACATGAGTATGCTTCCATACCTTAAGCTTGCTACCGCGATAATATGGACATGAACGGAGGTGGCGAGGAAGCCAGCTCATCCCGTAAACATATATTGCGAAACAGCGAAGTCGGACCATGTCTCGTAGGATAGAAGTGACAGCCAGGATCGTTGATTACGGTAATCAAACTAGGAAAATAGGCTGAACCACAGGAGTTGGCCAAAAGAACTCTCGAACAGCTTTGAGAGTACGCTTGGGAATGTACCAGATCCCGACGAACACTCGAAGCACGAAGAGGACTTGCTTCGCCCTACGCGCGGTAGGTCGACAATGGCATATGGTTGTGCATCCGCACTCCCTACCTCTGACCCAGTCTACATAGCGTTGCAGTAGCCAAGGCTGCCGTTGCTGATAGTAGAGGCCCTGAACATGGGTGCCAAGTGACATCAATGAGCTCATCGAGAATCCAGATTCAAACTGCGTGCACTCACTTTCGCCATTCTGGAGAATGACCTACCCATACAATAGATATCCCAAGAGTACGGATCAAAATTCTCGGGATCGTATTCCATTCGTCCGTGCGCGGGGCCAAGTGGGACAGGAGGTTGTCTGCCGGGACCCAGCTCGAGCTGTAACGAGCTTCCATAGTCGATGATATATAGTGTATTGGCCGTGACCGTTGGATACTGCGCTGCGTCTTGCCGTGTTGCATATACGCAATTACCGGTGGCGACATCCTGCGATCATGCATCTCAGTGTGTGGAGCTTCTGGGACCGACACCGGAGACTCACCATGTGGGCTATGTTCTGGCTGTGTAAGAACTGAATACCCTGTAGTCAGATACGGCATCAGCATCTTCAATATCGAACACGCTCAGCAGCGAACCTCTACGAGTTGCCAAAAGATGTCAAGCAGGTCCCATAGGTCTAATGAGTCATAGTCGAATTCCGAAAGGCACGGCATAATGAGGATGGTGGGGTCCGAAGAAGATCGTACAACGTCGCACGGTAAGGTGTGGTTCGGTTTGGCAGGGCTAAGCTTATGGAGGACGTCGTAGATGTCGGCTTCGTTAGATTTGGTATCAACAATCTTGACCATCCATTGATATTCATAATTCGCGCGACGGTTCGTTCTGTAGATAGAACCCTGAGTGAATGTATCAGGATCAGTCTCGTGCGAGGGAAGGTACGAAAGCCACTGACTGGCAGCACGGGGGACTCCACGCGAACATTGAGCCGCTTTATCGCTGGGTGCTCATTCAACCATGGCGGCGGTCTCATTTGCTCTTCGAGAGTGCTCATGGTAGTGGCGTCGAAGTAGACTGTGTGGATTGCCACCTGAGAGGATCAGGCCGCCCATGCCTCGTGTTAAAGTCGCACGGTCCCCAGTCACCCCCGCATAACACATTCCTTTTGTTCCCGGGGCCCCTCACTAATAGTACGTACTACGGTACGGACTGCGACGAGCATAGCATCAGCTTCGCACGTTGACAAACTGAGACAATCGGGTCCATCGGACCCAGTCATTCTCAACCGTTGGTCGGATCGGGTCGTCTTTGCGATCGGAGGCGATAAGGTATAATGAGGAGTGACCATCATGATATATATACTTCGTGAGTCCCCCACGCGTTGTATTCCCGAGCACTCCTTGCTCTCATCTCCGAACCATCATCTCAAAGGTACGTGACTAGTCGCAGCACTCAAGACAGCTCTACATGTAATTTCTCTCAACAGATGGCCCTCGTAGTCCTAGACAGATTGGCCGTCACGGCAGCTGTCATGCAGGCTGTGGATGGCTTGCCAGACTCGCACTTCATATTTGGGACCAGGAACACTGCACAAGAGGAAAAGGGTGTCCCTTGTCCCATAGAAGTGAACGGCCAGACCTACGAGGCCAAGTTCAAAGTGACGTTCCAATCTGGCCACCGTGCTCCACCACCTGCCATATTTCTCGCAGTCAAGATAACCTCCCCTATCGTGCAAAGTGGCTATACGGTCTACATCAAGAATCCCAAGGGCGACAATCCCGCACGGAACAGGCGTGCAGTGGTTGCTGCATTAGGAGAATACTTACGTGATCTGGCAGGGACATTGGAGATGGCTAGCATCAACGTGGATACTGTGTGAGTACTGGCAAATATGAGGTCGGCTCTTAACTGACGATCATACAAGCCCATGATTGCATACGTGTCCTTGCGTTCGGCACGGCATTGAGCTTGCCAGCAAATATTTTACCTTCACTCTCTTTCGACGAGTTCTGCATCAGCGTTCCCTTGTCTCTGCCCTGACGCCGATATGACTTGGAGTTGAGTTGTCGCACATAGTCTGCTGCCTCCGCGTGTTCGAGGAGACTGGAGAACTGTCGTAGGTCGGACACAAAGGCAGTCGATGGCGTGTTCCCCATGGAAAGTGCGCAGTCTCAGCTGGACTGACGGTGTCCGAGCTTATTCCAGTCCTTTGCTAAGTGAGAGATGTTGAAAACGAAGTAGTACTGCGCGTTACCTCTTACCATTCGGAGATCGGGACCGCCACATCATTGCACAAGATACGCGGAGTTCACCCACAAGTTGCATGCGAGACAGTGAGCGTCGCGCGCATTACAGCAAGCCGCGACCTTTACCTGCCTGCCATCACATGCACATTGCCCGTATATCTGCACAGAGGTAAGTTTCTCGAAGCTTTCAGGTGATTCGACCTTGACTTGATTGCTCCCGGTACCTACGTAGGTGGAACAAGCATTCGCGAAGGAACTGAGCATCTTCAGCTGTCGGGAGTACTTACAGGGTCCCAACTTCATCGGCGCTATCGAGCAGTAAGACGCAAGAGCTGTTGCATCGCCCAAAACATACCAAATCAAAAAGTTATGCTTCTTGACAGATCGTGCGTTGAGCACGTATTGTTCCATTGTGCTTACTATGTTCGCAGATATCGGCATTCATCAATCGAGGATCTCCTCGCGTCGATTGATCCGTTCTATGACATTCAGCAATTCCTCGAGGATAATCCGACTGCATTCTCGTTTGAGGACTTGCCGGATTAGTCCTCGAGCTCGCGTGCACATCATCGCAACTCCCGTACTGCCGTAGTGGTCTCTCGCATCCTGGGCACTCGCAGCATGTGTTCGCGGGATCACCGCAAAATCCCGCAATTTCCGGACGGCTGTAAAGCACCGTGTAGTAGTTTCCATTTTGTATGTAGTAGATCCAAAAAAAGACAGATCGTGCGTGCGCTGTTGGTGGAGCAGTTGGAGCAGGGTACTAGTACCAGGTCTCTCGGCCAGGCGTCTCCCAAGAGCCGCTCGGAATGCCAAGGACGGAGTTCAGCTGAATTTGATTTCACACATCATAATAGAGCTGGGAGATTGGCAAGGCGCATTCTCCGACAGAATTAGTGAGTGACAATGGGGACTGTCCTTCTCAGTGTGTAATACCGCCGGAGCTTCGTTACTTCGCCCCTGTTCCTCCTTCGCCTCCTCCTCCCCCGAGCTCCTCCTCCTCCTTATTACCATCGCAATATCTTCTCGGCCGCTTTGCGTTGGCGTTTCGAAGCTTCTCAACGGACCGTCGGATCAGGTAAGCGGTCGCCATGCTCTGGCAAGTGCGGCTGAGGAGCCAGGTCCCAGCAGAAGCCTCGATGATCCATAAACAGTACATGCCGCCGGCTGGTTCCAGGCATCGCTCGTTGAAAGGCACCAGGCTCCAAACTCCAGGGACCAGGATCATGGATTTTCGGATATTCTACACCCGGATCCCTACTATTCGTCGACTGGCCCGAGGACCGAGGACCGCTCTGATCTCGACGGCCTCCGGGAAACCCAGATTGCGATGACGACCGACGACCGGTAATCGCATACTAGGTACTTGAGCGCTCCGTCATCTTACACCGGCGGAGCCGATCGTGAGGGCACCTTGGGTTTCCTGTAAGTACATAAGCTTAAGGTCCATGAACCTCACGATGTGTGACATAGATCGTGCTCCTCAGCACGCCACAGACTTGTCGGTATTCAACCCAGTGCTTTCGTATTGTTACTCTTGCCATGTTGCTGAACCCAGCTCTCACCACGCTCCTTCCCCTCCTCGCCCTGATCGCGCCGGTCTTGGCGGGTTTTGGTCTCACGGCCTCAGGCAACTCGTGGACTGTCGACACTGCTGGCGGTCTCGTCTTTACGGGTGAGTTCTTCCGCTGTATGACCTGCCGCAAGACTCAACTTGTTTGCTCTTCTTGTCTGTAGTTGATAAGACTAATGGCGACATCACCTCGATGAAATTCAACGGCATTGAAGCCCAGGACAAAAGCAAGCATAGTCATATTGTATGTTGCTTACATCTATTTCATTGATGTGTTTCCTCCCGTTTCGACGTTCACAGTCCTCAGGTCTCGGATCCGCGACCTGCTCCAATGTGCGCACTGGCAACAACGATAACTACATCATGATTACCTGCAAGACGTCGACGCTCACTCAATACGTGCGTATCATTCTCTAGAGTTTTCCGGATCGAGCTCACACCGCCACTTCCTCGATCACAGTATGTCGCACAGTACAAGACCCCGGCAATTCACATGGCCACTTAGTGTGTTCCTTGCTCTATGCTCTCGCACTCACTTACTGACAAGTCATTTCTTCTTTCG
The DNA here is from genome assembly GCA_020543525.1 of Coriolopsis trogii. Taxonomy (NCBI): domain Eukaryota; kingdom Fungi; phylum Basidiomycota; class Agaricomycetes; order Polyporales; family Polyporaceae; genus Coriolopsis; species Coriolopsis trogii. Next base: position 1,496,060 of record JAHYIO010000004.1, read on the forward strand.
CAGCACCACCGCTGAGCCGTCCATCGGCGAGCTTCGGTTCATTGCTCGTCTCAGTCGTGCGACCCTTCCGACAGGACCCAAGGAAGCCACAATTTACCAGGGCACTGCGATCGAGGGCAAGGATGTTTTCACTGTGGACGGCCAGACACGCTCCAAGTGTACGTTCACCCGTCATGCTATTCAGCCTTCGTTAACGTAACTCGCGCAGTCTACTCCTCCGTCCGATTTATCGAAAACCAGGTTCATGGTGTTACTGGGAGCAAGATTGGCGCATACATGATCGTCCCAGGGGTGGGCTACGAGAGCAGCTCGGGTGGGCCATTCTTCCGGTACGTCCACGTCTTCGATCTGCTTGATAATGCGATAGGATCCTGACGCTGCGCGTAGGGACATCAACTTCCAGGGTGGTCGGTAACTTCGTCACTTGAAGTCGTCAAGCTGTCGCTGATGATTCTCATACCTTACAGCCGATCAATCTGAGCTCTACTTCTGTGAGTCCTCTCTCTTTCATCGATACATCTCTTGTTGACTGTGAGCTGACCGCATGGCATAGACATGGTACGCATTTTTCGCCCGTCTGTCGTCAAGCACGTTGAAACACTAAACGCGTTGTGCAGAACTCCGGTCACGCCCAGACTGAGGGTGAGCTTCAGTAGCGGATTCATGTAGGCAGCTTGGCTCACCACTATCTTACAGCGTTCCGCCAGGGTTTGCACGGTCCTTATGCTCTCTACTTTACCACGGGATCGGCCCCTTCAGCTGATCTGGGTGAGGTTTGCTCCTTTGGTGTCTCCAATGCCTGACTCATGTTGTGTCCATGTAGACACTACGTTCTGGGAACAACTGAATTCCACCGGACTGACGAAGTTCGCTGACCGCGGCTACGTACGGGGGACCGCATCCGGCATCCCGTCCGCTTTTAAGGACAAGATTGTCATCGGCTGGTCCAACTCTAACGCACAATACTGGGTGCGCGCAGGTTCGGATGGCTCCTTCACGTCCCCCAAGATGAAGCCCGGAAAGTATACGCAGACTCGTGCGTTCTCACTCAGTGTCTTTCAATGATTTGTCGCTGTTGCTGACGATGCGGACGAGGGTAGTGTACAAGAATGAGCTCGCAGTTGGCACTGCGGATGTTACAGTCACCGCCGGCAAGACGGTAACTGCGAACATCAAGGACACCCATGCAGATGACGTACGTCGATCCTTCTCCGCTTCTGTCTCAACCAATGTTTAGCGGTCCATCCCTCACATATCGCACCCGCTTCAGAGCACCACTTACATTTGGAAGATCGGTGAATTCGACGGCACGCCCGCAGGCTTCAAAAACGCAGACAAGATTGAGCGCATGCACCCGTCCGACTCGCGTATGGGCTCCTGGGCGAACATCACCTACACCGTTGGCTCTGCAACCTCCGGCTTCCCCATGGCCGCCTTCAAGGCTATTGGGCCCGTCACCGTCAAATTCTCGCTCACCTCGAGCCAGATCGGCGCACGCACGCTCAAGATCGCGACGACGAACTCCTTCGCTGGGGGCAGGCCGTCGATCATCATCAACGGCTGGAGCGGCAAGAACCCTTCTGCGCCGAGCCAGCCCGACTCGCGTGGGGTCACGCGCGGGACATGGCGCGGGAACAACATCGAGTATACATACTCTATCCGTCAGTGGTCGATATTCCTATGTGCTAGTATCGTTACTGACTGACTCGCCCACGCAGCGTCTGGCACGCTCGTCGCAGGTACCAACACGCTCACCATCTCCGTCATCTCCGGCTCCGACGGTTCTGGGTTCCTCGTATGTGTTTCAGGGTACTATGTCCACCTGGTCGATGCTAACGGAAATTGCCAGTCACCCAACTTCATCTTCGACGCTGTGGCGCTGTACTGAGGAGCAAAAATCTGACAGGACGTTGATGTACACATTCGTTCTACCCTCACATTCCTTTTGTCTCATAGGTACAGTATGAATGCATAATGTGGTGACTGACCGGATGGTTACCATGGCCGCGAGAAATCGTTTAAGGTAGATGGGCGTCGAGCATACGACAATGGCATGCGGCGGCTGTGAATTGAGGCTGATGGAAAATGTGAATTATGTGCTCAAGCACGTATTGGAGTTCTATGCGGCGCAGCGGGACGCCATAACGTGCTCCGGGGGTTATTATTCCAACTCCAGTCGCGAAGTGACTGGACTCCTGCCAACGTATTCGTCCAATAGGCGTGCTAGCTCTCCTCTGGCATCTGCGCATGAAGCTATACAGGGTGCGTCAATGACAATGGTATACGTATACATACACTGACGGAAAGGTGCGAGTCGACGTACGTAATGTCCTGCCCCTTGGATGAAGCTCACCGAAGCGACAACGTCGCGGGACGTTTCGACATTCTCTTTCTGCAGACGGTATATCTCAGGAGGGCTGAGCGATAACAAGTCTTAGTGTAAGGACACCCAGGACACAGAACACATATAGCGACTCACCACAAGTCTTCTACGGTGCCGAGGACCAGATGGGTGGGAAGGCGAGGGTCGATCGTCCGCAAGTAGTCGAACATTCGGAGGTGTGCACCACCGTCCTGTTCAACGAAGCATGCAGTCTCCTGCTCTACTGTGGTCTTGGTCGTCACCCGTTCGGCATTCTGTGGGTCTCTCCGGAAGTATCTCTCCTGCCAAAGGTCCAGCGCAAAACGTGGTGAAGTCATCGGACATGTCAGCGACGAGATGGTCTGCTCACCGACATGATCTGCCATACTTTCGGATGATAGCTCTTACCGGGCGGACGTCTTTTGAAATACCGCATGGCCTCATCGACGGATGACAGCTGTCCTGACGGCGCGCGTTGGAAGCCTTCACCATCGCGTACAGTTTCTGCATTGGGGCCCAAGTCCTGCCCGAGGGGCGGAGACTCTACCAGTATCAGTCGACAGATGGGGAGGTTCGACGTCGCAGGTTCGAAAGCCTAAAGTCTAAACGGATTTGAGCATATGAGCTCAACGCGGGTACGAAGGCGCACGAACAGTGAGGCACCAGCGCCGGAGTGCGCTACGGCGACGAGGTTAGCGCGTTCGCGCTCGGAGAGCAGATTCGACATAAGGAAGCGCGGATCGCCGCGGCATATTGCTTCGTAGAGACTGTGGCGGGAGACAGACGTACGTCAGAAAGAGCTGTGGGTAGATGCTAGCAATCGATGGACTCACAGAGCACACTGTATTGTTCTTTGAGTACAGTGGTCTCGTTCAACAAACCAGCATCACCGTGGCTCGGTCGTTCTACGACCCAGACGGAAGCGATGTTAAACCGACTGCACGGCTGCGAGGTCAGGCTATAAAGACGCTTGATAGCCGGCAGCCACGTCTCCTTTCCTACAACTGACGTGAGCGGTGTCGATATCAACGAAGGACCGATGATCATGAATGACGAACGGAGAGATATGCCGGAGAACAGGACCAAGCTGCATATGATCCCTACAGTTTCGGCGTCTTGGTCAGGTTGTCGGTCAGAGATAAATCGTGAGGCAAGGGAGCGAAGAGGGCGATCATGGCGGTATTCGAACTCGAAAGTCAAACACTTGATAGGATGTAAGGTTTCGGGAGTCAACGGCATGGCAGACAGGCAGACAAGGATGGCGAAGAGAGTTGGAGGTCAGCCTGATGGCCCCCAGGGCGTCAAGGTGGTCGGCTTATACGGGTCAAGTGAGCCCACCTGGCTGTCCATAACACACGGGCCTGATCCATTATGATTAGAGATTATGAGCGCAGCGCTCAACTTTCCCTGTAGAATGCTGTTTGTAATGGACGCCGGCGCCGGAGAAGCGGCTTGTGCTTCACATGATTTCAATCTATGCACGCGAAAGCTTCTCTGAACATAGGAAGCCTGGTGGGCCTCAGGGTGGCCCTCTGACGCTTTGCCATCACAGATACGAGGTGACGGTGATAGACTGACTTGCTCTTAACTACTTAAGCACAGAGTAAGGTTGCGAAAGCTCACAGTGTACTCACCGAAATCTCATGTTCGAACTTGAATAGCATTGATGTTTTCTTTCAAGCGCTTTGATACCGTGGGTGACTGGCCTGCCAGTGCATGGATGCATCGCAAAGAAGGAGCTTTTGGCGAGGCGGGAGCCCCAACCGACTCTCCATTACTGTATCTATCAATACGACTGCTCCGAGCGAGTCTTGAGAGCTTCTGCCGCGGCTTCGAAGCTCTTCGTGAGCGGAACAGAAAGGAACCACTTGAGGATATAGGCTCCAAGCCCCCCAAAGACCTCATTGGACTCGTAGAGCGTCTTCCCGTCGAGAGTCGTGCTCAATCCCTGCCAACGCTCCGCCTTCATGAACCGCCACCATGGTAGCAGAGGCACCCACGACACACGATGGGTGACGTCGTCGAAATGCGTGATCAGCTCGAGCGCTGGGACGGTCTTGATGGAGTCGTCCATGGTATGCGGGACGTGCGATTGCATCATGATGTACTTGCCCTTTGCGGGGGTCTGATCCTGGAGGGTCCTGCCAAACTTGTCAACAATCTCTATACTCCTCCTGTGCGGGCAGGGGATGAAGTCAGTTCAGCGAGGTCCTTGCGCATACTATGGCACGCCAAGATTGATGCATTGACGTACGACATCGGGTTCCTGTTCAAGCACCAAGCGAGGATATGTTTTAGCTGCTATAAGCATTCCGCGGATCACTGAGATGACTACGCATACCATTCATTATACTTGGTAAAGTCGGTGAGCACCTCCCAAACTCTTTCTATCGGAGCATCGATGAGAGCAGAAACTTTCACAGTAAGCGGGCCGCTGAGGGCAGGCTCCGGTAAGTGCGTTGACTGGCTGGACATGATTGCGATAGTTCTAGTGCAATGAGGACAACTCAGTTGCAAGGAGACGTCTAATAGGCTAGATAGAAAGTGTATGAATGGCCACTGACTAAGTAGAATGAATGTAACAATCTGTTGTCATGGTCACTTACCCTAAATCGCGGTGACTGGTCCTGTTTGCTGACGCTTGAAGTGACCTTCAAGATTCGTGGAAGTGAAGGTGCGGAAGGAAGGAAAGATGTGAGACAATTTGAGTGAACAGGCCTTCAGGGGCGATCATGCGGCTCAGTGTGCAGTGATGTGATTACGAAGCTGGTACATGTCATAACACCCGCCGGGCATCTTTAAGAACTTGTATAGTACTCATCTTGCCCTGGCAGCGAGCCTGCCAGCTCCCGTAAGCAGACAATGAATTCACTGGACTATGTTTCGTAGCTTGCTAGGGGTCGAGAGCGCTTTCATTGCTGGTGCAAACCTTTAGCGTTTCTTCCCTCATGTTCCCACGCATTCTTCCTATCTACGCTGGACGTCTCTTCATCGCTACCGCTAGCGCTACTCACACCTACACCGCTGCACAGATGCCCGGTGGGATTCACCGGTGCGGGCAACTGATGGAAACCAGGGGAAATGCCAGGGAGATTCCACTTGCCCGGCACGCCAGTGGATGCAGGTGTCGCGTCACCTGGGTTCCAGTGATAGGGCGTATGGAGGGGTAAATGACATATATGGCAATTGATGGGGCTCTGGCGCTTGTATATGGATTAGACCAGACAAAAATTGTAGACCGTCTCGCGATTTGACATGGACCAGCACACGCTCGGATTGGTAAAGAACAGAGGTGTGCACATATACAAAAGAAGTATCTACGCTCAAGCAACGTTCATCGTCGCAGCTAGTTGATCAATGCAGATGTCACCGTCCTGTTCGCCATCACGCCGACCGTCCTCACGATTCACCATCCGATGGGCATCTTCGTCGTCGGGAAGCGGGTTGTGGAAACCTATGTCTGCCTCTGCAAAAGTGACGCCGTGGTCATTGTCATGCCCACTGTTCAGAGCGAACATGATCAAGTACGTACGCCTGCCACCGGGAATCAGTCTCGCGGTCTCTGCCAAAGTTGTTGTATAACTCGTCAAGCTTGTCTCCCACGGCTCCCCAAGAGTCGGTATCAGTGCGGGAGGAGCTCTTCTGTGCTGCGAGAGGAGCAGCAATCTCGCGCTAAAGGTAAAAGTAAGCATACAAATCATAACGGGCAGCAGAGATAAAATGAACATACAAGCATGGCGAACGTGGCCAACTTGATGCCAACAGCCTTAAAAGCCACAGATATGTTACTACACTTCATGAGATCAATGCAAAATACTCACAGTGCCCACCAGCATTACCCACATCTCCTACTCCCTGACCGGCCGAGGCCCCAGCCTGCAGCCTAGGCTGCAATGTGGGGTCCGACCTACAATTGTCTTGCCACAGGTGGAATAGCAAAGTTGATCACGATAGTACGCACATAGCATAGGACGCGGAGCGAAGACAAGCAAGGAATATGCAGGGGGCAAGCGCACGGTGGTCGAGAAGCAACCCGTTAAGCGCCTCTCCACCGATGCCAGCGAGTGCTGAAGCTCGGAAGCGCTGAACGTTGGAGCTGGCTGAGTGCCTCTCCGCCCGCATCACTCTCAGAAATTCTCCAAGTCTTGCATATACCTGCAAAACATCGGTCGTAACACTGTTATCCACCGGCGTTGTCCTCTCCACCATCACGCCATCTGTATTCCTCTCGTCGACCACTTGAAACCCATCGGCGTGCCTATCTCGTGGATTCCACATGGCGTCCCAGGCGGACGACAAGCAGCGCTCAACCTGGGCATCACCTGCCGGATGTTTCCGGTGAATTCCACCAGGCATCTGTGCAGCGGTGTATCTAGTCAATCTACCGATTTGTCACCATGTCTGACTCGACGGCACTTTTAGGAGGACAAGGTCGCTTATTGTAATCAGAAACCAACGAGGCTACGAGTCGGAGGGGTCCCAGGGAGAGTCAAGACTTGGTCAAGCCTTAAGTTGTCGTCGTCAAACATTAACTTGTAGGACGACATGGTGGTCCGACACTGATAGTTTCTTAGTGAGAGATCCGGTGAGCGTAAACGAAGCGTCGCAACTATGGGCGTTGACTCACCGCATCCGTTCTGTAGCACAGGTCCAGGTGGAGCGAACTCATCTTCATCCCTGGAATGCGGCCGCCCTGTGACCGTTCATTTCAGCTTGGAACCAATACTTGACGCTGTGCCCAAGTTCCAAACTTTCCAATACGAGATGCCGGCCTCTCTCAGTGGTCGTGACAGAGACTGTATCGGACCTCGTCCCTTTCGCTACCGTCCCTTGACCTCCGATGAGGAGCAGCGCAACTGCCTCACTGATGCGCGGAGGAGCAGATGCCTTCAGTGCTCACAATTGCGGGTCTATTCTTCTCACAACAGCTACGTACAGCGTCCTGTACTCGCCCCTTGACGTCATGACTGTCATTCTGGAACGATGATTCTCCTCTCCGAAGGCGGGTTTTGTTGCGACAGACGCATACGATCTCCATAGGCCGAGGACTGGCCTGTCTCTCTTCGCCAAACCCGGTCGCGCTGTGTTGATTCAGCGTTCGCACGAAACATACAGCTGGAATGATTTGACGTTCCCTGTGGGGAAGCCCTTCGGCACTGCAGAGACCTCGACGTCGGTGCATTATGACGCCGCCCTGCCGAGCTGACCTACTTCGCACCCTCACTTACAACTCCGACGAAGCATCGGCTTTGTCGCTGTCAGTACTCCTGCGTCTGTCTCCGACGGTTGCAGTCCAAACGTATAAAGGTCGGTGGCATGGTTGCCATACTGAATCCCAAGACGCACCTGCTTGCAGTCTAACTCCCACATCTTCTCGTCTTCGCCTTTCACACACCACTAGTAACAATGCTCGGCTTCAAATCTATCATTGCCTACGCACTCTTGCTTTCCCCGGCATTGGCCAACCCCCTCCCCCGCACGATCCTGAAGCGGACGAACCCGTCGATTAGCGCAGGCGACAACTTCAGCAGCCAGCAGCAGACGCAGCTCACCGACGGCTTCAAGGACGCCATCGAGCTCGCCGCCTATGCGCTGAACGCGATCGACTCCGGGTCGGACATCTTCACCAAGTACTTCAACGACGCCGACCGGACCCTCGTCCGCAACGTCTTCCTCGCCATCATGGGCAACCCGTCCGACCCGATGAACCCGGACTCGACCGGGTCTGCGAAGCTGGGAGGGATCACGATCCGCACGGACTTTCCAGACGACGACGGGGACCTGGCGTGCGACGCCGAGACAATGGCGGAGCTAAGGGAGTACGCGAGTGCGAACCCACAGCTTGTCATTTGCCCGGGCGCGTTTGGACATGGGGGCATCGGGAAAGGGTATACGAACGTGCAAGAAATCGGGTGCGGCTGGATCGGTGACAGGGTTACGTGGAAGATGGACACGATGGGTTCCATCCTCTTGCACGAGTATACGTGAGTGACCGTTTCCTAGAGCTCCCCTCTGATGACTATCTGGTCGCTGACTCGCACTCCGCTTGCTGTCCTGCCAGGCACATGACGCAGCTTGTCGCGCCGCCCCTGAGCAAGGAGACGGACGACGAAGACGACGGGTACGGGCCCAGAGGCACGCGGGCCCTCGACAAGAGCATGGCGACGAACAACGCGGACAGCTACTCCTGGTTCGCGAACGAGGCGCTCTGGAGCGTCATCTGTCAGAAGGACTACGCCGACCCACAGCCGGGAGACGGCAACGACCCGAACTGCGGGAACGCCGTCTGCCAGGTGCCTAAGGGGTCGCCTTGAATGAGGAGCAGGCCCTGCTCAACGTTGGATGATCCAAGCCATGGGCTCGGCGTGCGTTCGACTCGCTGTAGGAGAACATGCGAACAGCTTGTTGGGATTATGATAACCGTCATTCATGGACACGCTTGAGCCATAGTATGAGTATGCGTCCCGAGTTGATCAGCAATGTACAGCATTGCTATCTCCGTGCTCTGTCTTGAGCTATTGTACTAGTATGTAGTACGATGTATCACGGATGATCTACTATTTATTATCTCTGGTTTGTTCCTTATGCTGCCAGTCGTACTGAACATGTGTGCGGTAGCATGGTCACTGCAGCGTAGGCCTTGAGGACGATCCTGCACCGCTGCCCTGGCTACTAACTTCACCACTGTACCCCCACCAAAGATGACTCGGAAGGCCCTCAGCATATCAAGGTTCACTCATGTTCTTTGGACACCGTCCAGGTGTCCGAAACCGAGCTCATTCCACGAGGCCCCGAGTCAAAGATATCCCGGAAGTGGAGTCTCTCTCGATGAGAGTTTAGGACGAATAAGATTAATGTACCTAAATTGGATGCTATGCAGTACTGTAACTCTACAGCTCTTCATGTCTATGCGGATCTTGCGACGCCGAACCTGACGAGCCTTCCGCCCCCGCCGTCCCCGAAGAGGCCGTCTCCGATGTCGATGTCGTCGATGTCGTACTGCTCGTCGCACTGCTGCTCGTGCTCGTCTTCTTCGGCGGCTTCGGTGCCTTCTTCCTCCAGAGCTTCTGGAGGTGGTTCTCAAGCGCCTTCGCCCGCGCGCGCATCTCGCTCGTGAGGATGACCGGGTCCTCGTTCATCTTGACCGACTTTTGCTTCTCGACCCACTCGCTCAGCCAGGACTCGTGCTCCTTGAGGACCTTCTCGAACTCGTCGAGCTCGTCCTTGGTGTACTTCGTCGGCAGCCCTTGTTCCAGCTCCTTCGTCATGTTGAGCTTCGCCTCCGTGAGGAAGAGACGCGAGCTCCAGTTCCACATTTGGCTGTTGTTCAGCGCTTGTGGGAACTCCTCTATCTCCTTGTAGCGGTGAACCACAGGGCGTTCTAGACTCCTATAGGAACAGTCAGCGAGGTACTCACAATCGAAGAAATAGGTTAGACGTACTCTAGTGCGAATCGTTTCTCGAGATACTGTATAGTCGTTGCATCCTCGCCGTGCTCCGACAGCCACGAGAGAGTTTCTTGCAGCTTCTCGGCCAAGGCTTTCCGCTCGGTAGGTTGCGAGCACTTCACAAACGGCGAGCTGGGGGACTCGTCATCAAGGAGGTCGCGGAGCTTGTAGATGTATCCCTCGAGAGTGTTGCGAGCCTCCTCACGCTTCCTCTTGGCACCCTCCTCCACGTCAATGGCCGTCAACCTGTTGGAAAATGGACATGAGGAAGAGTTCGATGCATTGAATGATAATGCGCGATGCCAACCTCTCGCGACCAGAACGTTTCTCCTCCACAGACATGGGTGGAATAGTAGGGAACTTCACGTCAATCATCAAAGGAATAGGATCCCTCTTAGAGACAACAGTAGCAGAGGCTTCGGCCGCCTCCAAGGTCGATGTCGAGTCCGCCTCCGCGGTGCCAACATTCGCAGTTGTCTCGTCAACGGGTGCCGACGAGGAGGAACCTTTGCCGAAAAGATCTTTCAGTTTGCCTGCGTTCGAGCATGACGCAACCGTACAACTGGGAAGGCTCTCAAAACTCACCTGTGAGAGACTCGTCCTTGAACTCGCCAGAGACAATCGCGTCCCGGACAGACGCGAAACCAGACTCAGAGAGCATGACAGTGGCCTTCACAACAGGGTCGGTCGCGCCAGCTTCAGTCAGGTTCTTGATCGCCTCACTAACCCCAACGATGTCGGCTTCAATGAACTCCGCCGGGTATCCACTATATATGAAGGTTATTTCTTGCTTGACCCCTCTGGGTTAATTATAACTTACCGGAGAGGGGGTACTTTGTATGCAAGCTTGACGGAGAAGTCGTCCTGACGCTTGAATGTCAGCGTCTTCTTCGTGCCAGTCTTGGAACCTGCCGGGAAAACGAGGGTGTTGATATTCCGCGGGCGTGCGCCGGGTTGCTTCGCCTCGGCCTGGTAGGAAACCTGGATATCATATGGGCCGATGTCGGTGATGCGAATGTCCTTGGTCTTGAACTGACGGCTGAGTCCCGCTCCGTGAAGGGCAGCACCGAGAACCGCGGCTTCGTCCGCGTTGACGTTAAATGCAAGCTTGGTGTTTCCAACAGCGGCTTTGATAGCATCCTGGATCATGGGCGTCCTTGAGGCACCACCAGTGAAAATGATTGAGGTGATATTGTCCTGCATCAAGGTCAGTCACGACCACGCGAGAGCAATCATAAGAGCATACAAGTTTCAAGCCGGCGTGGGCAAGCGCCTCGAGAATAGGCATCGCGTAGCGGGCCTTCAGGTCTTTGCAAGCAGCCTCGAACTCGGTTCGGGTGAACTTGCCTCTGTAGTCGATGTCGTATGCGAGACTTTCAATCTGATCAAGGTGCGTAAGCTCGTAGAGGACAGAGAAAGAGACGTTTCATTCACTCACCGCCGCCATAGCCTCATTGTTCGCGCTCAGGATAGCCTTGACGCGTCCGGCCTCTTTCCAGAGCTTCGCCATCGCCCGCTTGTCGTTAGAGATGTCGCGCTTGTGCTTCTTCTGGAAATCGTTCAACAACAAATCGCGCATTCTCCTGTCGAGCTCCGTCCCGCCAGTGAACCTATCGTAGCCTATGCCGTGGACGGTAATCTGAGTCGCCTCCTTGGCGATCTTCGACTTGGCTTCGCTTGCTACGGGCGAGAACTCGACGACCGTGGCGCGGATAGACGATGCACCGGCGTCGAAGATGACATGGTACTCGGGCGTAGGGAACGTACGTGTCATGGCGTAGTTGACCGCGACGGCGGTTCCATCGTTAATGAGCGCGAGCGTACGGAGGCCAGAGATCTCGATGGCATCCACGACGGCGTCGCGTTCGTACTGCGTGTAGTATGGGGGAACGGTGACAATCACATCGTGCACCTTCTCCCCCGCCGTGCTCTCAGCGAGGTCGCGCACGTACGCGAACTGCATGCCGATGAGCTCCTCCACACTCCATTGCGTCCCGTCCGGCCTCCGCAGCGCGACCGTGCCCCGTTCCGTCTCGACGGTGTCCGCGGTGGATATCGAGGTGTAGAAGGAGACGGCCTCCGAGTTGTACGGAGCACCCTGCAAGAACTTGAGAGACGAGAACGAGTCCTGCGGGAATCGACCGGCCTATTTGAACGTCAAGACGTCATCCATGAGTCTCCCATACATACAATCCGACGAAGTCTTCAGACTTACGATGTTCGCCGCATCCTGTCCAAACAACCTGTCACTCTTCTTCCACCCGACGGTCGATTGCATCTTCCGCTTCGAGTCCCGGTTCAGGAGGACGTCAAACGGCTGGCCGGGTTTCATGAGCGAGGCCTTGATGAAGTCCGCGCCGTAGTCGATTGCCAGAATGGACCCGAGAACGCGTTCCGACCATAACGAGAGCCATAGACAGAGAAAGAGAGAAAGCCGGGTCATGGTCAAGGGTGAAGCTGCCTCCAGCGGGCGCGCGCCCAGTACTTTTATGGGCTACACGTCATCGCACCGTGTGCTACGTGGTCCCGGACACGTGGCTGCTGTGTCGACCTGATTCCACTGCCAGAGATTCGCCGATTCGTCGTGTTTCGCTCGCTCCGCGCGACGACGCAGTCACCGGGTGCAGGAGGCAAGGTTTGAACGTGCACACACGAAGACGTGGAGGGCGAGCAGACAGAAGCTCCAGGATTGAGCACTTGTGTGTGCATGACGCCCAACTTACTGTCAGTTGGATCTTATCTTATCTCCCACAAACAAGAAGGCTCGTGAATGGCATAGAAAGGTGTCGTACCAACTGAGAGACGTTCGACAAGGTGCGCACTCATTCGCCAACAGTACCCGCAACGACGCTCCCGTGCACACCCCAGTTGACACCCATCCCGAACATGATCCACCCAATGAAGATGATCCCGAGCCCGATCATCAGGTAGGCCCAGCTCAGCACGCCCCCGCGCACCCTCGGCGACTTGAGCAGCTTCTCCTTCTGCTTCAGCTCGCTCACCGCGTACTCGTCCTCCGGGTCCGGCTTTTCCACCACGATGCCCTGCGCCGCCGCGAGCTTGTTGATCTCCTCGGGCATGTCGCGCGGGGCGATCTGCGACAGACGCGCCGCGGGGAGCGTGTTCGGAGCCCAGTAGGACATGGCGAGCATGAAGCCAGAGACGGCGACGGAGAGGAAGGCGTAGACGAGCCAAAGCGTCACCGCGGGGTCGAGCGAGTCGGTCGGAGACAAGTCTTGGAGACGACCGGCCGCGGTGGTAATAATGACGATGGACGCTTGGACCACAGACTCTGGAGAATCGGGGTGTGAGCGGAGTAAGCGAGCAAGGGCGGAGCAGCCTACTTTTGATGGCGAAGCCGGTTGCGAAGTATTGTGGGTCGGGGATGATGCTACGGATGATCTCAACTTGAGGTGCTGGTGTGACAGACTATAAAACGATCAGGCTGCAAACCGAGACTGACTCGGATAAGCACAACACACACCTGTGACAGGGCATAGAAGACGTATGCGGCCACTGAGACACACCTATCAGAACTCTACATTCAGAGCCAATGCACAAACATGGGGACGTACCGAAGGTGGGGACTGAGTGCGAGAACTTGAGAAGTAGCATGGACACGAGGAAGGTGAGTCCAGAAGCGAACACTGTAGCATGTAATCAGCAGGAGGCGTCATGTTCCTTAGGGTACGAGACGTACAGAACCCAATCCGCTGTCCGTTCATGTCGATGTAGATACCCAAGAACGGCGTCAAACCAGCGGGGAGGAGCAGGTAGAAACTCGAGACCCAGCCACCGATAACTGCGCCCTTCTGCAGGCGCTGCTGAGCGAATTGCCTGTATAAAGCACATGTGAGCGATCAGGAACACCAAGAACCGCTGCACCAAAGGTTTAAAACCACTCACGTCGAGATCGATACAAAGGACTGCACCCCGGCATTCTCAAAGATAGCGAACAAGACGACAAGCCAGAAAGACATCGGGAGGTGCTTGATGGCCTTGATGTTGAACGTCCCACGCTTGGTCATCCCCGTGTGCCTCAGCCCACTCGTCTGGTCAGTGACATTGTACCGCGCACGAAGGTAGCGGTCGAGGAAGAACACGACCACGGCGCATATGAAAGAGAACAGCGCGATAGCCGAGCTGATCCACAGCGCGAAGGCGTATGATCCAAGGTTCGTCGCGATAACGTTCGCCGTCGACTGACCCGTGAACTGCGCCAGGTTCGCGACACACCAGATCGCACCTAGGTTACAAACGACATATACATTAGCCGTGAAAGGCATCATAAAGGGAGGGAATCTCACCGATAGAGAATGCGAAACCCTTCCCAGGAGCGAAGTACGTCGAGAAAATCCGGTGCTGAGCGTTGTCGAGCGAACCGTCACCGATAGCGGCCAAGACTTTGCCGACGATAAGCAGCGGGTAGCTGTTCAGGTTGTTCGTCGCGGCGCCAGACATGACCATGGCTCCGGACAGGTGGAAGCCCGCGAGGAACACAGACATGATGGCTCCTCCGAACTTGTCGATGTAGAATCCGAGTCCGATGCAGAGGAACGTGTTGACGAGGTTCGTGACCGCAACCTGGGTGGCAGGACGCGTCAGCCAATTTAGTCTGTGCAGCATGTGTCAAGTCATAGGTCCTTACCAGAGTAGCGAACTGGGAGTTGTTAATATGCGTCTCCTTGATGATCGTGGTCTTCAAAGACCTGAGAAGGAGGAGGTTGAGCAGTAGCATCAACAAATTCAGGACATTATCACCACTGACACAATGAGACCCTGTAGCACGTTATAATTAGCTGAAGTGATATATGAGGACGATGTAGACAGATACATACGTTCGACCAATGGTTCCCAACTGCGAAGCAAGACGTCAGCGTGGTTCAGGACAAGAAGGAGCGTAAGAAACAAGCCGAGTACGTACATGTACACAGGCACGTCAGGATGATCATGACCAGCTGCCAAGAGTAGGGCAGGCGGGCCTTATTGGCATGCCCCGGTGTCTTGTACCCTAACACGGGGTTTAGGTCGTCTCCCTGGCTAGAGCCATCGTGCAGCGAGGCCTTCTCCCTCTCCTGCATCTCAGAAGCCTTCTCGGTGCTGTTCTCCCGTTGCAAAGGCATGGTCAGGAAAGATCGACGTTTAGCTGGGTATAGAGATGTGGCAGGCCAAAAAACAGTGAGGGTAAGAGGCTTCCTACAAGTGGGAGGGAGGAAGGAGTCCGGTCGTCCTCTCATCGTCCCAGCTCATCTTATCAGATAGTTGGGGGGCCGAGAGCGGTGGGACTGCCTGACCGTAGAGGGCGGAACGCACGCGAGGTTGACACAGACAGTGGGAGGATTGCCTGGAAGAATGTCCCGCGGGACATACCGTGAGAGGTCGATGCGTTAAGAACCACCACGCCAAGGGCTGGCAGGAGACTTTGATTCGCGTTGTGGTTCCGCATGAGAAGCTACCCAAAGGCTGTTTTGATGTGTTCAGTTGGCGTTGGAAACTTCGTCTCAAGTTTGTTCCGCGGAAGCTTCCTGTGCCTCGCACAGGCCACGTATCGTACTTGAGGGAGAACCAAGGTCGAGGAACACCCACCAAAAGTGTGCGGCAGAAGCCATCTTATCAGATGCCGTGTAATCTGATAGTGGCAGACGACTCTCCGTGGAAGACCCGAAGTCTAATAATGCACACCGGCGCAGTCGACCTGGGAAGAAAGTATGAGACGTATTGGGGGTCTTGCGGCTGGTCCCAAACATGAGTCCATGTACCGTGAGGCAGTCTCTAGATCTTGACAAAGATTTCGTCGAGTGCATGACAGACCTTGTCAGCAAAGCACAGAGCACGCACAGGGACCTGCCCGAAACACCGAGATTGTAGTCAGGAAGAAGACGGGTAAATCTTGCTTCGAGTACATCATCTATTGCCTGATGAGGAAGGAGACTGTCCAGGGACACAACATCTTTGCGAGCGTACTTGACGATTTGTATCAACGCCCGATGCTCACCTCATCTATAAATCGAGAGGGATTAGAACCCCATTTAGTGAAGATGCGTTGATGAGATTGAGAATTGCGGAGACAGAGCGGCGATGCCATGGCATAAGACGTACACATTCCTTGTCAGGGCTGTCGAGTATCGGGTTTGTAATACGAGGTCCAATAGCGCGGGACGCTCGTCACAGAGAAGGCGTATAGCCGCAACCGCGGAGTGCGGAGAATGGAGGGTGTCGATGGATCACCTGGTACGTAGTCGAGCATACAACTTCGGTCGCAGCTCGAGCATGAGAAGACGGTGCGCCAGACTCAGCCGTGAATAGAGTTGAGCGATATATAATTCTAACATACTTACATTGTGCATTTATGCCTGTGTCTGACGACGACGGACAGGTAGTATGAATGAGTCAACGAAAGGCATCTCTGTGAGGACTTGAAGCTAGCTAGACATCTCAAGGTAATCAGGCTGCCGGCATCAACTACACCAGCGATGCCTGTACGGGGGATGAAGGTTAGGTTGGGTGGTTTGGACAGTGTGGTAAGAGCACGGGTGGTTGAGTCGGACTGATCATGTCGACGCAGCGATAAAGACGAGGGGGAGTTGCCCGGAAGGGGCAGCGATCAAAGAGCCTCCGCCAGGCACGGCCGAATCGGGTGGCAGGACGCGACGCACGTGCATTGTGATTGGACGCGACTTGCTCGCGACCCCGTCTGCCCGGCCGGGCCATCTGTTCCTCCCCCAAAATGCGCACACGACACGGGCGACCTTTCCGAGCCCAACCCCGGAGAAACATATGGACCACCAGCCACAGCAGCCCTGCCTTGGCTTGCGACGTTCAGGGGAGCACAGATCGAGAAATCATGCGGGTCGATGACTCTGCGTTGGCCGAGTCGCTCTTCCACACCTTGGCACACTCTTGAAGAAAGCCATCATCTCCACAAGCCTTATCTCGTCGGCGTCCCTTCTGTCTCTCTCCTCCCTCCACCATGTCCTCGTTCCTCCCCGGCAAGGTCAGGAAGGCTGCACAGGCAGACACCCGCTCCGTCGAATCTGGCAGCGATGGCTCTTCCGCCGACGACAACAAGCTCCTCGAGATTGGCTATGTCCCCTCGTTCAAACGCGAGTTCTCCAACATTGCCACCGTACGTCTCTTTTTGCTCGAGACAGCACACAAGCACCAACGCTCCCCCAGATCAGCTTCGCGTTCAGTATCATGGGTCTTTGCTCAAGTATCGCGACCACGTTCAACACCCCTCTGACCCTTGGAGGTCCTGCGTCGGTGACATGGTGTTGGATTCTTGGAGCGACGATGTGCTTCACTCTTGGTGCGTATCAGTTTCTCCCATCCCCACTTCCCCACCGCCTGTCATCCTCGCTCCGGACCTGTCGGAGTGACGCAACCTTCCTCGCCCCTCGTCCTGAAGGGGACTGCACATCAGTCACGCGAGCTCCTCTTCCGCATATATGCACCTTTTATGGTCCACGTAGGCGACTGTGCTCTCGCGAGAACTTTGTCTGTCGATACCATATCGTGCGCGCAGCTCCGGAGAGTGGTGCCATCCCAAAGCATTATACCGCGTCAATGGGACATGTTTTGAGCATTTGTTCTGAAATTTAATGCTCCAACAGGTGCCAGTATCGCTGAGATCGTCAGTGCATTCCCCACGTGCGGTGGCCTGTGAGTCGCATAGTGAATCATGCATAAACGCTTCTGATAACAACTAACAGGTATACGGCATCTGCCCAATTGGTGCCGCGCAATCAACGTGCCATTGTCGGATGGGTGGTGGGATGGCTCAACATTCTTGGACAAATTGCTGGCCTCGCATCCACCGAGTTCGGTCTCGCGGGCATGATCTGGGCCGCAGTCGTGGTTGGCAGGGTAAGTTCAGAGAGACTCCAAAGAGCGTGCTCATTGTCCACTCAATTACTTCTTCAGGGCGATGATTATCCTCTGAGCTCAGGAAAGACCGTTGGGCTGTTCGCTGCCCTCATGGTGCTCCATGGCATTCTGGTGGGTGGCCTTGCAGAGCATCGACGGTGCGCATGGCTCATGTCCCCACAGAATTGTCTAGCCACTCGCCAACTTGCTCGCCTGACCTCGGGCTTCGTCTTCGTCAACATTGGTGCTACCCTCAGTGCGTTTATATTCTCGTATTTGTGTTCATGGGACTCACCCACGAGCACAGTCATCATCGTCGTACTTCTTGCTACGACACCACGTAGCGAGATGCATCCCGCGGCGTACGTTTTTGGCAGTCAGGGCATCATCAATCAAACCAGTCTTGACGGCAAGTCTGGTTGGAACACTGGTCTCGCATTCCTTTTCGGTCTGCTGAGTGTACAATGGACTGTTAGTAACCTCGGATGAAAAGTACCCGCCCATAGATCTGACGCGCACATTTATAGATGACTGTACGTCACTCCGACTGATTTGAGATGTTCTTCCGAATCTTAACCACTTGATGCAACTGTTCAAGGACTACGATGCCACCGCGCACATCTCGTGAGTCTATCACGAAATCAGGGAGCAGGATCGCGACTAAGCACGCTACCAACAGTGAGGAAGTTAAGCGCGCAGCATATGCCGCGCCGTCTGCGATTTTCATTGCAGGTAGGTACTCGTGGAAGCTTCGAAGATGAACCACTTATTGACCAATCGCATAGTCATCGGTACTGGGCTCCTTGGCTGGATACTAAACATTGTCCTCGTCCTCTGCTCAGGACCTTTGTACGTTCTTCTGACTACACAGTGAACAACTCGCCTAACTGAGGGACGTTCACGTTACAGGGAGAACCTCCCCGGTGCATCTGGATCTGCGTTCCTTGATGTATGTTTCCGTTTGCAGATTGTATCTACTCATAGTTCGTGTTCTCACAAACTCGTAGATCATGGTCCTCCGTATGGGCAAGCCCGGTGCCCTCTTCATCTGGGTAGGTTCCATCGGTCACACACTCGGTTGACATCTCTCATCGTCTGCACTCATCTAGGCATTCGTCTGCCTGACGGCCTTCTTCGTTTGTCAAACGGCGCTCCAAGCCGCGTCGCGTACCGTCTATGCCTTCAGTCGCGACAAGGGGCTCCCTGATCGCGGCTTCTTCGGGCATATCAACTCGTGGACGAAGACTCCGATCCGCGCTGTCTGGTTTGTCGTCTTCATCGGCATCCTCCCTGGTCTCCTCGACCTTGCGAGCACGATCGCGGTCAACGCTATCTTCGCGATGACGGCCATGGCGCTCGACCTTTCGTACATCATCCCGATCATCTGGTGCGTTTCTCTCGCCCACGTCATGTGCCGTTCTGCGACTGACGCACGCATACACCCAGTCGCCGGTTTTATAGGAACCATCCGGACGTCCAGTTCGTGCCTGGACCCTTTTACATGGGCGATGGCTTCCTTGGGTGGTTCGCGAACGTCAACTGTGTTCTGTGGACGTGCTTCGTGTGCGTCATCTTTGCGCTACCGACATACCTGCCCGTTACTGGCGAAACGATGAACTACGCTGCTGTGAGTCCTTCGTGACATACGGTCTCTCTACCAATGTTGACCCATTATGTTCGCAGCCTATCACCGGTGGTGTCGTCCTCCTGTCGCTGTACGCTCCAACACGATTTCCATCCTCATACGTCACTGACTGTCCGCACGCGTATACAGGATCTGGTACGCCGTCGGTGGCCGTCGGCACTACAAGGGCCCGCAGTCGAACCGGACAGACCTCGACAACGCTCCGAAAGCGGGGGATGTCCTTGTCGCCCCCACAGACCGCGAGAAGGCAGAAGTCTCGGAGGTCGTGTGATCGAGCCTGCACGGCTCCGGCTCTCAACAGCCGTTCTTATCCCCTATTCCCAAGCCTGCGGCTAACTATACCTAAATCTAACGGGCACGATTCCCCTCATCGGGAATCCACGAATCTTTCTTGGATGACGACACCCTGTAATACTCAGACACGACCCTCCGACCTCGACCGAGAGGTGGCCGAAAAGTATCTATCTACTGCACGAAGCTAGAGGCCCTGGAGCACGACTGGCGGCATGGACTACCGTACATGTATGAGGTGTAGCTGCGCCGCGTATACGGATATCTAGACGTCGTGAGTACTTTGTGTAGTTGTAGAGTACTGGCGCATGCATACTATAGCTGAAGAGGTATGTTATCACATCGGTCGTGCTTTGTTTGCAGGCACAAGTCCTATAGAGTGCAAGTCCGCCGGGCATCATCGCTATCGATCTTTCTCCGATCATACTTACCATTTGTGACATAAGAAGGGTGAAGAAGAGTGTGATTGGAGTCGAAGATGGACAACTTGTTCGGCCGCCCAAGGGCTGACGAAACGAACATACGGCGGGTGCCGAAGATGGTCAGCCTCTCCAGTACAAAGTCCCCTTCCTCGCCCATCTCCTCTTCCTTCATTATCACCACTGCCACTCCCTGACCAGCAGCCTCGCTTGGAGCATATGCTCTCCTGCGCATGTTGTTGCGTCGTGGAGGTGACGACGTTGGCCTCAGCCCGACTTTGCTCTCGGGCTGTGGCGAGCACCTCGATGCGACCTGTACGTCCTCTCCATACGCTCAACACTTTCTGTACTGACGACTTTCCCTAGACGCTGTCGTCTGAGGTTGTTCCCGATACCAATGAGGTATGTTCATGCTGCCGCCACCGTTACGGCGTGCTAACTCCAACTTGGCCCACAGTGTCGGAACCCCAGGTTTTGTTCGAGTTGACAATCATCACGACAAAGGACTTGGTGCGGCATGCACAGCTCATCACACCACACGTAACGTGCATGCTGCTTCGGCATGGCTGGAAGACACACTACGTAAGTGGCCGTTTCTGAATTTCACCTCTGTCTATACTCAACGCCACCATTCCTTGTACATAGTACGCGGATACGCACCTTGTTCCAGCCGCCCGTCGGTTGTAAGCCCACTTGGTGGCATCCGATGTTCGCCACGCGTATTGCTCAGGTTCCTACTCCTTCTCATAAGACGTGACAATGTGTGCGCAGAGTTGAGCAGTAGACGAATCAACGCCTTTCTGATCAAGTCACCTGTCGGGGATGGGTGACTCGGACTGAGCGGAGCGTGCGCGTCGCATTGCAAGGCTGAGCATATGAATGGTGAGTTTTACAGCGATGGTTTTGTTCTAGTACCTTGGCTGATCAGCGGTTCTATAGGGACCACCAGGATTGGTCGACGAGGGACTCGCTGCTAGGACTGGTTGAATATAATATTATGAGAGCCAAGACGAAGGTAAGATTGACTGATAGGTCTTGTAGAATAGTCTTAGTGTCCTAGTGCATGTGTGTGTTCGCTTTGTAGTACTACATAGTCATCAATATAATTCTTCACCCGAGGCTGGTGATATCACAGTATACCTCAGTGGAGACAGAACGCGGAACAGTCGCATAGCAATCTTAGAGCTCGTCGGCTCTCCCATAATCCTCTGATTGCCGAGCGATCAGTGAAGTGGACGACGTGAACGGGGAAAGTCTGAGTCGCGTTGACAGAAGGCTTGCATCCCTCCCGCTCTCCAATGGCGTCAAGCGCTATAGCCTACGGAAGAATGTCTTGCAGCTGAGTCACCTCTCGTCGAGCTCGAGCTCAGAGGCTGCGAGCTCTAATAGCCTCCCAGTCAACATAGTCAAGGAAGCGGGAGGTAGCCTCGCCATCTCCGACGGGGGGGAAATTGTCTCGGTCTCATCGCGGTGTTTAAGAGGACTACCGCCGAGCCTAAAAACGTCGGTGGCCCGGGGAGTTGTGTGTCTGAGGCTGAAGCGTTCCACGACCGCCCTGCCAGCCATCGTCAGGCTCAGGCTCCGAGTGTGAGGTGAAGGACTTGTATTGTACTTAGCACCAAAGTGGTCGAGGACCAGAATGGCAGAGGGTGCTTGTGAGAGCAAGGCGGCGGAGACGAGACGAGAATGTATGGCTTTGGTACTTTCGGAAGGTCGAGGATGGGCGCGTTGGTGAGGCTTGGCGAAGCGGCCAGTAACCTCCACAAACAGATGCAAACACTGTTGGTGACGCTGAGCGTCTACATAGCGACACGACCTCGACACGACTCTCTCCGACGGAGTCGCCGCGACTAACTCTTCTTCACACCTGTGCGAGACGAGGGTGCGTATGCTGTATATGAAATGCATTTATATCTGATTCAGGGTGATTCTGATGCAGGTCTTCCTGGACCACTGGCAGGCTGAGAAGAGACTCGTTTCAGCAAGAAGGGCCAGGCTATCATGCGCCGAGAATCTGAGCGCTGTTCCATGAATTCAGAACGGAGGGAAGGATCGCAACTTTCATCGTTATCGTATTAATCTCTTGTCAAACCTGCGCCCAAGGGAGACAAGACGATGAGATTGGCCTGGGCTCCTGCCGAAGACGGACAGTCCCTTGTTCGGCCGCCAAAGGGCTGACAGACCCAACACACCAGCCCGCCCGCCCCGGGCGTCAGCCTCTCTACTTTAAAAACCCAGTGCATGTCCTCAACTCTCCCACATTCTCTTTCCTTCTCTCCTCTTCCGCTTGCACCACATGTGGCGGAAGACAACAGGTCCCGTATAACATTCGGTATGTCATCCTCAACCCTCCCTCATAGCGGCGTGATGACATGCTGACTGCTGTGGCGCACAGTGCTCACGGGTCCTTCCCGGGTCTCGCTCCAATTCGCAACGTCGAATACGACAAGGGACTCCGGTAGCGGCGTGCGCAGACGACCACATCACCCTGCCCACGCTGCCCGGCATGGCTGGATCATGAACACCGTATGTCCTAGAGCCCACTTTCCACGCTTTGTCCTTCAACACATCCAACTCCCAGTATATGCACACGCACCTCGATCCAGCCGCCCGTTGGTTGTAAGCCCACCTAGTGGCGTCCAACGTTCGCGGCGCGTCTTGCTCAGGCTCCTACCCGTTCCTGTAAGACGCACTAGCCGGTGTGCTGGTCGAGCGGTAGACGAGTCGACGCCTTTCCGGTCAAGTCACTTGTCGGGGACAGGTGGCTCGGACTGTGCGGAGCGGGCGCGTCGCATTGCAAGGCTGAGACTTGGAATGGTGAGATCACATAGCTCCGCGCCGGAGAACGAACACTGACAAATGGCTTTCGTAGCAGCCACCCTCTTCGACCTATTGCCCAACTGGGATTGAATCCCTAGCGCGCCAAGGTCAGTCTTTCCATGACGCTGCTGTACTAATTCACCTTTGCAGATTGATGTAGAATATCTGGCTTCAGCGAAGTTTTGTACTTGGTAGCGTAGTTTGTGTGTACTTAGTACCCGTACGAGCGGTTGAATTATAATAGAATTCAAATCTTGGCATACTAGTGTATGACTGGACTCGTCGGCGCGAGTGTCAGCCAGTCATGCGTACCACGCCTCCGCAACGCTCCAGGCATGGCGATGGTGTTATATAGCTCGGAACATACATCTCAGACGCTGGCGGCGCCGATGCGACTTCTTTCACTGCTTGATCTGACAGTGAATGCCCTAGGATGTGAGCCACGTCAGAGTGTTGCAGGACACTGGGGACTTTCGAGTTAATCAACTGTCAAGTAATACAGAGCGTGTCTGCATCCTTAGGTGGAAAGGCCTCGACGAGACGGAGAAGGATGGCTGTCGGAAGTTGAGCATAGTAGGTAGATTTTGCCGCTGTCGGCCTGGGCAAACAAAAATAAACACTACTCCAAGCGTCTAAGGAGTGAAGCGGACCTCTCCGAGTCACTGAACGACCACGACGATGAGGGTACATGTAAGGTAGGTGGATTTGTATCCGTATTTGAATGCAGATGAATCAGATCATGGAGGTCTACCCTCTACCAGACGGAGACCGCGACGAGCAGCTTCGCAATCGAACTCCCATCATTCGAACCACCACAAGGTCCCTAGTAATGTGCGCCGAGGATCTGAGCGCTGTCCTTGCGGGTTTCCGTTGGATGCAGAGAAGGATCGCAATCATCGCTATCGCCTCCATCTTCTGTCAAACCCGCGCCCAAGCGATAGGAGCCTGTGAAACACGCCTGGGCTCCTGCCGAAGAGGGTGGATCCCTTGTTCGGCCGCGAAAGGGCTGACGGGCCCAATACACGAGTAAGCTGCCGTCAGCCTCTCGAGTATAAAGTCATCTCCTCAGTCTCCACCCTCCTTCTTCCCTGCCACCACATCCTCTCTTCTGGGCTCTCAGTCCAAGTTCTCCTCCCTTCCGCTCGCGCTTCATGCGATGGAAGATAGCAGGTCCTGCATGGCATCCGGTATGTCTTACTCTGCCCTTTGCTACGGTGGCGCGACAACTTGCTAACCGCTGTGGCGCACAGTACCTAGGACCTCACCGGGTCTCGCTCCAATCCGCAATGTCGATTGTGACGAGGGACTCCGGTAACGGCGTGCGTAGATGACCATACCACCCTGCCCACGCCGCCCGGCATGGCTGGATCATATACCACGTATGTCCCAGAGCCCGCTTGCCACGCTTCGTACCTCAACGCATGCAATTTCCAGTATATGCACACGCGCCTAGATCCAGCCACCCGTTGGTTGTAAGCCCACCTGGTGGCATTCCGACGTTCGCGGCGCGGCTTGCTCAGACTCCTACCCCTTCTCATAAGACGCACCAATGGGTGTGCTGGTCGAGCGGTAAATCAGTCGACGCCTTTCCGGTCAAGTCATCTGTCGGGGACAGGTGGCTCGGATTGCGCGGAGCGTGCGCGCCGCATTGCAAGGCTGAGCATCCGACTAGTGAGTCATACATATATACATGCATGGTGGATTCCGGCTGACCTCGAGTTCCGCAGGAATCACCAGGAGTGCATCACTTATCCCTTGCCGAGGGACACGTGACTGGTGGTGCATGTAGGCCGAGAAGGTGAGCTATCAAGTAGATTAGTGAAAGGTAGAGTAGTCTCAGTAGATAGTTCGTGTAAGCGTAGGTAGCTCGTCAATATATCTGCGAAAAGGGCTCAGACCGCATCTGTCGTACAATCTTGGTCGAAGACCATCATCGTGCGGTCGGGTCGATACCATAGTCTCATCGTCGACCCGCAACAGTACTGCACAAACACGACCATGTTTGGATTGCCCAAAGATATGCTTGTCGCGTTCGAAAGCCGACATTTCGGCATCTTCGGCTGATGATAGCACCCACAACAGAGTACATGGCGCAGAATATTGGGGTCGCAGCTGCCCCGTCGGAGCTAATATGCGTAGCTTTGTCAGGATCATGTCTGGTTCATCGACTTTGCAACGTACCTTGCCGCTAACGGAGACTTGTTGCCGTCTATCGCCTTCTTGTCATTCGGGAGAGCTCCTTCCTGCACGTCCTTGTAGAGCCGCGCTTCATGGGCTTGTCGCCTACATTCGTCCACGAACGCGTTACCGGCACTGCCTGCAGGCAGAGGAAGGGTCTCTTCATAGTAGTTCTGGACAGGTTCGGCCTCGGGAATGGACTTGGAGGGAACATGAGACTTTGGGTCCCACCCTTCTATAACGAGTCGTCTCTCAGGCCAACGCAAGACAGTCTCCTTCTCGCTTCGGTGGAGATAGACGTAGGAGCGGACATGGAACATAGTCATAGTGGTGTGACTCTGATCGCTACCAGACTTCGTCAAGCTGGGTCCCCGTGGCAGTCATCCCTCCAGCAGCATGAGTCGGATGTTCTGAGTGTCGTCCTCGGTCTTGACCCACCCGGGATAGTACCAATGATACCATCCTAGGAGGGCAGCGTACGCTCCAGGCTCTTCGTGCCCGTCCAGGGAGGGGCGGAGTTGCCAGAGACTGCCATCCAGCGCGCGCAGATGATGTTCCAGTCCGGCGCCAGATTGTGAAGGAGGAAGTTGCACCTCCCATACCGGTACGCTCTGTACAGACAGAGTGAGACATCCGGCTTCGTCCAGGCTTCCCTTGGGAAATGGCACGAGTGCCTCCGGAACATGGTAAACCGGTTCCATAAGTTCCGACACCTCCTGCACGCGACCCGCAACAGCCTCCACCAAGGGTAGTCCAGACACGCTGGTGCGCGGCAAGGTAGGGAACGTCGAGAAGTGCATATCCGGGGGAACGCGGCTCATCACTCCCAGCCAGTTCGCCCGTCCCCCAGCCTGGAGAACCGCGCGCGCGAGGGCGACGGTCGCTCCGCGCCTATCGTTCTGGTGGAACGCAGCGGGGTCGAGCTCGACGCCAAAAAGGCCCATGATGCTGAAGACCATGTCGACGGGGCGCGACGACGTGCGCATAAGCGCGCTCTGCCAGACCGCGAACGCGCGCCGGTCCGGGTCTGCCATGACTTCGGGTTCCATAGCCATGCTGAGCGCGGAGACGTTCGTCGCTAAAACTCGAGGTTGTGAGGTCGGATGCCTGTCGTACCAGGGAGGTGGGGGATGCGCGCTAAATATCGACACCCTGATTGACACCTCTTCCTGCCCGGGTGCGCTCGGGGTGAACAACATACTGCCTACCGTGCTGGCGACGAGCAAGAGTCTCAGGGAGAGCATCACCGCCCCGTTCGTGCGCAGGTCCTCGGTAATGGGAAAGGACCCCAAGCGTTCGTACATTGGGACCCGCGCGATTCCAGGCCCCAGCCTCCAGCGAAAGACGACAAACGCCTCTGGCGGCGCAAGCGTCTCCTGCAGCGTCCAGCTCCGGTGTATCCATGGCGTCGGCTCGTCGATCTCCGCGACGCGCTGTAGGCCTCCAGGGAGAACGATGCAGACCTTGCATGATCTGTACACTTGGTGCATATGGCGTATCTGCCAGTGTTTGTCCTTCTTGCTGGTTTGGATGATGCACAGCCTGTCCAGCCAGAGATATTCGCACCCGCGCGCGAGAGCTGCAGCGCATGCGTGGAAGAGGAGGACGCCGCCTATCGGATCAGCGTTCTCGGCCCCACGTACGTGGAAGAATCGTCTCGCACCCGCGGAAGCGTCCACTCCACGCCATGGGTAGGACACTGCAGCGAATGGTACCGAGGGGAATTCGTCAAATTCGAGGACGCGAATTTCGAGCTTCTTGCTGCATACGGCGTGACAGTCGACCAGGCGGATCTTACACTCCGTGGCGGTGGCTGCAAGATCCATAGGCTCCTTGACGGTGGGCGGTTTGTGACCATGGAGAGCATAAAGAGATGTTTCGACAATGCATCTCGGCGAGGTAGAGCACATTTCACTACGGGTAAGGATGACGTCGTTTGATGAGTGGAGGTCCTGTGAGTGCGCCGCAACTCGTACCTTGCCATAGGCTGGAGTGCGACTATTCCTCTGAAGCTCAGCGGTCGTAGGTACTGGTCAGGGAGGCTGCTGGGAGATCAAGGATACAGCAGAGGGTGTTAGAGAGGCGCCGGACGGGTGCGATGACAGGCGGCCTTGCTACTTGCATGCGGTGTGGTGTCCCTGCAGCATACTACGTAGCTAGATAAGGTTACCTTAGAGGAGTAAAACGGGGGTTTGCAGCAGTCTGGCAATCAAGATCCGGGCAGAAACAATCAATGTCTGACGCAGCCTGATTATACCGTGACGCTTGCACCTCATTACACGTACCAGACACCATACATGGCAGCTGAAGGGCATGACATGGGACGTATAGTACACGTGGTATGCCCTTCAACCCCATGCGGCTCATAGTTTTGGTAACGAGGTCGATGTAGAGGAGGATCATTCTCCGTGCGCAGTGACGAGCTGTCGTTGAACGTCTGTACGTGCATGAAGTCATCTCACCAGAGGCGTGCTGACTGCTCTACTCACATGATGACAGTCGATTACTTGAGTAACAGGAATAGCTCATGGGATCTTCGAGGCCCAAGGCAGTGGACCGTGGTCATCCATGCGCTGACATCTGGCTGCGGAACTTGAAGATGATGAAGAGTTGTAGACGCCGTGTCCGAAGAGGCGTTGCAGACGAGCGTCAGTTTGGCACCCTGCTGGGCACACTGGTGGCACCAGTGGTGGCACGACCCCTTCCACTTCGCTACCACCCACATCCTGGCTATGCACTCATCCTGGCACTCAGGAAGGACTTCACTGGGAATCGGATGCGACAAGATGACTTGCTGGCGGCTCATCTCAGCGGAACGGAGAGAGATTGGAGAAGGTTTCGTCGAGGGCGACATCTAGTGTTGCCGCGAGGCGAGGTGAGGCGAGGCGAGTCGTGCAACTCGATCAACTCGTCAGATCGAGTTCGATCGATGCGAGTTGCGAGTTGGCTCGCGAGTTGGTCCCCCAAGAGCTCTCTCGCTGATTCTGGCATCGCCCAATTTCGTCATGGGCGCCAACTCGGAGGGAGGGCGCTCAAAGGTCCGTGCTTCAACCAATCAGAAGCCATGATCAGCCACGGCGAGTCGCACCGCGAGTTGCGAGTCGCTCGCCTCGCCCCACACGCCCCACCGAGTTGCCCAACTCACATCGGAACTCGCGAGTTCAACTCGAACTCGCGGCAACACTATCCGGACGACGCACGAAGATGGGCGTGGGAACTGGATGGGTTGTCCCAGCAACTCAGAGTAACCTTCGGATATCGGCACAGTCTCACAGAACACACAAGACGGACATGGAGTGGGAGCTCGCAGGTCGGAGCTGGGCAGTGGGAAGCCATGTCGACGCCGCACGTCTATCATATCGTTTGCATCTTGCAGACACGAGGCGTGCAACAGGACCGCCAGCAGGCCTGACAATGACAATGACATTCAAAATTAACGCCCCCAAGTCTTACGAGACTCGGGTCGCAATGGAAACAGGTGCAGAAGACAGGAACCTAACACTAGGACCCCTGAAAGTTCCTATAGGACGCCGGCCGGGAGTCCGGACGGCGCTTAGGATTTTTGGGCCTCCAGGCCAGCCCAAAGTCCGGACATGAAGGCCCAAAATCGGGGTTCTGGCCGGCCAATCGTCCGGACATGGGCCATTCGAGGGCAAAATGATGGACCGTCATCCGGACATGGCCAGCGTCAACCCTTTCGGCAAAATTTGACGCGCACCCCACCCATAATGACTTACTATAACAAAGTAAGTAAGAACCTAGTGGGGGTTGTCCGCGAGCCGCGGTGGGCCGAAAATATCAATTCTTGGACGATTTTAGCCCTTTTTGGCCTTTGGACCGACATCCGGCCCCGAAGGGGCCGGCCGGAAAATCCGGACATGGACGTCCTTCAAGGCCAAGATGGTCGAAAGTCCGGACATGATCCTGAAAAGTTGTCCGGACATGAAGCCCAGGATTTGGGGCGCCTATCGGCCGGCCTACTATAGGAACTTTCAGGGGTCCTCTAACACTGGGTTCAAGTGCGCTCTCGGAGCCGCCGATAGTGATCGTCCTCCAAGCCGCCGGCCCCTGGCTCGCCTTTGCTCCACTCCCCGAGGTCAACCGTTAGTACATCCTTGCAGCATACAGTTGACGTCGAAAGCGGTCCTTCACCCATCCAACAATTGTCCGCAGCGACCATCGTGCCAGACGTGCCTTCTCTGACAGACGATATCTTTGCCCGATCTCGCACGGCAGCAACGGCATGACCCCAGGCGCCGGCCGGCCTGGTCAGATCGTCAAGAGGCTGAGCAGAAAACACAGACCAACGCTGCGGAACCCAGACTGCTGGGTCCTTGCGCGATCCAGGATGCTATTCTAGAGCACTCCGGCCTCATCACTGTCTGCCACACGCATCGCATGATGGCTGCGTGAGATCGCATATATAAGACCCATTCCGCCCGTTTCTTCCGCCACCTGCTGGCTGGTCCCTTTTCGTGCAGTTTCGTCGCCCGTTCCACTAAGACTTACTTCAAGCTCGCCCTTCCTTGCGTACCGGTTTGCGCAACATGCAGTGGATCATCCCCTTCCGTGAGACGTCCTTGAGTGCGTGTTTTTTCTTTCGAGCTGCTCCCTCTTATCTGCTGGATCACTCATGCGACGGACACTTGCTTGCAGCGGTCGCCTGTATCACTGCCATTGTCGCTCAAGCTATGAGCCAGCTCACTCTGAACCAATCTGTCGGTGTGTTTTCTGGGGACCTGCTGTACGCTCAGCTCGGCGTTGCGGCTGGAGTTTTGACTATTCTGTCTATCCCTCTGATGTGCGTCCCCCATCAATTCTATCTTCCGACCCCCCGCATCCTGACCTTGTGCGCAACAGTCTCCTCTACGACATGGCGCAAGAGAAATCCTACAGCGCGACTGTCCTCTTCGAGCTCGTCTGGAACTGTACGTCGTCTTTGCACTGTTTCTTATTTTTTTTGCGTCGCTAAGGCGGGTTGCTGTCTGGTAGTCGCCCTTGCCGTCCTCTGGATCGTTGCCGGCGTGAAGGCAATGGGTGTGACGAGCTCGGACTTCAAGACCTGCAACTTCGACGTCGCGGCCTTGGTCGGTCTCTGCCACTTTGCGCAGACCCTCGTCCCCTTCGCCTTCATCTCTGCAGCCATCCGTGAGTGCAATCCCTCGGTCTTTCACGTTACGTGCCGCTGACATATGATATCCTTCCCATCCCCTTCCTTCCTGGTGTCCTACTGTTTCCATCCGCCTACCCACCCACCCTGTGTACGGCTGCAGTGTTGCTGTACTCTGCCGCGCTCGGCTTCGTCGCTGTTTCGAGCGCGTCCAGCGGCAACCCCATCTGGACCTCGTACAACGTCGGCGGCAAGAAGAAGTAAATATAGTGTACACTATAGATCGGGACTACACGCTATTTCGGGCCCCCGGCCGTCATCGATGTCCCTCTGTGTGCATGGCGTCACTCGCGCCGTCTCTCCGCCTTTCTCTTATCATTATACACGTTCGTTTTCTTTTACTCGGGTTCATCGACGTTACTCAATGGGACAGGTTTTCGACCTACCAACTCTGCCTCCGATTGCTGCCAGTTTGGTGTCGTTCACAGCTTCTTGCGCGATAAGACGACGACGACATGATCGCAGTGGCTGCGGGACTAGTTACCTCGGAAGCACGTAACGCCGTGTTGCCAATCATCGGCGGTTGCAAAGTGCTCACAGCTAGCTGCAGTGTTACGTGCTCACAGCGACAGTGATAGATGTCCTGAGTATCTGTCCCATACGGCCTGACATACTCACCGTTCGCATGTCTTACACTGGCAGTGTAGCGCAAGTAGAGTTCAGGCTGACGTCGTACCTATCAAGGACGCTGTATCGAGGCTGTACAACGCCAATCCAGAACCCAGACCTGACCGTTCCGTTGGTGCGTTTTGCGACTGTATGAGGATGTGAGCCCGAACCTGAGGGTCCGAATGCCCGTACAGAGCCCGCATGTGCTTGACTCTCCTTTACGCACCCAGGGCTACGAGATGGACATGCATGATGCAGGTTCCCCTGCCTTGCGTCCGACTGCCAGGTTCGAATCCGTCTCAGGATCGCCGGGAGGGGAAGAGGTGTAAACTCCGCCATGCCGGTTCAGTGCCGAGGTCCAAGGTGAGGGAGAGCTTGGCACTCCGCCTGAACATGTGCCGATCTGCTGGGTCTGCGCGTTCGCCCGAGGGAACGGAGAGTCCCAACGGAAGGGATCCGTGAGTTCATCGCAAACCACTCCTCCGTCCCTCTCTCTCACTCCTCCAGAACTCAGTGTGCAGGAATGTCGCCCGTGCACGAATTTCTTCCTCGAGGACCGAGAGCGTCACGCAGGTTATCTCATCGCCCTGCCTAGGCCTTGGCGGCGGCGCCAAGACCCTACGAGTGTCATGCTCCTTATAAATCTCCATCTTTCAGAGTCTATGCGCCCCTCCTCTCGAGCACCTCCCACGACCTCACGATATCTTGGACGTGCTGCCTCGCTATCTTGAGAGATGACGATCACAGTAACGACTACTGCGGTTGAGCTTCCTGTGAGCTCATGAAACTCTTCTCCTCACGATCAGGCCTGATACTTACGTCTACTTGCAGCAGTATGCATCCACGGGATCCGTATCACGATCTGATATTGAGTGTCGCTCGGATATGACAGCAAGTGTCTATGACCCCCTCTTGCTGCGTAACGCCTACAAGACAGAAGAAGAGCTCCTGAGGTTGCGGAAAGTCTCACGAAAAAGCAAGCGTGTCGCGGAATATCAGAGGAAACAGAATGAGGTATGTGTTCCATACCTGTGAACCTTCGCATACATGAACGTTCGGCACGCAGTTGATCGACTCTTTGCTGTTACCCATGGAAGACCACGCGGAGCATGCAAGAGCGGAGGAGGCTGCAAATCGTCTGCCGGTACGGTTCTCCACGGTAATCAGTGAGCCGGCTCCGAGTGGTACTCACGCATGTGAGCGCAGGTGCGAATCGCGATCTATGCAAGTCTCGTTTCCAACATCGTCCTCTCCGGCCTACAACGTCGGTATTTCTTCGTGCTCATATTTTGCCCGTGCATTTGAACGCTTCTCTCGCAGTGTATGCGGCCATTACGTCTGGGTCACTCAGTTTCCTGGCCACGGCCATCGATTCCGTCTTCGACCCTGGGAGTAACCTTGTGCTTGACTGGCTACATCGCAAGTCGCAACGTTTGGACGTGAACAAATGGCCGGTGGGAGGGTCAAGGTTAGAGACTACTGGAAACATTGTCTATGGTACGCGACTATATGCTCTACCCCGCACGGTCGTCCTGACAAGGCGAACACTTAGGTTTCTTGTGAGTGTCTCTCTACCTTCTAGTATATCTTCTAGCGTCTCATATCTCTCCAGGATGGCTGCTGTGAACCTTGTCATAATCGTGGAAGCCGCACGAGTAATCATCACACATGAAGGTGACGCCCTCAACGACTTCCACATTCCATCCGTTATTGCTGTCGCTATCGCGCTCGGCGTCAAGCTTTTGCTCTTCTTCTATTGTTTCACGATCCGCAAGCATTCGAGTCAAGTCCAAGTGTTGTGGGAGGACCATCGTAACGATCTCTTCGTTAATAGCTTCGGTGAGTACAGCTTCGTATGATCATCTTCGTATCTATGAGACTGAGATCGTTACCTATCCCTCAGGTCTGCTCATGTCTGCCGGGGGCAGTAACTGGGTATGGTTTCTCGATCCAATGGGTGGTCTTATCGTAAGCTCTTCTATCAGCCTGCCTTTCTTGGGTGTCGCTCATCAGGAGTTGATACAGATCGCAGTGGGAACGTCCCTCTCCTGGATGCACACAATCTATGAGGAGTTCGCGCTCCTCACCGGCAAGTCCGCGCCGCCCGAGTTCCTGCACCTCGTCACCTACAAGTGCATGATGTTCGCGGACGATATCATTAGCCTTGACACCGTCCGCGCGTACCACGTGAGTTTCTGCTTACACAACAAACAACCTGTTGCTGATTCTTTTTTATGCAGAGCGGTCCAAATTTGATTGTGGAAGTAGACATCGTGATGGACGAGCATACAAGCCTCCGTCAGGCACACGACGTTAG
Organism: Coriolopsis trogii; assembly: GCA_020543525.1. NCBI lineage: Eukaryota > Fungi > Basidiomycota > Agaricomycetes > Polyporales > Polyporaceae > Coriolopsis > Coriolopsis trogii. The sequence continues at coordinate 1,529,185 of JAHYIO010000004.1, forward strand.
CCAGCAGCTTCAGGACAAGCTGGAGACGCTACCGGGCGTAGAAAGGGCGTATGTTCACGTCGACTACGAGTCAACACATACTCCGGTATGTCGCTCGCAGTATGCTATGCTGCTTACGATGCTGATCCACTTGATAGGAGCATCGAAAAGAGAAATGAGCCTTGTTATATGTAGTCTCTGGTAATGATACTCCGGGAACATCGGAAAACAATACTCGAACAACGCACGTTGCTTAATGTGAATCGTGATAGGCTGCAGGCAAGAATGCCTGAGAAGCTCTGCAGTACTGCAAGATCGGCTATTATCACGGCTTTTGATCAGTGACCGGATGTTCGTTTGCTACTGTCGTGTTCCTCCTTGCAGTCTCTCTCCAGGCCGCGCTATCTGCATGTGCATGATCGTCGCCCTTGAAGACACGGGCTGTGTCTCCTTGGGTGGGTGGAAGCCCTGCGTAGTAAGTGTCGTCGCCGCGCCGTCACTCGTATGGAATGTCAGGACAGCGGACGCAGTCCGTGGCGTTAATGCTGAATCAGACCCGCACAGAGGTGCAGTCATGACATCTCTGCAAATGCTATGTCTTTGCTTCTGATGCCCCGCAGCGTCGTCGAGACAGTGTATTCAAGGTCGTTTTAGGCGGAAGCAATAACGCGACAAAGGCGGTTGCCACAGCATCAGTGGCAAACTCCTCACTTTTTTGTTTTGCTCCTCTCTTGCGAACTCCACTTCAGTTCTGCTTCGAGGTCATTGGCCGACATGTTGCGGCCACTATATGCATACCGTATGGTCTCACTTAGTAAGTGGACAAATCGTCTCCAGGCGGTTCGTGACATGATTTATCTAGCTAACGTCTAATCAATAGTCTTCCGCATGATCTTCGCGAGTGTTGCGCTTGCTTTCCTCGTGCGCACGAACAGCGTCGACTCCGACGATTCCCTGCCCATAGTACACCACCATGAGCGAGAGACACCTATGTTCCACATCTTCACCGTCATCGGGATGGTAGTCGCGATCGGAACTCTCGTCTCTCTTCCGCTGGCGTGAGTCCGATCATTTCCGGCCCCTGACCGCATACTCATGATTGCTGCGTGGCGTGGCTTCTCTCTACAGGATGCTGAAGGACTGCATGGAGGCGGCCCGAGTGAGACTGTAGTCTCTGAGATTGGACCCGTGCGTAGCTCATTCCCCTTGATCTTCTTTACAAAACGTTGTTGGACCGATCGATGACCAAGATCCCTTTACAGTGGTGCTCGCGACAGGGTGGTGGCGACCGCAGGCGTGGCGCTCTCGCATGGCGGCGTGTCCTTCCTGGGTTCGTGCGCGCATCTCCCCGAGATTCTTGTCGTGGAGGACCCCGATATTCTGACGCTATGCAAGAGCACTCGCTTGGTTGTGACTTTCTCTATCCTGACGGCCGTTGACCGTGAGTGTCATACCATGATTGACCTCAGAGTGTCTAGTCTGATCGAATTATGTCTTGGCCTCTCTAGCCGTGGTGTATAGCGCGACGTTGCTCGTGGTGGCGATTGCCGGGCGACGAAGGAGGAAGGCGGTTTGGTCTGCTTCGGTGTTGGAACTCAGTCGTCCGGCGCAGGTGGAGAACGTCCGTCTTGATATATGAATGAGCAACCCCTCCGCCGTGTGGGCATAGCAAAATCGGAGATCGAGACAGATGCGCAGGTCGAAGCAGCTATGCGATTGTCTGCCCCGTCCATTGCCCCGAAAGTGGAGAGATCGCATCGCATCCTGGGGCAAACTGCCTAGTACATTTTTGACTTACAGCGACGCTAGGCCGAGTCGAATGTTCTCTGGGTGACCACTGTGCAAGACTGGGAGGAAAGTCTCCTCGATCAGAGCGAGGTTCTTACAACTGCTCTCTGTAGAGGCTTCGTCATGAGGACGCAATCATGGAACCGTAGTGACACCAACAGATCTGGTTGAAACGTGCTCCACTGTATTGGTTAAGGATTAGGCGGTGTTTCTGCTCCTAACCTGCCGCAACGTCGTCTACCACAGTGCATCAGAGCACATGAACGGAATGAATAAGATGACTATCCTATTCGAGTGCATTACAGTGACAGACCGTATTCTTTGTTCTGTTGCATTCTCTTCTCTTCTCCGAGATCTTCAACACGGGATTCCGATACCTGCAAGATTCATTCCAAGTTCGTCAAGCTGATCTTTGAAGTCGAACCGAAGCGCGGGCCTTGCCGACTCACGGCAATCGCCGTTTCTGCCGTCAACTGCCCAATGGGGGGAGGCAGCGCCCACTAGCCGATGTCCGAGTGATGCGAGGCATAATTCTTATGTCAGCCAGTAGATTACTGTTATCTCGCTGATTGCGATTATCTATGTACGAGACGATTAGATTACTGCCCAGCGCCTCAGATTGTTCGCTCGAGGCTGGTCCATCGCCTATATCTTCCACTCATCTAAGCGACTCATGGTTGATCTCAATGCTAAGCGGCATAGGACTCCGACTGTGTCCAATGGTCCTGCGATGGTCCTCAACCTCCGCATGCAGAGATCTCCAAAATCAATGCGAAAGAGAATGAAAGCGTGAAACGAGTCCTAGGTATTGGATAGGTAGCCAAAATTTCCTACTCCTGATGGGCTGTCATCAAAATATCGAGCACCCGCCTTGGACTGGGAGAGTCCGAGGTGCTAAGTACTACACAGTACATATGTGTAGGTAGGGGAGAGAGATGATGTTGTTTTGCCCAATTTTCCGATCCTGCACTTCTTAGAGGCTTGGTATTGGGCCATTTTGGTGCTGATGGGATGCTTCTGACCAGATGTGAATCCTCGCGCGAAATCTGGAGTCCAGTAGCAGTAGCATCATATCTGGAGATGTGGGCGTCAATGCGCTCTTTCCGGGCGCTTCAGGCCTACATTCTGCAGAGTTTTCAATGGTTCTCCTCACACAGGCTCACTCTCTGCAAGCAATTTCTTATATAGGATTAGAACATTAGACATGGTATACACCTCGAATTTAAGGGGAATTCTTGGGGCCAATTTTGCGCAAGGGAAACATGCACTTTATGTGTGATCAAGAACATTTATCAAAATTCTGTTCCCAAGAATTTGTAAAGTAGTAGTACATGTACCATCATGCCAATTTTGAATGCCTGCAAGTGAATATGGAAGGAGATATGGGCTGAGCATTGGGAGGACCACCGTAATCTTGAACGCCAACCACAGATGAGGGTAAGCCGAGAGATGCCGTGTAATCTTAGGCATCTTGGGGTCACTGCGTCAAACACCGGTCTAGACCAACAGAGCATGTGCGGATTGGGCCCTTCTTATCTCCTTGAATGCCGAGCACTGCCGACCGCTATCTAATGTCCAGATAATCTGGATGGACTGCCGAGAGTGTAGCACCCCTAAGGCGCTTGGACATCGGCTAGCTCGGTAAGGCGGGCGCTGCCTCCCCCCATGCCCAACTTTGTTCGCTTCCATCATTTGGCAACTTCTGCTGTGGTCGACTTGCTCGTCTCTTCTGCTCGTATCTGACCTCGAAGGCTTTTGCTTCATATAATCTCTTTGTTCTGGTTCAAGGACGGGTCGGGGTACTTATTCGAAAAGGGCAGAAGAGGCCTCGAATTGTCATGCACAGCTTCAACGGTGTATCATGGCTTGAGATGACAACCAGTGAGACAGCTGTCGTTCACTATCAAACGAGTAACAGGAGCCGACGATGCCATAATACTGTCGAGTCATGAGATGCATAATGACTCGACAGAGTTCGCAAGGAACGTCTTTCACAACGGTCCTCATGATCTTGAGAGACGCACTGTTGTGCAATGCTCAACGAACCCGAACCTTCATGGCACCTCCACATCCTCATGGGACCGTAGACCACATACTTCCGCGCCACGGTCTCCAATGTCCTAAACTCTGCCGCCTTCTGCAGCGTCTCGTGTGGAAGCACAGCCAAGAAGCGCGATAAACGACGTCCGACGAGAGACATTATCCAATAGACAGCGATGTGCGCGGGGAACGTAGAAAGAGGTGTTTGGCATATCTCTGACCGCGGGTACGCAACCAGCTGCGACCTGGCGCTATGAGACTCGAGGTAGACGTGCCAAGCGTATATAGACACTTGCAAGATTTATGGACGTTATCTCATCTGCAGGTCTCAAATCCCCGGCACTCTCAGGCTATCGCGGGAGAGAGAGAGAAAATCTTTATATTTATACTGCGTGAGCAGGCGAGCATGCGCCAAGACGCAGTTCCTATGTACGTTCCTAGGAGAATAGAATGAGTTATCGAATGATACTATCGTAGTTGTACCGTATCTCTATGAGATGTGGGGGGCGGAGTATTAACGTTGTCATAGGCCAGTCCAAATGTGTGCGTCCGGTATCGGGTCTATGGGTCTTATGTAAATCAGTCAGAGTCTCGTGCTGTGTGCTCTCCCTCTTCTGCGTGAGCGGTGCTCCCGTTCCTCCTGTCCTGTGTGGCGGCGGTCGGATGCACGATGGCGGTCGTCGGTGGTGAGCGCGATGGTGGTGTCCCCGGTTTTGGTAAACGCGCCGGTCGTGGCGATGAAGCGCGCTAGGGCGGCTACGCCCTCCTCGGTGCCAACAATGTCTTCGACTGTCATTGCGTGACCGTCGTGCTGGAGGAGGTGTCGATGTGCTTCGTAGCGTGGGCAGTCGAGTAGGATATGATGTCGGGTCTGGTACGTCGCACCACATGGGCATGACGTGGGTTCGGAGGGGACAAAGCGGTGATAGTACTCGCCTAAGAAGGCGTGGCCAGTCCGGGCTTGTAGCGTGAGGCCATAGACGCGCCGATCCGCGATCTCGAGGAAATGGGGTTGGGGTGTGAGCTTGGGCTCGAAGCGATCCGCGACTGAGTACAGGTTTCCCCGGTGCGTCGTCTCCTGTGAGCCTGCTTTCCTCTTCCTCCACTCCGTCTGCCAGGCTGACAGTGCATCCTCCTTGGCTTTTCTGCGCATGTACGCGTATGTTGGTAAGCTTGCGGGGGTCCGGTGCGTGGTAATCCCCTTCGCTGCCTCCTTTGCTGCCTTGTCCGCTAACTCGTTGCCTTTCACCCCTTTGTGTCCTGGTGTCCAGCGTATGACCACCCGATGTCGGGGGTCTAGATCCAGGTATTCATTGATGATCGCGCAGAAGCGTTGCGAGACGTGTTGCCCGGGGTGTCCATGAGTCTGTGTGACCGACTCGACCGCCGAGCTGTTGTCAGCGCAGAAGACAATGGTCTTCACGCTTGTGTCCGCCGACATTGCTGCCGGTACCGCCGCCGCCGCACCACCGGCAGCAATGTCGGCGGACACAAGCGTGAAGACCATTGTCTTCTGCGCTGACAACAGCTCGGCGGTCGAGAGGCTATCGCGGGAGTAAACCCAGGCATAGAGATAAAGTAGAGGAACTCGGACGCTTCGGTGTAACCCGAGGGAGCGTCCAGCCGGTTGATTGTATTGCCAAACAAGCGTAAACGGGGCCGTATGCGTGAAGGAACGGTAAGGACCTAAAGAGAAAGGAGAAATGATTCAGAAGATGGGAAATTCAAGCATACGCACGCGCGCCGCAAGGAAGCGAGAAAGACCAAGGGGATGGTGCTTGTGCACAAGCGACACGCGCGCGAGCCAGGCACTGGTTTGAACGCCATCAATGAGACCCCTCGGATGTCGGATTGTTCGGCGGCCAGGAGGATCACTCCGTCACGTCCCTCGCGTGGATGGCATAGTTTCGGACCCCCCTGGTTGGTCGCGCAGCATCATTGCGTGAAGGACGGCAGGGTGTTCACGGATGTAGATCTGCCAGGCGTCAGAGGACCAGCGACCCGCTGCCTGAATTGTAGAGGGAGGGATACTGGCTAGCGCCATAGCAGTTGCGCCGCCCGTGCGCATAGAGTGACCGCTGATGTTCGCGTTGGGAAAATGGAGGCGCAGGCATGTGATGAACCAGCTGCGCGTAGGGACAGTGCCGTCTGCCCGGAGCCAGAGCTCGGCTCGGCAGGGGAAAGCTCCATCGCGTAGGTCGAGGTAGCGCCTGAAAGCGTGAAGGGGATCGGCGTGGGACGCGATGGCGTTCACACGCACAATGTTCCTAGCGAAGTGCTTGTCAGTTTTGTGAGAGTGAATGAGGAATTGGAAGGCGCCATCGTCGATGTTGACCGAGGTCCGACGGGCTACTTTCTGATAGGAACAGAGGTGGACGCGATCCGGCCAGACCAGTTCTCTGAGGCGCAGCAATGCATGGAAGCCAGTAAGAAGCTGCGCCAAGAATAGGTAGTCGTCATGATCGGTGGAAGGAGATAGTGCGGTAGCGAGATCATCGAGATCTTTGGTGGTGAGGGCCTGTTTCCGACGGACTGGGCGACTATAAAGACGCTTGCAGCCTTTTAGGGTGCGCGCGACCAAAAGGTTTTGCCGCGCGGCGCGCACCTGGGGAAAAAACGGCTCGAGTTCGCTGCATACGCCAGAGAGGTAGGAGTCGACGGAGCGGGGGTCAATGTAATGAGACTCGTAGGTAACATAAAGGCTAAGCGTGTGTTCGGTGGGCGCTAGGGGCAGGCTGTGCATGGTACAGAAATTGATGTAAGAGCAGAGGGCGGAGGAGTAGCTAGATTGGGTGCTGCGCTCGAGCGCGTTCCCGCGCCCGATGTTCCAGGTGGGGTCATTTTTTGATAGCCCCCAACGCATTCCGAGGGGGTGTAAAAGGGAAGATCTTGATGAGGGGATCATGCGCGCGAGCCACCGCGAGGCGCCCCCGCGAGAGGGCATCGGCAACCACGTTGATGTCACCGGGAATGTGCTCCACGCGCACTTTGAGATTGATATCGATCATGACGTCAACCGCCGAGGTGAGAATGGGGTTGTATGTGGGACTGGCGCTGAGCGAGTTGAAGATTGCCACGGCGTTGGTATTATCAGAGAGAACGGCGAGACGCCGGACTAACCGACCAGCCGTGCGCCAAGCAGCGACCCGGTGTATGGCGCTGCACACGGCCAGGGCCTCGTGGAAGAAGATCGCATTGGAAGGAGCATGCGGAGGGCGCTCGGAGATAAAGCCGAGATGGCACCATGGGAAGTAGAGACCAAGACCCGAACCCGAGGCATCAACGAGAGCGAACTCATCGCCATGGACGCCAGGAGTGAGATCAGCGGGGGACCACGTGTTAGATTCCATCACGCGCACCCCAGGCAAGCGCTTGATGTGCGAAGCGAGCCACGCGAGGTCGTGGACCATGGCGGCATTGACGTAGATGCCAGCATGTTTATGCCGCTTACCGGCCATCTTATCATAGACATTGGAGAGCGCAGGGCGCAGGAGGGGATAGACATTGAAGACCCAGTTTGCATATCCAGCAAGCGCTTGAAACTGCCCTAAAGAGCGTTGCCGGTTTCCCGGCGAGAGATCTACGAAGTCGCGAAGCGAATCCAGGAACGCGCGCTTCCGATCTGGCGGAAGCGTTACTGTGAAATGGTCAGCGTCGACCTGGAAGCCGATGACCGGTACCGTGATGCCGGCTAGTTGCTTCGGCGCGTCGTGAGGGAGCCCGATGTCATCCCAAAGGGTGAGTAGGTTGAACTGGGCAGTGGGCATGTACCTGGTGAACGGCTTGTACCACCGGACAGAGGAGCGGAGTTCCGGGCCGAAATTGTCGTCCACGTAGTTACGCATGAAGACAATGCTGCGTTTTTCGACCGCGATCCAGTGGACGCAGGCGTTGAAGGCAGCCCAGATGCGGAGAGAAGCCTTCCCGCCAAACACATTGCAGCGGTCTATGTGCTGCTGTCCATCAATAGTTACCGCCTGCCGGATTTGCCAGTATGGAGACATCGGCAAGCGATAGTAGGCCTGAGAGACGTCGGACTTCCAGATAATGATGTCATCCCCCGGGTGGAGCCGTCGAATGCGTCGCATGTCAGTACCCAGCGCTGGGATCCCGTCCAGAACCGCCCCCTTGATGGATTCCGGGCGTATTAGCGAGTTAAGCGAGAACGCTCCGGCGCTCTGATCGTTTACCAATCGCAGCTTACCCGAGCCCGGCTTCGGGACGACGTGAATAGGCATGTTGTACATGCCAGGCAGAAGCTCCGCACCAAAGGCCTCGGAAAAGCGACCCAAACAGATCTCCTCGTCGCGCTGCTCGGGCAGGAATTGAAGCGCTGCACTGTCCTGCAGGGGTGCTCGCCCTTCGTCCCAAGTGTCCGGGTACGCGCTCGGTTTCGGGTCGGCGAACGGCCAGAACCCTTCGCGCAGCCCTCTCACCACGCTTCTCACGAAAGGTTGGTTGGGGTGGTCAGACAACAGCTGCTCAAAGCGGTCTATGTTGATTGGCGTAACTATTCTAAAAAGGTGGGGATGCGACCGCAACGTCTCGTTAACGACTGGGTCATCGCGAACGTCCAACGGGACGTCTGGCAGCGGCTTGTGCGTGAGAGAGACCGCGCCAAACGCCCGTCCGTCAAGCGAGAGGTCGCGATCGTTCCAAGCGAAGCCACACAGGAAACGCGGGCTCGCCACGGAATCAGGCCGAGCCCCCGCTTCTGGTGCAGTTGGCTGCGGTGTGGCTGCCGCTCCGGCACTGGGAGCACACGTGGCGGAAACGGCACTCGCTCGCCTGCCTGTTGCACTTCCCTCGGTTCCAGTTTCGACAGGCGTCTGGCATGCGCCGCGACTTAGGCCTACCCCCGGCGCTGGAGCCGCTTCCGCCATCACCCTCGCTTGCAGTGGGCGAGGCGCTTGCTCCGAGTGAGTCAAGGAACCTGAACCTGAGTTTATCAAACTTGTGGAAGTCTTCAAGCGTAGTTGTTCGCACGAGTGAGACGTGCTTGCGGCAGGCCTTGTCGTACTCGATGATGCGGAGATGCGCCGTGGGACTGAAAGCATGGAAGAGATCGAAGATGTGTCTTTGATAGGTGAGCAACTCCTCCTTCCGATGAGGGAAGGCGAAGACGGTGGTGTTAAGATCGGTCTAAGCGAGGGATGCTACGGCCTTCGAGCGCGCAGCGAGATGTCGCAAAGATGTGAAGAGTGAATAGAACACCGTTCTATTCGGAAGTCTGATGGTACAGATTAGGTGAACGAGGAGATCGAAGCTGGGGTTCCTTGATGGAAACCTCGGCTATTATATATAGTACAATGCATCCTGCCAGAAACGGTATAGTGTCGTGGCAGTACCATAGGAACGGAGTCATGAGGCTGCGGATGACTGAGCGGGGGTTATATATAGCTAAGCTGACAGATCTGGGTTTATATATAGATGGGCTGACTGAGCGAGGAGATATAGATAGCAAAAATGATTAAGCATATGTAAAGGCGATGACGAAAAGACGAACGATGCATGCGGGAAGACGAAGAGTAAGCAGGATGACGACAAGGGACAGAGGGCGCAACGAAATGGTAAGGAACAAGACGATACTGGTCAGAAGTAAGGGTAGGCTGTAACATTACCCCCCTCTCAAGGCCGATAGTCCCCAGAGGCGTACTAGACCTGGTCGACGTCGTCCATTGACGGCGCTGTATTGCCATCAAGAAACGTGGCGTCGGTTTGAGCGTCGTGTTGTTCTAGGAGGTCGTCGTTGTTGACCTCGACGTTCGTCGCGTTGCTGTCCAATGACTCCCAAGTCGCGTTGTTTGCGGCCGCCTCATTCCATCTGCTCTCCGGAACGCCCCACCCCTCATCGCTCAGAGGGAGACAACGAGTGTTGATCCTCGTCACCCCGTCGACGACATTTCCGTGGGCGACCCCCCCCCAGGGTCTCCTCGGCAGCAAGTCCCCCAACGCTTGCGTGATGTAGGGGTGCACTGCGAGGTGCCGCAGCGCGTCTTCGGCGACTCGGACGAGTCGCGCGTAGGCGTCCTCCAGGGCCGCCAGGACGTGCCTCTGGTTCGCCCCCGAATTCTCGGCCAGCAGGATCCCTTGTTGGATCCCCGGCCCGATGTGTACGTACTCCCGATAGGCTTGCACCCACCGGAGAGCTGCGGGGTACTCGATCAGCCGCGCCTCCACCGTTCCCTCCAAATCCGGGTGCGCCAGCACCCACCCCACCCGGTCGTGGAGAGTCCCGTCGCTGTATAACCCAGTTTGGGGGCGGGGGAGGTGGTTGTAGGAGGGGAGTAGATTGCGACTGGAGTGAATAAATGAGGGTGTGGGCGGTTGCTGTGAGATGGACGAGTGCGTGTGTGAATCGATAGAACTCGGGGGGGAGGAAGAACGGGGGTGGTTGTTGTTGCGGCGGCGGTTGTTGCGGTTGCGGCGGCGGTTGCGGGAGGTCTGGGGTTGTTGCTGGTTCTGTTGGGGTTGCTGGTGGGGCATCGTGGTCGCGAGTGATGGTGAGGCCGGGGATACATTCGAGGTTGGGGAGGTTGACAAATTGATCTGGAGATGGAGGAGGATTGGAGTGGAAATGGGGGTTCGGTTGGCGAGAGGTCGAAGCTGGGAGGACAGGTGGAAAAGGGGGAGGAGGTATAAAATCAGATAAAAAAGAATGAATAGGAATAGGTCGAGTGGGGAGGGGAGCCGTGACGAGACGAGAAGAGGAGGCTGTGGGAAGACGGGGAGCTGTGAAGGTTGAAGGTTCTGGAGAGGTAGGGAAATATCGAGGGCTTGTTGGAGGAGGAAGAGGAGTAGGATTATAAGGGGGACTTGGGGGAGCGTTGTAGTCAGGGTATTGTAGTTCCCCCGGAATGGTGGATGGAAAAGAAAAGTGGGACATGGTTTCATTCAGGTCATTTTGTATCACTTCTTATAGGCTTTTAGGATTGTTTGTGCGTGTTTGAGGTCCTTTTCCCGTAGCCATTGGTTCTCGTAAGAAGGCTGACCCTTCCATGTGACTAAGTATTGGACTCCGCCTCTGGCCGGTTTCCGATGATTAATGATCGCTTCTATTTCCCATTCTTCTTCTCCGCCGATAATTTCCGGTGGTGGGGATTGGTAATTCGGCCCGTGTTCCATTGTTTCGTGATATGGGGTGAGTAATACCACATGGAACACCGGGTGAATCTTCCATGTTTTAGGTAATCGAAGTCGCACTGTGACAGGTCCCATTACGTTGTCGATTATAAAGGGTCCTTCTCGTTTTGGTGCCAGTTTCCGATTTGGGTATGGTAATTTGAGATTCGTGGATTCAAGGTAGACTTTGTCTCCTTTTTTGAACTTGTAGTTCCCTCCTGCATATCGTTTGGCCATGGCCAGGTTGGCTTTGTCATGGCTTGCCAAAGCTTGTTTATGTTGTTCCTGCAGGTCGGCTAATCTTTCTTCTGTGCTGGGGTGTTTCACCGTTGGTCTGGTCGTTGGTATGGCCTTTGGTTGATATCCCATGAGTAATTCGAATGGTGATCGATGGGTGACTGAATGAGTGCGGTGATTGTGTGCGAATTCGAATTGCGCTAATTTGTCGCTCCATGTATCCGGGTAGTTTCTGCAATATATCCGCAATGCAACCTCTATTTCTTGTATCATTCTTTCCGACTGGCCATCAGTTTGTGGATGATGTGATGTGCTCAATACTCCTTTTACTCCAATTAGGGTATTCAATTCTTGGTATGCTTGTGAAATGAATTGAGGGCCTCTATCAGAGATAATTCGGTCCGGTAAACCAAATCGTTTGTATACATCTTGCTCCAGCATCTTGGCTGTGTCCATGGCACTGGTTTCTTTGGTGCATGCTGTCAACACAATAGCTTTAGTTACGTCATGGTCAACTACTACTTGTATTGCATCGAAGCCGTTGGATTCTGGTAGAGCTGTGACGTAGTCTATGGTGATAGTACTGAATGGTCGAAGACTGTGTGCATGTGGAATTGGCATTAGTCCAGTTTTGGTAGGGTGTGTGTTGACTTTTGCTGTTTGGCACGTCGCACATCCCTTGACATATTGGGTCACGAATTGGCGCATATCCGGCCACCAGTATTCCCTTGATGCCAGTTTGTACGTTTTCTGAATGCCTGGATGTCCCATTACTGCGGGATCATGATGCAGTCTGACCACTTCTTGTCGAAGATCAAGATTTGGTGGCACGTATACCCTCCTCTTAAACATCACGATGCCGTCGTCCATTTTCCAGTCTTCATTATTGCCGATAAGCGGTTTTTTCTTGAGATGCCACAGGTTGTTTGTGGATTCCATGACTATGCGATCCCTTGATGTTGTATCTCGAATTCTTTCTTGTAGTTCGATGTTGATGCTGTTGACAAATAATTCATTAGGTAGCAAGGTTACTTCTTCGTTGTCATGATTTCCCAGATCATGATCTGCTCTTCTTGACAGCGCGTCTGCTTGGGTTATTGTTTTGCCTGGTTGGTGTATTAATTGGACGTTGAATTGTGACAAATATAGGCTCCATCTTGCTTGTCGTCGGTTTAATTTCTGTGCCGATCTGAAGTATGTCAAATTCTCATGGTCCGATAGGATTTGTACTGGATGTTTTGCGCCTTGAAGGTAATGTCTCCATGCTTCCAGTGCTCGGATAATCGCTAGTAATTCCCTGTCGTAAATTTGATAATTTCTCTCTGGTTCAGAAAATGTTTTAGAGAGATAGGCGCAAGGGTGCCACAACCCGTCAGTTCCTAATTGTCGTAATACTGCCCCTGTTGCCACTTTGGAGGCATCACATTCAATTTGGAATGGTCTTTCGACGTCGGGTATTTGTAGGATAGGTGCTTCTTGAAATTTGGCCTTGAGTTTATCAAATGCTTTTTGGCATTCTTGTGACCACTCAAACTTTTGTCCTTTCCTTGTCAGTTCGGTTAGTGGTTTTGCCAAATGGGAATAGTTCTGAATGAATCTTCTGTAGAAGTTTCCAAACCCTAAGAAACTTTGCACTTGTTTGATGGTAGTTGGTATTGGCCATTGGGCTAGACCTTCAAGTTTAATTGGGTCCATCGCAATTTGTCCTGGTTTGATGATTGCTCCTAGAAATTCAACTTCTGTTACCTCAAATTCGCATTTCTCCGCTTTGAGGTATAGATCATGCTCTCCGAGTCTTTTAATTACTAATTCGGTTCTTTTCCGATGTTCTGGAATAGTTTGAGAGAATATTAGTATGTCGTCCATGTAGATTACTATCCATCCTTCAGATAGGTAATCCCGAAAAATGTCGTTCATCATGGCTTGGAATGTGGCTGGTGCATTGCATAATCCGAAAAACATAACCGTGGGCTCGAATAGTCCTCTTGGCGTTTTGAATGCTGCTTTCCACTGGTCCCCATCTTTGATGCGAACATTATTATATCCAGCTCGTACGTCTAGCTTGGAGAAAACTTTGGCTTCTGCCAATTGATCTGTTAAGTCTGAGATTAGTGGTAACGGATATACGTTTTTTATTGTTCTATCATTTAGATAACGATAATCTTGAATTGGTCGCATGCTTCCATCCTTTTTCTGGACAAAGAAGAAAGGGGAAGCCATGGGTGACTTGGATGGTCGGATATATCCTTTGGCTAGATTTTCATCTATGAATTTGTCGAGCTCCTTTCGCTCTGTTAGGGATAATGGATATATTTTGCAATCTTTCGGTTTGAACTCCGTTTTTAGATCTATTGCATGGTCCCATGGTCTTGCGTCTGGGAACCGTTCGGCCGACTTCTTTTCAAAAATGTATTTGTATTGGTGAAGATATTCTGGCAGGAATTCTTTCGGATCTTGTGTGTTTTTGTTTTGCATCGCTTGAACGGCCAGTTCCGTTGCTTTGGTGACTCGGTTAACAAACAGGTTGGCCTGGTTTTGCTTCTTCCATAGTTTTCCGATAGTTGCACTTCCAGATTGACTCCATCGGTCTTCTTCTTCCCATGCCTCAGTTTGGTTATAGGCAATTACTCCATCTTGTGATCCGGAAATGGAGGTTGTTTCCAATCCCCACATGAGTACTCCTGGGGGTGGTTCATGCCTTTTCTGATAATCCCGGATCATTTGTTGTCTTTTGACCAATTTAGGATCAAATTGGAATATGCCGGTAGTCCAGTCTATTTAGGGATTGTACTTCTTGATCCATGGTACCCCTAAGATGGCATCGTCTCTCCCGAGATTGGCAACATAGAAATTGGTGGGTAGGCTATGACCTCGGATAATAAAATTGGTTTCCAATCGATGAGTTACTGTTCCAATGGTGTTGATGCTGTCATCTGCATTTCGGAACCGGATTGGGTGGGGCAGTCGAGTTGTAGGCAGGTGATATTGATCAATGATTCGTTGATTGATGATTGTTGCATTGGCTCCTGAGTCAAACAGAGCCTTGATTCCGACGACTTTGGGGCCATTTTCGATGTAACCGGTTAATAGATATGCCGATTTTCTTGATTCACCGATTGTTACAAAGGAAATAGTATAGTCCCAAATTTCAGACGATCCCGGCGTCGGGGCGAGTCGTCCTGTCAAAAATCCTTCTCGTTATAGTCAATTGACTCAGAACCGATGACCTCAATATAGGCCTCTTCTGTTGGTTCTTCTTCTTCTTCCACGACCCTAGCTTTCTGATCGGGAACCTTCTTCTTCTTCGGGCATTGTGCCGCTCGATGTCCTTCTTCTCGGCAATAGAAGCACGCATTACGTTGCATGAGATCTTCGCGTGTCTTTTGGTCTAGCCGATTTGTGGTAATTGCTCGGACAGCGGGGTTTCTTGTAAACTTTCCCCTAAAATTGGTGTTTCGTTCCGTCCCTGTTCTCATTCTTCGGCTTCCCTGGACTTCGTCTATAGCCAGGTTTCGAGTATAGGAGTGTTGTAATTCCGTGACTCGATCAAACCAATCAGTTATAGTTTGAACCTTTGGATGGATGAGCGCCACCTGTTGTCAGAGATAGTGTGGGAGTTTGAGTTGATAAATTGCTAGCAATGCCATGTCTTCTTTGATGTCGGCTAGCTGGCTAAGTTGCACAAATTCCGCATGGAACTCATCAATGATCTTGTAGTCGTGGAATTTGAGATTTGTGAGTTGAACTGATGCTACCGCTTTTTCCTCGATTGGTGCAAAAACCGCGAGGAATCGGGTTTCAAAAGCTTCCCATGTTCCTAGTCCTTTGGGGATTCCATTGGCCTTCTTTTCCTGAGCGACCCGTACCAGGGTGTCGACCCACCATTCGGCCTTTCCGCCGATGTATGAGAGTGCCGTGACAATCCTGGCCCGATCAGTGACGTAATCGCTTGGCCTTCCTTCGAAAAGAAGGTACAGGTCTCGCAGGAACTGCCGCGCTTCTTCCCTTTTCTCTTCAAATAGTCTCGGTTCTTTGACCCGAGCTTTGCCGGCTATTTTGGGAATGACAAATTGGTCTTTGTTGCCGCCAATGCCATCATCTGATGGGTCCTCATCTGGTTCTCCTGGTCCTCCTGGACCTTGGGGCCCTCCAGGACCTCCTGGGCCTTGGGGCCCTCCAGGACCTCCTGGGCCTTGGGGTCCGCCAGGGCCTTCTGGGTCTTCGGGACCTCCTGGTCCATGAGGTCCCCCTGGACCTCCAGGGCCTCCTGACCCTTCTGGACGTCGTCGTCCTTCTCGCTCTTCTCTAAGTTCTTCTTCGTCCTCTCGATCCAGTCTTGCCCTTGTTTGCCTTACTTCTTCGGCAGCCGCGGCCAGTAATCCGCGTGGTTCTACTTCCAGTTGTGATGGTTCTCCTGATGCGTGCCGTACCAGTGATGAGATGGAATATGTTGCCGACATCTCGGGTGCTGGCGTGGGATTCGTTGGTTGGATAATGATAGTTTCTGCTTCCCTGTCTGATTCTTCTGAAGAGTTCCCTTCGGCTGGTTCTCCTGCCGTGGGAGGTCCTTCCGCTTGTGGTTCTGGTTCGGGTAGTGATGGTCTTCTGATTTCTGGTATATTAGCGATGGGAAGTGGTACGTTTGGTCTTTCCGGGGTTGGTGCTGGAGTACGATTTCTGGATATTACCCTTGGTGCGGGTCTTACGTATTTAGTTCCGCTTGGTTGGTCGTCCTTGGTGGGTTCGAAGTAGGCTAACCGAACTCCCTCAGGAAGTGGTGGTCCTTGTAGGAATCTGTTCGGGCAGGGTTGGTATTTGCAGGTTCCCCACTCCGCGTTCCTGATATTGTAATAGACGTCTTTGGTTGTGCCTCTATTATATCGATGTAACTTCTGATTGCACGTTAGGTTTGTTACCCAACTCATCCACTAATGTTGATGGGGATGGATAGGAGTGCTGTGTTCCCACTCAATGAGTAGGTTTCGGGCAGCAACGAGTTCTTGGTAGCGAGGGAACAACTGATGGTCTTCTCTTCTAGGAAGATGAGTGTCGGTTAGGTCAATGATGTTCCAGAGATCTACGATTCGTGATTCGAGCCAAGCGTGAAACGTTGGGCTGGGAAATAGGGCTGGCAGATATTGGAAATGACCGTAAACGTATCGGTGTGCTTCCAAAGCGTGATAGGCCACGTATCGCAATTCTACTCCTGTTTGACTGTCTATTTCCGGGTATTGTCGCACGTAGCTTTCCAGAATCTGGGCGTTATGCTGGACAAGACGGATCTGGTTTTCCAACCACTCCCAATCGTAGATAGTGGGTACTGAGTTTCCGGAGCTTGAAGTTCTGATGCTTCTTTCGGTAAAAATTCCGCGTGTGGATTCTTCGGCTAGGGTCCGTTCTTCTTCTTCTATTGTCCGCGCCCTGATGTCCGGGGTTCTTTCGTCTATGACCGTGCCTAAGAATCCCGACTGGCTTCCTGTTGATATGTTGAGCCTTCTGCTGATCCTATGTGTTGCGGATTGTAGCGTTTGAGCTACTCTCCTTCGGAGACTTGTCCTTGCACCGTCGGTGGGTGAGGAATCCAGAGCTTCGATCTAATGTTAAGATCGGTCTAAGCGAGGGATGCTACAGCCTTCGAGCGCACAGCGAGATGTCGCAAAGATGTGAAGAGTGAATAGAACACCGTTCTATTCGGAAGTCTGATGGTACAGATTAGGTGAACGAGGAGATCGAAGCTGGGGTTCCTTGATGGAAACCTCGGCTATTATATATAGTACAATGCATCCTGCCAGAAACGGTATAGTGTCGTGGCAGTACCATAGGAACGGAGTCATGAGGCTGCGGATGACTGAGCGGGGGTTATATATAGCTAAGCTGACAGATCTGGGTTTATATATAGATGGGCTGACTGAGCGAGGAGATATAGATAGCAAAAATGATTAAGCATATGTAAAGGCGATGACGAAAAGACGAACGATGCATGCGGGAAGACGAAGAGTAAGCAGGATGACGACAAGGGACAGAGGGCACGACGAAATGGTAAGGAACAAGACGATACTGGTCAGAAGTAAGGGTAGGCTGTAACAGGTGGCGTCGATAGTCTTCGAGAAAGCGAGATGCCAGCTGGTCGGGTCGGTGACGCGCTTTGCTGGGTCTCTCTGTCCGAAAGTGATCTGCATATCTCCGACCATGTGACTGAGTTTGGCTTCGTGCACGTTGGAGAATGTGCCTGAGAGGACCTGATCGAGATCCACAGCGCGCCCGAGCAGGACGTTGTTCCATTCGCTCTCGGGGAACTCGGGCGCGATGGCGGTGTCGAGCAGCTCCCTCCATGAGAAATTGACGTCCCGTCGGTAGAGCGCGAGGTAGTGCAGCGTCGCTTGAAGCTCCGGGCGGAGGGATGCTTTGACGATCTTGTTCTTGGCCGCCCACGCGAAGCGCGATGGATCGGGACGTCTGGCACTGATCTCACCCTCGTCTTTGGGTAACTCAAAATCCCCGAACTCGTCTGCCTCTCTGTGTCTCTTTTGCCTCCTTGCACCGTCCTCGAGGCCACCTGCGACGTCTTCGACCTCTTCGTCGGGGGCTCCAACTCTTCCAGGGAGGGAAACAGAGACGGGCTGCGAATCCGATGCAGGAGGTCCCAATTCCGATCCCTTTGGCGCCGAGGGAAGCCCCGGAACGGTGCCTGGCCGTGGCGCTCCTGGGCATCCGGTAGCTCCCTCGCAATCTCGGTCGACTTTGCGAAGCATGTCGGTAAACGACTGGATAGCACTTCTGAGCTGGTCACCCGACAGTCCCGTATCTCGTTGGGACAGGGTTCCGACAATGAGGAGGACGGTGTGCGCGAACTGTGATCCGTCCCCACCCTTTCAGTACTGTTCCACCAGCTGCTCGCATCGCCCCGTGGCGACGAGTCGAGCCACAGCCGTTCTAGCAGCGTCGGTCTCAGCGCCGACTGGGATTGACGACTGGGAAGCGATTCCGCTTCCGGCTTCTGCATTCTCATCAGAAGACTGGGTTGCGCTTCCTCTCTCGCTTTCATTCTGAGCCATGGGAAGATTTTGATTCGACAGATGGTGATCCCGATTTAGAACTCGGGAGAACTGGTCTAAATGAAAAACTGAGAGTGCGAGTGCGACTATCGAGCACCGCGGTGGAAATAAGCAAAGAGGGTCGCGCGAGGGACAAAAAACAAGAACGCTCACCTAGCGGGCGAAGTGGTGGTACTGAGCAAGAGGGTGCGCCCCTATGCTCAGTTTTCGCCGCTAGGTGAGGGGTCCTCTGCGCGAGCGGCTAACATGCCGACGGCAGAGCGACTAGAGCCGCCCTGGAAAGGAAGGAGGGGCGCGCCGCGCTAGCGCGCGGGGGCGCGCACACACTCCGTTCTGCTGCCACCGCGACCGGTGATTCGACTACAGTAATTACACATTAAAATCGACGTATCGCGTTTTTCTTGCGAGGTCCGACCGCTATCACCATTTCTCTTTTGCCACTTATGCCTAATCACGTCTACTTCTGTCTCGGTAAGCTTCCTTCATTCATTGGGAGGTGAGAGTTTAGACTGACATCTAGGTTGCGCTATTGGTCAGGCTGCATCGTGTTGGTCTCTTCCATTGTCATGCTACCCGATGTCCGGAGATCTGCACGGGACTTCATCGGTAGGGTGTTCCATTGCTTTGTTGGGGCCACCAATCGTCTCCTGACGCGCAATTCCAGTGGATGTCTGCCTTGCTCGTTTAATGGATGCCAAGTCCTACTGTTTTTCGAAGGCACTCCACAAGTACTCCCCGCAGAACATGTACACAATGCAATATGTACAATGTATTTGGACGAGTAAGTGATAACATTTTCGCATTGTCATATTGAGCCCACATACGTTGTCAGTCATGTTCTGGATCTTCTTCACTTTCGCATTCGCGCTAAGCTATCTGGACGCGAGGCTTGTGATCGGGCTACCTTCTTGTGCGGTATTCGTTCCTCCGTACATGACAAAGACATGCGAGGGCGCTGCACGATACTCCCTCTCGGTGATTGCAGGTACAACATTCTGTATATGTGAGTCATATCAATACGTACGCGCACTTGACGCTTACGATTGGACCTCGCACAGTGTGCCTGGGCAGTTGGCTTCGATATGGACAGCGCCAAGTTGGCCCAACGAGGGTGCCTAGTGGGATAACACCACAGCTGAGACCGCGGAGGACTCGCAGAACTCGGCTGCCATGACTTCACCTACATGACGCATGCGGGAGAAGAAACCGGCCGCTTGTCAGCAATATCGCCTCAGTCGCAGCAAAGGAGAGGAGGATCCCTACCATGGGAGCGCATTGGATACAGGGGGGTGGCCGAGTGAATATATCTTATCGTCTACTAGCAGACACATCCGCGAAAACAGCTTCCGGCTAAGCTCCCGAACGTTTCCCCTCTTAGTGGCATTTCCTTGATTTGATTTCCCGACTCCTTCGGCTATTGAATTTGAGTATGCGCAGCACATCCATCAATTGGACGACCGAATGCTTCTTACGCTCCGCGCTGTTTGACTATGCGCGGCCCATTCAGCATGCGTATCCGTACGGGGTAAGCGTTACTATTACACTGGTTACTTACCCGGACGCTCCCGGGTATGTGTTTCGTCACTGCAGCCGGCATGTCCTCGTAGGACATCCCTCATCCCTTATAGTGCGCGGTTGGATGGCTCAAGCTGCCCACGTCTCTCCTTTATATTCTCTCTACCCAATCCCAGTTTAATACGCCTTAGATGTCGTCCCCCAACACCTTCGCAATGGCTATGGCGAACACCAGTGAGTGGCTAGGACCTCGTTTGGGATTGTTACAGAGTTTGCTGACAGGTTTCCTGGATCTCGTAGCAGCAACAAACGGGAACCAGACAAATTCATCGACAGAGCGCCCCTCGGACTCGGAGGATATGAGCAGCCCATATGGGTATGTACCGACCGAATGGGTCTGCATAGTTTTCCTTGGGCTGTTTGGTATTTCTACCCGTGAGTCTGGTATCCCTTCCTACCTACACTCCTCACGTCTGAAGACTCCGTCCAGTATGTCACGCAGTACAAACCTTCCGATCGCGCCTCTGGTGGCTGCTCCCGACTGCATGTGTTGCGGGTATCGGAGAGGTTATTGGGTGGAGCGCGAGGCTGTGGTCGAGCCAAAACCCGAATCTTCTTGATCCGTATATTATGCAGTAAGTCCTCTATTCTTCGTGATTGCTTTGACAACGAATCCGTTTAGGTTGAATGCTACGTTTACAGGATTACTTTAACCATCATTGCGCCTACCCCTCTCATTGCTGCTAACTTCATGATATTAGGGCAGATAATCCGGAGCATCGGTCAAGATTACAGCCGGCTCAGTGCCAAATGGTGTTAGTACGCTCTGCCTTGTAACTTGAGTTAAGCTTACCGGTGTGTCTTTATAGACACCATTGTCTTCACCGCCTGCGTGAGCTCAATGATGACTCGATCCATGCACCCAGTCTCTGCTCACTGTTAGACGCTAGGATCTCATTGCTCTCGTTATACAAGCTGTCGGTGGTGCCGAGGCATCCATAGCCGTCAAGGACGGCAACGACCCAGAACCCGTGAGTCATGCAGATGTACCTACACCGTCGTACTGAAGCCTATTGCAACTGCTACAGGGAGGACACATCATGCTGGCAGGAGTCTCGTTCCAAATGGGTATGTCCCCTCGTTTCGAACACATCGATGTGAGTTGACGTATCGGTATAGCTGCCCTCGTTGTATACGTCGTTCTGGCTTCCGAGTTTCTTTTCCGTTACACCTACAGCCACCCATTCAAGCGGGCCACGAAGGTCTCCGTTGAGTCCCGAGAGATGCCAAGCAAGACAAGGCTCATGATTGTTGGTTTGGTCCTGGAGGCAATCTTTCTCTTCATCCGATCTGTGTACCGCACGGTGGTAAGTAACTTGTATCGGTGTGGATGCGGAGATAACAAATCGACATATAACTACAGGAACTCACCGACGGCTGGAGCGGAACAATCATTACTACTCAATCTTACTTCAGTCAGTAGTACATACCACTCCTATTGACGTGGCATTGACATCTGGCATTTCTCGCAGACATCTTCGACGGCGCAATGATCGTACTCGCCATGTACACGTTGAACTTCTTCCATCCGGCTTACCTTCTTGGTAACGCAGAGAAATGGGGAGATAGGACGAGCAAAGCAGACAGATTTGTCCAGGTCGCGGGGCGGGAGTCGTCGGTTGAACTCGAGCTCAGGTATGGTGGTGACTCTGTCTGAATTGCCGATCCCACATTGCAGTGATTATGTAATAAGACAAGCTAGCTTTGTGGTATAATACACTCATACTTTGTGCTACGAGTCCTGTTGCTCGTCCTTGACGGCGAAACGGTCATCACTCACGCTGAACACCGTTGTCGCCCCCGAGTGTCTACTGTCAGTGAGCGCTTGTAGAAGACGAATGGGGCAAAATATTCCCATACCTCTTCAGAGCATATTGGGCGCTTCCTTGCATTTTGTATCGCTGGAGCTCATCTCATCTGGCTCCGAGTCTCTCTCTCTGCCTTCATCACCACGGTATCCACTAAGCCTCTTCCGACACCTTTCTCTTGTCTAGTAGCGCATTTTGAAGACAGCGCAAATTTTGGGACTTCTCAGTATCGACACAGGTTGCAGAATCCTGAGCCCCGTCGGAGCGCGTTATGTCTAGCTCTCTGCTACCTCACGCTCTCCTAGACTTGACCCTTGCTCGAGCTTCTATGCGGCTCGAAGGCGCAGCACATCATGGTCTCCGCCGGGGCTCCTTGGGTTTTGCCCGACGATTTGCACATCACAGTCTGCCTTTGGACACCCTCACGTCTTCGGAGTACGTCCCGTATGAGAATGAATCAGACCGGTCACTCTATTCGAGGTACGTCGTGGCCTGTCTTTCCACGTTGCGTCAGTCCTCATACTGCAAACAGACGTCAAGATCCACGTCAACGGGCGAGCGCATTATCTTCCGGTGGTCTGTTCCCATACCAGCAGGACCGACCGCTGACGGAGCTGGAGAGACGCATCGCGGATTTGAAGGAAGCACCTGTCGCGGAGGTATGTTCGTTACCTGATGCTCCTAGTTGGCTCTTCTCACATATAAGTCCCTCAGGTACCGCAAGACACTGCACCTGTGTACTCTGAGGCAGAGCTCATCTCCATGTACAAAGACTTGCTGTCTATTCCTACCCTCGCACGACCACAAGACAATGCAGTCTTAGACCCTGAAGCGCAAAGACTTGCCGACCAGGCTACCCTACAACATGCACTGAATGCGCTATATGCGCATGAAGACCACATCGTAATCCCAACCGATATGAAGTCACAGTATACTGCCGCGATAGCGAAGCTGCGAGAGATCGTCGGAGCATTGGACGCCGTACGTGATAGCTCTGGGATACTCCCCGTAGGAGTTTCATTACTTGCTGAGGAAGAATGGACGTCATTGGTACGAGTATGCGTCGAGGAGCGGGATGGGCAAGCGGCAGAGACCGTAGTTGACCTGATGAAGGTGCGCATGCCTTGACGCGGCGTAGGTCTATTCACTGACCGTATTGCAGCGTTCCGGGACCAGTGTTCCGGAAGTAGCCAAGGACACGATCATGTCATTATACGCAGACGTTGGAGATATTGCCAACGCAGAACGCTTCCTCACTACGTTCGGTGGGACATCTCCTCACGAGCGATTACGCGACCTGCACGTCAAAGCACACCTACACGCTATCGAACCGCGGACCTTCCCCACCACTGCCCTTTCGGTTCTGCACGACTATGAGTCGCGCGGTCTACCTGCGCCACAGCGCACCTATACGCGGGTCATCACCACGCTCCTGTCGGTCCGCTCGACTATGGCTGAGGCTCAAGCTTGGGACCTTTTCGCGCACATGCGGTACGTGGCGCATCCTACCCCGGACCCTCACCTATATTCTATCATGATCCACGCCTGCGGATCTCGTGTCATCTCCCCCCAACCCGCGCGCGCATTGGATCTTTTCACCGAGATGACTGTAGATAAGGGCATACCACCCACTACGACGTCGTATAATGCGGTGATCAGCGCTTGCGCACGGTCCGGGGACAGGCTCTACGTGGGCGAGGCGTTCCGACTCGCCAAGGAGATGCTGGACGGACACCGTGACGCATATGGCAACTCGGCGTATACCCCAGACAAGAAGACATTTTGCGCGCTGCTGGATGGAGCAAAGCGCATTGGGGACCTCGCGAAGACGCGCTGGATTCTGGCGGAGATCGTTGCTGAGAGCGTGCGTGCCGCCAGGGGCGACATACGGAATGCCGTCTTCGTCGACGAGGAAATTATGACTCACATTTTCCATGCTTATGCCACGTACAAACCTTCCTTCAACCACGCCGCTGCCGTGCTCGTCGACCAAACCACCAAGGCTCCTCCTCCGACCCCGACGGAGTCTGCGTCGTCAACCGCCTCGCAGGAAACGTCTACACACTCAGTGTCGCCAGACACAGCACAGGTCCCCATCGCTCCACAGACGTCTCACTTCACCGCTCTTCTGCCTCAGAGCCATGCGGAGGTTGTGGGCGAAACTCGGGCGCTGTTTGCCAGGATCATCAATGATGCCGTTCCGTCCTCCTCAAAAACGAGCTTCCACGCCCCTGACGACTCCAACGGCTCTATGCCGCACGCATTCCAGCAAGTCAAGCTCACGCCGCGGCTGCTCAACGCCTTCCTCTCCGTGCACTACTCGCATTCGCTCTTCGACGAAAGCGCCAACCTCTACCGGACGCTGTTCAGCGAGCTCGGCGTGAAGAAGACCGCGTGGACATACGTAGAGGCGCTCGAGTGGGCGGCGCGCACACACAGGGACGTCCGCAGGGATGCGCTGAAGTTTGCAAAAGAGGTCTGGCAGGAGTGGAGGCTGGTCGAGGAGGCCTGGGTCCGCAGGGATCCGAGCGCCGCCGAGGCGAAAGTCACCCCACGTCTCGTCGAGCGTGCGCACGTCGCCATGATCAGGATACTCGCCATGTGAGTCCTCCAGCCTCATTGAATTGTCTATGTTATCTGCCAGAGTAACCCATAGCTGACTGGCGTATACAGAACGGAAAATGTGCGCGAGGCGGTCGGGCAGCTCCGCGCCTTCTTTGAGCGGTATCCTCCGGACAGCATCAAGCCTGCGAACCACAAGCCTGCGTTCCGCTCGACGCGCATGGTCCTCCAGGCTCCGCGCCCGCTCGTGCGGCTGCTGTCGTCGGCGGAGGTGCCGGACGACACCGTCCCGCCAATGTTGTCGTTCGGGGAGCTGGACGTGCTGCATGGACGGCTGGTCGCTGCGGGTGACAAGAAGAGCCTCGCGTTCCTGACGTATGTATGTAAGGCATACTCGGGGGCGCTGAGGAGGCGCAAAGAGGCTACCCTGCGTGCGAAGCCAGTTGATGATGGACAGCACAAAGGTGCCGCGGAGGACGCCTCGTCGTGAGCTCGTATGTCGTGGAGTATGGTTGTATGCGGAGGGGTTGGTATATTACACGTGGAGTTTATAATTCTATTTTATGCACACGTCAATCTACCGCACTGCATCATACACTTGGTGAGCGATGATGGTAATCGACCACATGCACAGCCTGCAGAGAGCAAATATAGTGACGAAATATCTAGTCCTACTGGGACTACTCCACATTGAGACCTTGATTGCTGCCCTTCAAGCTTCAAGCTTCAACCGCCATATAAGTATTCCACCTCCAGTCGCGATTCCTTGTTCTCAGCGAGTGGTAGAGCGCACTCTTCGTAATCGGAGATTGTTTCCAGTTTGAGCTCCGACAGGCCCCTTCCGTCGGAGAACAATCTGTTTGTTGCGGCGACTGCTGGACCTATTACATTCTCTATCACTTGTTTCTTAGACTTGATCCACGATCTACTCTGAGTCAAAGGCATAATCATGCTCTCTCGTCTCCTGAACGCCTTTTCCTCCCCTGTCTATCCTTCTGCAATCCTCATTGTCGGCGACTCCAGTAACTCTACCCATATCTTACACCTCCTGCCGGAAGACGGTACCGTCGAACGCTTCAGTCTCACGACACCCTCTTCCACCTTCCGCTACTGCGGTGCCAGCGAACAATCCCGGGAGCAGATTGCTGCAGTCAAACTCCATGTTGGAGACGGGGAGACTGCTTGGGAATTCCTCGATGATGTCGAGAAGCGAGCCCGCAAGCTCTGGAACGATAATTCGAGGCCGGAGCAGCAACCCACGGGCACTGACGACGTGCTTCCCTTGGCCCGAGACGTCCTCCAACCAGCGGCGCTCGAGGCCATCCGAGAGCGGGAGGGGCGTGAAGCGTCTATGAATGCGACACAGACGTACCCCGTATACATTCTTCGTATCAACCGCGCGAGGCCCGGGAGGATCATAACAGAGCTAACGAGCTTCCCTCAATGACACTCTGTCGCACGTTCGCGCAATATACGGACAATTCCAGTGGCGTGCTGTTGGATGGCCAGTCATAAACAACATCACGTATAGGCGCATCGCTTGCTCCACTGTATCCACTTTACACAGGTTCATATCCGGACACATTCCCCTCCTCTCTCTCCGATTACGAATGACGGGCCCCTTCTTACACCTCAGACAAGCGGCTGGAATCCCTTCTTTGCCAAGGCGTCGAACTGCACTTGGGTGATCGTGCCGTTGTTGACGAGACGCTTCAGGATCTCACTGCAGAACCGCTGGCAGTTGTTGACCACGAGGTCGAAAGGGCGATTCCGGGCCGCCGCACGACACTGAACGTCTAGCATAGCGTCGGTGAGATCAAGCCCGGAGGCGACCTCGACAGATGCGCGAAGCGACGGAAGCAGTCGGTTTGATGTTCTGGATTTGTGCGTAAACCTGAAGACGAGGAAAGGTAACGTCGACACTCGTTTGAGTCATGAGAGTAGTAGAAAGGAGTGATGGTGCTCACCGTTTTGCCCGTCGTAAGCGAGTCCTTACTTGCGTGGAACAGTGTCCCCGTGTTGTGGCCGGCGTCCCAGAGATAGCTACTGAGGTTCAGCACAGAGGCACTCGATCACCAAGAGTTGTCTCACTCACAGCGCCCAGTGTGCCGTGTCTTGGGGGAAGAGCTGGAATTGGGTAAACAACAGGAGGGTGAGTGTACGAGGCATGGTGTTCCCTGTGGTTGTTGAGGAGCTGTATATGAAGACGAGGGGTTCCTGCTAAATGCCAACTTATAGCTCGCCCATCTTATAGATTGCAGCAGCGCGCGTACAACAAGATACACAATGACTAGAACAGCAATTACCGGACACAAGATGGCAGCGCACGCCTCGCCTTCCCTGTCAGTATACCACCGGTCTGAGAAGCAGTTCAAAACCACCGGTGCAATTTGGAATCGTGCACGGTAGGTTTGTGCATGGATGGACTCAAAGCATCCTGTCCGGTCACCGTTCCATATTTCGGCAGATCCCGGTGGGGATTGGGCGCAGAACTGAGCATCAGATCACCATCTGACTTGCTTCGAGTCTATCGTCATCGCGGACACAGGCCTTATATTCTCCCTCTCTGAACTCGAAACGTTCTTGACACGTTGGTCCATTACGTTGTACACGATGTCTGGGTACGATCCCTCGCTGACTACCAAGGACATCCCTCGAGTGGCCTGGTCCTCTCTCCCTGCACTCTCTCCACTGTCAGGGTCGACCATCCCAGGCATTGGACGTCAATTCTTCTCCCACTCTGCCACCACAATCCTCAAACTCGGTGTTGACGATGGCGAAGATGCAATGACCGCTCTTGCCCATTCCATCCTGGGGTCCCACGTTCCCTGTGTCCTCACCGTCGTGACCCTCTCGCAGACGGCACCCGACGCCTCGACTCCTGCCCGTGTCCAACAAGGCCTCATCCTTACTCGCATGCCGGGAACACTGCTGTCAGAACTCTGGCCCGAGCTGTCTCTCGACCAGCGGAAGGCTCTCAAAGGACGACTCTGCGACCTCGTAGTGCGCATGCGCACCCCACGCTTCGATTACTACGGCCGACCTATGGGCCAGCCTTACGTCCTCGTCTCCATATTCGGGTCAGAGGCACACGCGCCGCATTGCACTTCCCGCATCGCTCGCGCATACGCGCACTCCACGCCTCTTCTCCTCCCGACCAGGACGGTGACCGTGCGCGTGCTCTCGAGAAGGTCCAACGCGAGATGGACGGCGCAGACGGCTGGGACCGCCCCGTGCTCACTCACGGCGACCTGTCCGACCAGAACATACTCGTTGACCCCGATACACTCGAGGTGACGGGTCTGATCGACTGGGAGATGGCGAACGTCATGCCTGCGTACTTTGAGTACGTTGCGGCACGGCTCTCAGGCGGCCACCTGCCCGAGTGGAGGAGGGAGCTCCTTGACGTACTCAGGGAAGTCCTGCGTCGCGAATGTGGAGCTCAGCACAGCGACGGACTGTCTGGGGAGGGGAGAACTCGAGAGGCCGTCGAAGCCGAGGGAGAAGAGGAAAAGTACACGAAGGTATTAGCGGCGTGGGATGCGATTGTTGATGTTGAGCGGATTGCGCAGGGCTATGGCGATGACTGCGCTTGGACCTTTGAGACTGGTTATCAGAAATCGGCATGACTGTTCTTCCGTAGCTTGTCTTGTGCTCAGATGTAGTAACATTGTGGCATTCGGCAGATGTACCAGATCCCATCTTTGTTGGGCATGGTGCGCATGCATGTACCGATCATTAAACCTTTGACTATGTGGCGCGCTACGCATGAATTGAGATATCGCGGAGGGAGGTTATAGAGTGTAGGTATTATACACGCGAGGTATGGATGTTAACCTACACATTCTATGTTCTTCCCAGTTGACTACACGACGGGCAATGGCCAAAGCCGCCCTCCTGAACAGGCCGGGGAAATTGCCGATATTGGTCTCCTGTTCTGGTCCAGAATATCTTCGGAGATCGTGCCGGAATCTGGGTAAGGCCGATAAGCAGCTGGAACTAATG
Organism: Coriolopsis trogii; assembly: GCA_020543525.1. Lineage (NCBI taxonomy): Eukaryota > Fungi > Basidiomycota > Agaricomycetes > Polyporales > Polyporaceae > Coriolopsis > Coriolopsis trogii. Next base: position 1,557,356 of record JAHYIO010000004.1, read on the forward strand.
GGCTTTTCGGAGTTCGAATCCTTTTTATTCGGCGCTCCGTTGATGTCACGACAGTATTCTGGCCCGGAACAGGAGACCAATCCCGGCAATCTTCCTGGCCTGTTCTGGGGGGTGGCATACGCCGTTGCCCGTCGTGCTACACGCCATCATACATTGCTCTGCATGCTGATGGCTTCGACCAAGTGCAACCTTTCTGCAAATATATTGACGGGCTATTTACACATACTACTACGACTAAGCTACTTGCAGACCTACACGGTAAATAGCCTAATGTCGCTTGCGGTCATGACTCCCCCCGCGAGTGATGGTCGAGGCACCCCTGGTGATTCCTGCAGAACTCGTGGTCAGCCGAACCCCACGCTGCACGCATGTGTACAACTTACTAGTCGGATGCTCAGCCTTGCAATGCGGTGCGCACTCTCCGCACAGTCCGGGTCACCCGTCCCTGACAGATGACTTGACCGGAAAGGCGTTGGCTCACTACTCGACCTGCACATGCATTGGTGCGTCTTACGAGAAGAGGTAGGAGAGCCTGAGCAGAACGCGCCGCAAATGTCGGAATGCCACCAGGTGGGCTTACGACCAACGGGTGGCTGGATCTAGGCGCGTGTGCATATACTGGAAATTGCATGCGTTGAGGTACGAAGCGTGGCAAGCGGGCTCTGGGACATACGTGGTATATGATCCAGCCATGCAGGGCGGCGTGGGCAGGGTGGTATGGTCATCTGCGCACGCCGTTACCGGAGTCCCTTGTCACAATCGACATTGCGGATTGGAGCGAGACCCGGTGAGGTCCTAGGTACTGTGCGCCACAGCGGTTAGCAAGTTGTCGCGCTACCGTAGCAAAGGGCAGAGTAAGACATACCGGATGCCATGCAGGACCCGCTATCTTCCATCGCACGAAGCGCGAGCGGAAGGATAGAGAACTTGGACTGAGAGCCCAGAAGAGAGGATGTGGTGGTAGGGAAGAAGGAGGGTGGAGACTGAGGAGATGACTTTATACTCGAGAGGCTGACGGCAGCTTGCTCGTGTATTGGGCCCGTCAGCCCTTTCGCGGCCGAACAAGGGATCCACCCTCTTCGGCAGGAGCCCAGGCGTGTTTCACAGGCTCCTATCGCTTGGGCGCGGGTTTGGCAGAAGATGGAGGCGATAGCGATGATTGCGATCCTTCTCTGCATCCAACGGAAACCCGCAAGGACAGCGCTCAGATCCTCGGCGCACATTACTAGGGACCTTGTGGTGGTTCCAATGATGGGAGTTCGATTTCGAAGCTGCTCGTCGCGGTCTCCATCTGGTAGAGGGTAGACCTCCATCTGATTCATCTGCATTCAAATACGGACCCAAATCCACCCACCTTACATGTACCCTCATCGTCGTGGTCCGCTTCACTCCTTAGACGCTTGGAGTAGTGTTTACTTTTGTTTGCCCAGGCCGACAGCGGCAAAATCTACCTACTAAGCTCAACTTCCGACAGCCATCCTTCTCCCTCTCGTCGAGGCCTTTCCACCTAAGGATGCAGACACGCTCTGTATTACTTGACAGTTGATTAACTCGAAAGTCCCCAGTGTCCTGCAACACTCTGACGTGGCTCACATCCTAGGGCATTCACTGTCAGATCCTGAAACTTCAAGCAGTGAAAGAAGTCGCATCGGCGCCGCCAGCGTCTGAGATGTATGTTCCGAGCTATATCACACCATCGCCATGCCTGGAGCGTTGCGGAGGCGTGGTACGCATGACTGGCTGACACTCGCGCCGACGAGTCCAGTCATACACTAGTATGCCAAGAATTGAATTCTATTCAACCGCTCGTACGGGTACCAAGTACACACAAACTACGCTACCAAGTACAAAACTTCGCTGAAGCCAGATATTCTACATCAATCTGCAAAGGTGAATTAGTACAGCAGCGTCATGGAAAGACTGACCTTGGCGCGCTAGGAATTCAATCCCAGTTGGGCAATAGGTCGAAGAGGGTGGCTGCTACGAAAGCCATTTGTCAGTGTTCGTTCTCCGGCGCGGAGCTATGTGATCTCACCATTCCAAGTCTCAGCCTTGCAATGCGACGCGCCCGCTCCGCACAGTCCGAGCCACCTGTCCCCGACAAGTGACTTGACCGGAAAGGCGTCGACTCGTCTACCGCTCGACCAGCACACCGGCTAGTGCGTCTTACAGGAACGGGTAGGAGCCTGAGCAAGACGCGCCGCGAACGTTGGACGCCACTAGGTGGGCTTACAACCAACGGGCGGCTGGATCGAGGTGCGTGTGCATATACTGGGAGTTGGATGCGTTGAAGGACAAAGCGTGGAAAGTGGGCTCTAGGACATACGGTGTTCCATGATCCAGCCATGCCGGGCAGCGTGGGCAGGGTGATGTGGTTGTCTGCGCACGCCGCTACCGGAGTCCCTTGTCGTATTCGACGTTGCGAATTGGAGCGAGACCCGGGAAGGACCCGTGAGCACTGTGCGCCACAGCAGTCAGCATGTCATCACGCCGCTATGAGGGAGGGTTGAGGATGACATACCGAATGTTATACGGGACCTGTTGTCTTCCGCCACATGTGGTGCAAGCGGAAGAGGAGAGAAGGAGAGAGAATGTGGGAGAGTTGAGGACATGCACTGCACTTTATACTCGGGAGGCTGACGCCCGGGGCGGGCGGGCTGGTGTGTTGGGTCTGTCAGCCCTTTGGCGGCCGAACAAGGGACTGTCCGTCTTCGGCAGGAGCCCAGGCCAATCTCATCGCCTTGTATCCCTTGGGCGCAGGTTTGACAAGAGATTAATACGATAACGATGAAAGTTGCGATCCTTCCCTCCGTTCTGAATTCATGGAACAGCGCTCAGATTCTCGGCGCATGATAGCCTGGCCTTTCTTGCTGAAACGAGTCTCTTCTCAGCCTGCCAGTGGTCCAGGAAGACCTGCATCAGAATCACCCTGAATCAGATATAAATGCATTTTATATACAGCATACGCACCCTCGTCTCGCACAGGTGTGAAGAAGAGTTAGTCGCGGCGACTCGTCGGAGAGAGTCGTGTCCAGGTCGTGTCGCTATGTAGACGCTCAGCGTCACCAACAGTGTTTGCATCTGTTTGTGGAGGTTACTGGCCGCTTCGCCAAGCCTCACCAACGCGCCCATCCTCGACCTTCCGAAAGTACCAAAGCCATACATTCTCGTCTCGTCTCCGCCGCCTTGCTCTCACAAGCACCCTCTGCCATTCTGGTCCTCGACCACATTGGTGCTAAGTACAATACAAATCCAAATCTTTCACCTCACACCGGAGCCTGAGGCTGAGCCTTAGGATGGCAGGGCCGTCGTGGAACACTTCAGCCCCAGGCTCACAACTACCCGGGCCACCAACATCTTCACTGTAGACTCCGCAGTCTAGAAGCTTCAGGAGCAGACCCGGAAGGGGAAGTAGCTTCCACTGAGGTCGACGTCCCTCATAGCAAGGACGACTCTGTCAAGACGGTCTCAGCGCTCGAGCTGCTACAGCACTTCGACGACTCAGACTCGGACGTCACGGTAAGACGTTCAACAGCGGTTCCTTGCAAGGGTCGCAATCCGGTCGCAGTTCCTGCGATGGACTTCCTGCCCACTGTCAGTGTCACGCTTAGTCTGAAATTCTGAAGTCTCTTCTCGTGAGGCCTGATTGCGATGCCTGCCGAGCACCGTTCCCGATGAGCCGGACGAAAGGAATTCAATGATAGATCAAGTGCCTCGCTGAGTACATGTCTACCCAGATCTGTGCACATGCATACGATGCTGATAGTCCTTAACACCCATCACACTCCCTACGAGATGGAATATCTAAGGACGAAGCCTGCAAAAGCCACTAGTGTGCCGCTTCTGAAGACGAGCTTCCGCCTCAGGCCTGAGGTTTGACGTACAACGCTCAGAGTCGCGGTCATGGGACATTGTGCCTTGCCAGCAGCGCGCTGCTGGCGTCCGATATCTGGCGGGGCGCACGCGTGGTAGCCCTGGAAAATTGGGTATGAACATCAGCTCTCATGTCCTATCAGCTTCCTGAGCGCGCTCCTCTACCAAGTACGGCCGGGCTGGCTCGGTGTCCTACTGATGATCACCGCATCGTGACAACCGTGCGAGCGATATGCCTCACTCCCTTTATATTTGACAGATGGACAAACAGTGCGATGGCTATGCGAAGCTTCTCATGAGAGCCGAACCGCGGTCCCGCTGTGAGTGAGTCAGTTCCTGCAGTGACTGTGCGTTGTTCGTTGTTACAGGGTTGTGGTTCAGTGAACCTGGCCTTCCGCTTTGGGCGCTGATGCCGACTCCCTCTGGCAGCTCTGAGATCGCAGTAATATAACCGAAGCAACGCTACACGCGGACATGGTTGGTATCACAGCCGCATTCTCCCAAAGATGGATGCTGTTGTCTCCTTAGTACCGAGAAAGTAGCGGCACGGTCGCAAGCGGTGGGATGCCGTACTGACGTCCTGTTGCAGCGAACGTGCGAAAACGAACAGAAGCATTCTCGAGAGGGGCCCTTGATAAAGTGTCATGGGCTGTAGGTATCAAAGCGACTCCTTCGTCGCTGGCACGTCTTAGCTTCAATTCCCGCACCGATTCCTCTTCCTCTCTCTCTGTCCTAACCGTCCATCTGTCCCCTGACACCTGCGTACCATGGGCTGGCTTTACATTTACCGCCTCGTGAGCCTAGGTGAGCTCCTCTCCTCTTATCATGTACGGGAACCATCGATGCTGAATGTGCGATCGGTTCTTCTAGTCGCTGCCTTCATTTGTGCCGCTATCGTGCTCGGCCTCGCTGCATCCTCGCGGTCGGCGGCGAAGAGGTTCTTCGATATCGCAACTGGCTATATCACCGCAGGGATCCTCGCTGGAGGCTTGACGCTACTTGTGATACCGATATTGTGCGCTGAACGTCCTTCCCTGCATGTCTCCTCTACAACGTACTCATTCTGCTCCCTCTTTCTTCACAGGATTGCCTGTGACTTCATCACCGGCGGCCTACCAATCCTCATCGAAGCTCCTGCTCTATGTACGTGTCCCCACCTCTCTTCGTCTAAATTCATGTGGACCTCGAACTCACCCTCCGATCAACAGCCGTCTTGTGGATCCTCTTCATCATCACCGGTGGTCTCACATTCTCGGATGCCAACTTTTCCAAGTACTTGCAACCGTACACCTGTGATGACCTCAAAGGGCTTATTGTTCCTGAGGGGATTACCATCTGCAAGGATTCTCACCCGCTTGGGGTGACAGCGTTCGTCGCTGCCTTCATTCGTGAGTTACATGTAGTATACCCGCACATCACCCCATGCTCACGTTGCCTACGTAATAGTTGCGATGTACAGTATCACTTTGGCGGTTGTTGCCTTCAGCAAGTCCATCTTGCAGCAATCAGTAAAGAAGAGCGAGGTCTAAAATGCCGAGGGATGGTAGTAGTATCCTTGGTTACCAAGATTCGTACTCTCCTGGGTCTTCTCTTCGCCGCCTCTTGTCTTCTTACATGTGTATTCGTGGGTTCATGTGGGCAAAACGTGTACTTTGAACTGGCACAAAAATCATCATCATCAGGATACCCCGCCAGCAGCGTTCTCTCAAATATATTGACATCGATGATCCACAACAAGATACAGTTCTAGTACGACCGACTAATCTACCTACGTCCAGGTCGTACCTATCTGTGATGTAGATTAGTACAGCAGCATAAAGGAAAAGACTCACCTCGGCGCACGAAGCCCGGTATCGTCGCGGCTGGCTAACTACCAAAGAATGTGGCGGCTGCAGAGTCTGTCAGCGTTCGTTCCTCCTGATGAAGGTCTGTCAACTCACCATTCATAATCTCAGCCTTGCAATGCGACGCCCCCGCTCCGCACAATCCGAGCCACCCGTCCCCGACAGGTAACTTAATCGGAAAGGCGTTGACTAGTCCACCGCCCGACCAGCACACCCATTGGCGCGTCTTACATGAAGGGGTAGGAGTCTGAGCAAGGCGCGTCGCGAACGTCGGATTGCCACCAGGTGGGCTTACAACCAACGGGCGGCTGGATCTAGGTGCATGTGCATATACTGGGAATTGGATGCGTTGAGGGAAGAAGCGTGGAAAGCGGGCTCTGGGACGTACGTGGTATTTGATCCAGCCATGCCGGGCGGCGTGTGTAGGGTGGTATGGTGATCTACGCACGCCGCTACCGGAGTCCCTTGTCACAATCGACATTGCGCATTAGAGCGAGACCCGGGGAGGTCCTTAAGCACTCTGCGCCACAGCGGTCAGCATGTTGTCGCGCCACTGCAGTGTAAGCTAGAGCAAGACACACCGAATGTCATGCAGGACCCGCTATCTTCCGTCGCATGAGGCGCGAGCGGAAGGAAGGAGGATTTGAGTTGAAAGCGGAGAAGAGAGGATGTGGTGGTAATGAAGGAAGAGGGTGGAGGCGAAGGTATGGACTTTATACTCGGGAGGCTGACGCGCGGGGCCGCTTGCTTGTGCGTTGGGTCCGTCAGCCCTTTCGCGGCCGAACAAGGGATTCACCTTCTTCGGCAGAAGTTACCAGGCATGTTTCACGGCGTGCTATGATTTGGGCGCGGGTTTGGCAAGAGATGGAGGCGATAACGATGATTGCGATCTCGCAACGTCTGCATTCAACGGAAACCCGCAAGGACAGCGCTCAGATCCTCGGCGCACATTAGAACCTTGAGGTCGTCAGATGATGGGAGTTGGATTTCGAAGCTGCTCGTCACGGTCTCCATCTGGTAGAGGGTAGACCTCCTGCATTCAGATACGGACACAAATCCACCTACCTTACATGTACCCTCATCGTCGTGGTCGTTCAGTGAGAGATCCGGTTTACTACTTAGACGCTTGGGGTCGCATTTGCTTTTGTTTGGTCAAGGGCCCCGAAAGGGGCAAAATCTACTAAGCCCCTCTCCGTCTCATCGAGGCCATTTCACCTATGCAGCCTTAACACTACTCAACTCCAAAGGTCATGAGTATTCTGCAACACTCTGACGTGGCTTGATTTCTAGCCCATCGTCTGGGACTTAACATCGATTCACTGTCAGATCACTAATCATGTCGTACATGTATCGGCGCAGCGTATTCGGAGATGTATGTTCTCAGCTATACTACACCACCGTTGTGCCCGGAGGTTTGCGGAGGGACGCATGACTGGCTGGACACTCGCGACAACGTGTCAAGTCATACATCAGCATGCCAAAACTCGGATTATATTCAACCGCTCATACGAGTACTAGGTATACAAATACTACGCTACAATGTACAAACCTTCGCTAAGGTCTCCGGCATCGCTGAAGCCTCATATTGTACACCCAACCTGCCAAGGTGAATCAGTGCAGCAGCATCAAGGAAAGGCTGACCTTCACGCGCTAGGAGTGTCATTCCAGATGAGCACTGGGTTGAAGAGGGCAGCCGCTACAAAAGCCCTCTGTCAGTCTTCGTTCTCCGGCGCGGAGCTATGTGATCTCACCAATCCGTATCTCAGCCTTGCAATGCGACGCGCCCGCTCCGCACAATCCGAGCCACCTGTCCCCGACAAGTGACTTATCCGGAAGGGCGTTGACTAGTCCACCGCCCGACCAGCACACCCATTGGCGCGTCTTACATGAAGGGGTAGGAGTCTGAGCAAGGCGCGTCGCGAACGTCGGAATGCCACCAGGTGGACTTACAACCAACGGGCGGCTGGGACTAGGTGCATGTGCATATACTGCGGATTGGAGGTGGTGAGAGAAGAAGCGTGGAACGCGGGGTCTAGGACGTACGTGGTGTTTGTTCCAGCCATGGAGGGCGGCGTGAGCAGGGTAGTGTGGTCATCCGCGCACACCGCTACCGGAGTCCCTTGTCACAGTCGACATTGCAAACTGGAGCAAGACCCGGGGAGTTCCTTGGATACTGTTCGTCACAGCGGTCAGCAACCTGTCGCGCCAAAGTAGAGCGAGACATACCGGAGATCATTCAGGACCCGCTATCGTCGGCTGCATGGGGCACGAGCGGAGGGGAGGAGGTCTGGGGTCTTGAGCAGAGAAGAGAGAATGTAGTGGTAGCGAAGAAGGAGGGTGGAGGTGAAGGCTGGACTTTAAAGTCGGGAGGCTGACCACGAGGGCGGCGTGCTGGTGTGTTGGGTCTGTCAGCCCATTCGCGGCCGAACAAGGGTTCCACCTCTTTTGGCAGGAGCCTTGGCGTGGTTTACGGCTGTGATCCCTTGGACACGCGTTTTGGCAAGAGATGGAGGCGATGATAGGGTTGACGGCGATCCTGAAAAAGTCTCCATTCAGCTGAGTTAACGTTCGCAACGACAGCGCTCAGACCCTCGGCGCGCGGTAGCCTTGAGGTCGCCCAGATAGGGTTGGAGTTCGAAGCTGTTCGTCTCAGTCTGGTTTGGTCCTGAACAGCCTCCATTACATTCGTCTGCTTTTGAATATGATTGCAATCCACCCACTGTTCGCTCACCAGGCTCGTCTTGCATAGCGATGACGCGGAGGGAAGCAGCCCGGGGGTATCATCAATCGGGCGCTCAGCGTGTGCTTGTTCCTGTTTGGTTGACATTGCAATCATCCCGGCCCACAGCCGCTGCACCTTCCCTATCCCTCCAAGGTAAGGCAATTGGGTGAACCACAACGTTATCGAATCCCAGGTTTCTTCTCCCTACTATAATGACAGACCCACTCACTTCAGAACAAGGACCATCGCTCTGTATGGCACGTGCCCGCATCTGGCCCCGCCGAAGCGATCCTACTGGGTGAGGCGACTTCAAACGACCTCTCAGCTCCCGAAAAAGCAGGACCCATATCTAGCGGGGCAGCGATGGGCGTTAGGAATCATGTTACCAACTGTGGATCTCTCAGGCGCAGAACCAACTCTCCCTTTGTGGCCCACTGAATGCCAGTATCCGAGGCAATACACCCAAATAACACACGCAAGTACACTGGCAAGCGCGCAGCATCGTGCCCTCTGAATATAAAAGGCTTGCTCTTCTCCTCCAATCCTTCACTCACAACCCCCAACATCCTCGACGCCTCCCGACCGACTCTGCCTTCGGCCAACCTTCCCCCAAGACTCTAGCCGGCCGGGTTACCTCACCGCTCCTCGACTCTGCTCCCCACACTCGCGTACGCTGCGACACCGTCCCAGGTTTCCCTCGAACTGGCCATCGACGCTCGTCTCAGTATATCAAAATTCAGAACCCCGTCGCCCGTGGCCTTCTAGGTGTGTTTCCTCCACCGTCATCCGCTACTCAGTCCTCGCTAGCCGGCGCCATAATTCCGACTTTGTCCCGTCGACTCTGGACCGGCGCACGCTTTACAGAAGATTTACGGGTAGGTCATTCGCCACCGTCTCCATTGGCAACTCTGACGTCGGGTCTTTTGTCAGCCTGGGCTACCGACGAAAAGTTCATTCGCCACCGTGCCACGGAAGCCCGCAAGCGCGACTCTGGGACACGCCATGGAGGACGACGACCGACCTATCTGATTCTCTGTGTATTATATGTGTGCCTCAAGATGAGCCTCTCGTAGGCAGTAAGGACCAGCTTCGATCCTACAATCGGCTCTCGATTCAAGACGCTGGCCCCGAGGTACGGTCGACCATTGCTGCTCTTACAGCGTGGTTGTTCCCGGCGCAGGCCTCTTCGTGGACCTCGGGACGAGTACCTACGGCTTCGGCCGTGGGGAAACCAACGTGCGCCGAAACGTTACACAGGAGATTCGGCGTAGAGGCTCGACTCGTGTGTTTCGTTCTCTGCCAGGGATCCATCCATCGGTCATATGTATATACATGCACGAGTTGCGATGCCATATCCGAGATATCCGTGACACCAATCATATAGAGGCAGTAGCACCATGCAGCGTTGACGAACGTCGCGACTGCAATGTTCCGAGTCCCTCCTCGACCGTCTATCACGACTGCTCCGAGCGAGCCTTCAGAGCCTCCGCCATCGCCTCGAAGCTCTTCATCAGCTTGGCAGCAAGGAACCACTTGATCAAATAGCCCCCGATCCCGGCAAAGACTTCGCGCGACTCGTAAAACGTCTTGCCCTCATCGGTCGTGCTCAACGCCTGCCAGCGCTCCGCCCTGATGAGGCACAACGGCATCCCTGTTGGGATCCAGGCGAGGCGGTGGGTGACGTCGTCGACGTGCGTTATCAGCTCGAATGAGGGCGTGAGCTTGACGGAGTCGTCCATGGTGGGCGGAATGTGCGTCTGCATTAGCATGTATTTGCCCTTGGCGGGCGTTTGGTCCTCGAGTTTCTTCTTGGACTTGTCAACGATTTCTTGACTCCTTCTGCGTAAAGGTGGTATATGTGAGTAAATTATCCTTGGTGAAAGATATGTGTTGACAGAGGGATACAATGACGTACACGAACGGATTCCTGGGTTGGGGCGAGGAGTGACGGTTGGTAGTTTAGGAGCCTGAACATGGAGAGCATCTGAGAGATCACGCATACCATTCGGGATACTTCGGAAAGTCTGTGAGCACTCCCCAGACTTTCTCGATGGGAGCGTCGATGGTTGCAGAGACCTTCGCAACGAAGGGTCCGCTGAAGGAAGGTTCCGGCAGGTTTGTGGACTCGCGGGACATGTTGTGACCAAGTCTGATGCTGTGCGATCTTAACATCACTGAAATGGCAACAGCTCGGAATTCGCTTACCGTATCAATCCTCTTGGCTCCCTGTACGCGGGGGATTGTCGTGGTGTGAGTTCGTGAGGAACATGATCAACAGAGCGGCAATAGGCGCCTATGTCGCCGTCGGTGAGAACTCGGCGGCCTCGGCTAGCGACCTTACCCAAGCCGGCAAGCGGGTATTCACCTTGAAAACACGCGTGTGCCTAGTGTGCGAGGCAGAATGCTGCCAATCTGCCACTGGCATTTGCCAAGCGGCATTTGCCATTTTGCCGGAGAGCAGTCCTGGCAGATAGTGGCAGATAGCTAAGCGCCTTGCACATATATGGAAGGTGCAGGCTCGGGGGTTGGACTAATTACGCCAATCAGGACCCAAGAATCTTAGTAGTTTTGATTGTCGAGCACTTTAGATTCATTATCCCTGCCAGTTCTCGCTTGAACTGGTATAAGGATGGCTGTCGCTCGGACTCACCCAGACTCACTCACCACTCACACATCACCTGTGTAATCTTGGGGTCGCAATTGAGCCAAACAACGAGAGATATAACTAAAATGACTGGCAAGATCAAAAGACCAACGGATTATACCAACTAACAAGGGCAAATAACTCCTTCTGTCGCTGTTCGTCTCGTAGGCGCTTACCTTTCTGCCACATTCTGCCGGGCCCGGCATTTGCCATTCTGCCATATCTGCCGGCAGAATGGACCAAAACAATTCTGCCCCATACACTACGTGTGCCCCAACCTTTCGACGAGAAACGCAGGCCAGATGCTATGGTGCACGGCGCCTAGTCACCGCTTAAAATGGGCAGTGGCAAAATCGGCCAAACGACCAAATTAGGGCGCTTAAGGGGCGCCTAGGTCCAAGCGCCTCGGCTATTTGGCAGGAAGTGGCAAAATCAGAAGGGGATGCGCAAAATATCTCGCCCAATTTTGAGAATTGGGACAAACGGCTTGACAGATCGTCTCCCTTTGGGAAAAGGAGTCGATTGGTCAAGCCAATAAGGAAACGGGCAAAATCTCGGCACTCCCGTTTTGTTGTACAAGATAAGCGGTGACTAGGTGCCGCGCACCATAGGTTAGATATCTACAGAGCTCTGCTACTTGCATAATGTCCAATTCGCTCTCGCGGCCAACCAGCAACAAGCCGACTCCGGACTCCAAACTCGTGGCATCCGACCTCAGCCAGACTGCTCCGAACGAGTCTTGATAGCGTCCGCCATAGCCTGGAAGCTCTTCATCAAGTTGGTCCCAAGGAACAGCTTGACGAGGTAAGCCCCTGCCCCTCCGAAGACCTCCCGCGACTCGTACAGCACCTTCCCGTCCTCGGTCGTGCTCAACGCCTGCCAACGCTCCGCTCTGAGGAACCACTCCGGGTATGTTACCGGCCCCCAGGCGCAACGACGGACGACAGGATCGAAAGCAATGATCTGCTCGAAAGACTCGGTGTCGGGCACGGAGTCGTCCAGGGAGGGCGGGATGTGCACCTCGATGAGGAGGTACTTGCCGACAGCGGGGGTCTGGTCCTCAAGCCGCTTCTTGTCCTCGTCGACGATCACTTGACTCCTCCTGTGCGGCATAAGATGCGAGTGAGCATGAGCGGTACGTAGATACCCTTTCTGGGGGACAGCGCTTACACAAAGGGATTCCTTGAACCGCCGTGGATTACGATAGTAGTCGTCAGGATCACTAGACTTGAGTCACATTGGACGGGGAAACCACGTACCACTCTGGATACTTGGAGAAATCAGTGAGCACATCCCAAACAGTCTCAATCGGTGCGTCGATGGTGCTATTGACTTGTACAGTCAACGGCCCACTGTATGTTGGCGGCGGCAGGTTCGTTTGCGGGACAGCCACGACTGCGACGGCGCTCGTTGCGAGCAGTGCGTACACTGACAGGCTGTTGGTATCTCAAGTCAATGCACAGCCTGTGAATGTAAATGTAAAACACAATACCGCATGATGATCTCTCCCTAAGGTTCTGCTGGCAAGGCTTGTGGGGGTTGCGTGGAGACCAGCGAAACCGTGGTAAGCGCCACATTTACCCGCCCAAATGTTCCGAGATTGAAGTGGGAATTTGGAGTGCTCTGTGTTCTGATTGGGACATGATACACACCAGACTGACTACCGATGTCAACGTATACCAAAACCTATAGCATTTTGGTAGACAACATATAATAGGTTGTATGAATTAGGATAGGACAATTAGCGGAGTCGGTAGAGTTTCAAGTCAATGGGACCAGAGCAAAGGGCGAAGTAGACAGAGTCGGTAAACACCGAGAATATGAGAGAACATCGCAGATATTTGAAGTCGTCACAACAAGAGCAGGGAGACAGATGTCAGAGCGCTGTTAGAATCAGAGTTGATGTCAGTATTCGTCGCATTATGCTGGTTCCCGTGTACGTACGCAGATGAGATGAGCATGAACGCATCTACAGCAGATGATTATGGATCAGTATCGCAGTGCAGTTATCACTTTGGACCATACTCACATTGCACCAGGAGAAAGGCCTATCGGAGAGTCATGAGTACAACCAGACGCACCGAGTTTGGGCGAAGGACGACTTACCGAGATCGTGTTCACATCCCCGTCCGGCGAATAGAGGGACGAGACGATCAGTTGGCTACAGGGAAGCGGTAACACAACGTTTAGTCAGTAAGTCAGGTATACCCCAGGCCCAGGCGCATGGCCCGACCCCGAGGAACGAACCAGGTCCGGAAGACGACACTCACTTGACAGCAGCGGGCGTTCCGCTCAGCAGCATCGCGACGAACCGCTCCGCCCGCGCGGCCGCGGGGATGAGCCCGGCGCGCACCATCGCTTGGACCAGCAGCACGCCAATGACAGGGAGAAGCACCATCTTCGCGAGCGTCACGAGCAGGATGGCCATGATGGGCAGGCGCGACAACGGGTGCGGCAGCCTGATGCGGGCAAACGAGGCCCCCAGCAGGATCAGCGCGAGCGGCACCGCGATCGTGTCGATGAATTGCGCTGTGCAAAAGCTCGCGTGAGTTTCATTTCAGAGCAGCGTGCGGATGCGGGGCGGGTGCGGGGATAGAGTGGAGATTGAGCAGGAAGGGGATTTGGACTGGAGTCCGAGGCGTACCTGTGTCCATGACGAATGCCAAGGGCGGACGGCCGTCTGGGCCGTGCCAATTAGGACCGCCCTGCGCAACGGTGTCTACGAATAGAGCCTTGAGAGGGACGACCAGCGCGATCGGGAGGGAAATGGCGAGTGCCATTGTCACAGGCTTCAGCAGCGCAGACAGAGGCTCGAGAACCTTGAAGACCCAGTGGCGAGGCTTGACTATAGACGCCTTGTCCAGAACGGCCACAGCAGCCGGATCCTCCAACGAGTGTATAGAGTGGATGGACCGGATTGGGGTAGTTGCAGCTATAGACGCTATAGAGCGCACAGGCGAAGTAGGATAACCGCTACGAAGCGGCGAAGCAGGGGCAGTGGCGAAAGCCGGCGTGGAGGGCACGGAGAGACGCATTGGAGTGGTAGACACTGATGGCCGAACAGGCGTGGCAGGGACCGAGGGGCGCAGAGGAGTGGTCGGAATCGCGATCGTGAGACGTCTCGATCTAACATGCGTTACTGCGGGAAGGTTCGATGTCCGCCGGGTGAGCTGTACATCGGACTCATTGGCTGGTTCTTCGTGAACCACAATCCTTGGCACGTCCAGTACGGGAGTTTCGAGACTCTCAACGGAGGATGTGTCGTCCTTGGCGTCAGAGGAGAACGCCTCCTCGTCTTTCCCGGCCGATTCAGATGGCAGAGGCGCAGGCGGTGGGGGGGCCAAATGAAGCGTGCGTGCAACGAGGTGCCCGATGGGCCTCTCCTTCCACGACACGCGGCGCTCGGCTTCTTCCCCTTGAGGAACCCCGGGGAGGTAATCCCAGGCCAACGAACTAGCTGCGCCGCCAATCCAGAACACGATGTGGTAGCATACGCTGAATATTGAGACGTAAGACACGCCGACTGGTTGGCATATGTGAGAAGTGAGCAAGAATGAAAGCACTCGCACTGCACTCACGAGCAGGGTCCGTTGCAGGATTGAATGGAGGCTGCTGCATGACCGACATGACGATCGCGTTCGCTGGATGCAAAGCCAGAATGTCAGACGTCAATAGGGATGCCGTAAAATGACGAGGTTTGCACTGACGCAAGTTGCCCCAGTTGCTCATGCCGGTCAGAACAACGATGCCTTGCCAGAAGTTCCGAGGAACAAAGCAGACCTCCCGGATGATGATGCCCATGATGAAGCCGAGCAGCTGGTAAATGCCCGCAATGAGGAACATGGGGCCTATTGCCGAGATGTTCGCCGACGTGAACGAAGGGACGATGTTCGCGAAGATGAGCGCAGGGAGGGCGACGTTCATGCTGATGATGGACGCCCCGCGGGATGCAGCCGGGGGGAACATGTCCAACTTGACGAGCACGTAGCCGCAGATGAGGGCCGCGAACCTGTAAAGGGTGAAAAACAAGCAAGGGGTGCATCAGCCAAGTACGACGACGTACGTTTTGATCAGAGGCATCACCCCCGCGTAGATGAGGAAAGCGGCCGACGGAGCCATGTCGAGAGTGTCTGGGGGCAGCGGGGAGGGTCTTGAGTGTCTGGGCCGTTCTTGAGCGCACGCACCACAAACATATATACTCCCTTGTTACCGCGGCAGAGTCCTGACCCGGGCCTATCCGAAGACTTCACTCCCTACACGCCAGAGCCTCCATGTTCACCAGTTGTCGAGACTAGTCATGTCATGATCGTCCTCACGCAAGAGTACATTACCTTCCTGCGCGGACTCGCTCAGTCACACTGAATGGCAACGATGTGTTCAGGAGCGGAGTAAGTGCGCACCTGTCCGCGGCGAGGTCCTGCCTTCCGCTTCACGCCTGATCCGTGTTGTACCGTCGAAGTCCTTACCTACCTACAGAGTGTGAGCAGTGAGCAATTTGTGCTATATTTACCCGCGAAGTGCGGGTATTCCGCCGAGGTCATATAGCGGCACGTCGCGGACGCGGAGGTCGCGCAGAGGCCCACTATAGCACGAATCGTTAGGCGACCTCAGACTACCGCATGACTGTAAGGGAATGACGCGTACCAAACCAAGTGGAATAACCAGAACGATGCCAGGCTATCCGACTGAACTCTGTCGTATTTGGGCTGGGCTGGGCGCGCACGCGATTGTCAACGCCGGCGCAGTCTTGAGATAGTCGAGTAATGAGACTGAGGCAGCGTGCAGGCACGCTACCGTCCGATGAACGGACCGGTCATTAAGAGGAGTGGTGTACGTGACGTGGGCGATGCGGCGCGCAGAAAGCCAAACATGTCCTGTGCAGAATGAAGTTTATTGACAGTGCTCGACATCGAAGACGCGCTTTTGGCTCTGCGCCCCTCTGCCGTAATGTCGGGGGGTATACAGGATTGAGAGCCACTCTCATAAGCTCTTTCGAGTAAGGCGTAGTGCAAAACTCTGAGGAGAGGAGTGAACAACGTGATGATGAGGCGTGTGTGAGGATACGTACAATGACACTCAGGCATCGAGGGGACTAGTGTTACGCGTGTTGTCCCTCTGCTCTCTGCTTCAGTGCGTCCGCCGTCGCCTGTGCGGCGTCCTGCATCGTCTTGCCCATGAAGGTCCTGATGACGTGCCCGGAGACCCCCGAGAACACATGCCTGTTCTCGTATCGCGTCTTGCCATCCGGGGTCGTGCTCAACGCCTGCGCAAGCTCCGCGCGGAACAGGGTCGGGAGACGGCCTCCGCCCCAGACGATCTGGTGAGAGGCAGGATCGACTTTGGTGACGTGCTCGTTTACCACCGTTGGGTTCTTTTTGCTGTTCACGTCCGCGGGGGTGACCATTGCCAGCTGCACGACACCGCCTGCGCGCAGCGTAGTGTCCGCGGTGGGTTTGAGTGTAGTCGGATCGACCATGATAGCAGACCGACTAGAAAGATCGTGGTACGTAAGGACAAATCTCCCCTTGACATTCTTGCTGCAGAAGCACTCACTGACACGGATTCCTACGTTCACAAACAAGATATGAGTTGTGATGGATGGCATTGAACAGGAAGATCATCTTACCAGAGGGGGTAAGAACTGAGGTCCGTGAGTATAGCCCACACTGCCTCGATCGGAGCGTCGATATCAACGGTAGCATTGTACGACGCGTTAGGTTGGAATGCCGGGGGAGGAAGATTAGACATAGTGGAGGTGCTTGGCGATGTGGTTGGATCCTGGGGCGAGGTCTTTCTTTAAAGACCTTGAAGACAGCCTACGACGTTCCGCTTGCTGACGAATGTGCTCGGCGCCGGCAGTCCGCCGAGGACGCGTATACCTACGAGTGCATGCAGGAGAGATTGATATTAGGGATGCCACTGTCGATGCTGCGCATGGAATCCGGGTTGTGCAAAAGTCGGAAGGAATTTGCTCATCTACTGCAAGTAGTCATAGATGCTTCAGTAAGCGGGCCATCATATAGCGTTCAACATTGGATAGCAGGTCAGAGCATATCCTATGCCAATCAGCGGGCATTCCTTATCGAGTCGCGAGTAAGTGGCGATATAATTCACTGCAGTGACGACCCAGAGTTTGGTCTCGTATGACGAGCGCGTCGCTTTTTCAACAAGCCTTGTCAGGGCTCAGAGCGAGAAAGAGCGCAGTATGTTCCCGTGTTCGCGCAGTGAGAGAATGAAGACAGAACATAGATGAGTCAGTATACATATGTAGCGGCCTGCGCACTTGCGGACAAGTGTGGAGACCGCGTTGTATTGGTCTATTTGTACACGGTGGCTGCACAGCCTGTGTCCAGTCTGACAGGCGCCTACGACCCTCATTGTTCTCTTCGAAGAGAGCTTTGTGCTCGTTGCAGACCGTCTCGCGCGCTCTCATTGTAGCACAACAACAAAAGCATGAAAAATATGCCAGCGTGCGAAGCAGACGACTTCCGAAGACGTACGAGCGCGTCTCGAAGGCGTTCATAAGTGGCCCCCGACCTCGTTCCCGCCGCATTCCACATCCGCACACTCACCCTTCTCCAGCAGCACCTGCCTTCTCCTATCCACCCTCGGCGTGGTTGGCTCGACTTCTACAGGGTGCAGGCACACCGACTCTCTCTTGCTTTACGCTTGATCCTCTCTCTTGATCTCCTTGACGGGACACTACACTTCTCTACGCTCACGTTCCTGAACGCCCTTAGAAGCCCACACTCCTCAGACATATCTATAGCCATGCCTACCATGAAAGGATGTGAGCAACGGATGCTCTTGAAGTGGAGCGCAGATGCTGATCCGTGCTCGCAGACATCTTCCTCGGCTTGAATGCCGTCCGTGCGCTCAGCATTATCGCGCTCTTGCTCCTCTTCGCGAGCAGTATCGTCACGATGGTCCACGACGTCCAATCCGTCAACGCTTTCATCTCCGCCGGAAAGGCGAACCCCAACATCCGGATAGCAGACTCGAACTCCACCGTCGCCGACGCCGACTGCTTCAACGCCGACACCGACTACGTCGAGTACGTGCCCCGCTTCTCGTCATGTATGACCATGCTGATATGTCCGTCTGGACGCGTAGGGGCAGCACCGTACCCAACCAGCCCGCGGGCGCGTTCTGGGCCGTCCTCAACAGGTTGCTCATCATCTTTCAAGTCATTGTCCTCCTACTTTCCGAAGTCGGCTGGCCCGCTGCGTTCTTCAGCCGCTTCTTCCCCATCCTCGGTGAAGACTTTGGCCTTGGCGCGCTCGGCGTGATTCAGTGCCTGTACGTACTCGTCTCTTTGCCTCTTTCTGCCCCTTCAGACCGACGGGCGTGGTGGCGGATCGCTGCGTGGAAAACGTACCTGGCTGGAGACTCATGGGACCCTCCACCCATACACTGTCTTTGTGGTTCCGCTCCACATGCGATCCACCATGCATACCCTGCGCATGTGCACTTCTACCTGGACAGAGATGGGAAGACCCATTCCAGGGCTCTGCAGAACGCGGCCGCACCCGTGACGGACTGAATGTCATGTTTCATAGGCACTCCCAGGATCCATGACACTCCTCGCGAGGTCCGCATTATCACGCCCTACGCCCCTATCGTCCACCTCATCTCCCTCGCTTCTCGACCCCTATCCTCGTATCACGGTCCGCTGACACTTTTCTTCCCCCCCACGCAGACTCGGCGCGGCCGTGCTCTCCCACCACGTGGATGAGTTCTCGCTCGTCTCCGCCTTCTTCCTCTTCTCCCTCGGCTGCGTCAACATCTTCCTGGGGCTCGTCTTCCGCGAGTCGGCCAAGTGGCGGCGCGCGATGCCCACCTGGCGGTCGCAGTACGACGACAGCAAAGGTCCGTGGAGCAAGGGCGGCATCCTGCCTACCTCGCAGGCACAGGTTCCGCGCCCGCTCGTGATGTCCCCCGGGGGGTGGCAGAAGGAGGAAGAGGCGTACGGGTCGTACGGAGCGAGTGCTGACGCATCGCGCTCGGGCAGTCTCTCCAGCCAGAAGAGCGGGATGGGGTTCGGGCGGCAGGGTGAGAAGGCGGCGCTCTCGCGGGGTACGTGCTCTTTCCAGCAGCGTTGAAGCATGGCGAGGGCCCGGGGTTTGCTGACTTGGTTCGTTATCGCAGGATACACCATCACACGACCTGCTGAGGCACTACCGACTTACATTCCCAAGCCCACTCACTCGCGGCCGAGCTCTGTGGGCGACTCTGAGAGCGACACGGCGGTATGAACACATGCCACATGAGCTGGTTTCTACACTTTCCACGCTATGCGTGGTACACCTCTATTCACACGCTACGACGACGGTACGACCCCGCAGGATATTTTTGGTCTCTCGTGTGCTTTGCTGTATATTATCCTGGACGCTCGAGTGGCGGTCCGTAGTATTTTTGTAGCTCTTAGTCGTTGCACCTTATGTGCGCTGTATCAAATCCATCTCTACCTCCCATCGACACCCGGCGTGGTGTTCTCGACCTCAACTACCAGTGCCAAGTCACCGCCGGTACGTCATCGTTGCAGATTCACTGACAATGACATCCTCGGGCAGGCCCCTTGCCAAGCCCGTCCACAGTCCAGGGCACGTACACATGAAGACGGTCCAAGTTAGAAGGAAGAGCGAGGAGTGGTGCGGCATCTGAGATCGGCTCGGTCTACCCATAATGGTCCGACGTGCCCAGTCGAGAGGCTTGACGACGCATCGTGGAAGCGAGGCAGCCGTGGCAACATGCAAGTCATGAACGCGAACAGGAAGAGACAGAAGGTTAACTCTGCCCGAAGCCCAACTTGGCCACAAACCTCCGCGGCGATCGGCGAATCCGCCTCGATCCACACCCTCTCCCCACAAATGGAAGACAGCTCTGTTCGGAATGACCGCCAGTCCGAGCGTCGACGTCTCGGCTCATTTCTTGCGCTGGCTTCTCGCCAAGAGTACGAGGATCCTGCGACGAACGACTCGCAGAAGCCGCCTCGCGTGTCGATTGCCGAAAGCGTGGCCTTCGCGACGCTGCGTCCGTCAGTCACTTGCAGGCAACGTCTCCCCGCTGCACATACCAACTCTGGTACATACCTACTCCGAGACTGACAGCTACGATGGCGATACATACTCACAACCAAGCACATTACGAACGCAAGCCCACAAGCAAGTCATACAATAAATAGCACAACACCCAACGTTGAACCAAGGCACATGAACCGACCGGCAACTCTCGAACCCCCAACGACTCCGAGCGACCCACTCAAACCTGAGGATAACTGTTGTAGCCCGACGAAGGCTGGCTCACATGCGACGGCGCACCCCCCTGCGGCGCTCCATGGTAGATCTGCTCCGGCTGGTACCCCTGCCCCTGCACAGGCTGAACTTGCGGACTCGGCATCGCCCCCATAAGTGGCTGCTGCAGCTGCTGTTGCTGCTGCATCTGCATCGTCGTCATCTGCTGCGGCGCGCCCGTCGACGCGCCATTCGACGCAGGGGACGGGACGAACCCGCCGTTCGCGCGCACGCTCGACTTCCACACCGGCGCGCCGCGCGTCGCGTTCACGAGCGCGACGACGAGGAGGAGCACGGTGTAGCCGAGGAGGGAGAGCCACGCGAGGAAGGAGAAGGCCTCGATCGCCTGCGTTTCGTGGCAGAGCTGGGTGAGGATCGGGTAGCCGGGGAAGTTGCACGTGGTGAACACGCCTGCGGTCTGGTCGACGGTGAGCGCGGCGGTGGCGAGCCAGAGGACCCAGAGGATGCCTGTGTGAGGGTGTTTGTCTTTGATGAGCCAGAGGGTGCGAGGAGCGATGACAGAAAGAGAGTAGTACGTACCGAGCCAGCTGAGCTCGACGACGATCATCGAGGTGAACGCGCCCTTGCGGAGGAAGTCGATGATAAGCCTGAAGCAATGCGTTAGTTCCGGTCATGAGACGTTTCGTGGTCTTGACTTGACGTACATCACAGGCAGGGTGATCATGGTGAGCACACCCGTAGCAATCCCGAGAGCCGCGAAGTTGTAGTACACGCCAAAGTTCTCCACGGCGAATGCGGTGACATGCGCCGATAGCGACGCGACTAGGATGGCGCAGAATATCGTGAAGGCTGCAGGTGATCATGTCTCAGCTGAGCCGGAGGTTCGCACACTCTCTGAAGCGGGGAACGAGGACAGGGGAGAAGGTGGTACTTACATAGTACGGAGAGGCGGACGATTTGGAGCCATGTCATAGTCATGGTGACCGTTCGTGGAGTGGGACGTAGAGTGTGGGGGGGAAGGATTGGTTCTGGCTAGATACCAGATGTGTGAGGGATGGCGGGGAGAGCACGCCCTCGACAGGGTACCTAAACGTCAAGCATATATGGTGGGATCCCGATATGTTGCACCTCCTCGTTCCTTGTTCCAGTACGTGTATAGTACACTGCCCACTTACGAGTCACGATCCGTCGATAACTTGACGCTGTCAGGCTGTCAACAATCGGCCTTCCGAACGCTGGAGAGTTGACAGCCTTCAGGCCTTCAGGTTGCATGATTATTGGACAGTTGACCGATCGCACTAGTGTAGCGAGAAATGGACATCGCCACGGGCGGGGCTATACAAGTCTTCGACCCCTTCATGAAGACCATCTGGCTGAATGCGGATCGGATTAGCGTGGTAGTTGACAAGCGAGAACCGAGCGTACCTGGAGGAGCTGGAACGTGCACTACGGGCGACCAGCACTTATCAACGGACCTTAAGATTCAATCGCAGTATGACCATGTGGGAACATACATCGAGCTCCAGTGAGCATCTCGTGCGCACCATACTCTCACTGCAGTCATGGAGGTCTTGGCGATCCCATGTATGCAATGCCGAGCTCACATTTATGAACCCGTGTGAGATTGATGTATAAGTTGCTTCTCTTGCGGACCCGTCGAAGACGGACAGTGCAGCGAGCATCTTGTTATGAAAGGAGGTGGGATTGGGTGGGAGGAGGCGTCAAGGAAAGTGACATATGTCGATCTGCTGATGCCTTCTGCGCGCCACAAGCGCCAGTTGCCCCTTTGTTACATGACTTACCGACCCCGCCGCATATACAGCCTCGAAATAATGGATGATCTCAGGCTTGGAGGCTCTCTAGTGCGCACCTCCGATTGTGTGCGATGTAGGTACTGTAGGTAACGAGTGGAACAGCTATGCAGCCAAGATCAGTATCATAGCACCCGCGCGATGACCACGATGGCACGGTCGATCGCTCACCAGGACCGTTGGATATTGTGCCGCGGACGACTTCGAGATGGGCCACCGACGGGTGATCATAGTCATCTATCCATCGTCTCAACCACTCTGGCTGTACATGTGAGATATCAAGCCAGAGGAGCATGGGTGATTTCATGATGTCGTTCCGAGGATGGAGTGCGTTACATGGGTCCCGCCCTATCCGGACCTGCCACTTCGTTGACTTACCTTCCACCAAAGGAGCTGTGAACTTCCACAATACTTCTTCCATCTATCTGCCCCGGGATGTCAAACGATACGCATCTACATATGTCATGGCTGGTCGCGATCTGCCATACGGTGGGGGCAAAATGAGTCCGCAGCTCTGGCTGGCAGGTAGGCTGGTCGCAACTCACCTCTTCGAGCGCTATTCAACGTCCGAACCATGGATCCAGAGCCGTAGCTCTAAGTAATCCCACGCGTCACTGTAACCCAGGCGCTTACACGCCCTTCCGCGGTCATGTGACCTGCGGTTTCCGACGCGAGCGATAGGTGGACTCGACGGTCGTTCCGTTCCGTGGACGCGTCGCGCGCGGAGAGAGAAGTCAGGTAGTCATCATGTGAGTGAGTCCTTCTCTAATCCCTTGTCCTTGGTACATATCAAGAAAAGAACACACCTTGGACCGGCCAATAAACTCGAAGCAGGAAACTCCCCTGCACGCAGGCTGCAGCAGTGCTGCACATGCTTCCGGGATGGCAGTACAGATAGACGTACTCACAATCAAGTCCATTGCAAACGCACGTCTACAATCCTCACTCGGAGCCAGTCATACATTGGACACGGGAATATCCAACCCCACATTACTCCAATAAACAACCCACTCAAACCTCAGGATAGTTGTCGTATCCCGACGAGGGCTGGCTCGCACCCTTCGACGTGCCATACGCCGCGGCGGACGGGGCGAACCCTCCGCTCGCGCGCACGCTCGACGTCCACACTGGGGCCCCGCGGCGCGCGTTCACGAGCGCGACGACGAGGAGGAGGACGGTGTAGCCGAGGAGGGAGAGCCAGGCGAGGAAGGAGAAGGCCTCGATCGCCTGCGTTTCGTGGCAGAACTGGGTCACGATCGCCGGGAGGTCGGGGAAGTCGCAGGTGGTGAAAAACGCTGCGGTTTGGTCCACTGGGAGCGCGGCGGTGGCGACCCAGAGGACCCAGAGGATGCCTGCGCGAGGGGTTGTTGTTTTTCTACATGAGCGTGAGGATGGGAGGGGGGACAATGGAGTACGTACTGAGCCAGCTGAGTTCGACGACGATCATCGAGGTGAACGCGCCCTTGCGAAGGAAGTCGATGATGAGCCTGAATCGATATGTTAGTTCCGTCGATGAGTCATTCAATTGTTTTTGACGTACATCACAGGCAAGGTTATCATGGTGAGCACACCCGTAGCGATCCCGAGAACCGCAAAAGTAGGGTGCATGTTAGATTGCTCCTCATCGTATGCGGTGATTTGTGCCGATAGCGAGATGACGATGATGGCACAGAAGATCGTGAACGCTACAGGTGGTCGTGTCTCAGGTGAGTCGGAGGTTTGCACTATCTGGAGCGGGTGACGGCAAAGAGGGAGGTGGTACCTACATAGCACGCAGAGGCGGACAATTTGAAGCCATGTCATAGTCATGGTGACAGTAATGCGAGTGGGAGGTGGTGAAAAGGAGGAAGGGTTGGTTCTAGCTGAGAGCAAGCTATGCAAGGGATGAAAGGGAGGGCCTGCCCTGGA
Source organism: Coriolopsis trogii (assembly GCA_020543525.1). NCBI lineage: Eukaryota > Fungi > Basidiomycota > Agaricomycetes > Polyporales > Polyporaceae > Coriolopsis > Coriolopsis trogii. Next base: position 1,581,412 of record JAHYIO010000004.1, read on the forward strand.
TGGAGTACTCGAACATCAAGCGGACTTATATGGTGCGGTCCGGACATGTAGCCCTTCCTCGTTCCTCGTACTAGTACGTGCAAACGCACAGCCCGTTGATTTCGAGACACAATTCGTCGACGTCGATATCTTGATGCTGTCGATTGTCATTTCCAATCGGTCTTGCGAACGCTGAGTGCGCTACGTTGGGCAGTTCGACAGCCTCCCAAACGCATGAATAATGATCAGTTGATCGCGGTCCGTCAAGCACCCTAGTGTAGGAAGCAATAGGGAGTAATGGACACCGCCATAGACGTGGCCATCCAAGTCTTCAACTGCTTTATGAACATCACCTGGCAGAATGTGGATTGGATGAGCGTGTTGATTAGGCAACACGCGAGCGAACACGAAGACAGAGGGTAGTAGTGACCTGAAAATTGGAACATGTGCTGAGGATGAGCGACCAGCACTCACTCATCAACGGGCCTTCAAAATCAAACACAATGGACTCCACGGGAAGATGGCCTGCGCTCAGCCTGAGCATCTCCTGCCATCGCAATGATCGCATGCGCAGATGCCGATTGTTGAAAGTTCTTAACGAGCCTATGCGATGCCGCGTTCACATCAATGTCACGTAGACCTGACAGACAAGACAGTGCAGCAATCATCTGGTTTATTGCTTCCAGGAGGTGGGAGGAAGGCGTCAAGAATCCGGTGGCAGCGTATGTCGATCTGCTGATGCACATCTGAGCACCACAAACGCATGTTGCCCCTCCAAGATATGACTTACCGACTTGGCCTCCGGCCGCATACTATAGACAACGGTCAACCGTGCGGTGAACGGCTCTCAAGTCCCCTCGATTGTATGCGATGTAGGCATATAATGAGTAGAACGTCTGTGCAGTATCAGGTCTTGATCGGCACCCGATGACGACGAAGGGTAGGGCCGCGCACCTGCGGGCCGCAGTTGACGCGTGACGTCTCGAGATGGGCGACCATCGACTGCGGACTTGGAGCATATAGCCAGTCATCCAATGATCCATATGTCCATCGTATGCAGTCTCTCCAGCTACTCTGGACACGGTACCAAGCCAGTGAGTTCATACTGTCGTTCGTTGCGAGGCTGGAACTTTGCGTTACATGGGCCCCGAGCGCTGGTATCCGGACTTGGATCGGTAACCAATTGAGTGAGGATATTCCTGAAGAGGCCCGGGAGTATCCAGCTAAGTGCTTCCGTCCATCGCGAGATGTCCACCGAGTCACCGACGATGATTCTTCCATCTGCCAACTTATAAAGTCCAACCGGCTGCAGCAAAGCCTGGAGGCTGTATGAACATCCTCGTTGCCTTGTCCGAGGAGCGAGAGGTTGTCAGAGCGTCTGCACCTGGCTCTACTTATCCGACGCTGTCACCACGTACCCGGGCCATAAGTACGCGTCGATGGGAGGAATAGCGACGCCTCGTCGCCCTTTCGCGGTCACGTGACTAGCCGAGGTTTCTGCGAGCGGTCGAAGCCGCCGTCCGAGTCACGTCGAATGTCGTCCCACTTCTTGTTCTCGACCACAACAACAACATTGTGTTCCACCACCTGCCCGCCTACCTTTTTGCTTTGTCTGTCGCCTGCCATCCGTCGTCTGTCGTGCGCGCGCCGGCGTCGTTCCTCATTGATGGGTGCGCAACTTCCCTGCATGCGCCCGCTGATGGAACGGCCTTCCCCGAGGAGTCGGAAGACGATTCGCCAAGGCGCGTTACTTGGGAACACGTCGCGAGAAAGCGCGTGTTGTAATAAGTGAGTGAGTGGGTTCGACGGTCGTTCCGTAGACGCGTCGCGCGAAGAGAGAGAAGTGAGGGGTTATGCATCATGTGAGTCCTTTTTCCGTTCCCTTGTTCTTCGCATATATCAAGAACAGAAAACGTCGTTGATCGGCCGATACATAGGAGCGCTGCCCGAGCCTCTGCGAACCCCTCGACGAGCGTCCGCTCCCGCCCAAGTACCGAACACAGCCCCGTCACAAATATACGCACCATACGTACCGGGGGCGTCGGGGTCTGGGCGCTGCGCATTGCGTATACATATATGAAACATTCTTGGTGGCTGGCCAAATCACCGGGGAACTGGAAGTTCGCGGTTGTCAGTGTCTGGGCTCCTGGCGACGAGCCTACGTTTTTACAGTACGACGCGCACATGCCGAAAACGGGAATTCGGAAGAGGGCTTCGCGTGCGTCCGTCGCCGGGTGCGCAGTTGCGTCAATCAGGGGCACCTTTTCTGAGTCTCCACAGAGCGGTGCGTGCTAAATATTTCCAATATTCAAATCCTACTGGCTGTTCGGGCATACTTCCCCGGAGCAGTACAGAGAAAGAATAGAACGGTGTGCGTACCATCGCACAAGTTGGACTTTACTCGAGGGTTCGCTGCGAGACTGCGAGGGAGCCCGCCTTATGCGCACGATAGCAACGTGTCGAAGGTCGAAGGTGCCGCGGTGGGAAATATCCGAGTGCACCGGACACGTTGTTTCAGGGTGGTGAGGTTGGACAAGGAGTGTGGGCCGTGGTATTATGGCATCTGTCACGCCCATGACTGATAGAGTCTCTGAACCCAGCCTTTTAGCTCTAATTCGGAAAGCGGAGACGTTTCGTGAGTAAGGAAGAGACCGCGCGAGTGCGAGCATCTGGATTGTGTTGCCGGAATGGAGGCGGGAGGAGAGGGGGAGCGACGGGGACACGGGAGTGGGCGCAGCGGAGGGCAGATGGTGAGTGATTGATTTACGTTGGGTGGTTGCCTCGAGACATGCTAGTGAGAGGCAGGCTGAGGCATAGGATCCCGCAGGATCCGGGACGGAGAGAAGGCGGTCGAGGCTTTGCGGGCAGCGTCCCGTACTATCGCTATCGATAGGACTGGATCGTATGTTCGGTGCTCGGGCTGCTGCGTCCGCACTGGTTGTTGTGACTGGCTGTCACGCTGGCGTTGCTGGGCACGGGCGCGGCTGGCACTCTGGGGGCGAAGACGAGCGTCGATGAGGAGGGCGCGGCGAGGGCATCGACGACCGAGTGCCTGGCGGTGGGGCGGGCGAGTGGCGGGAGGAGGCGGCGGATCTGGGCCCTGGCGACGGCTGCGGACGAGTGACGCGCGTTGTGACGCATCTCGATGAGAACCCGGCGGCGTCTGTGAGTCATCTCCTCCATCGGACAGTGTCTTCGCGCCTTGTCAGCGTCTCGACATATAAATCCTCAGCCAACGCCATGCCCGCGCGACCTCCTCCAGCCCCTCCTTCCCTGCTCTATCCCCGCGCACTTGCTCCTCGCGCGGTTCCTCCCTCTGTTGATCCTCCGTTTCGAACGCGCGCTCTCGGCCAATCTCTCCTGTCCTGCGATGGCTTCCTCTTCTGCCTCTCATTCCAACCTCATCCAGTTTCCCCGCCTGCCGTCGGTCACGCCCACTTGGGATGCGACGAGCGACCAATTCTACCCCGCCCAGCCCCTCCCCCCGCGCATGGGCCGCTCGCTCAAGCAGAGCAGGTCGACCGAGAGCCTCACCCAGCGCAAGGACCGCGTAGAGTTCCTGCGGCGGAGAGAGTGGACGCGCAGAGCCGCGGCAGGCAGCGACCAACCCGTCGTCCCACCCGTGAGTACGCCGTCTGCGATTCTCCCCCAACGACCGTCCACACACGTCCACGTTTCCAAGACTCGCCCCACGTTCTTCCACCGTGCCTCGCTACCTGTCATTGCCACGACTGACGCGCGTTATTCGCTCCCACAGAGACGCGCGCGTACCTATTCTTGGGAGGACATCATCGCAGCCGCCGATGCCGCAGCGAGTACGTTCGACTACGACTCCTCTGGCCATCCCGCCCGCCCCGATACCATCGACGAGACGGACGAGTCGGACGAGCCGTACGTGATATACACCGCCAGTCCCCGTCCCACTCTCCAGTCCCCGAACTCGTTCTCGGCACCATCGTATACCTATGCCTCGAATACCCCTGGCGCAACCGTCATCTACTCCACCTCGCCCTCCCCGTCGCCCTCACCCTCTCCGACGCTGTCGCCCCTCCCGTCTAACCACTCGCGCGAGCCGCCTTTGATTGGTATCGGAGGACCGTACTTCAACCGACGGGCGTCGTGGTGCGGCCCGCACTCGCGTCATTCCTCCCTCTCATCGATATCGGAAGAGGACGAGGGGCTGGCCCGTTTCTAGACAACCAAAAGGCGCTACTCGGCTCTTGGTAATTGGAGGGATCCGTGCGTGTCTCTAGACGGCAGGGCCATAGGGGGAGAAAACAGGAATCAGTCATTCGTCCACGAAGAAACGGGGCGGGATGGTGCCTGCGACCTCAACCTGTCCCATACCCATACCCACGGCACGCGCGCGGAAACCTCGTGCTCCGCACGGTGTGCGCTCCGGAGCATGTACATACATACCCCATAGGTCAGGCCGAGCCCGAGGATAAGGGCTGGCATGCCTTGGCTGTCGCTGCTTCTGCTTCTGTTTATGTGTACGATACATATGATCGCGAGAGTAAAAGTGCTTCGCGCGGGCACTGCGTAGCCGCAAAGACTCCCCCACCAGAATCTGAACCCACATCTTGCCCCGATGGACTTTTCTCCCACTTACCTTGCTCACCCACCCCTTCGCACTTGCCTAATGTGTATCTTTATTATCTTATTGGTGTACTACGTAAACCCAATCGCCCTTCTTGCCGCTTTCCCTACCTTCCTTGCTATCTGATATCCATGTGTGCAACTGCCATCTAAGCTGCGCGACTGACGTCCTATTGTGTTCAAGAGCGGTACCTCGCAACGCCGCCATCGATTGCGCATAGCCGTTCGAAAAGCGCCCCGAAGTTCTCGCGTTCATTGGCAGTACCCAGTGAGCCAATCGCACACACAAGACGGACAAGCGAAGCCGAAGACGTCGCTCGTTTCTGCTGGAACGGCTCGGAAGACCAGGGTGGGTGTCACTGTCTCTCTGGATCCAGCTCATGTATATATACGCCCGCGGTTCCTGACCGACCTCAAGACCCTGACCGCCTGACTTGTACCAGTGTCCAAGATCCCTATGTTGGGAATGGGTCAAGACGGACGACCGAGAGAGAATGCGGGCACGCCGTCCCGGTCCCGCGGTTCCTCAGGAGTACACACGTCCACGTCTCAGATGGCCAGAGATGGCTCGCTCCTCCCCTCCTGCAGCTTGCATGTTTGCCAAGACTAGTGGGCGCGCGCGGGGGAAGGTTCAGGATACTTATCGCAGATTCGCGGAAGCAGATTGGTATTCGGAGGCCGGCGGATCAGGGGTGTGTGTGTATACAAGCTTGAGGGGACGGAAGGGGAGAGAAGGGAGGAGAGAAGGGAGGGCAGGGCGTAGGTAGCGTTTGCATCGCGACGGACGAGAGTCGGGGTCGATAGCGGGACACGGCTAGCAGCAGGGGAGGGGCGGAGGACGGGGTAAGAGAAAAGTTCGCACGCGAGAGGGGCACACGGAAGGGACAAAGAGAGAAGGACAAGAAATCGGAAAGATGAGAGGAGGGAAGGGGAGAGAGGGGAGCTGTACACGGAGAGAGCTACGGCTACGGGGGGCGACAGGTATAGTATGCGAGGTATCCGTCCCGGGAGGAGAGATCACGACCAAGTAAGCAAACAACAAGAATGTGAAGAGAGAAAAGAGATCACGCCGCCACATCGCATAATCCATCAGAGGAACCGTTCCGTGCGGGAAGCCACACCAGGAAACAAGACGAGAGGAACGCAAGAACCGCGGGAAGACGGGAAGAGAGATACCCGTCTACTTCGGGGGCAGTGGCGGGACCTCTGGGATGGGTGGGATCGCAGGCTGCTGCCGCGGCCGCTGGAGCTTGCGTTCTTTGATTTCCTTGGCGTGGGCGTCGCGCTCTGCCTGGAGGCTCGACATCGCCTGCATCTGCTGGGTGATGAAGTCCGACGTGTTCGGTCTGCGTGCGCAAGACACCACACGTGAACAGCAACCACATTCGAAAACATTCAGACATCGGCAACGATGAATCCGTTGGCGTGAGCGGAAGTGATTGTCAGCGAGAGCTCAACGATCACGAACGAAAGATACTGGGAGAGAACGGCACGCACCGCATGCGGAGAATCCGGAGGATAGTCTCCCCGTTGCCCACGTCCTTTTCCTTCTCCTGCTGCTTCTCCTTCTTCCTGTTCTTGATCGTGCCCAGGTTCCGCTGCTGGTACACGCTCTTTGCCCGTTTCTTCACCGACGGCGCCGCGCGCAGGCTGTGCTGCATCATCCGCACGCACTCTTCCATGAGAGCGTCCCTAGAGACAGAAAACAGCCCGGTCAGGAGACGATCACAATCACGCGCGGAACAGGGATGCAATAACGAGAGGCAGGGAGCGCTTACGTGTGCCAGTCGTAGTAAAGTCGAATGGAGAGGATTTCGTGGTACTTGCGGTTTTGCAGCGCCTCGAGCGACATGGGACCTTCACCGTTCGCATGGAAGTAGTCGCGCAGGAACTGTCGACGTGATCAATGCTGTGCGTGTAGCTTGATGCATAGCAAATGTGAAAAACTGTACCTTGAGCCACTTGAAGACAATGTCCACTTCCTTGTCGGTAAGCGGCTTCATGTCGCTCTGCACATCGGACAACGGCGGAATGAGCAACCCCTCGATCACGTTCAAAATCTCCTTCCAGACGCGCAGCATGACCATGTCCTTTGTCGACTCGCTGAGGTACGTGTTCAGTGTCGAAAGGTTCGCCTCGAAAAAGTCAAAGAGCGGCACGATCGCCTGCTCGATCTCGACGTCGGTCAGCCCTTCGGGCTTGAAGCGTGGCTTTTCCGACTGCGGGAGCGGTATCTGCACGTCGTCCTTGCTCCCGAGCGCAGATCCAAACAGGGCGGTCACGTTGCCTAGCGCCTTGTTGTAGTCGAGGCTTCCAGTCGCCGTTGTTGACTTGATGAGCGTCTTGAGCACCGTCCGTGACAGGCTTTGGCGGATGAAGGGGGTCATCTGGAAGCCATGCCGGCGTCAATCCGCCATACCTCCACAATCTATCGTGTGTGAGGAACAAACCTTGTCAATGAACACACGGACCATATCGTTCTCTGCGCGCTTCAGTGAGCGAAAGGCGCGACCAAAGTAGAACTGTAGGTCGTCCTTCTCGCCCTCCATGCTCACTCGGAGCAAGATGCGGCCCTGGGTATCGAGATCGAACCATAGGTCGTGCGTCATGAAGTCCCCGAACCGCTTCGGGTCCAAACAGAGGTACGCACGGCCGACAGTGTCGTGCTTTCCGAGCAAGGCGCGATCGCGGACGCTGATCATGATCCACAGCGGCTTCTCCACAGAGAGATCGAAGGACTCATCCCCTGGTTTGCCATAGTTTTCGTCAGTCTAAACTCGATCCGAGCATATGAGGGACGGGCGTAGGCGACTTACACCTGGGGTTGAGCGTCTCGTAGATAGTCCGCGTCTTCGCAAGCCGATTACCCTGCTCATCACTTAACGTGACGAAAGTGTCTAGTCTCGCCGACGGACTGCTTTCCAGAGGGACTAAGCCTTCCGCGATGGCTACCTTGACAGTGAAGAGGAAGCGGTCCCCGCGGTCCACCTTCTCGGGTACTGGGGGCGCGGAGCGCTCGAGCACCTCCATCTTCTTGTCCGCTTCCATCTGCGCGTACATGTTGTCAAGCAACCGCCGGGCAGCTTCAATGTTGTTGAGTTTGACGCAGGATTCGGGCTGAAAGGTGAACGCCTCGACCTTCTTCTCTCCGCGGTCGGCAAGTTGCTTGGCTTTCTCAAGCCATGCAGATGACTTCTGGGGCTGCATGTAGTCAGTCGGCCTTGGGAACATCTCGGACATGAACAACTCCTCGACGGTCGTGCAATACTGGTTGATAGCCTTGCTAATCGTCTAAATAGCAATGTGAGTCATAAGCAGAGATGCATCAATCAACCTTTCCATGTACTGTACCTTGGACAAGCTAGTGAAAAATCGTGCCTCCTGATACTCGTCGATCCACTCGAGGTCATGCAAGAAGCCGATCGGACTCCGTAGTGAATCGAAGAGGTCGACTATTGATGAACTATGGCCTTCCTCTCCCTCCGCTTGAAACTAATGGAGAACGCGTGAACTTCAAGCCAGATAACTCTGTAGGCATCTCCATGCTCACCTTGTCAGCTGCGATAGCCTAGGCGTGGAAGACCAGACGTCAAAAGGGTATGTATATAATGTAGAATAGAACGACATACCGCCTGCACCCACTGCGTCGTCTTATTGTCAGTGTTGACGAGCCATTGTCGTACATATGGCTCGAAGAAACCACCCAAGTCGAACGAAATCTCGCCACTACAACATAGCCATGTCAATAAACTTGAGTAAACACCACCATTCAAGCATGGACCTACTTCGGGCAGAACGCGCTGTACATCCCGAGAAGCATCTTTGTGCGGCGATACAGCGAGAAGATGTCTTCTATCGGTACATCTGGCGTAGGCCCGTTCATTGAGTCCTCAAATAGGCGCTTCTTCGCGTCGTCGAGGTCCATGAGGAAGTGTGGAACCTGTACTTCCACCATGAGGGACACAATATCCAGTTGCCTAGTAAAGACCGAGATTAGCCAATCGGAACACATAATGCATAAGTGTACTTCTGGCAACGTACCCAAGGATAGGTTCTGGGAAGCGCTTGTCCAGCAATTTCGCGTTCTTCTCGATCTCGTCCGTCATCAACAACAACAGGAGCGCCCTGTTTACGCCTGGGGCGGACTGCAGCTCCTGCATCTTCTGCCCGTAGAACCTTGCCGACACCTCCCGAACCTGACTCTGGATCTCCGAGATTCGCTGGGCGACATCCACATCGTACTTCTCCAGCAGCCCGCTCTCGCGGACCGTCTCGAGAATGGACAGATATGGTGCGATGTCTGACGGCTTGATCAGGGGTATCTTCTCGAGTGAGTGATAGAGATGTGAGAGGAATGTGCTGAAGAGCCCCCCATAGATCTGCGCGAGGTAGTCCACGTCTTGCCGCGCCCACTTCTCGAGCTCGATCTCGGACGTGACGCGAGTGATGTTGTTCAGCGCCTCCGGCACGCACTCGAGCGGAACCTCGTTGCGCTCGTAGAATTGCCGGACGATGTCCAGGAAGCACGCAACACGGTACGGCTGGCCGATTCGCCATCGGAGGGCACATTCGTTAATGAGCTCGATGTGTGGGGCGGAGAGGATGCCGAGCGAGACCTCGTCGTCGTCGCCAACTGCGGGACTGAGCATCGCCTCGAGGTCTGCTGCTATACAATACTCGAGCAGGCGCTTGTAGTACTTGCGCGGGTTAGGAGGGATGAAAGTGAAGTGGAAGCCGACCTGGATCTCTTCGTCCCCGTCGACTGCGCTGGGAACGCCGTCAGGGTCACTTGGTCCGAAGGCATTCAGTGAGTGGACAGAGTGGCGACTGCTGATGGATGATTGTCGCTGAGCGGGGTTGCTGGAGTAGTAGGAACCGGGTCGCTCGGAGGCGTATTGTGAGTAGATAGATCCAGGCCGTGCTCCATTGGTTGCTGGGAGAACCTCTGACGGCGTCGACTTGGCCAATTCAGGGTTGAACTGGACCATGACCACCATCAGCTGTGAGAGGTGTGCAGTCTCCAGTGTCCGCCAGTACTGCCAGGCTGCTTCGCTCTCAAAGTCTTCTCGACGCATGGGAAATGGTGCACCAGCGTTGATGTTCTTGAGACACGTCTATAGACAGTCGCTGAGTGTGAGTGGATGCTTGGACTTACCGACTACGTGCATACCTTAAGATCATTGAGTGCGGCCTAAGACGAGATGAGCATGCGTCATTGCGTGTAATGTAAGGACAGGGCTCACTTTCTCGTTGCAGTACTTGGACATGTCCTCGATTTCCTTCTGAATAGCAGTAGGGGGAATCTTGAACAACTTGGAGGCAGTGAGCACCAGAGGCATGTCATTGACTCGCATGCTGATTCGCCTTGTTGAGCTGACAGAGTCTCGATGCGAGGTAGAAGCCGAGTCGTATCCTGAATCCGAGTGCGGTGTTTGTGGAGGAGCGAGCTTGGCGGTATACATGTCCAGTCTTGAGGTGAGCTCGGGAGGGACATGGCTAACGTGGCGTAAGCATTCGCGAAGGAGACGGACGAACTGCGCGATGTGGTTGTTGAGCTCCACCTTCCAGCCGTCTCCGGCGAGCGAGGGCTCTTTCTTGAGGACGTTCGTGGCGTTCGTGGCAAACATGAGAATCAGCTCCTCGATCTTACGATTCTCCTTCATCTGCCTCCGGAAAGTTTCGTCCTTGACTTGCCCATAGAAGACGGCCATGGTCCGTCGCGTAAGTTGATCTGAATAACTGTTCGGCGAGTTGGAATGGGAGTGCGAGTACAGAGATCAGATAGAACACGCACGCAGGATCCTTGCCCATAGCTATGTCCTGCAACTTCTGCTCCAACACCTTGATCAAGTCCTTCGGGAAGCGTACGCCTTTCTGCGCATCGCGGAACATGTCTCCAATGGAGAAAATCGAGTTGGAGAGCGCGCCATGTATTCGTGAGGAGTAGTCCCGTTCGCGATCAGGCTCTGGTTGCTGTGGAGTCTCTACAGCCTTGGGCTGCATCTGGTAGCTTAACAGGCTGAGCGCAGCAAGTCCAATCAGTATTAAACGCTGCTAATATGACTGCGCCAGAAGGTTAAGTACTCACGCTACCCGAAGAACAAAGCTAAGGAAGATTCATGGTTACATGGAACTGTGCCTGAATAGGTCCTGGACACATACTTTATGAGTTCCTCCTCCGAGACCCGGAATCGGGACGACCTCCTCTCATGGTGCATAGAGCCGGCATAGCTGCGCCTGGACATGGGCTATTACAGGTCGCTCTTGTCGTGATTGCAGTGAATTGAGGCGTTTCGAGTAGTAAACCGAGCTCGCGGAGGGTCGTGAAGGTCGTCAGAAGAGGAGAGGGCGACGAGGGCGCAGCTTGGGCTGTGGACGAGAGGGTATCGGGAACAGGCGCCGACAGCTTGCGGTCGGTGGCAGTCCTTCCATTATCTAAGGCGGCGAAACCAGGCCCGCTTGTCCTCTCCTTCCATCGTCCTCCTCCACGACGCGCACAATGTCGGTATCGTCGGCAGAACACGCACAGCCAGCGGTCATCCGGCTTACACTCACTGGTACAACAGTGAAGAAGCAGACCCTGGTATAGCCTACACAGCTTGTCGACCACAAAACAACTCAAGCGATTCATCAAGACAAGCTAAGTCTCTTGCTCTGGCGAGACAGTGATAACGCGAGATCGGAGCTCGTATCCGGGGATGCACGGAGATGAACCTCTTGGTGAGTTGTTCACCGTAACACCCGAACGAACCCTTATACTTGAATAGCAGAATGTTCATGCTATTAACATCAATATAATGCTCACGATCTTGAACTACTTGCGGAGAGGGGACAAGAGGATACTCATTCTGGTGTTGGCATTCTAGTTCTGCAAGCCCCCACAAATTCTGCAACGACGTTCTGCTTCTGCCAGTGTCTTGTGATGCCAGGTCTTTGCTCAACAGCCCGAGTTCGTTCACCGACCTCTCACATAGAGATGAGCAGGCGTATTCACGAAGTAGGATCCCAATATCAGCATCGCCCTTGACATCAATACTTGGTGCTGTGAGATGGGCTTTATGGGCTTCTGCAGATTACAAAGTGTTGGTCTCGTTGGAGATTGACCACGGTCCGGTGCGCAGAGCAGCTATTTCGGCGAGGGCCTACCTGGTTGAACTCGTCTCACTTCTCCCCTCACTTCCATGTCGCTGGATGACCTGGTGCCCGTTCCCACCTCAGCATGAACTGGGTCTACACCTACCGGTTGTCCATATAAGGTGCATCCTGTCGGTGTACCAGTCGTAATGAATGTCTCATCTCGACCTAGTTGTGGCCACGATCGGTGCAATCGAGGTGTTAGTGCTGTCTGTGCAAACGTCCATCGCCGCGCATGGGCTCCTACTCTACTCAGACTTCGGCATCGGCTCAGCGGTCCTCACCCTCGCCACGATCTCTATCATGTATGCAAAACGGTCTTCATTCGCAGATAGTGTATGCTCAAAACCCTGTCCAGGTTGGTTCGCGATTGCTCAAAACGCTTCTCAAATTCTTCCATCCTCTACGAGCTTGTCTGGTTGAGTTCGTAATATCTGTCTGAAACTCTGTTCATTCGTAACCTCCACCGGCCGTAGCAATCTCATGGATGCTTTTCGCTATCACCGGTTCCCTGATATTCACAGACGCCACATTCAACTCCTTTGGATCGAATTCTTGCAATGTGTTTCGTCAGGGTGCCGCAAGCCACATCTGCTCAGCTGCCGAGCCAATAGGAATCACCGCTGTCGGGATCGCTATCCTCTGTGAGTTCAACCCTCTCCTCCAACGGTGAACAATCCTGAGCCGCATCAGTCCTCATTTATAGCCTCGCTTTGATTATCACCACGGCTGACAGATCGAACTCGGATGGCTTTGCATGGACAAAGTCGGTGAAGGACTACGAGAGTACGTGATTTACAGCGCGACCAGCACCCAGTGGTGATGTTGCATCTGCGATGCTATATATATCATTGCAATGCCTCAGATAGCACGACTTCACGCTTCCGGAGTGCAGCACACCCCGGGCATTCCCTTTCACAGTGGAGATGCGAGACGAACACGGCGCAAGCAACATTCAAAGGCGTGCGACCGACTCAAGATATTCACTCGGCGATCTCGATGCCACAGTGTCTACCGTGCTCCCGTCTGACCGAATTCAAAGAAACAGATACAAGGCAACCAGTAAGTCAATCGTATACAAGGATCTTCTCCAGAAACAGCCCTTGAACGGGATGATGTGTTGTTCTCGGGGTGCTGCGTGTCACGCTCAGACTCCATAATTATTCACGCAGTTCACATACCTGTGAGGCCGACAAGAGCGCGTACGAATAGGCATGTATCGCAACGCCGAGAATATACACAGCAGGGTTGTTGGCACTCGGCTGACCCATCTCCTGCATAATATGGCCACACGAAGGATCATTTGACGTGCAAGCTAAAACGATGCGCCCAGGTCAATCAGAATGTGAAGAGTCCCTGGGCGGTACTGCCTAAAGCGGACATGTCTTATTCGGCCGCCAAAGGGCTGACGAGTTGCAACATATCGATGGAGGCCGCGGCATATCCCGGGGGTCGGTCAGCCTCCCCAATATAAGGAGCACATCCCGGGTTGACCTCCCCTTCCACACGAACCCCATGTCCTCTCCCCTCTGCTCTGAATTTGGCCTTCATCCTCTCTTGGAGCATCCTTGCTCCTGAGTGGGCTTGTTGTGTATCGAGCGTGGTTGACGACCAGGTCCTCTCTACTGTCCGATTCGCTCCATTACGACGGATGGTGGTGGGTTCTGTGTTACATCCGGTATGAGTTCCTCACTCACTGTGCGACAATTGTTCCTGACTTTCGCGACGAGCAGTATACAGGGTCCCACTCAAGTCTTCCTTGAGGTCGCAATGTCGGCACCGACAAAGGACTTGATGCGACATGCATAGCTACCACACCATCCACAATATGCATGCTGCTCTGGCATGGCTGGGATCACCATCATGTAAGTCGCCGTCCCTGAATATGACCTCTCCATATCCTCAATGTCACCACTTTCCTCCAGTCTGCGAATACGCATCTTGTTCCAGCCGCTCGTCGGTTGTAAGACCACCCGGTGGCATCTGACGTTCGCGGCGCGTATCGCTCGGGCTCCTACATCCTCCTCGTCAGACGTGCCAATGTGTGCGCCGAGTCGTGGAGTAGACGAGCCAACGCCTCTCCGAGCAGGTCACCTGTCAGGGACGGGTGACTCGGACTGTGCGGAGCGTGCGCGTCGCATTACAAGGCTGAGAGTACGACCGGTGAGTTCCATATGCGTCTTGAAGACCCGGACTCTAGCTGACCAACGATCTCGTAGCGATGGCCAGAATTGACTGAAGAGAGAAAAAATGTGATGGGTGGGATTTGAGGATTACGGCGCGTTTGGTAGGTCTTAGATAGTTGTCTTAGTATCCTACACAATGGTGCCCTTCGTGATGTAGTAATAGGTCTTCATGAATATAATTACTACGCAGGGAGGTTCCTTCTCTTTCCTCCTGCCGTAAACAAAATGTTCAGTCCATTGCGTCATGACTCGGATATGTCACATGGAACATTCACATGTTTATATGTGACCAACGGAATCAGTTGTAAGAGAAGTAACTCGTACGATTCGGGTGTTTCTCCTAAGACACTTCGGCGATACCGGTGATCCATGCATTTGACAACAAGTAACGGTCTGAACATGCAAAGGCGGATGCTGTGAGACACGCATCATACGAGCCAACGAGTCTTTGGTAAATTTCAATTCCTAAGAGTTGTGTGTCAGGAATATGTGGGATCTACTTTTACAACTCATGCAGATGCATATGGCTGGCATGGACGCATTATCAGGAGACTGATTGAGAACAAAGATGACTCGAATTTCTATCCCTAATCAAGTCTCTAACTACACCCATGACGTTTCGGCGCACGTTGGTTTCCCCACGGTCAAGGCCGTAGGTACTTGTCCCGAGGGCCACGAAGAGGCCTGCGCCAGGAACAACCACGCTGGAAGAGCAGCAATGATTGACCGTACCTCGGGGCCAGCGTCTTGAATCGAGAGCCGATTGTAGGATCGAAGCTGGTCCTTACTGCCCATGAGAGGCTCATCTTGAGGCACACATATCGCACACACAATCGGTCGTTGTTCTTCCGGAGCGTGTCGTGGAGTCGTGCTTGCGGGGTTCCGTGGTGGCACAGAGTGCAGTGGCGAGCCTCGAACTCTCTGTCGATAGTCCAAGCTACCAAAAGGACGGAGTTCAGGGAAGTCGAAGTGGAGACGGTGGCGAGAGACGTACCCGTAGATGCCCTGTGAAGCCTGCGGGCCAAAGTCGACGAGACGAGCTTGTTGGAAGTGTGGCGTCGCCTAGCTAGGACTGAGTAGCGGATGACGGTAGAGGAAACACACCTAGAAGGCCACTGGTGACGGAGTTTCCGGGTTGCGACAAAGTGAGACGAGCGTCGATGGCCAAAGCTGAGGGCAACCTGGGACGATGGCGCAATATACGAGAGTGGGTGAAACAGAGTCGAGGAGGAGTGAGGTGGCCCATGCTGACCGGCGGGCTGGAGTCTTGCGAGGAGGTTGTCCCACTGGCAGAGCAGAGTCTGTCGAGAGTCGTCGAGGATGTGGGTGGTCCCGAGTGTAGGATTGGAGGAGAAAGGCAGGGCTTTTATATCCAGAGGACACGAGGCTGCGCGCTTGCCAGTGTACTTGCGTGTGTCATTTGAGTGTATTGCCTCGAATACCATCCAGTGGTCCAAAAAGGGAGAGTTGTTTCTACGCCTCAGAGATCCCTGATTGGTCACAACCAATCGTTGCCCAGCTCTGTCCGGCATGGCCAGATAAGGGTCTTGCTTTTTCAGGGCTGAATAGGCGTTGCGTGTTCGAAGTCGACGAGTCTCAAATTACTGGCAGGATCTCTTCTGCATCGTGGGAGCTGAGTGGTCGTCGTCTGAAGTCGCCTCACTGCACCAACTACTGGAGGGGTGGCGGGCACGCGCCATATACCACGTTGGTCCGTGCTCTGGGCTTGATCGGTCATATATTTGGAGAAATAAAGCCAGGAATTCGATAGGGAAGGGAATCCCCCAAATGGCCCTACCTTGGAGACTCCAGAGAGCAGTTGGCTGACAAGGGCTGTGAGCCGCTTGCAATCTCAACCAAACAGGAGCAAATAACGATGCTGAGCGCCCGATTGATGACACGAGTTACACGACCCTCCATCCGCCGGCTTTCCTCCGCATCGCCATCGCTGAGTATGCGAGACGAGCCTGGTGGGTGAACGGTATGTAGGTGGATTCATTCGTATCCACAAGCAGACGATGCGAATGGAGGCCGGTTTAGACTGAAACGAACAGCTTCGAACTCCAACCCGACTGGGCGACCTCGAGGCTACCATGCTGAAGAGCTGCGATTGGAGCTGAATGGAGACCGTTTTGGGATCGCGGTCACCGCAATCATCGCCTCCATATTTTGCCAAACAGATATTCCAAGGGATAGCAGCTGTGAAACACGCCTGGGCTCCTGCCGAACTGGGTGGACCCCTTGTTCGGCCGCCAAAGGGCTGACAGAGTGATCCAACATACTAGCATGGCAGCCCCCGTGCGTCAGCCTCTCGACTCTCGAATATGTAACCCAGACCTCCGCCTCCATCCTCCTTCCCTACCACCACATTCTCTCTCCCCCGCCTTCGGGGTCTCCTTCCTTTTGCTCGCGCCTCACGCGCTGGAAGACAGTGGGTCCTGAATGATATTCGGTATGTGTTTTTGTACGGTTCACCAGTGGCGCGACAAGTTGCTGACCGCTGTGGCACATAGTATCTTCGGACCTCCCCGGGTCTCGCTCCAATCCGCAATAGCGATTGTGACAAGGGACTCCGGTAGCGGCGTGCGCAGATGACTACACCAACCTGCCCACGCCGCCCGGCATGGCTGGAACATATATCATGTAGGTTCTAGGCAGAGTCCGCATTCCTCGTTCCTTCCCTCACCACCTCCATTCTGCAGTATAGGCACACGCACCTAGATCCAGCCGCCCGTCGGTTGTAAGCCCACCTGGTGGCATTCCGATGCTCGCGACGCGTCTTGCTCAGACTCCTACCCCTTCTCATAAGACGCACCAACGTGTGTGCTGGTCGAGCGGTAGACGAGTCGACGCCTTTCCGGCGAAGTCACTTGTCGGGGACAGGTGGCTCGGACTGTGCGGAGCGGGCGCGTCGCATTGCAAGGCTGAGACACAAATCGGTGAGATCACATAGCTCCGCGCTGGAGGACGAGCTCTGACAGATGACTTTAGGAGCGGCCGCCCTCTTCAACCTATTGCCCATCTGGACTGTAGTTCCTAGCGTGCTAAGGTCAGTTATTTCCTGACGCTGCTGTACTAATTCACCTTCGCAGATTGGGTGGAAAAATGGAGTTCCAGCATGATGCCAGCAAAGGTCCGTACATGTCAGTGGTAGTGTAGTGTTTGGTCTTAGTACTCGTACGAGCAGTTGAATATAACCCCACTTTTGGCATACTGGTGTATGACTGAATTTGTCGTCGCGAATGTCAGCCAGTCATGCGTACCACGCCTCCGCGCCCTTCAGGGCACTGCAGTGTATAAGTATGGACATACATCTCAGATGTTGAGCCGACACGACTTCTTCGAGGATATGCCAACAGTCCCACTGACCGATGCGCTAGTAGAAGTCAAGCCACGTCAGCGAGTTGTAAAAGCTGATTTTTGACTTTGAGTACGTGCCCAAGTAAGACAGAGGGCGCCTGCAGGTCGAAAAAGCATCGATAATATGGGGAATGATGGCTGTCGCCGGTTGAGCCTAGTAGACCTTGCCGCTTTGGAGACCGCGACGAGCAATCTCAAAATCGAACTCCATCTTCCGAACGCACCGCGGGTCTCGGAGTCGGGAGCTTGATGACTGTCGACGTCTGTCGTGCGTACTCCGTTGCGTTCAATACCCCACTGCCGTATCGAGCGCTCTTGAACTTAAGTGACCGTACTCGCGCACGCTGCTAGTGACTCGCTCGCAGTGGTTGGAGGGATGCGCAAAGCCTGGTTCAAGCGTCTTACCCTGCGCGTCGATCCACCAAAACAAGCAATCTAGACGCCGTAACGCGGCGGCTCGTCGCAAGACTCGCAACTCGCGATGCCTCAGCCTCCCTCGAACACACTCTGCTGAACTGGATAGTCTGAAAGATCCTTTAGAGCAAATAACGATTTTTCTTCTGTCAACCTCGACCTGACGGTCAGCATAACGCCCCAAGTATCGATGCTTGTTCTCAAGTTACAAGTAGAGGAGAGGATTCCACGCGATAGGACCGTTGTGAGTTCGACAGGCAACGTGCTGGTCGTTAACCAAGATGCGCCCGTGTGCAAGTCTATGATCTCCAGTTTCAATCGCTTTCCGAGGGTGGCTTAGGTATGGCGGGATCGAGACTCGGAATCGTCCGGAGTACGCAATAGGGCTCTCGAATGGAGGCTTGCATGGGCACACGAGGAGGTTGACTGGACTGGACCGCATCCGGCTGTCGGCCTCCCAGTCATGCAAGCCCTCAATACGTCAGCCCTCGCGGTCGGTCAGCCTCAGGCTAGCCTGCACAGTATATGACCCTGCGTACGTCCCATACGCTATCTACCTTCACTTGTCCTCTACGCTCTCTGTCACTCCAACGACCCCAAGCCACCATGTTCGTACACTTCGCATCCCCGACTATATCCCAAGCCATGAAACTAGATGCTGCCCTTGTTGATCTCTTCGACCTCGTTCCCTTCATCATCAATTTTTTCATTATCCTCTGTGTCTTCCTCCGCGTCCATAAATGGCTGCGCGTTCTTCATCACTTCAAGTTAGAATCCAAGGTCAGCCTCAGCCTCGTTCGATTCACACATTTGCACGTAGCTGATGATGGTGATATATAATCATTAGGCTACCCTCAGTGCGCTACAGGCCAGTATCTCTCGGCTTCAGGACGAGATTCGCGACATTTTAGGGGAGACCGCGAAGAAGAAGAAGCGCATCAACAGGTACTGGAAGATGCAGTTGTGGTCGAGTAAGCAGGTCAAGGAGTTCCAGAGTGCGATCGACAAGCAAGATGAGGCTGGCCAGACGCTGCGGGCGCGGGTGAGGGAACTGGAGATGGCGCTTGAGGGGAGGCGGAGAAGGAGAGATGGGGCGAGCGGTGTGACGACGGTCAGTAGCCTGTCCTTCTTTTCATTCCGCCTCTGGAAACACGGCTCATTGTGGGGTTACCAGAAGAACGAGTCGGAGACGATGGGAGACGATCAGGAGACCGCAGTGGAGAAGTCGCAGGGGTCGTCATCCGTGTTTGATGTGCGTGTGCTCGACCATCTCTGATTTCACCTTACTGACAGCACAAACACAGCTTTCATCTTACCCAGCACAGGTGACTGCCGCACGGCAGGCTCAGCAACTCGTCGTCGAGAGAATGTCCGCCAAGACTCGGGACCAGTCTACGCAGTGGGCTGGCATCTCCGACCTCAAGCGGCATATCTCCGCGCTCGAGAAGCTGGGCGACCTACGGCTGACGGAGATGCAGGTGATGAACGCGGAGCGGCAGGAGCTGGAGGAGAAGTACGAGATGCTGGAGGTGAACTACGAGATCCGGGGGCGGAACCTGAAGAAGCGCGAAGAGGAGCTGTGCGAGGCGCGTGCGATGATCGAGGAGCTGAAGCTGGCCTTGGAGGCGAAGACGACCGATGTCGAGAACACTCCATCGTTGTCTTTTGCTCCTGTGCTGACGTCTACTCCGGTTGCTGCGAAGAGGAAGAAGAGGCCGCGGCTACCTTCCGATGGGTCGTCTCGAAGACCGCTCGCGACGAAGTTTGTGGAGAACGTGGTTGTGGAGGTGTCGCGGATTCCGCGCCCAAGTCTCTCGAAAATGCGTTGAACAAATCATCAGATGTTTTCTCTTCTCTTTTTCTCTCTTCTCTCTCCCTCTTCTTCCTTGTATTACGGGAAACACGATACTTGACTAAACAATTGACGATACACAATACACAATTCATCTCACTCGGACCTGTCTAAACACGGTCCACATCATCTCCTCGCGCCAAGCTGTTCAATAAGAGTAGACAGTTGCGGAAACCCATTGTTCAAGACCCCCCTGACCTAGAGAGACAACTACGTGCGCTACACACTATGGAGTTCTACAGAGTGTGGGGCGGCGCTACGTCACCTACATAGCCACCCCCGCAGCTACGGAGTGAACGGTTTTTCTTGATGACTCGAGGCTAGGTCCCTACCGTGCGCCGAGGATCTGAGCGCTGTCCTTGCATGTGCCGTTGAATGGAGACGTTGCGGAATCGCAATTATGGATACCGCCTCCATCTCCCATCTCTTGCCAAACCCGCGCCCAAGTGATAGGAGGCTGTGAACCACGTCTGGCCTCCTGCCGAAGACGGTCCATCCCTTGTTCGGCCGCCAAAGGGCTGAGTCGGCTGACAGACCTAACACATCCGTGTGTCAGCCTCCCGGGTATAAAACCCAGACCTCCGTTTCCATCCTCCTTCTTCACCTCCACCACCACATTCTCTCTTCTCCGTCCCAACCCAACTTTTGCTCGCACCTGTAGCGACGAAAGATAGCGGGTCCTGGATGACATTCGGTATGTCTAGCGCTACTCTTTGTAACAGTGGAGCGACAAGTTGCTGACCATCGCGCCGTACAGTGTCTACGGACCTCCCGGGTCTCGCCCTAATCCGCAATAGCGATTGTGACAAGGGACTCCGGTAGCGGCGTGCGCAGATGACTACACCACCCTGCCCACGCCGCCCGGCATGGCTGGAACACATATCATGTAGGTTCTAGGCAGAGTCCGCATTCCTCGTTCCTTCCCTCACCACCTCCAATTCACAGTATAGGCACACGCACCTAGATCCAGCCGCCCGTCGGTTGTAAGCCCACCTGGTGGCATTCCGATGTTCGCGACGCGTCTTACTCAGACTCCTACCCCTTCTCATAAGACGCACCAACGGGTGTGCTGGTCGAGCGGTAGACGAGTCGACGCCTTTCCGGCGAAGTCACTTGTCGGGGACAGGTGGCTCGGACTGTGCGGAGCGGGCGCGTCGCATTGCAAGGCTGAGACACGGATTGGTGAGACCACATATCTCCGCGCTGGATAACGAGCACTGACAGATGGCTTTAGGAGCGGTCGCCCTCTTCAACCTATTGCCCATCTGAACTGAAGCTCCGAGCGCGCTAAGGTCAGTTTTTCTTTCTGACACTGCTGTACTGATTCATCTTCGTAGATTGAGTTTGGGTTTTCAGCGATGGTGATGATTCCAGCGAAGGTTCGTATTTGGTAGCGTAGTGATCGTACAGTGCTTCATACTACCCGTACGAGCGGTTGAATAGAATCCTATCTGTGCCTTACTGGTCAGTGGTGCATGACTGAATCTGCCGTCGCGCATGTCAGCCGGTCATGCGTACCCCGCCTCCGCACGATTGCGTGCACGTTGGTGATATATAGGAAGAACATACATCTCAGATGCTGCGCCGATACTACGACTTCTTTCAGATCTAACAGTGAATCGATGTGGAGTCCAAGATGATGTAATCCGAGCCACGTCAGAGTGATGCAGGATATTGGTGACTTTGAGAAAGTGCCAAGTCAAACAGAGAGCATAATGCCTCAATGACTGAGTCCTCTCATCAGTGGACTTTCGAGCCATTGATCAGAGCGGAACAAACAAAAGCAAACACTTACACTTAGCGTCTAAATAGTGAAATTGACCTCTCACTAAACGACCACGATGATGAGAGTGCATATACGGTAGGTGGAATGTATACGTATTTGATTGCACCCGTTTCAGATGGAGTTCTACCCAGTACCAGACGAAGACCGCGTTGAGGGATCGAACATCATCTTCTGAATGACCTCAAGGTCCCTACCGTCCGCCCACAATTTGAGCGCTGTCCTTGCGGGTGCCGTCGAATGGAGACGTTGCGGAATCGCAATCATCGCTATCGTCTCCATCTCTTGCCAAACTCGCGCCCAAGTGATAGGAGGATGTGAATCACGTCTGGGCTCCCGCTCAAGATGGTCCATCCCTTGTTCGGTCGCCAAAGGGCTGACAGACAGCACCCCGCCCTCGACGCTCGTGCGTCAGCCTCCCGAGTATAAAGCCATCTCCTTCGTCTCTACCGTCCTTCTTCACTACCACAACATTCTCCTCCCTTTCAGCCTCTCTTCCCTCACGCCTCATGCGAAGGAAGATAGCGGGTCCTCATTGGCGTCCGGTATGTCTTGCCCTACATTTCGCTACAGTCGTGCGACAAGTCGCTGACCATTGTTGGGCACAGTGCCTATGGACCTTTCCGGATCTCGCTCCAGTTCGCACAGTCGACTGTGACAAGGGACCCCGGTACGGCGTGCGCAGACTACCATCATCATTTCCTTCCTGCGCACGCTGCCCTGCAAGGCTGGTTCTCATACCACGTACGTCTCCCTAATGAATCTTTTTGCGCTCGTCTTTGAACGCCTCCATCATATCAGTACCTGCGATTGCATCAGGTTCCAGCCGCCCGTTGGTTGTAAGCCCACCTGGTGGCTTCCGACGTTCGCGACACGCCTCGCTCAGACTCCTACACCTTCTCATAAGACGCACCAAAGGGTGTGCAGGTCGAGCGGTAGACGAGTCGATGCCTTTCCGGTGAAGTCACTTGTCGGGGACAGGTGGCTCGGACTGTGCGGATCGGGCGTGTCGCATTGCAAGGCTGAGCAATGGATTGGTGCGTTTACATAGCTCTGCGCCACAGAGCGAACACTGACAGACGGCTTCTGTAGTGGTCACCTCCATGGCAGACAACCCATTGTGTAGAACGACAGGAAAGGTGAGTTCTATTCGTCCTGATCTTTCACTGATTGCCCATTGCAGCCGAGGCAGTAAGCTATGAGCTGAGGGGATGCAGTCGAGCTGTCAGAGGGACTTGAACCTCCACGACGCGTATCGCTGCTTTGCCAGTTCATGACGAGATAGTAGACTCATCGATCGTAGAGTAGTGTTTGTAGATGTAGAATATGATCCATCAGTACGAGCGATGTCAATTCAATTGTTTCCTGGCCGTACCCTGGCCTACTCAGGATGATTGAGTGTTACTGGAACTGAAATAGTGCCCTCTTAAGTTCGAGACCGTCGCTGTTGGCAGTTGCACGCCATGGCGCCCTGGCGATGCTCCCTGCCGCCGCCTACGCGATGGGCGCTAACTTCGAAGTGGCCTATGAGGGCGTGGAAGGTGCATGTGACGTCATTCACGCATCTCTCTTTTGTGCGTCATTGGGGGAGACGAGGAGAGGAGCGAGCCACGACAGCAAGCGATTGGGGTATAAGAGCCAGAGGCCTGCCATGGGCCACCACAATTTCCGTCTCGTCTCTTTTCCTGGTTTTCACCTCACGACTTACGACACGCCATGAAGATCAACACCTCTTTCCTCCTCATCGCCCTCACTGCCGGCACCGCTGTCCAAGCAAATTGGTTCGGCGGAAGCAACAACCAGGCAGCTGGTACGTATCCACTCAACCTTCCCCGACGATTCTCCCGTCGCTGACCACCCGCGCGTTCAGAATACTCTACTTGGTCAACCCAAGAACTCCAGAACTGGCTCGATTCCCATAATGTCCCCTACCCCTCCGGCACTCCTTCACAGGCAGAACTCCGGGACGCCGTCAAGGCCAACTGGGATTCTGCGTCTTCCTGGTCAGCGGATCAGTACAACAAGGCCCAAGTCGCGTTTGCCAACTTGAAGGCCGACGCTTTCGACACCTGGGACGAGTCGCGTCTTCGTGAGTTCCTCCTCGAACAAGGCGTCGTCAACCCCTCCGGACCTCGCGAGCAACTCGCTCTCCTCGCGAAGCAGAAGTGGAGACAGTACTCGTCCGCTGCGAGCGAATACAGCAAGACCGCCGCCTCTACCGCAAGCTCTCTCTCGAGCGACGCATCCGCCAAGGCCAGCACAGCGTCTTCCCGTGCCAGCACCGCTATCTACGGCGACTCTCTGCACCAAGCCTCGAAGTCTGCGTCTTCACTCGTATCGCAGGCCACGAACGACGTCGCAAAATCGCTAGACGATAGCAAAGACTATGTCTACTCCACGTGAGTCTTGTTATCATTCGTTCTATTCCGCAATGAGCTGACGTGCACGCAGGTGGGACGACAACCGCATCCGTAGCTACCTCCAGGAGCACGGTGTCATTGAAGCTCCCTCTACCCCTCGCGAAAAGCTCCTTGCCAAAATGAAGGAGACTTACGCGGCTGCCACCAATCCCGTTTGGAAAGCCTGGTCCGACTCGTACATTCACCAGTGGCTCCTCAACCACGGTATCATCAAGAGTGGTCCGACGAAGCAGCGCGAGGAGCTCGTCAACTTGATGAACCAATACTATTATGACGCGAACGCCAAGGTTTGGGACACGTGGGGTGACTCGCAACTGAAGCAATGGCTCGTGGAGCACAACGTCATCAAGAGTGACGCTCAGCTCCAACGCGAAAAGATGGAGAAGCTCGTTGCGTGAGTCGACATGATGCTCCATCTAGGCCACTCGTGGGACTCACATTGTACACATTCCAACAGCGACAACTATGCTCACGCTCATGACACAACTTGGGCCGCATGGAAGGAGTCCGACATGCGCTCCTGGCTCATTGAACACGGCTACCTCCGCAGCGACGCTAAGAAGAGCCGCGACGAACTGGTCAAGTTGATGCAGGACAAGTATACCGATGCTTCTGCCCGCACTGCAGCATACCTCACCTGGCCTGACGCTCGCCTTCGGGCATACCTCCGCGAGCACGGCGTCTCCGAAAAGGCTCTCCCAAGTTCGCGTCCCGATCTTCTTCAGGAAGTCCGCATCCGCTACGTCGAGACTTGTCACGGTGCCGGCCATCTCTGGCGTCGCGTGAAGGAGTACTTCGACTCGGGCGTGCAGCTCACTGAGGAGAAGCTCGGCCAGATCCTCGACATTCTTACGGGTGGCGCTGAGGGCGCGAAGGAGGGTGCGAAGGAGGGCGCTCGCCATGCGCAAGAGAAGCATGCCGACCAAAAGGTCGAATTGTAAGGTCGCTCCCTTCGATTCTCGGTCTTGGTTCGACGTGTTTTGGGCCGCGTGGTCATGATGTTCTGCAACTGTTTCTGATCCTGATGTGTTCCTACTATGGACTCCTACGTGTACAATTGTTGTATATTTACCGTGTGACACATTGTAATACATGTCTTCTGCTGTTCGCCCGCTCTTATTCTGATGATGTGGTCATACAATTCATATCCAGGAGCAAGACACAACCGACATACACAAACAACGCTGACTACTCGATGCTGGTGTAAGTTGCGCCGCTCGCGCGCGTTGGGCCCGGGTCGCCGGATATGCACTTGCATCCAAGTGAGGAAGATTGCATGGCACATCCCGGATGGTGTATCGCTCTGAGAGCACGACAAACACGTTCTCTTTCACGTCGAATGGGTTCAAATCCGAACGCGTACGCAACTCGCGCAACCTCTACGAAACTTGGAGATCCGACTCAGAGCCTACGGCCACAAATGATATATTCGTCCGACCGAGACGGCCAGTAAGCGATCGAGGTGGTTCCTACAGACTACAATACTGTGTAGCGTACCGCAGCCTGAGAACGTTTCGGCGCACGTTAGCTTCCCCAACTTGTGGGTACTAGTCCCGAGGGCCACGAAGAGGCCTGCGCCAGGAGCGACCCATTGCACCCGACGCTGTCATGAACAAGCGCGGGCGCAAGAGAGATCGACCGTACCTCGGGGCCGGACGTCTTGAATCGAGGGCTGATTGGAAGCCATAGCTCGAAGCCGGACCTCACGAATGGGCATGTATTGTGCCCATAACCAAACTATGGTGGTACTTGTCGAATGCGTCTGTCCAATTCACTTGTGGTCCAAGTGGGCGGTGCTGCCCAGGTTTACTAACGTCTTGACTCTTGGTGCGACGCGGTATCCTTCGCGCGTCGCTGTTGAAGAATGCCGCTAATAACGATTTGCAGCATTGAGCGACCTGATGCGTATGCCGAAGATACTTGCTTGATCTCCATCAATGTATGTTGCGTGTTCGTTTCGTGTGCATCTTGATATCACGGCGCAATGTATGTTCGCTGAGTATCGAGTCTGAGCGTGGGAGACATGAGATGAGAATACAATGGAGCACGTACGTTCCATGGGCGTGAATCGTTGATGAATTAACCGACTTGGCTGTGAGCAAACTTGTCGGTGCTATATGTCGAGATTGTAACGAGGAAGTAGGGCATACCCTTGGTCTTGAGGCGACTCCGTGAGACGTCCGTGTGCGTCAGCTGTTCCCATAGGCGTCGGAGCACGTCTTTGCATGAAGATGATGTTGCTTAGCTGAAAATTTTCCCGAGGTCTTCTTGGTATCTGATATGGACGCGACGGATCAGCGAGCTGTACTAGAGGACAAAGAAGAAGGTACTTGCCTTGATGTGCGCACGTGGACTCTACGGCATACGCTCAGCTCAATAAGCGAGAGACGAGAGGAGGCACGTACCACGATCGATGCAGACATTGGAGCCAGGCGATCTTGACGTTTCGACGCACGTTAGCTTCCCCAACATGTGGGTACTAGTCCCGAGGGCCACGAAGAGGCCTGCGCCAGGAGCGACCCATTGCAGCCAACGCCGTCATGCACGAGCGCTGGCGCAAGAGAGATCGACCGTACCTCGGGGCCGGACGTCTTGAATCGAGGGCTGATTGGAAGCCGTAGCTCGAAGCCGGACCTTACAAATGGGCATGTACTGTGCCCGTAGTAACTACACTTGTCGTCGGATTCATGCCAGTGTGCCGGATTGCTTGTGGTCCTGTATGTCCAAGTGGGCGGTCGTGAGCCCATCGTGGACGGTCAAGCGGACTTAGTGACTGCGAATAGAGTCAGCGCCGCGCTAAACAATGCCGCGATGGATGTCTGTAGTATGGCCGTAACACGGGTGAGCACACGCAACATGGTGGAGGGTGCTAAGCCGGGGAGGGGCACGTACATCAAGTCTTGGTGCGACGCGATATTCTTCGCGCGTCGCTGTTGAAGAATGATGTTCATGATGTCGATCTCATAATTTCCTTCTTTGTTGCGTGTTCATTGCGTGCCCATCTTAATATCAAGGCGCAGTGCAGTTTCCCTGAGCAACGGGTCTGAGCGTCGGAGACTGGGTAGTGAACACAATGAAGCACGGCACGTACGTCAAGTTCACCATGCCGGAGGTTGTTCATTGAGAAGTGCCGTCAGATGTCCATGCGCGTCGCTACTGCCGTGTTTGTCGGAGCGTGCCTTTCCATGATATAGTCGCTTAGCCAAATATGTGGCCAAGGGCTTCTCTGTCTCTGATGCGGACGAGCGGAATCAGCGAGCTGTACTCAGAGACTCGCGGATAGCGACAAAGATACTGACCTTGAGGGACGCCCGAGAATTGCTCCATTCTATGGTATACGCTCAAATTGAGATCGCACGACGGAAGGGAGAGGAGGGACGTACCACCAGTGATGTAGACCTTGGAGCCCGGCGACATTTGGCGTTTCAGCGCACGTTAGCTTCCCCATCTTGTGGGTACTAGTCCCGAGGGCCACGAAGAGGCCTGCGCCAGGAACGACCACGTCGCACCCGCTGCCGTTGACATCGACGAGCGGGCGCACGCTGAGGGTCGACCGTACCTCGGGGCGGCGTCTTGAATCGAGGGCTGATTGTAAGCTCTCGAAGCCGTACCTTACAGATGAGCATGTACAGTGCCCATACTACTCTGCGACACGCTTGCTTGGGTCCAAGTGGGCGCTGACAGTCGGCCCAATAATATGTTGATGTTGAGACAGTCAAGCGGACTTATTGACGATCACGTGGATACGTCGGCGCCGCCGTGTTGTGCACACTTCCTTGCGTGGCAGCCTGTGACATCCGCGTCAGCGCCCGAAGCAAGGCATTGCCTGTGAAAAAATGTGTCGGGGCACTCACCTTTCGTCTTCATGCGACGTGGTATACTTGGCGCGCCGCTGTTGAATTAAATACCAGGATATTGGTTTCTTGTCTCACTTGGTCACATCAACCGGATAAGTTTGCCTGCGCCGTAATTTCTTGCACGCGTTTTATAACATTCTGCGGCACGACTGGTGAGTGCGTGAAGTAAAGCAGAAGGAGAGACGGACATGCATACTCACATATCGTCTTCAGGCGACGCGGTATTCTTCGCGCGTCGCTGTTGCAATATACCACTATAAATCTTGTCGGCATTCAAATTCTCTCTGTCGAAGGGGTTGCAACTTCAATCTTGTACGGTGAGTGCTGATCATAGCCCGGGGCATGAGCGCTGACTACTGTAGAATCTGAGCATGGGGAGCACGGGAGAAACGACAACCAGCACGTACTGTTCTATTCGAGTTGCTTCTATAAATTGGGGTGTAGTCGCCTCACTGGTGATAGTATACTTTTCGCTGACAATGACGGGGGTGGCGGAGGGCAAGTGACTGAAAGCAGTCGGTCAGCACCGAGACAGAGCCGTGCAACGCTCACTTAGACGGTGTACAGACACTGATGGAACATTAATGCAAGGTGACAGAGGCGACATAGGAGGAGAGCGTACCCTAACCAGGCGGTGAAGACAGGTGTGGCGGCGGCATGTTGATACATAATAGCGAATACCAACGATGTTCGCACCTCAGACGGAGCTTCATAACGCGTAGACAGATCAGAGAAAGTTGCTAGGACGATAAGAGAGGAGAACGTACCCTAACCAGACCCCGATTACAACTGTGGCGGCGGCATGTCGCTCCATTGTGGCGACGGGTAACAACTCTTCGGGGATGGTAATGTAACAAGGAAGGCTTGGAAAGTGTGCCGGCAGACTATTGAGGGAGCAGGGGCCAGTCTGACCTCAGGACAAGGTCAGATACGTCCTAACCATGCGCGTTCAAGCAGCATTGTGGCGACGCACCTATGGACTATATCAGGGGTGGAGAGGTGGAGAGGTGACAAGTGGGTAGCTCATAGCAGAGCCCGTCGGTAAGATTGGGAGGTGAGGGAGGACGGATGGTCGTGGTTCTGGAGAGAGAGGTCGAAAGAGATGAACCCGCCCTTTATAGGCGAGGGCACGAGGCCAAAGCGAGTAGACGCTCGCCACTGTTGGTTAGACAAAGGTGCCGCCGCCGGAGCTGCCATCCACATCGCGTCCCAGTTTGTTGTCTGCTATAAGTGTACCTTACATGCATGCATGGTTGCTGCACACAACGGCTTGAATTTTGCGACACTGCGATTCGGACAGGTTGGTAAACGTGTTCTGGGCTACAGTTTGCTCCTGAAGTATGGAGGTGCTATACACACAAACGTAAAGGTGCAAAACAGTAGTTATCAAGCACTATACGTAGTCATATTCATTCTTGACTCACTGGTGACAATCGTGAATATTTGAAGTAGACGAATTTACTCGGCGAGAGGGCTCGTCAACACTCGTCACAGCAGGAACCCAGCATTACTGATATTCCGGTACATTCATGGCCCATCGAGACAATATGAGTTGTGAACACCTAGCTATCGCATCGGTAGGCGTTGAGGTCGCAGGAGTTGTTGGCAATGGATCGGCGACGGTGAGCGCCCGGTGCTTGGCATCCCTCGGCCCCGTGCTGTTTGGACGTGTTTGCTCATCGCACTCCGCAGCCACAGTATGAGTAGGCGCTGTTCTGACTTCTCATGATCGCCTCTCACCGGGAGTCTCCAGAGTGGTAAGGATACATAGATGACTGGACATGTCTAGGCCAGTGAATTGTTCACTATACTGCCTTCATTAGGGCGGGCTCGCACAACTGCTGATGGACAGTCTCGGACTATGGGAGTCTCTTCAAACATCCGAATTGTGCCAGTGTACGTCCAAGTCGCCCCACATCTGTCGGCATGTTGAGCTGGGTATCCGGTATCGATTAGGTCTTCACCTTTCAAGCCAGACGACTGCGTGTCGCACAGAATAGGAGATCATACTGAGAAACTTCATTACTCGTAACTCGACTCCTACCTCGTGAATGTACATGAGATTCTCGTCATTCGTCGTTATACTTGCCAAGCATGGTTCGGCAGCTATTGCAGCACTGGTTGTGCACCGGATTTGATGTCGCTGGTTTATACTGTCGTCTTACGGGAAAGAGGTACCCTTGACCGCAGAGAGCCACTGAGTGTTGGGCATCACAATCGATCCTCTCCGATTCAGGGCAGGGATGTCTCCGGATTTGACAAGAGAGAGGCTGACCTTGGGGCCAGATATAGACAGCCAATTGTTCGCCGGCGTGGGTCTGTCGAATCACAACATACCAGCGTGTGCCCACCACGGTCAGCCTCCCAAACATAAAGCCCTCTTCATCGACTCTCCCTCTTTCTTCAGAACCATCACATCCGCTATCAGCTACCCTCATCGTTGCTCGAAGCACGACTCTGCTGCGCAGGTCGTCATGTACACGAGCGAGGACGGATGGTCTCCTCAACCTGACGTGCATTCAGGCTGTGGCGAGCAGCTTGACGCGACTTATAAGTCCTTCACATTCACGCAACGCTATGTGGCTGACCACGATGGTCAGACACTGCCGTTCACAAGTGCTCCCGATGCCCAACTTGAGGTGAGATGTTCTCGCCACCGTTGACCATATAGTACACTGACCGTTAGTGATTACCAGCGTCGGACCAACAGTCCTGATCGATGTCCGCGATGTCGACATCGGCAAAAGGGCCTGTTAAACGGCATTCACAGCTCACCACACCGACATCTTGTGTATGCTTCTCGGCATGGCTGGAACCAACCCCAAGTGCGCCACAGTCTCTGCCACCACGTCTCGTCCTCATCCTGAACTCCACGTCCTTCCTACTAGTCCGCGGATATGCACCAAGTTCCAGCCACCCGTCGGTCATAAGTCCACCTGGTGGCATTCCGACGTTCGCGGCGCGTTCCGCTCAGGCTCCTATCCCTTCTCACAAATCATGCCAATGTGTGCGTGGAGTCGGGCGATAGAAAAGCCAACGCCTCTCCGATATAGTCACTCGTCGGGGACGGGTGACTCGGACTGTGCGGAGCGCGCGCGTCGCATCGCAGGGCTGAGCATCCGACTGGTGAGTTCAATTTACATGCTATCATCGTGACAAGCTGGGCTAACCGGAGTTTGCATATAGCGACCACGGGCATTGACCTATGCGATAGTGATGGAGTCGTGGCTTACCGAGATTGGGACAAGGTAAGTCTGATAGGATAGATAGGGTAGACCAATGCTGCAAGGTCGAGTAGATTGTGAATATATTTGAGAGCTCGAGGTGTCTGTAGTAATCAACCATCGTATACGAATCATTCAGAAGGTTTATCTTCCTTTATCCGAATCCCTACCGAACTCAATGGAATCAAGGACTCTCGTAGCCCTCCATCGAGTCGAGCCTGCTCTTATCCTCCAACGATAGGATCCAC
This sequence comes from Coriolopsis trogii, assembly GCA_020543525.1. NCBI lineage: Eukaryota > Fungi > Basidiomycota > Agaricomycetes > Polyporales > Polyporaceae > Coriolopsis > Coriolopsis trogii. The sequence continues at coordinate 1,612,468 of JAHYIO010000004.1, forward strand.
GCCATGTTCTCATCGCATATCCATGGATGCTCCTTCGGACTCTCCCCGAATAGCTCGACGCGACGAATCAGGTGCTGGGCCAGCTCCGGTACAATGAGCCCAGCTTGGTCTCCGTGCTCCCGCAAGACGTTGAGGAAGTCGTCCATCCGCCGTTTGAGTCCCGTGCCGTCTCTCCACCTTGAGACATCAACAATCCTCGTGCAGTATCCGACGGTGCACTTTCGAATATCGCGGACAGTCTTCTCCTCTTCTGCCGTTGTCTCGGAACGGATTTTGAGTCTATCGCCCGACTCCACCCCTCCTGGGTCTGTACGACCCGTATGCGCGACGCAGAGTAGCACGAGCACTTCTGCGGCACGCACGTAGAGCGCAGAGAAGGTGCACCCGCGCTGAGACTCCATGCGGATCATGGCCGTCGCAGCCGTCGCCACTGTTCATTGCCCCACAAGTCCGCCCGGGTGCACAAAAGATAAGCAACCTCACGACTGACAGGAGACGGAGGACACTCACAATACTTGCGCGCCCTGTGGCTCAATGGACGTCCTTCGCGGATCATGCGCCTGAGCCTGTGCGTGAGCTGCACGAAGACGGTCGCTGCCTCGTACCGAGTCCACCAATGGGGTTGCGTCTCCGCAGGCATGCTGGTGATGTAGCCGAACGCGTAGGCGAGGTTGATCAGGAGTGCGTTCGTACGCCGGTCGTCGAGGGCAGGAGAGAGGCTGAGGAAACGGAGGAACAAAGCATTGAGGGTGGTGTCACCGAGCGTCCTTTGAGGGCCGGAATGGGTCGTTGTGCAGAGCATCGCTACGAGGACGTCGCTACATAGGTCGACCGACAGCGCGTGGTCGGTCCAATGCACGCGATTGTGGTAATCGCCTCCTCGATGGCTCTGAATCCCTTCGTGGATCCTGCGGAAGCAGGCGACAACGGACTCAGGGGAGAGGTCCGAGAAGCAGACGTCGGCGCCGTGTAGGAGAGCGGGATCCATGGTAGCAGTGTACGCCGTGGCAATGGTAGACGCATCGAGCTCGTCGCAAGAAGCATCAACGATGGAGAGCTCGCGCGCGTGCCATGAAAGCCTGCAGTGGTCCGCTGTGGCCTGCATAGTTGAGCGCCACCTCTCCATGACCTGCCTGATGGCATGCGGTAGAGTTACGAATGTGCTAAGGAAAGCTCCGAGGATACGATAAATGCATCGTAGGACTGGCGATAGCGCCATCTTGATCTGTCGCAGTGCATGGAAGACAAGAAGCGACTGCGGCGACAGATAGCAGCAGCTCCTGAAAAACGATGGCAGAATCGTCGTCCCAACAATAAACGCGAAGAGCACGCCAATCAGACACGACGCCACAACAGCCACTGTAGTATCCAGATGCCATAGGAGGAAGAGCAGACCAGTGAGATAGAGGATGAAAGCGAGTTGGAATAGGACAGGAGGAAGTATAACGATTTCGGCAACGTGCCACTTGACGAGGTTGTCCAAACGGTGCTGCCTCAGGCGCGCGGTCTGACGGGAGGAGCCTGAGAGTCCGTAGCTGAACTCACTCAGCCATTGCTTGACCATCATATCAATCGAAATTGCTGACAGCGTGAGGATGAGGCTCGACAGCCAGAGCGCGCCGAGGCAGATCGGCCAGCGTGATGAGGGTGGATCATCGACGACATCTTGCAAAGTGATTGACTGGATAGAGTTGACACGTGGGTTCACAGAGTGAAGTTGTGCCGAGATACGCTCCTGTGCGGACTGAATTGGATCAGGGGAACGAGAACTGAGAAGCTGGTATGAGTAAATGTTGAAGATCGTCAGTACAATGGAGAAGATGCCCGCCTATCAGCAGAAGATGAGCAATACTTCTATATCGCACTTGAGTCTGCAAGTAACGTACACAAAGAAGATTGACCGTAGTGTCTTTGCTCCACCGTTCGATGAGGTCGTCGCTGTAGATCGTCACGGTATCTAGCATCTTTGACCAGGCCTCCGCTTTTTTCTCAGCTGTGCAAGGCTCGTTCGCTCGTTCGCATCCCCAGAATTGCTATGCACCATTTCAGCTTCTGCGAACGAGCATAGGTTTTCTGTCGAATACCTGAGGAGGAGGCAATTCCCATGACAAATGTGACTGTGGACTTCGAGCGCTCTGCTGATCCTGCGCATGAGCAAAGCGGGCAGACCTGCAGGTTGTGAGATACAGCGTACCACTCTCCCTCTATCTACCTTGTCATTCGTTGGCAATGCCTCCTTGACCGGTTCCTCTGAAGTGCTGAAACTCGCAGGTGCTGGCATGACTTCTTAATGTATGTCAGAGAGACGGAGTCTGTCTAGAGGTCGGGTAGAGATTGAATTCGCGACCACGCAGGCCCGCGGGGGAACTGGAGAAGAGACAATCCTTGGCATACTCGTGCTGGCGGACACAAGGCGGACATGCGCTCGATGATCGTTCGCACAAACCGTCCGCTCATGACATTGACTGACGTTCTGTGCTTGGTGGTATTTGGCTTCGGTGGCTGAACTTTTGAGCGTCTGCGAGTGACGACTGTGAACCAACAAGGACGAGATTCCGCTCATATGGTCAACGTTTCAACATCTCAGGACTCAATTGACCCATCATTCAATCCGGGAACTCGCTGTGTACTGCCACCATAAGCTCAAAAATCTGCCACACGGGGCGTGACAAGCTATTATTTGTATGTCAGTAAGCTTGGCATACGTTGCGTCCCTCACTCGCCCTCATTCGAAATATCACAGGATGAAAACAGGAGGTACTATCCATCTCTACATTGTGGTCCAGAAGGAGAATAGTAGATATTCCCTCCGTGTTTTTGCGCCCAAGGTTGACTCAAGGGCAGTCCCTTGAACTTCTAGAATGTAGGCCTCCGCCGACTATCCTGAACTTGATCAGATTGGGGATAAGAATCTGAGCACTGTCTTATCCAAGAGAGAGAGGGTACGGGATCGGGATCATCGCTAGAGGTGATAATGACACCTCCATCACTCTCGCCAACCCCGCGCCCAAGTAACTATGCCGAAGACGGTCATCCCCTTATTCGGCCGCGGAAGGGCTGACACCACACTGGCGCCGCTCGCCAGCCTCTCCCTTATAAAGGCCCAGTCCTCCTCCCACAACCTCCTTCGTCAGTACCACATCATGCCCTCTCAGTTTGCAACCCAAGCAAGCTCTTTCGCTTCCGCTTGCGTCTAATGCGACGGAAGATAGCGGGTCCCGAGTGGCACTTGGTATGTCTTGAGATTACTGCCGTCGCGCGACAACCTACTGACTTGTATTCTGCACAGTGCTTAGGGACCTTTCCGGTTCTCGCTCCAATTGGCAACGTCGATTGTGACAAGGGATTCCGGTAGCTGCGTGGGCACACTACCTTACCACTTCCATGCTGCCCACGCTGCCCTGCATGGCTGAACCACATACCACGTACGTCTCAGTGTCTTCCATCTCGCGATCCTGCCCTCAACGCATCCGATTCGCTAGTACATGCATACGCACTTGGTCTCAGCCGCTCGTTGGTTGTGAGTCCACCTAGTGGCATTCCGACGTTCGCGATACGTCTCGCTCAGGCTCCTACCCCTTCACGTAAGACGCACCAATGGGTGTGCAGGTCGAGCGGTAGACGAGTTAACGCCCTTCCGGTCAAGCTGCCTGTCGGGGACGGGTAGCTCGGATTGTGCGGAGCGAGTGTGTCGCATTGCAAGGCTGAGTCATGGATTGGTGAGCTCACATAGCTCCGCGCCACAGAGCGAACACTGACAGATAGCTCTTGTAGCGGGCACCTTCGGCACATTACCCTTATTGAACAACACTCCTAGCATACCAAGGTGAGCTTCTCTACGATGCTGCTGTATTGATACATCTTTGTCGATCGGGTGTAGCATTCTGGGCTTCGGGATGAAAGTAGCTATTACTGAAGCGGTGGTACATGGTGATGTAGTATTTGTATAATTGGTACTTGTATGAGCGTCGAATGAATATACTCCATTTCCCGGGGCTTACCTGAATAATACACATCACTAGAGACAGCCTTACCAGAGATGTATGTCCTGCTTCGCAGCCCCAGTACCGCTGTGTACATGGTCTCGCTGGACAGTTACTGCGGGCGCTGTGCACATACGAATCCCTGCAGCATCACAGAGACTCGCTGTCGAAGATGCACAACTCCCAGACGATTCACATTAACCAGTTCGAACCGAATACATCAACACTAAGCAATAACCCAGCCTCCGTCTTCCTCGCAAACTCCGTGTCCTCTCTCCTTCGCTCTCAACCTGACTGGCACCCTGCCTGTCCTCCCAAGCCGGCTTCTTATTGTACGCATCGAACGAGGAGTTAACGCTACGGGGACCTGTGTGACACTCGATATCATGTTGTCCTCCACTCACCACGCATTTATACATGGCCGACTGTTGTGTCGTCTTGCTTGAGCTCGCAATGTCGACGCCGACAAGAGATTGGCCGCGGCAAGCACAACCTATCATCACGCTTTCACATTTGTGCATGATGCTGGTCATAGCTGGGACTAAATTGTACGTCGCCACCTCGCATATATCTGTCTGTGTGAGTTCATGAGCGCATCATACACGTCTAGTAGTTTGCATACATGCACCTTGTTCCAGCCGCCCCTCGGTTGTGAGCCTACCTGGTGACATCCGATATTCGCGGGGCGTTATGCTCGTAAGACGTACCGAAGGCTATGCTGGCCCGTTGAGCTGTATACGAACCCAACGCCTCTCAGAGCAAGTGAACTGTCGGGAACGGGTGATCCGGATTGGGCAGGGCATGCGCGTCGCATTACAGGGCAAGACATCGAATTGGTGGGTTCCATAGACCATGAAATGGTCATAGCGGTCTAGTACATACACATCACTGTGCTCGTGGTTTAGAATCAACCCATCAGCAATATAACTCCTGCGCGCTGGCGTTGCGCAACGCAGCGCCTGGCCTTTCAATCGTGACGAGGATACGAGGAAAACCAACCACTACAGTAACCTATGTGGAGTTTCCGTAATACAGAGGGACTCTTGTTGAGGGAAAACAGAGTCGAGATGAGAATACATGAGGAGGAGATGGAGTCGAGACCCAAATTAGACCTGCCGCTTTTGGGTCGACGACTGAACAAACAAACGCAAACACTATTCCAAGCGTCTATGTGCGTCTCTCTCTGTTCTGTTCTCTCAGCTGTTCTCCTCACTACTGGACGATCATTCATGGAGACTTGGGCCGCGTGCAAGAGGATACACGAACGATAGGTAATGGGTGCGTGCGTATTGGAATGCAGACGTATCGAGTGGCGATCCACCAGTTCCTGCGAACTCCATACCGTTTCAGCGACCTCAACTCCTTCAAGGCTACCGCGCGCCGAGGACCTGAGCGCTGTCCTACGAATTCAGAACGGAGAAAAGCACCGCAATCATTGCTATCGCCTCCATCTCTTGCCAAACCCGCGCCCAAGTGATAGGAGGCTGTGAACTACGTCTGGGCAACTGCCGAAGATGGTCCATCCCCAATTGTTCGGCCGCCAAAGGGCTGAGTCGGCTGACAGACCCAACACATCAGCACGGCAGCCCCCTGCGTCAGCCTCCCAGGTATAAAACCCAGACCTCCGCCTCCATCCTCCTTCTTCACCTCCACCACATTCTCTCTCCTCCGTCCCGACCCAACTTTCGCTCGCACATGTAGCGACGAAAGACAGTAGGTCCTGGATGATATTCGGTATTTGTTTTTGTACCGTTCACCTGTGGCGCGACAAGTTGCTGACCGCTGGGGCGCATAGTGTCTTCGGACCTCCCCGGGTCTCGCTCCAATCCGCAATAGCGATTGTGACAAGGGACTCCGGTAGCGGCGTGCGCAGATGACCACACCACCCTCCCCACGCCGCCCGGCATGGCTGGATCAAATCCACGTACGTCCTGGAGCCCGCATTCCGCGCTTCTTCCCTGACCACCTCCAATTCGCAGTATAGGCACACGCACCTAGATCCAGCCGCCCGTCGGTTGTAAGCCCACCTGGTGGCATTCCGACGTTCGTGACGCGTCTTGCTCATACTCCTACCCCTTCTCATAAGACGCACCAATGTGTGTGCTGGTCGGGCGGTAGAAGAGTCAACGCCTTCCGGTCAAGTCACTTGTCGGGGACAGGTGGCTCGGACTGTGCGGAGCGGGCGCGTCGCATTGCAAGGCTGAGACACGGATTGGTGAGATCACATATCTCCGCGCTGGAGGACGAGCACTGACAGATGGCTTTAGGTGCGGCCGCCCTCTTCAACCGATTGCCCATCTGGACTGTAGTTCCTAGCGTGCTAAGGTCAGTTATTTCCTGACACTGCTGTACTAATTTACCTTCGCAGATTAGGTGGACAAAGGGAGCTTCAGCATGATCCCAGCAAAGGTTCGTACATGTCACTGGCAGTGGTAGTGTAGTGTTTGGTCATAGTACTCGTACGAGCAGTTGGATATAATCCCACTTTTGGCATACTGGTGTATGACTGAATTTGTCGTCGCGAATGTCAGCCAGTCATGCGTACCACGCCTCCGCGCCCTTCGGGGCACTGCAGTGTAAAAGTTTGGACATAGATCTCAGACGTTGAGCCGACACGACTTCTTCGAGGATCTGCCAACAGTCCCATCCGATGCACTAGTAGAATTCAAGCCACGTCAGCGAGTTATAAAAGTTGAGTACGTGCCAAGTAAGACAGAGGGCGCCTGCAGGTCAAAAAGGCATCGATAATATGGGGAAGGATGGCTGTCGGCGGTTGAGCCTAGGAGACCTTGCCGCTTTCGAGGCCATTGTGGACAAACAAAAGTAAACACTACAGTACAGTACTGACCACTCACCCCAGCGTCTAAGTTACTTATGTAGAGCCGTGATCTCTCACCGAACGACCATGGTGATGAGGGTGCATATGAGGTAGGTGGAAACGTATTCGTATCCGTCAGAATGCAGCCGTACAAAATGGAGGGAGTCTCGCCTAGACGGAGACCGCGAAGAGCAATCTCAAAATCGAACTTCATCTTCCGAACGCACTCGAGGCGAGGTCCCTACCGTGCGCCGAGGATCTGAGCGCTGTCCTTGCATGTGTCGTTGAATGGAGACGTTGCGATATCGCAATCATGGCTATCGCCTCCATCTCCCATCTCTTGCCAAACCCGGGCCCAAGTGATAGGAGGCTGTGAACCACGTCTGGCCTCCTGCCGAAGACGGTCCATCCCTTGTTCGGCCGCCAAAGGGCTGAGTCGGCTGACAGACCTAACACATCCGTGTGTCAGCCTCCCGGGTATAAAACCCAGACCTCCGCCTCCATCCTCCTTCTTCACCTCCACCACATTCTCTCTCCTCTGTCCCGACCCAACTTTCGCTCGCACATGTAGCGACGAAGGATAGTGGGTCCTGGATGACATTCGGTATGTCTTGCTCCACTTTTTGTAACAGTGGAGCGACAAGTTGCTGACCGCTGCGCCGTACAGTGTCTACGGACCTCCCGGGTCTCGCTCCAAACCGCAATGTCGATTGTGACAAGGGACTCCTGTAGCAGCGTGCGCAGATGACCATACCACCCTGCGTGCTCTGCCCTGCATGGCTGAACCACATACCACGTATGTCTCAGTGTCTGCCATCCCGCGATCCTGCCCTCAACGCATTTGATTTGCTAGTACATGCATACGCACTTGGTCTCAGCCGCTCGTTGGTTGTGAGCCCACCTGGTGGCATTCCCACGTTCGCGACACGTCTCGCTCAGGCTCCTACCCCTTCACGTAAGACGCACCAAAGGGTGTGCAGGTCGAGCGGTAGACGAGTCAACGCCCTTCCGGTCAAGCTGCCTGTCGGGGACGGGTAGCTCGGATTGTGCGGAGCGAGCCTGTCGCATTGCAGGGCTTAGACATGGAATGGTAAGTTTACATAGCTCTGCACTGGAGGACAAACACTAAAAGATAGCTTTCTTAGCGGCCGCCATCTTCGACCCATTGCCTATCTGGACTGTAGCTCCTAGCGCGCTAAGGTCAGTTTCTTCCTGACACTGCTGTACTGACTCACCTTCGCAGATTGCTTGTAGCATGTGGTGCTTCAGCGAAGGTTCGTGCTTGGTAGCGTAGTGATTGTATATCTGATACTACCCATACGACCGTTTGAGTATAACCCAATCTGTGATATACTGGTGCATCACCGGATCCGCTGTCGCGAATGTCAGCTATTCATGCGTACCACGTCTCCACCGTGCGTGGTATTGTTGTTATATAGGTAGAACATACGTCTCCGACTCGCCCGGCGACTTCTTTCAAGATCTGACAGTGAAAAGTCAATGTGGAGTCCCGAATGATGCGCTTGAGTGCGAGCTACGTCAGAGTGCTGCAGGACACCGGTGACCTTGAAGTGTCGACGAGACGGGGAAGATGTGATGACCCGCTGGCGCGCGATTGACCTGGACAAACAAAGGCAAATACCACCTCAGCGCCTAAGTGATGAAACGAACCTCCCTGCCTGAGTTCCCTGACTCACGACCACGATGTCGAGAGTTCTGATAAGGTAGGTGGAATGTATCCGTATGTGAACGCAGATGAATTAGATGAAATGCTATCAAGTACCAGATGGAGACCGCGACGGGAAGCTACGGAATACAGCTCCAACTTCTGAACGACGCGGCGAGGCTATCCTTGTGGGTTGCGTTGAATGGAGACGTTGCGGAATCGCAATCATCGCTATCGCCTTCGTCTCTTGCCAAACCCGCGCCCAAGTGATAGAAGGCTGTGGAAAACGTCTAGAATCTTGCCGAAGACGGTTCATCCCTTGTTCGGCCGCCAAAGGGCTGACCGATCCAACACACCAGCACAATCGCCACTCGTGCGTCAGCCTCCCGATTATCCAGTATAAAAGCCAATCCTTCGCCTCCGTCCTCTTTCTTCACGACTACCACAATGTCTTTCCACCGCTTCCAACACAAGTTCTCCTCCCTTCTGCTTGGGAAGGCAGCGGGTCCTGAATGACATTCAGTATGTCTTGCTCTGCCCTTTGCTACTGTTACTGACTGCTGTGGCGCACAGTGTCTCCGGACCTCCCGGGTCTCGCTCCAAACCGCAATGTCGATTGTGACAAGGGACTCCGGTAGCGGCGCGCGCAGATGACCATACCACCCTGCGTGCTCTGCCCTGCTCGGCTGAACCACATACCACGTACGTCTCAGTGTCTGCCATCCCGCGATCCTGCCCTCAACGCATCCAATTCGCTAGTACATGCATACGCACTTGGTCTCAGCCGCTCGTTGGTTGTGAGCCCACCTGGTGGCATTCCGACGTTCGCGACATGTCTCGCTCCGGCTCCTATCCCTTCACGTAAGACGCACCAATGGGTGTGCAGGTCGAGCGGTAGACGAGTCAACGCCCTTCCGGTCAAGCTGCCTGTCGGGGACGGGTAGCTCGGATTGTGCGGAGCGAGCCTGTCGCATTGCAAGGCCGAGACATAGATAAGTAAGTTGTTCTAAGCTTTATAGTATTGAGCAAACTCTGATGGACGACTTCTGCAGCAGTCAACCTCTGGATATATATCAAGGTCAGTCTCTCCATGACCCCCGCGTACTGATCAATCTTCATAGACAGGGTAGCGAAAGTGGGGTGATGCGGATGGAATCGCGGTCGCCTAGAGTAGTGTTGTATTTTCGATACGTGTCCTCTTCCTGAATGAATACAATGACATTCCTTCCCTGCCTGTGCATGTTTGGACTTGTTCGGCGAGGTTTATGAACTGTTTCGTACAATATCAAGGCTGCAGTGGATTGGATGGGATTCAAACTGCTCCAAGTGTATTAGGAGATCGGCGAACGTGGGCAGAGAACAATAGTTCATGCCATGGTAGCTAGTTCCCACTAGACATACTGTGCCTCCCGACTTGGCAGGCTCAAGCACTATATACGACGGCTTCGGACTTGAAGCATTGGAGGTCGGACGATTGCACCACCTGACTGGCGACATGCCCCAATTCCCACTACACCCGCATCCGTACAGGAGCCAGGCACGAACACCAACATATAATGGAAGGGCTGATAGGTATAAAGGATTGTTACAGATACAACAGGCGCAGGAAGAATCCAAGGGAATGATAAAGTCCAGAGTTCGCGATGCCGGGACGAATGTCAAGATGAGTACAACGTCGTCAGGGTGCCACACGAGACGTGCGGTCTCGAGTGGCCATCCTTCCATTGTCCAGTGCACGCAAGCCTGAGAACTTGGACCGCCGCCTAGCTCCGCTCAAACGACGCCGATGATCTGGCCGAGAACGCTCGCGAACGTCTTGTTGGGGTCGTAACGCTCGCGGACGGCGGCGAACCTGGCAAGGATCTGGTGGAAACGGTGAGCGTCGAAATAGACATACTACGGACACGAGCAGAGAGACGCACATCTGGGTCCAGGTTCTTCACGCTCTTCTGGAACACCTCGCGCGTGTTCTTCGTCCAGTGTGGCCGGCACGGAAACTCGTCGATCAGTGTCTCTGCCAAACGCGCATCTGCCGCAAAGTCAGTACGAGGCGACCAAGAAACAGAGGATTAGCCATGAACATCAACACGCACAGAACGGTTCGTTGTACCGCACACCGCTGTCGGGGAGGTACGTGGGGAAGTCGAACATGATCGTCCCCTTGCTCCAGTCCGCACCGGTGTTCTTCGGCAGAGTGCTCGTCTGGCTGAGCAGGTCGTCGAACACCTGCCCGAACTTGATGTTGATGCCGGAGCGATAGGTTGACGTCATGAGGTGCCCCTCCTTCTCGCTCTCGTCAAAGAGCTCGCGGATCCGCTTCAGCATCGCGTTCGCCTGCGTGACGGGGAACGCGAGCTCGAGCGTCTTCCCGTGCAGGTTGTAGTCCCATTCCGGCAACGTGTTCGGGTAGAGGCCACCGATGAGCGAGTCGTAGCTCCAGCCGTTGACGGGCCAGAAGAGCGCGGGCAGGTCCGTGTTCTTGTCGTGGAAGTTGGGCGCACTCCAGATCGAAAAGAAGAGCGCCTCGGTACTGAGGTTGATGAGGGAGCTGTTCGCGCCTGATTCGAGGAGGAACTTTGCGGTGTTGCCCTCGAACGAGCTGACGGAGAAGGTGCTCTGGAAGCCCTCGCCCGACGCATCGTTGGGCACGATTTCGTACGTTCGCTGAGAGGAGGTAAGACCTTGTGGGGGGTATGCAGTAAGCGACATACGTAATGAAACTTCTTTTGGCCTGGCCACCACCAGTAGTTGGCTGTGGGGTATGGGTTGATCATGCCAAAGATGTCGCCGTCCAGGACGTCCTTCTCTTCCAAGCTTTTGCGAAGCATTAGCACATATCATTTTCTGAATGCACGCGGTGACGCACATCTTCTGGTTTGCAGCAAGCTTGAACTCGGGGAAGATCTTCACAGTCACCCGCGCGATGATCCCAAGCAGGCCCAAGCTCGTCGTCGCCGCACGCCAGTCGTCAGTACCGCCGTGTTCGGCCTCGCTCAGGTGTACGATCGTGCCGTTTGCGAGCAGCAGATCGATAGCGGCCGCGGCGCCAGCAACGTCCGCGGGCTGCGAAAGGGCGGAACGATGTGCGCCCATCGCGAGTGCGCCGGCGACCGTGATGTTCCAGTTGACCAGCGAGTAGCCAATGGACGTGTTGCGCGCATGGAGGTAGTCTGCGAGCTCGAAGAACGTAACACCGGCCTCGATGACCACACTTCCAACGCCCGCTGATTGGGAATGAGAAGAGTGAAACGACGGCATATTCGTGACAGCTTACACTCGTCCGGTGCGGTGAAGTTGCTGAAACCAGCGAGAGCCTCGGTGACGATGATCACCGTGTTCGGGTCGTCCGTGCACATCGTGTCTACAATGCCTATGTTAGACCTCGAAGCTAAGGAGAGAGTCCAATACCACGTACCGTACCACATGTGGCCCTTGCCCGATGCGCGCACCGGGACGCCTGCTTCAGAAGCATTATGGACGAGGGCGACCATCTCGTCTATCGTCGTTGGATGGTATACTGCCGCGACCTCATTGCAAGCGGGGAAGCCTGGGCCATCGAACGTGTTATACGGGTCGGCCCAAGCAGCGGAAGAAAGCGCGACGAGCACCGCGAGCAAGGAGAGGCGTGCCATGGCGATTCAGAGCTCAAGGGTTGCGCCTCTCGCCATAGTCCGAGTTATATGCGGCCGACGCATCGCTTCGGATCCGCAGGTTCGCGTGCGTCATCCAGGAGAGCACTTCCTGCAACCTCCCGCGAGAGCAGTACCAGGTGACTAGCGACCGCGTCGGGAGCGCACCAGGTGACTGGCGACCGTACCGAGAGCATACGGTAGCGGGGTGGGCGCATACGACGATCAGTGTTCGCCCAAGCGGCCAATTGAACGAAGACTGGTTCAGGAAAATATTTTCCCACCCTATAGCTTAAACCCACGATTCTATCCGCTTCTCGGGCTTCACTGGCCTCTGATTTCTCCGGGGAGGCAGACTCCGGTAGGAGATGTGGGATATATTTTGAGACACCGAGATGACCACTGACCGGTACCGAAGAGGTGGGAGAGCATGAGTGTAAAGCCGAGATGATGAGGTTGGAGGATGAGCAAGAAGAGGAGGAAAAGGCCTTGTCGAGCCGGTGATCTATACAAAAGTCAGATACAGAAAATACGGACCGGTGACCTGAACTGGCACCCTCGGTCGAAGTGAGAGCAATCGCATCATTGTTGTCACGATCCAACCAGGGCCCCATGAATTCCAAGTATGTCACTCATGTTTTGTCCGCCCTTGAGGCATATGCTGCACGTCGTATGACCTCCAGTAAGTCAACGATGGCACCCATTACCCTCATGGTCACGGTCTTGCTTGACGGCTTCATGAAGCATTGAATTGTCACATCTGATGCTGCCCTCAGCGACTCATGGGCTCTCAATGTCATCCGAAGCCAAGTTGAATGATGGAGGTCACCTTGTAAAACAGCTGCACTCCACCCCTTACTGGGACTGTGTGGTTGCGAGCTTTCCTGGCCAGATCACCTGTCGGGTATGCGTAGCTCCGATGAGCCCTTTGCATGGCTGACATGCTTCCCAAGTCAGCTGTACGCATATATGCTCTCGATCTGACGTCCTACATCACCAGAACGTTTCAGGACCGCCAGGCTTGACCGGTGAGGGATTCTGCATATGAAGGTTGTCTGTGAAAGGCGGCCAGGACCAAGTGAGCTGTGACGGGAGTGTCAGTGTACCTGGAGGATAATAGGCATAAGGTGTACTGCAACTGGGAGGAATTTTGTTAACGAACGCTCATCGGCTGTCATAAGCCCCTCCCGGGTTTGGAGCAATGAACGAGAGCGATATAGACGGAGTATGTCTGTGTCGCGTTCACAGAAGGCTTGCGTCCCTCCCGTTCCCGGATAGCCAAAGCTTGCGAGCCTCAGGCTTGGCCTCTACACCATCATGGTCAATGGAGTTGGAAAAGGTTTCGCCATAGCCAACATGGAGGGTCTCAAGCTCATCGCGGAGCCCGAGTAGACGACAAGGCGTTCAAACGACGGGAAAGCGTGTTGTGACTCTGAGGCCTATGAGGAGGTCGACTCGAAGATGCGCATGCCACTTGTGCAGAGGCATTTGCCGGAGCAAACAAACACAAACAGGAGGTGGCTTTGAGCGCCTATAGACCTCACAACACTGCTCTCAAGTCACGACTATGCCTAACGAGGGTGCGTTGTTATAGCATGTGGAATGCATCCGTGACTCATGTAGACGACTACCGTGATCTTTTCAGGACTGTGACGAGCAGCTTCCGAGTGAGACGACTCGGAGTCGACATCCGTTCTAGTAGCGCACCGAGGATCTGAGCGCTGTTCTACCGATTCAGAACGAAGAGAAGAATCGCGATCATCGTTATCACCTCCATCTCTTGCGAAACCCGCGCCCGAATGATAGGAGGCTGCGAAACATGCCTGCAGGGTCCTGCCGAAGACGGACCATCCCTTGTTCGGCCGCCAAAGGGCTGACGGACCCCACACACCAGCACGCCGATGCCGCGCGTCAGCCTCTCGAGTATAAATCCCAGTCTTCTCCCCACAACCTCCATCTTCCCTACCGCCATGTCCTCTCTCCTGTGCTCCCACTTGGCCTGCATCCTCTCTCGGAGCTTATGCTCTCCGGCGTAGGATGTTGTGTGTGTAGGGCCAGGGTGACGACTCCTCCTCGTGCGGCGGAAAATAGTGGGTCCTAAATGGCACTTGGTACGTCCCGCTCTACTATGCACTACTGTGGCGGAACATCCTGCTGACTGCTATGGCGTACAGTGCCCAGGACCTCCCCGGGTCTCGCTCCGCTTCGCAAAGTCGAACGTGACAAGGGACACCGGTAGCGGCACGTGCAGACTACCATATCACTTCGATCCTGCCCACGCCGCTGTCCTGCATGGTTGGACTTCCTACTACGTACGTGACTGCCTCTCTAGCTCTCTACACCCTTCTCAATGTCGTCTCCAGCACGTGCACACGCACCCGATGTCCAGCCGCCCGTCTGTTGTAAGCCCACCTGGTGGCATTCCGACGTTCGCGTCGTGTCGCGCTCAGGTTCCTACACCTTCTCGTCAGACGTGCTTATGGGCACGCAGAGTCGAGCGGTAGACGAGCCAACGCCTCTCTGGTCCAGTCATCTGTCAGGGACGGGTGATTCGGGGAGTGCGGAGCGTGCGCGCCGCATTGCAAGGCTGAGCTTCCGACAGGTGAGCATCACCGTGCTTGCATCTTGCCATTATGATCCTGACGCGACCGTTAACAGCGCATATAGCAGGCAGGTAAGACAATTGATTCTAGGTGCGTCCTCTTGCTCTTTGGTTTGACTGAGCGCTGTATTGTTTCTGCTGGGTCGCAAGTAATGTACATTGGGAACGGACCTAATAGTAGCACTTACTGACAGAGAATCCTTGATCACACTCAGTAGATGTAAGCTGTTGCGTATATCTACACAATATATTTTTCTGGTGTTAGGAGCATCCTTCCTCGATACAATTGAGTGAGCCACCGTCTGGGTCACACAGCGTGCATATATGAAGCATTAGTAGAAGATGTAGACGCGGCAGCTACTATTGCCTTCGACGCCCCGAGGGAAGAGAACTGGCAGACCGATGGGCCAGTCATGGTGTCCACATACGCCAAGAACGCGGTCATGTGGTTTGTTCGACGCCTTTGCAAAAACAATCCTAGATTGTGGCACTTCACTCCGTGCAGAACTTGTACCTATGTAGACGCGTCCCATGTGGAACGGTTAGCGACACGACCAGTGACGATAGTAAGGGGGCACGCAAGATAGAGGGTACGAAGAGCGACGTCGGATGATAGATGAAATGCTTACCTGAGCGACATCTGTATCTTCAATACCTGCAACGACATGGCGACGGAGGCCATACTCATCATAATGCCAACCAAGACGCAAGACTCCGCACAGTAAACACAACGATGTAATCTGCATCGTCAAAGCTTCAACGGCACCAAAAACATACATCCACACATCTGCTCAATTCGTCTAGCACCTCAGGCCCATACGATCGCTAGCCACGAACACGATCACACCAACGGCCGCGTCCTGTACAGCAACACGTACGCCGACGCGTCCTGGCCTCCGCCCGAGAGCGTCTCGAGCTTCTCGGCAGGGAAGATCGATACCTTGTCGTCGTCGAACTTGTACCAGTCCTCGTCGTCCTCGTCCGGCACTGCGCTCGCGGCGGCCGCCCCAGGCGCGACTAGCGACCTATGCAACGCGCGCTTCTTGACGAAGCCGATGTAGTGCCCTGCGTCGGCCTCTGCGCCCTTGTGCGTGACGATTGCTGGCAACGGTCACAAAAAGTCAAAAACAGACTCCATATACGGAAGACATCGAAGGATAACACTCACCGACAAGCTCGTACTGCCCAGTGGTGCTGCAGCCAACGTCATTCTTCAGATCAGGGTGAACGAGGGCGTCGAGCTCCTTGCCCTCCTTCTCCCTGTACACGCTCTCGTCCTCGAGCTCCACATTAGCCGCCGCCTTCCCCTTGTCTTTGTCGCCCTCCGCAGCGTTCGCAGCCGGAGGCTCCGCGGTTGACGACGAAGCTGCCGGAGCAGGCTCAGCCGCGTCAACCATCTGGACGTCGCCCTCCTTGTCCTTGGCAGGCTGTGCGGCCTTTGTCCGTTTGCGGACCTTGCGGCGCTCGGCGCGCTCCTTCTCAAACTCCTTCAGCTTGCGACTGACGGGCAGGAGCTTCTCCTTCAGTTCCGTCGTCACGATATCGAGCGCGTCGTACTCCGTCGGGAACTTGACTCTCCTCTGTAGGGTGTCCCTGTTGAGCGGGCGAGATCCGATTGGACTGATAACGGGATGCGTACCATGATCTTCGCCTTTTTCCCGATGTCGCGTTTCCATGCGAAGCGGACCATATGTACAGTCAAGTATGACGGAAGGCGAGAGAGACGCTGCGTTAAGCTGTATACAGCTTCACGACCGAGTGTCGGAGACTGTTTCTCGATTTTTCCATCAAGAGCCTGGTGACAAGTTGGTTATCGCAGAAACCTAAACAAAGGCGCAAGCTACCTCCATGATGCCTTGCTGCATGTAGTTCACAGCGTTGGAGATGTTGCAAGCGATCTTGAGCACCTTCTCAAATGAGACAGATTCGGGCTCCTCTGGGGCCTCGTCACACTTCAATCTGATCCCAGAACTCAGAGCAGAACATCTCGGCGGAAGGTTATGTGCTTACACCTGTCGCATTTCTCCCGTCATGTACTGCTCCACGAACTTGGCACTCGCAGACGAGCCGGATGAGGGTCCGGGAAGTCCCTGGACGTCCTTCAATGCGTTTGTTAACTGAACCCAGCACTCTTCGGCATCTGAGAGATTCCTTGGTGAGTATCATCGCGTTCACTATAGAGAAATCGATACTGACCTTGCTGTGCGTATCCTCCGCCCATCAATCCTTTCAGCCCTGACGCGCGCGACTGTTCGGCGAATTGAGGGAAAGCGCTCCGAAGAGCAGCAAGGAAGGCTGCGGGCGTGACGCTGTCCGTCGTCTTTGCCATGTTGGTGTAGAGGTTGCGCAAGGCCATTGGAAGTCCTGGAGGTGTAGAGCTGAGCACGGGAAATATGAGCAATGCAGTTTTGGAGAGAAAGGCTGGTGTGTACGTACTTCTCAAGGGCCGTCTGCAATTCTGGTATGGCACGCATAGCTTGGAGTGTAGCATTCATGTAACATGTGTTGCCTAGGTTGACGAGACCAACAGGAAGAGCGAGCTAGAATGATTGTCCGATCAGTACATGCGTATCAACCGGGCAAAACGAGGACTCACGGCCTGCGCTAAAGATGTTTCGTCCATGTCTATGACGTCGCCAATGAGCATGCGAAGAATAAATGCTGTAAAAGGGCGACCATACCTTCCAGGAATTGAATAGGGGTTGATGGAGGCTTCGGAAGTTCACCAGCAGCACCGATCACCATGAATGTTTGTCCCTGGGCATGGAAGACAATCAATATAGCTTAGGCGACCTTTGCTCGCGAATGTACTGACCGCTTTTGGCGCGACCTTGCGCCAATCGGTATCGTCCTGATCGCATAGCACCCTGTGTCAGACGCGCGGAGAGTCGTGTGGAATGAACATATGAGCGTACCTTGAGCATGCCGCCCTTGATCATGACCTTCATGCGATCTGGAGGAACTCCAGTGGCCTGGTAGACTGCATCCTTGAATGCGGTGGGCGGGAGATCGGGGTCGAGTTGGATGTCATGTGTCTTGCCTGCATGCTTTATTTTTACAGCGATGGGGGCCATAGTGTTGAGCAGAGGAAGTGGTGGCGGAGAAGAAGGCGAGTGTGGCTTTGAATGGGGTCTGACGCGTACGCGTACGCGCGAAAGACTGAAATCTCGATGACAAATCTGTCCCCAGCGCTTGCCGGGAAGTGGGGACCGGGGAGCCGGGGGCGGGGAGGATGACGTCGTGGGCCAAAGGCGACGACGTGTCTGGGACGCGTCCAGCTGCGGCGCGGTGGCGTGTTCGGTGCCTCTTAATCTCCTCGCCTCATCATCCCCTCCTCACACATCCCTCGACGCTCGACTGTTCTCCCCGACTCGGCTGTACACCGCCCAAGATGACTGTCTAGTACGTCTCTAACACCCTCCGAGCTCATCAGTAATTCCCTGACCATATGGCACCAGCTACACCCTCACCTTCCTCCTCCTCGTGTCCGAAATGGCCACGTTCTGTGTCCTTGTCTTCCCTCTTCCTCACACAGTCCGCAAGAAACTCTTCCAATTCCTCTCGGAAAGTCCCATCGTCGCAAAACTCGCATATGGTGTGAAAATAGCATTCATGTCCGTATCCCCCACTTCTTGCGTCGTCCCACGATCACTCACAGTTATCCAGATTCGTTGCTATCCTCTTCGTGGACGCCGTACAGAGGATGTGGAGAGTGACAGCAGAGTCTGATCTCGCAAAGCAGTCTGGTTCCGGGGCACAAGACGTCCGCGCAGAGACCAATGTGGCAGCGCGCAAATTCTAGTATGCAACGTTTGCTACTACTGTCCTAGCGCATTAACCTAGACATTGCAACCTGCAGCGCTCAAAGGAACACATACCTAACGGGCTTCACCTTGTTCCTCTCCCTCGTCCTCACCCGTACCTTCTACGTCGTCCTTGACCTCATCCACACCCAGGAGGAATATGCGAAGCTCAAAAACTCGGTAGGTTTCCATGTCTAAACAGTAACCTTACATTTCTCATCAATAATTATAGACTGGCAAGGCTGCTGGCGCGGATCAGACGAAGCAAATAGAGGATCTGAAGAAGAAGCTCGCTACTGCAGAGGCGAAGGCCAAGGACTACGGTGAGTACCTCAGTTCTTACTCACATTTCCACCCAGGCTCATGGTGGTGAGGTGCAGACATTGTGAAGAAGCAGGCTGAGCAGAACGCGAAGGAGTACGACCGTCTTGCCACGGAGTATAACGCTAAAACAGGGAGTGTCTCTGACAAGCGCAAGGATTGATACCCTTATTTGCCTGTCTCGAAAGACTGGGCTCTGGGACATGACGGACTCTGGAGAATCGGGAATAGCGAACGACATGGTGCTGCAAATGTACATCGTCTTCCACTAATTGATAATTTGGCTTCATGCATTCAAGTCGTTGAGTCGACGGAGCAATCCTTTTCTCCATATGTTTCAAATGTCCAGCATCTCATCGATATGCAGTACTGTACGTGTCCATCGCTCTAGCTACGTACCGTGAGGCTCGACTTGTCTGAATCCCATATACAACACTCAACAGCACTTTCTTCCGATGCATGCACGTGCCAAATAGTACCAGATCTCTCGATGCTATGCGTTGACAATTGGACGACCCGTCGTACATTCCTCTCCAACACTTCTGCTATCCCTGATACTTAACCGCAAGTCATATACTCCAGAGCGAAGATGTTCTTGGTTTACTACTAACACTGTAACATCTACTAGCCGAATACTCATAGTAGATTCTCGTGCACAACCCGAAGTCACAGTTCCGACTTCAATACACACCATCATACCCGAACACTCTCCTGCAGGCCAAGATCTTCACTCCTCCCGTAGTTACATCAGCAAGAAATGCAACCCCCGACCGAAGACGGTGGTGGTGGTGGTGGGTAGTGGTGGTGCATGACAGGCGCCCCAGCAACTCTTGGTAGGGTATGAGATTGTCTCCCCTAGGCAGACAATTTACGGACCTGTTATGTGGGAGGTTAGGTATGGGAGTCAGACACCACAGGACAGAAGGTGTCTGACCGTTTCTCATCCAACGTCTGAACGCCCATTCCCCCTCTCATGTCCGTTCGAAGAACACTCATGGTCGAATGGTATGTAAGAACTGAGTACTGAGTACTGACCATTCACTCACTATAAGGACGTCTACTGACCGTTTGCAGCTTCCAACACGTTCATTAGCCCCGCTCAGAATCGAGAGCTCCTGAGGGTACTAAAGAGACTCGAAAATTTCGCGCGACCACTCCATATCACCATCCTGCAACTCCGAGCGAATCGCGGAGGCGCCCTGCAAAGGTTGCGGACAACTCTACGAAGTCTACAAAGAAATCCACGAAGAACTCTACGGAGGACACGGAGGACACGAAGGTCTCCCGATTCACGGCGTACGACTTGTGGTTCGCCGGTGCCTCATGGGAAACGTTTGGGGTCGTCCTGCAGGACATGGACGAGGAAGGGAAGTTCCTCGAGGCGCTGTAGGACCAAGGCGACGCGATTCACTCGCACAAGATCAGCGAGGTGCAGGACGCGGTCCGGTAGATGCAGCCGCTGATGTCGATACACTTCAAGAACTGGGTGAAGTTCGAGGAGAACACGAGGATCGGGTGCGAATTCGACCTCGCCGCCATTGACGAGGAGGGTCTCTACTTCACGACCGTGTACTTGTAGTGTGGGATGTAAGACATCGTGAACGGAGATACGTTATTCTTGCCGCACACGTGTACACAGGGCGGATCGTCGCATGTGGTTCGGAGGCACGGATATCCACGGTGCTCGTCGTCCTTCGCAACGGCACGGGGACGGGGACGGACATCAAGAGGACTTCGAGGTCGCGTTCATGCCCGTGTACCAGGCGGACTCGAGACCAGTCGACCATCGTCGACGAGGTAATGATATATAACCGACTGTTCCTGGTGATAGCATATGAACAAAAGGATGAGCTACAGATACAGATGTTAATACTAGAGCTAGAGCACCAACGCAGAAGCGACATCAGATCTCATTCTTCCCTACTACTGCGGGATTTCCATTGACCGATGGCTCATCATCTTCAATGTCGTCCGCCGAAGGAACGGCAGCTGAGTTTGCAGCGCCGGCAGCCACGGCAGTCCCAGCTTGAGGAGGCACAACATCCCTGACGTGATTGGGCGTAATGTAGCAGAGGGATATGGACAACAGCGACACAGGACTCACCACTTGATCTGGAACCTTGTGACCCTCGGCTTTTGGTTGATGTCTCTAACGAGACGGTCAAACCGAATAGGCTCAGGGAGGGCCTCCTTCATCTCCTCATTGTCGTACTCGGTATTCTGGTAGTAGCCGACTCGCACGAATTCCTGATCCTTATATGAGCCGGTAAGGATGAGTGCCGCGACACCAAGGACATCTTCAGGCGGAATTTTGGATGGATTTGGGGCGGACCCTTCGAACTCGAACGCGTTGACACCGACGGGAACAGGACCGACGAGACAATCGTCTAGCTCTTGGTCCAGTTCTTCATTTCCGGGTGACGCAACGTATATCAGACGCCATTCGAGATCTAAACAACGCCCTCTGATTAAAGTAACTCAAACAAAGTGAGAGAAGATGCGCACCTTCTGGTAGAGGCGCAATGCATTCGAAAGTCACGCGGAAGTGGTATGGATCGAGAAAGCGGGCCGGATTGTTGAGGAATTCGACGTTCTGTTGCTCAGGTTACAGCTGCATCATCAGAGGTAAAGCAAGTAGCGCACCCTAATAGTGACAATAGACATGACGCGGTAGATTCGAGAGGTGTGGCGGGGGAGGGGGAGAGGAAGAGGAAGAGGGGAAGGAGATGGTGGATCGGTGGCAAGCCTGCGCGCGACTTCCCAAGCCCAAGACGCGTCGGGTCACGGTGACAGGCACGTGACCGTGACATCCTTCGCTGTGTGCTTGGGTGGGAAGACTTAGATCGTGCCTGCCCTCTACCGCACCTACGCTCGACTCTGGCTTGATCCAGGGCAATCCGTCTTGAACCATCGTCACTTGGCAGTGGAGCCTGCTATCAGTCCGCCTGATTTTCTTGCCTGCCTCACCTCTTGCACTCGTCTGGTCCAGATATGGCTGGGAAGACACTGAGCAATGGCACCCTGAGTCTTCGGTTCATGCAGAATGCCCATCGGGCAAAACTACAGGCGCAGGTCGAAGCGGAGCAGGCCAAGATTAGAGACGACGCGGAATGGTCAGTGGCTCCGGAAGTCAGGCGGGCATGGGGAATAGGACCATCAACAAGCGCAAGGTGTGTGGTACGACACGATATGTTTGTGGTGACCTTCACATCTGGGTAGCACCGATGCAGAACACGAAACTTCATACCTCCCTTTCATCTTCCAATCCGACCTTGGTGAAGGATCCTCTGACGCACAGGCTGGCAATGGAATGCAATTCAGAGGGCGCCGTACTTTCAACGCCCGTGGCAAGGAGGTGATTGCTGAGGAGGTGAGCATTCCTTTGGCATGTAGTGCTCGGACGTCTGTGTAGTCTTAATTGGTGCATTGTCTTGGAAGCCGAAACCGAAGGAGGAGGAACCAGGGGCAGAACCTGAAGAAGAACTGAAATCCATCTCTAACCGGTCTAGTGTCGACGAGAAACCTCGTTCGCGATTCGAAAAGCGTCCCACCTCTATATCCGGCTTCCGAAAACCAAATGATGGCAAGAAGTCTCGTACAAAAACCGCTCAGATGCTCATCCGAGAAGATCCTCCCATACGACCCCCGGCGTCCTCGCTGGATGATCCCGCAGACAGCATTCCCATATCACGTCCAGCAGGCTTCGTGAAACCCGCCGGTGTGGACGAACCTGTATCACTTCCACGCAAGCGCGACAGGAACCAGGACCCTGGGGTTGGCCGCTCAGGTGCTGATGGGAGTAAGAAGAAAAAAAGGAAGGGGACGGAGACGAGTTCCTGAGTTGTCTGTTACTCCGGGCTTCGTGTCGACGTTACTGCGGCGACACGAGGCCTTGTACGTTATGGCGTTCACAAGTAGGAGCTCTATGAGAGCGCCGACACAATACACTATGTGCGTTTTTGGTTGCGAACTATCTGCGTCTGCTCGGTACTGAACTGGGGATGAATACCAGGTTTGGGTGGTTCTTCTCTCAACTGTGCAAACAATTTGGGCGGCTGATATATTACGGTGGATGCGAAGTGGGGATATGAATGCTGTGACGGTCCTGAGAATCCTCAACAGCTTTCTGCATGCCAGGTTCGACGCGACAAGCGTCTGCAAGTCTTCAGCTGGACCGCGTGACTTGTGAAACGACGTCCACGTCGTTGTCCTTGCCAGGTGTGTTGTACGAGTCGCTCATCATCGGTGTGACACTACCATTCTCATCGGCAGACACGAATGACCACAGACCTGAGACATTTGCCTACAGGTCATCCTGATCTCCCGCATGCTTTGGAGGCCCACGTATCGGAGTATGCCAGTCCTATGTTTATGCCCTATACAGATAACCTGACAGCAGTTACTGGCGAAGGTTCAGACGGGTCGTCACGGACGGTCTACCACAGTTCCGTGATCGGACTGCGCGATTCGCGAAGTATAAGGGTATGTCCGCGCAACCTCAGGATGATTTCACATATGCGCTCGTACTCCTATCTCTGACCAGTCAGGAGACTCCGGATGCCAAAGGCGACACGCTCCCACACCTCGAGGCTTTTGGTTTTGCAGCGCACGTCAGAGGGGAAGTTACCGGACCTTGAATGGCTCAGAAGCATGGACTCGTGAATCTCTTTCTCGATCAGATGCGAATGGTACAGCCATGAACCGCCATTGCCATCCCTGCACGATAACACGCCTTTCCCGGCCGCAGTCCAGTTCTGATTCCATTCATGAGACATGAAGGCCTAGTCGAATGAACAGGTTCGATGGACGCGCCAGCGCACGAAGCATCAAGCGTTCGTTCCGGGCGTCAGACCCGGTTTCGTCTTATGCGCTCGTGTTCCTCATCAGAATGTCTCAATGGTTTTTGATTCTTACGCTCGTGAACGGTGCACCTCTTCACTGAGCTTGCACCGGTGACGTACAGGTACTATCCAATGGTATGTCTGCCCGTTATTCGATGGGTCAGCTCATTCACAATGTTCAATCCATTCCCAACTTTGACAGCGTTCCCGCAAAGTCTATCCTGCTGTTCGTCCGGATGGAGAATGTGGATGTGTGAGCGAGCTGCCAGGCTGACTCACTCTTCTCAGCCCCTTCCAACGTTGAGGCGGCACGCCGAAGCACGAGCTTGAGCTTGGGGTGTATCTGCACTGCCCGTCCGATGCTCCCACTGAAGGAAAGGCTGATATTTTAGTGCTCTTTGGCGATTGCCGAATACCACTCGGACCGAAGGCTTTCAAAGCCAGCATTGTGAAGCTCTTCGCTCGCCGTTTCGGCACATACGTCGTGCCGGGAACGACGTGGAAGGGAAGATGAACCTTGTAACATTGGCAGATCGGTCCTGATTATCATAGGTTTGGCATTCCAGGGTGTTTCATAACAAGGTCCTCAATCGACAACCGACGTCTGCCGTATCTTTATGGACGGGGTACCAAGGTACCACATCCACATCCACATGACACGTCCTGACGCCTTGCGCACCATAAGGGTAATTGGGCGTACCGGTTTGGAGGGCAGTTGGTGCGACATCTTCCGTTCGCAGGGAGGGTTCCTGAAGGGTGTTCGAGTTCCGGTGCGACTTGACCACGCAGCACAATGACAGACCGGCCATGACGTTGGTGTCGCCGTCCGAGGCCGGATCCGCGTTCCCCAGTCAACTTGCTACAAACGCATCGGTCTACCTGTGCTGTTATCACGGGGATCGGATGACTGCTACAACTGAGCTATGACTACTACAGTCATGATCCTCACGGCTGCTTCTCATCAACGCCGTGTGGATATTCCACTTCCCTCTGCGGCTACCGCACGGTTGACGGCCGGTGTAAAGCTGTCAGGCTCTCCAGGCTGCCACAATATGGTCCGGTCATACCAGGTCCGTATGATGCAGCTGATTGCGCCCGGTGTTTGTAGTGAGCTTACCTGTCACCCCAGACGTGCCACTGTACACTATCAATAGACAGCGGACGAGAAGGCTGATCGAGACTTAGGCCCAGGGCATCGGAAGCAGCTGTCGAGTCGTCCTCTCGATTTTCGAAGGGAAAGGGCGACGCAATAAGTGCGTCATAGTCATAGGCAACCCGAGAGTGAGTCGCATTTGCGGTCCGAGCCTCTCGAGCGTGAGGCCGTCGACATTGGTATGAGAACCCGTGCGGAGCTTCCGACGCCACCCGGCAACACGATTGCCTGAAGGTGAGAAAGGTTCCGCTCTTCGCGAAGCCTGAGCTGAATGAAACGCTCCAGATTAGCCTTTCGCGGACGACGACGTTGCGTGATGGTCGGGGTCGCTTGCACGGTTGGCTTCCAAGAATGTCATACTCGAACGGCCACGAGCTCATGACATCGGGAATATTAACCACAGACAAGCTCGACTTGAATGCCGTACTTAAGACTATGCGCCATGGAACGAACGCTCGCTGAAACGCATCCGCTCAAGCCCGCCGCTCAGATCACCCGAAACGCGGGTCCACTGCGTGTGTAATCATACCGTAAGGGCGTTTCTCGCAATTGTTCTGCGCCACCCAGTAGCCGACTGCCCACTAGAGCATCCTATACTTCTAACACCGCGTGCTATCTCTGGCTGCGGGCTCGCGAAGTCTTCAACATCAAAGTTCGGTGCACTCCGCGCGACATGCATTCTAACCCCTCTCTTCCTCCTAATGCCGCGGACGTCTCTCACACGGGATTCACAGCGCAGTACCACATGTTGCAATCATCTCAGACACATAAAGACACCAAGGCGCGGTGCAACAAGTAGGAGGAAATCGATCAGAACTGGGCGTCTCCTCTCGCTGCGCTCAGATACATATACGAAGCACAGGTGCGCGTCCCCGGAACTACAACTACCCTGGTGACACTGAGAACGGGCTGACCGAGAGCGTCAAGGCAGACCCTAGAGAACCCGCGACTCTGACGCCCACCGTGTGCTTCCGGATGCGCCTGACCAATGCGGGGTTTTCGTTCCTGACGCCGCTGGGAGCGTTCAACCCGGTGGTGTGGGTGGGATGAGCCAGTGCGCCTTGTGTTGAAGAGAGGCAGGTTTGTCTCAACGCCCCCATGGCGTGTGTTTCACAAGGACGATCTGTTCCCCTTTCGCGCGCAACAATGGGGCAGGGCGTCCCTGTTCTTCACGATGCAATTGAGGCATACGAAGCGGATGTTGCCTACTCCATATCTTGCGTCCATCCGGCGCGGAACACACGGAAGAAATCCACGAATGGTCAATGTTTGCCCGCGCCGAACATCACCGAGCGGGACCGTTCAAACAGGACGTCGGCTGGAAGAGGGGTCCCCCACAATGCGGCTTCCTTGCGGTGCAGCGAACCGAAAAGAGACCCTGCAGAACCCGCGACCGGCGCGGAGACGGACGATCATAAAGTTTGAAGCCTACGTAGGAGCGTGCAGGCTCGGGTCACTCTATTGGTCAGCCGGGCGACACGACGAAGCTTCGGTGACCAGCGCGGAATGACGAAGCAGACGCGCCGCTCGCTATCTCCAGGAGAGCAGGGGCCAATCCAAACAAAGGATACATTGACGGTCTTTGCACGACGGTCTTTTCCCAGGGCGCTCTTGCCACCGCTCCTCGAGGGGGCCAAACTGGCCGAGGCTAGCGCATTGCCCTCCTTGATACGCCGTGTGCGCGGTTCGGGCGTCGAGCGTCGATGGCTTGCGTGCACCATGCAGCCCGCGGGGTCAGCAGACGAACGGGGACAGCCTCTAGTGCGAAGGTGGCGTGTATTCCTATCGAACCAGTTCGGTCACGTCAGATGCCTCGCTCTCTCAGTGCTCAGTGCTCACCACGCTTTTCCACTCCGCTCAGGTAGACCTGTGCCAGAGACGGCCGTATGGGACGATCGGGAGCCACCAGGGAGAACTCCGGGGGACGGGACGCTGGAGATGATGATGTACGTACGGACTTTGACAGACTGGCGTCTCGCCGACGACGATTTGGATGACGCTCTGACGCGCGACGTTCCTGCAGGGCACCTCTGGGACCCTATGTCATCAGATTTATATCTACTCTGTCATCGAAGCTGCCCAAGCGCGGAACGGACGGCTGTGGTCGGGAAATCGCGAACATACCTGGCGGTGGCGCAGCGGAGGGGAGGAGAGACGCTACTGGATGGCCACTAGTCTCTCGGCATCGGAGGCAGTGGCCAGTGGCCGGCGCGTCATGACGGTTTCGCCCATTCCGGTACGTGTGTGTTCTGCATGCTGCGCGCTGTACTCTTCTGTGGATGTTGACGCTGCGCTTGTACAGGGGATTGGGTGCAAGTCAATTGGAACAAGATAGGCCAGGAGAAAAATAAAGGGGATCCTCGTGCGTGTGAACTCTGCACGCATCTTGACATCTCCTGTCATGACATGCGTTGTTGATCACCGGGCTTTCAACCTTCGCTGACAGTCCTGGCCATAGACGAGAGTTTGTCGCATCAAAACACGCGAGTACGCACCACTGATCGCTCGCGTCGCTCAGTCGTGTGTGTACAGGTGTACTCCGCGAGAGACCGCCACGCGTATGCAGCACCTCGGAGATGGGCTGCAAGTCGCGCAGATATCAGCCTGAGAACTGCGCTCGAAGCCAGCGCGCGTTGGAGACGCTCCAGAGTACCAGATGGCGTCTATTGCGCGCGAAACAGCCGTGAGAGGGCAAAAGGTGCAGTGTGTCCGACGCCGCCGCTGACATTGGCACGGCACCTCCTCAGCGTCCTTGATAAGTGACTTCTGGCTAACACGAGTACGCCGTCGGCCGTGATGGTCGTATGATGGTCGTCAATCAGGAACTTAATCGAAGAAGAAGGTCGACGAACCTGGGGGATGGGCACATGCCGGGTCCTGCCTCAGGACACTAGAAGAGCAATCCATGCCACGGTTGCGTGGGGCTGCGATCCGTGCTTTCGGATAGCCTAGGATTCAAACAATGGGAAGGATTATGGGAATTGAGCACGCTTCGGTGCAATATATGTGAGACATCCTGTCACAACATCTCGACATAATTGACTGAACCCGATATATCGTTCCAATTCAGGATATCACGTTTATCCCAGTCGACAGATGGGCCGTCGTCCTGTCTTCCACGGGGAAGATATCTCCGGTGGCGGTCGGAGCCACCTGTAAGATGAAGGCAATGTCCGTTCTGTATACACGTCAGCGTGACCTACATATGTAGCTGCAGCAGTGCACAGATTCGACCTAGACTGTCAGTACGTTCATATCCGCATGATTCGCGTCGTTCTACGTCCAATCACAACTGACAGCGGCGAGTCGATGAGGTACAGATTGCCCACTGCATCTTGGGGAACGTGGATGTAAGCGATGCGACGAATGGCGAAGACGCCGGGTAGTGCGCGTTGTCCTTGTCAAGTGATACGGGAAGTGACCATCCGAGTATCCTCCAACGCAACGTCCATTCGAGAGCCGACAAAGAACACGGTAGCGAACCGCGGGAGGTACACTGGTATCCCGCTCTGGGATCTTCTGAGAATTCCTAGTAAGTACTGCCATCCTCTGACAGCTTCTATCCTCGAGACGGGGGTTCGTAGACAGACAGGAACGACTGCAGCTAGTGCCCCGATGCCGCATGACATCAATTCCCCTCGCGTGAGAAGGGAGAATCTGACAGCGGGCAGGTGCGCAAAAGTGCGACGTGCCCCGTGAGACCGCATCGCACGACCTGCGTATCAGGATAGACGGGTTCTCAAGAGGCCCCGACATGCACGAGGTCCTAGGCAGACGTGTCCGATAGACCCAAAACCTGACTGCTCTGCCTACAAGCCCCTGCCCGTCTACGACTCCAGTCTAGGACCAAGTATAGGTGCATTCCAGGATCATGTGGCCATGCACCTCCCGGCTGATTGGGTGTATAGCGCTATTGCTCCCTGTTCGGGTCAATGTGGTACTGAGCGGTCCGGCTCAGACTGCACCTGCAGCTGCGACTGCGATTAGATGACATGTAAAAGACAGCTCCGCTTTCGTCAATGCACCGAACTTACCGGTCATCTCGAGTACGTCACGTCATTTGCATTGCGCCCGGTGGCATTGGGGTTGACATGCCGGTGTTGTTAATACGTTAGGGACGTTAGGATAAACCATTCCCCGTGGACTATACGGCAAGTGGTCAACCTTCGAGGCTTTAGTCCTGGCGCCGCCAACGTCGTGTTTCTTGACATAATGAGCGTCTTCGTGGTGCTCGACCAAGGCAGGACGCTATCCCATTCGACGCAGTTGGACCTTCCATTGCTGCGACAGAGCTCACGTTAGCAACCAGATGACAGGGAAACCGTACAGGCCGGCGGGCAAACACAAAGCGTCGTCTTCTGGTGTCCCCCGGCGACGCTTCCCAGCGTGCGTCCCATGGGCGGAGGCGAAGCTGCTCATGGTCAGCCCGCCAGCCTCCGCCCGGCAAGGACTGGGGGGTATTATAGTTGCCGTCCGAACCAGGCACGCGCGTCTCGGGTCCTCGGGAAGCGAGGAACGTCATCGTATCGAACTGAACCTTGAAGACTCGCTGACAGCTCCCTGGTCCCAGTCCGAACACGCTGCCGAGCGATGTGTCCCGCGACGGCTGCCGTGTCCATCGACGGGGCCCTGGCGACGGGGGCCCGAGTAACGATCGTTTCTGGAAAATATACTCAAATTCGCCGGGCTGCGGGGCTACCGTCACTCCACTGCTGCCGCTTGGACATCCCGGAGGGTGACACCTACGTCTGCGGTCCACGCGATGGCAGACTGCGTCACGGCAAGCCTGAATGGACAGACAGCTGTCAACGCCAGTCGTTGGAACGCCGCGGGCGTGGTTAGCGCGGGTGCGTGCCCCGTATGGGAACTGCGAACTCACTCGTGTAACGTACGTGCGTGGTGTGGCATGGCGCCATCCTGTGCACGGTACTGTGCCAGCAGCGCGTAATGCGTTGACCGTGACAAGGCTATCAGGTCTTCCTGCAGGAGAGGTGAGAGGCAAGCTGGCTTTGAATGTCAGCGACACAACGGCAACTCCGCGACAGGCAGCCCCGGAGACGTTGTGGGAGATTGCTTCCGCCCGCAGTGCTCGTCGTGGCGTCATAGGACGCCCACGACCACATGTGCAGCCTGTTCGCCGTTGCCGCCATGCACGGAACTCGTCTGAGGGCGGGTTGGACTTCCACTTCCGGTGTGTCAATATATAGCTGAGCATGATGCGTGCTATAAATGCACACTCGGACGTGATACGAACCGTCGACCTCCTTACGGTTGGCAAGTCATCAGCTTCGTACACACAACCTGCGCAGATCTGTCAGGCGGGCAGCGTGCAGGTTTTGCGCATGTCGAGGAACATCACAACTTTCCCGGGCATAACGGATCCGCCAGCGAAAGCGCAGGTGGACACCGCTGTGCCATCAGAAGGTGCGCTGAAGTGCTTCGAGGTGCCTTGGGCAGTGCCTAGAGTTCTGAACGTCAGAATCAGGTCCGTCACCCCATTCCTGGCAATCGAACCTTCACGATGACACGATCAAAGGAGGTACACGTACCTCGGCCGCGCCCCCCGTCCCCGTCCCAGCCTCTGCTATGACTACCACAGCAGCAAACTGACAAGTCATCATAGAAGACTTTCGCCCATGCGCTGAAGGACGCCAGCAGTCAAAGGATGCGATATGTATAGCTCCGCACGCCCGCTCTGTACATGTGCCTGGCAACCAACGGCCACGAACAGCTCGAGTGAGAATATAACAGGTAAAGGAGTGGGTACCTCCGTACCTCCTCCTTGGTATTGCGCTAGCACCGAGATCATCATCAGCGATGTCCGATGATCAGCATGAGGGCCCATAGTGCGCAGGAAGACCGCAGGCGGATCAAACACAGTTACGCCCGCCCGCGCGGAAAACAACGACAACGTCGCAGCGTCGCCGCCGCCTCCGGATCTGATATGTCGCCAATGTGTGTAGATCATCAACATCCGTATCAACAATGCATACAGCTTACACTCACCCTCAGGCTCCCCGGCCGCAGATGTTCGCAAAGCCTCCCCAGACGGTGGCTCCTCGGCGGTGTGGCGCAATGCGCAGACACTGGCTGCGAATCATATGTATCAGCCCAGGGGCGCTCACACGAGGAACTCACCGCGTTGATGCATAATGGCCTCAGTGGGCAGGCCCTCCAAGGTGCGGACGCGCGCTCATGGCCGTCCGTGGCAGGCGTCGAAAACGTTGAATGCTGTGCTCAGACCGCGTCCAGATAATCGGCCTCCCACCACAGACGCCCGTCATACAAGAGACGGCCAGTGGGTTTACCACGGGGAACGCGAACGAAGCCAAGCTAGCTCGAGCGCCGCACATATAATATACAACACGCAGACGCGGGGAACCCAGAACTCCGACTGAGCGGAGAAGCGGTGCCAGGACGCGAGCAGAAGCGTCGGACGTGGCTGATTGCGTGTTACAGGAGGGATAGAACGACGAGGGCAGAGTTTGCGAGTGGAATGGAACGTCCGGGGGCCGGCTTTCATCTAGGTGAGCGCTGGGTCTCGAGTTCCTCCCGACGGCCTGGGCGGTTGCGAGTGAATTGAACGCAGCCTTGTGGTATCGGTAGGCACGGGTTCTGGCTTCTGGCAGGGATATCCGGATTCTGTGGAGAGTCCAGGGAGTGCACTCGGAGACGTCGATTCTTGGAAGGCCTGTGACTTGGAGGGGAGTTTAGAGGCGATACTGCTCGGCGGCAGATGTATGTCAGTGTTGGGCATCGGGAACTCACATTGGCAAGGCTGCAGATAGATACGGATAAGTATGCGCGATATTTGGACCAGCACAATGACGACTCCGAGCCCACGTGAAACGCAGCTCCGTCCGACGCTCACGAGTCACCACCTACGTCCAATGAGGCAGGCGCGACCCAACAACCTCACTGCAGGAATCTCGTGCCACTCTCAAGCTTAGTACTCACTGTCTACTTGTGCTTGAGTTTACGTGCCAGCTCTGACGACCTGACCGCCGGTATGACTACGACTCCCTGCGCCAGCCCACGAGTTAGGGTTAACGTTCTGTCCCGCCAGGCCCAACGCAGCCCAGCAACCATATCGCGTTTCGAAACGCGGCGCCATCGCACGCGAGCGCTAGGCCTCACGCGCACGCTGGAGGACCGTGAACGCGTATGGACGGCCGTTCCGACAGGCAGAACGCGGACGCAGACGCGGACTGCTACAGAGGACCCGGCACGCTCAGCGCAGATCCGTCGGCAGACGTGGCTCGATCCACGCCCGCCGTGCCTCGCGCACACGCGCACGCATCGTTCCCTCAGGCTCTGGCAGCCCGTCAGCCGCGAGCGACGTGTCCCCCAAAGGCGATATTGCTCTCCCGGGTGGACAGGCCGGACTGCTGAGAAGGGAAGGAGAAAAAGCCAGAGAGCGTTTCCGGGTGCACTTTGCCCGGGAAAGACGTCGAAAGCGGTCGAGCACGTGAAAGCGGATGTGATAGATACATACTCTCAGAGGCATCGAAGCTGCCCGGATTGGACTCCACCGTCTGCCGCCGAGGCCCCTGCAACCCAAATCATCACCGTGAACATGGCGCACTGCTCGCAGTAGGCCGCCCCCTAGGTCAGTGACAGGACAGACATGACCGCACCGCAGAACCGCGCCTGTATCCATATGCGCGTGCACATTGCTGGCGAGTGCAGGAGATCGTCGCCTCTGCATGGGCTCCTGTGGGCCGGTCAGCCTAACACCGATCCACAATCGAAGGATTCGCGGAGATATATCCAGATACAGCGTGGACTGTCCTGGCAGATGCTGGCACGTTGCACGAACTCAGAGACAGAGCAGAAAGCGCAATGCGAGTGCTTACTGGAGCTTGGGCTCGCGTTTCGTTCCGTGATATGGAAGACGTGCAGCAGGCTTGTACACATGCCGAGGCACATTCGCGGTACGCCCGAGGCAAACGGGCGCAGGCGCAGGCGCAGAACGAACGAGTGGATGAATGGACCGAGTGTCGAGCAAGAGACCGTTGTACGGCATGCAGTCCTATGAATATGCTGACGTAGGATCATCCTGCAGTCCTTCCCGTCCTACAGTCGTCGTCTCATTTGCGGAGCGCAGGAGAGGAGAAGCCTTCCGATGTTTCCATGGAAGGACTTATATACGGACGTGCCAAAGCCCCGCCTCGTCGTTCCCCGGGTTCCATCGTCCGTCGCCCGAATCCAGAGCGACGAACCTGGGCTAGCCTGAAGGCACTCACCGCTCTAGATCGCTGTTCCGTCGGTCGTGTGCGAAATATGCTTGTTCTCGCCCAATAATCGATGTTCTATACCTCTTGAGAGCGCTGGCAGCCTTGCGGTGCAAGATATCAGGGTCGCGGACGTATTCCCTCTCGGGCCCCATCTGATATGTACACCAGAACGATCCCTGGAATGCTGGAGCGACATTAACCAACAGTTGCGGAGACCTAGAAGACGTGCAAGGAAGACTCACGAACACGAACCTGGAAGCTTCCAAACCACGGCTCCAACGCTAGTACCTGTCACCATCTCCAGGAAAAAGCTTCCGCGAACGTTCTGCTCGCAACCGGACACAGTGATAGATCATATCGTACTCTAGCTTACGACCCACGATCGGACGGATCCGAACATACCTGCCGAACGCGACCCCCAGCACGCTAGCTATAGTAACCTCGCAGTACGACTCGCTGTGCAAGGTTGCAGAACATAAGGTGGAGAAAGACAGGGAGAATCCCGACAAGAACGGGTCCACCCCCGGGGGCGTGATGGCATCGATCGGGAAGACGGACCATGACGCGGACACGGCCACAGAGACTCCCTCGAGGCTCGGAGTCCGGAAGGCGGGACGCAGACATCTGCGCATGCTGGAGGCCCGGGCTTCTTTGACACTTATCGACGCCTCGCGGTGTTGAGATGCTCGCGAATCTCTGTTTCTGTAGGCCGCCGTCGGCATCGGCATCGACACTTGCGCTCGCATAGCACAATCCCTACACACGTACTAGTACGCGGGATCTAAATATTCAGGACGGGCTGCGAGACGTTCGATGGGATTGCGATAGCAGTTCAAACATGCACGTAGGACAGGCAGCGCGTCGATGACGCTCGCATGCCCCACACCTGTGACCAGGCTCGGGTTTCCAGAAAGTCGTTCAGAGCCCGAGTTTGCTCCAGCTCCAACACCTACACGTACGACGATGATGCGTTCATGTCGTATGCAAAAAAACCACCTCCGCATACAGTGCGCAACTAGCAGCTCGCTCGAGACGGATCCTCGAGACTCCAGCTCCAGAATCCTGGACTGGCCACACTGCATGCCGCTTCTCACGAGTCCACGGCCGCGCTCGCACCGGCTCGCAGGAGGGCGGCTTCTCCCGGACGCGCATCCCTCCCCTCTTCGTGCGCCCTTCCGCGATTAGAAGGCGCCCGTGTGCACCCCCGCCCGAGCAAAGTTTGAGAATGCACGCAGCTGAATGAGCAGCAGCAGCAGAGAACCCGGCGTCTGGACGCAGTCTTGGCATCGCGCCATTCCGAGGAGCGCGCGCGAGAGACGGGCGGAATACTGCGTTGGTTGGTCCGAGGGCCCCTGTGGCCCACACCCGTATCCAACGCTGGCCACTGCGCGGACGCGCAACGCGCAACGTTGACGAACCTTCCCCGAGCGGTACCGTACGTCATCTCGCGCCTGTTCAAAGTTGTGTCGACCGCGGCGGTGCCGTCGGATGCTATTCCGAATCAGCGCGGGCACGGTGCCCATGCCATATGTGCTGTCCTGGCCTGGCCGCACCGAGACCTGTATGTGGGTGTGCGTGGTGGCGCAGACTTCTGCTGGGGATTCCGAGTCGCTGCGGCGGCCCGTTGGCGATCGGTGTGCTTCCTCGAGCTCGCTCGAGCCTCGGAGTGGTGCTTCGGTCAACGCGAAGCCGGGAGTCCATGCATATGTATCATCCACCGTGTCGGATCGCATGTGTGGCCCCCCGAGCAGGGTGGACACGTACGTCTGACGTCTACACGTGAGTCGCAGGGAGGATATGGAGAAGGAGCGGACGGGGGACGCACGTACGTGCATCGAACGCGCACACGGACGGACGTCGGGCCAATTCTCTGATGTGCACGGTGGAATGAGGGATGCAGGGTCAGAATGGCCGAGGGAACGTCGAAGGGGGCCAAGCGGGACTGGCGGACGCTTGGAGCAAGGATGGAATCAGGCCGGGCGTGGCACCCGGAACTGTGCGATGGTCGATTGCGGGTTGGCCGACGGGCTTGGTGTCATATGAAAAATCGGGGACCGGGATCGGACTAGCAGGAGAGGGGAAGGACCCTGGTGTTGGCATTAGCTGTTGTCGTCGCAAGAACGGACGCGGGCGGGGACTGTTGCTGAGATTCCGGGCATATGGCTGACACGGGAGGGTGGCAGGACGAGAAGAGCGCCATCGGATTCGGACGATCTCGAGATGGTCGGGAAGGCGTTCCGGGCGAGAAGAGAAGACGACGAGACGGGGCGCACAGAGGGACAGTGGACCAGAGACCGAGGCAGGACGGCAGATAGCAGGGGATATGTGGAGAGACAGGCCGAAAGACGTATGTCAGACCCGGGTGAACGATGGAGCGTCAGCGTTTGGGAGGAGCGGGCGTGGAAGGGAGGAAGGGAGAAGTTCATATGGCCATGTATGCGACCAGACGGGCGCGCGGCCGGGGGGAGACGGTGGGAGCATCAGAGAACATCGGCGCTGGGAAGAGGCTGCGAAAACGGCATTGGGATAGTAGATAGAGCGATATGGCATCAGCGGGGCGTGCACGAGCCTCGTGTGCTGGGACGTCGACGGCGAATGGGGAGAGAATCAGGGCAGGAACCGAGGCGCCAGGCTAGCGGCAGTGGGATTCAGAACGTCAGAGAGGCGGAGGGCGATGGCAGATCCCGTTCGAGAGAGAGCCGCCAGCGAGTCGTCACCACTCCATGCGAAAAAGAAGGGGAAGAAGCCGGCCAGGGCAATAATATCATAATGAGATAACATAACACGGTCCTCTCGCGATGGCAACTTGACACTTGCACCTCGACAGACCGCGGCACAAGACACTGGATCCGGGGCGGCGAACTTGGGCGTGACGGGCGAGATGCCAGTCGCGAAGCATACGACGGCGAATTGCGAGCCAGTGTGATCGATCTCTTGACCAGGGTCGCTGGCCCGCCCGCCAGTCGAGGACGTAATCGTGGCAAAGTCCAAAGTCCGGAGCAGGTGCGATCATCATCTGTCGCGGACTGCCACCCAGTCGCACTCGAGCCGACGTGACGGTGACACGGAGCGACGCGGTGTGACTGTGCGGCGACGCGTCGCGAAAAGATCGGCGTCTCCGAGGCAGCTCTCCAACTTGTCCGCCCACGCCCATCTTGACACTGACAGCAACTCGCGCCTCGACGCGAACGCGCAACGTGCGCCCGATCCGGAGAACGGTGACGTGTGTGTAGCGCATCCCATGCCACAGCGAATTACGCGTCTCGGACAGCGAAGCAGACGGCAGCTGCATGCCAGCCCGGAATGCGTCACGGAGCCGCGGAGGACGAGTGCGGCGTTTGGGCGTCGAGGACCGTGGACAGCAGAGGAAGACAGCCAGCTGTTTCGCACAGGTCGGACGATGGTCGGAGGCTGAGCTGAAGGCGTCGTGGGCGTCTGGGAGAGATACGGATGGAAACCAGCTGGAGGGGACGTAACGTTATCTGGCATCTCGTGCGGACCGGAGCGAGACGCAGACGCGCCTGGAGAACGCGAATTACGGCAAGGGCGAGAAGCCTCGATATGGCATGTGGGAGGACACGCAGTGGCGAGGAATCGAGCTCGGTGGACGCCCACGAATTCAAAGAAAAGTTGTCAGAAAAGATGCCGGCGACTGCAGCGCGAGGCTGCCTCCGTCCAAGATCGCCTCCCACGTCTTCTCCAGAGTTTGTTTCCCGCACCGCCCCGCCTTATTCGCCGTACGCCCTCCCATATAAATCCCGCCCTCATCTCCACACCTCCCCCCTTCCTTCTCCCCATCACCACACGCGCCTTTCCCAAGCCCTCCCTCCTCCCCGCGTCTCTTCCCATGTCGCCCACGACCACATATCAGCTGCGACCAGTCTCGGCCATGACCCGCTCATCGTCTCCTACCGCAAGCACGTCGACCGCAAGCGACCGCAGCCCACCGCCGCTCGGGATGCCTCGCCCACCCTCCAAGACAATGCTCCCGCCGTCTACAACCAACTTCTCGCCCATTCCCACTTCCGCTCGACCTCGTCGGCCACTCTCTCCCTCCTCTATTCGCGGCAAGTCTCACCAACCCTCGCCACCTATCCAACCCACACTGACCTCACGTCTCGCAGATGTGGACATCCCGCTTGACCCTGAGCGCGCCTTTGCTGCGCGCGGCAAGTTCCCTGCGCCCCCGACTGGACATGAGCTCATGGCCCTCTTCCCTCCCGCACCTCCCTTGATGGCCCCTGGACCGACAAGCGGGTTCTTCGAACGTGAGGAGCGCAAGTTCTTTGCCCAAGCCGGTAAGGAGATCGTTCGTCTCCGGCTCGAGGTCGACACATTTGCCCGTCCCGCTGTCGGCGGTGCAGTCTCTGGAGGCTCTCCCTTGTCGGGTCCCGGAGTCACGGCTTCACCCCACCCACACGTTCGTGCGCATTCGCAACCCCAGGCCCAGCCCCAGCCTCACTCGCACACTGTACATGCCCGCCCTCCTCATGAACGTCTACCACCTCCTCCGGCGCACAACGCATCCGTAGCTGGACCGGCGCCGCCTCACTCGACTTCCCCGCGCTCACGTGTCTCGCCCAACGGAGGCTTTGCCGTGCCCGCTCCGCCGCACGCAGCTCCACCCTTGAGCTCTCCTTCAGGACCGGCGCATCCGGGGTATCCGATCACTCGTCCTTCGGAGCATGATCGCGCTCCCGGTGGCGGCGGCGACGCGATGGTTGTCGATGAGGATGACGACGATGCATGGCGCCGGCCAACGCCCCATAATGCTCGGCGGCGGGCGGGGAAACATACGCGCCGGGTCATCGTGAAGTAAACACCTTGCCCCTTTGCGCAGCCTGGAGCCAGCGATACGCGCAAGATTGAGATGCAGAACGGGTTCCATGCGCCGCGGGAGCTCGGAAATCCAAGGGCGCCGTTTGTGCGCAGAGGAGAAGATTGAAGACAAGCTCTGCGGCTTCGAGAGGCTAGAAGCAGGGAGCGTGGTCTGTCGATGTCGAGCGACGGGTCTGACGCCTGTCTGCTGCGAGCAGTTACCTTGACGTATGTGTTCGGCCACCCTATCGACACCTCAATCGCATCCTGTCCGTTTCCGCGCCGGAGAAGAAGCGCGTACTCGCGCCTTCTGAGTCTACCCCTCTAACTCCATCCGCCTTTGCCACCTCGCCGTTTCCTGCAACATGGAGGACGTACACGTCTTCTACTCGTCTATATGAATTCGCTAATGCCCGCCTCCGCTGCGGCTCATCACCATCGTACCCTACTTGCTTCCATATTCAATCCCGATGTTCTCTCACCCCACGACTCTCATCCCACACTCGTCCTAGTCCCACTCCGATCCCTTCGGCGCCGACCGATCACCTCCATGGAGACTTCCTACGATCTTCACTGCCCGCTGGACCCTCGGGATCGTGGTGGCCAAGGTTCTCTTCTCCGTTGGAAAGAAGGCCAGATACCCGGGCGCTGGCGATCGATTGAATTCCCGAGCGGAAAACGAAGTCGGGAATGGTTGCTGTGGAGAGTGTTCGCATGTGTCCGTCGGTCGACGTCGCTTGGCTCCCGAGTTGTACTTGTATCTGGTCCCCGTATAGAAGCACCGATCCCCTTGTTCTCATCACGCTTTCGATCCGTAGTTTCGTCCCGCAGTCGCTTTGTTTTTTACGCTGTAGCTATGACATACCCCTCCATATGTGCGTTTCCGTTCTGTACTTACGACATGCGCTTAATGACCATACGTATGATAGTGAACGACGTGTGTATGGAAGGTCTTCCGGAACAATGTGGTGGTCTGCACCCGACAAGGGTAATGTTCTGTGTGTGCATGGGCGTCGTGCTGAACATATACGGCGTGTACGCACGTATAGGCCAGGAATTGTGGTCTACGGCATATAGCAGGGGAAACACATCATAGGGAAGGCTTCGCGATCGATCGGCCGGCGACGCATAGGCGGCGCGGTCTGGCGTTGTTTACACTTTCATTACCGGCCTGGAGGGTTCCGCTTGCCCTGTGTCCGGATCGGAGTGAACGTGGAGGCATGCGGGCGTGTGGCGTGGTTGCACGGTTGCATGCCAGTGGGACACGTTACTGCGTGTAAGTCAGATGGCGGAAACGCGCTTGCAGAGGGCGTGCAGATGAGGAAGCCTCCGGGTCGAACCTGAACATGCGAAGATTCTGCGCATGCATTGTCGGCCTGCTGAGGCACCCCACTGGCCTTGTACAGTGCAGCCTCTACAGTCTCGAGTAGACACATTCTACTACGAGTCCTATCAGACAAGCCTGATACCATGTGACTTCTGCATCTGGTGAGGATACCCCCAGGGGCATTTGTGTACCAGATCGAACAGACGTATACGTCCCACATCTGATTGTAGCGTAGCGCGAGCTGAGCCAGCGCCCATAACACCACTGGCAAGGGCCGGGGATCGTCGACGTCACCGACCAGGACACCCATCTCCACGGAGGTGGAAGGACCGGTCCCACGTATGATGATATCTGCAAGTGTACAAAGCAGTGGGGCACAACCATTCCGAGTCGTGGACGATCACAGCGGGACGCCCCGAGTAAGTACTGCATACTGGCGGGCAGTGCGAGCTAGTATTGCAATTGGGTCAGACACTGTGGTACTGAGCACCGGAGCCAACATCCGTACGCCGTAGCACTG
The DNA here is from genome assembly GCA_020543525.1 of Coriolopsis trogii. Lineage (NCBI taxonomy): Eukaryota > Fungi > Basidiomycota > Agaricomycetes > Polyporales > Polyporaceae > Coriolopsis > Coriolopsis trogii. The sequence goes on from JAHYIO010000004.1 coordinate 1,652,186, forward strand.
CGCCCTCGCCTCGCCTCGCGTCCCGGGCCTCCGAGAGCTTCGGGATCTTCAGGGTGCACACTACACACGCTGCCACCGTGACCGTACGCACTACTATGACCCCGCGGTGACTGCCCCTGCCGGTGGTGCTTCTCGCCTCTTGCCTCTTGCCTCTTACGGACGATGACGACCGCGGCCTCGTTCCATATCTTGGGCAGAGCTGGAGCTCGGCTTCAGGTCGAAATCGGGTAAAGTGCGCGTGTGCATGTGCTGACGATGAACGTGAGCGGATCGGGTGCGGCATGCGGGCCAGGGAGGATGATCGGCGTGCGCTCCGTATGGGGCATGACTCGGAGTCGCCAGCCAAGACTAAGTCGAGGAACGTGTGGTCGTTTCGGAGAGTCGGAGTCGCGCTGACGGAGCTCCTGGCATCGCGTCGGGTTCGAGAGTGCGGCTGCGCAGACTCCAGAGTTGTGAAGCCTTTTGATTCGATCTTGACGAGTCGGTCTTAGTTGTTCCGGGGTCCTCGGGTAGTTCGACCTGGTGCCAGTCGTATTTTGACGGATCACACTCAGGCTAGCAGTAGTTCTCTGGGCGCGTGTGAATGTCCTTCGATATGAGTGGGAGACGACTGCTGCGTAGTGACCGTCGACGAGCCAAAGCTCCGAGTCATGAGTCTCGTGGTGAGCTGATTGCGAAGCAAACTCTTCGGACGGCAAAGTCAAAAAAATGTACCTACCGCCCATATACACCGGTACCGTATGCGCAGAGTCTACCAGAGACTGTCAATGGCATGCGGCATGGGCGACCGATCTGACGATTGGCAGACGCGTTCTATGAACGAACGAATTTATTCCCCGGAACACATCAGGACGTCAAGGAACAACCGTGGCATAGACTCGTACTCACCCTTTCTTCCACCTTCGAGGCGAGAGTGTGATTCCATCTCACCCGCGGGGGGTGTTGCTAGTACATCCTCCGAGGCGCCTGATAATCATACAAAGCTGTAAAACTGGGGAGCGAGTGCCGCATCAGCAAACCGAGTGTGCAGCGCACGACATGTGTGATTACCTAGTACCCACAGCTCGGTTCCGTATCGATCAGACTCGGTGTCCACAGAAACAAGTACCCAACCCAACCTGGTCTCGTCACTCTCCCGGAGTTTCTCGTCGACCGGTGAGGCCGCCGCCCTCAGCCTGGAAACGACATCCCTCGAAGCTGGAGAGAAAACAATGCCAGCGCGGGAACGAGCGGCGGACGCCTATAGCGTCCGCCGTCAACCTTTAGCCCGTGCCAGGCTACTAGTGCCTCCTAAGCGAGAGACGAGACGAGGCCAAGTCCGGGCGAGTGCAGACCGACGGAACGGAGACTTTGCGAGCTCGCGACGGAACGGAAGACGGATGAGTATTGTATAGTAACGATAGCGAGCGGCCTCTCTCGCTCTCACGGGGCGCATTCCGGATCTCCGAGGGCGTGTGTGTTCGCGCGTGCGTGTGCGCGTAAGTCGAACGCACGGTGCCGGTGTCAGTGGCGCGGAGGCAATAGCGGATGCTGGTATCTTTTGCCGCGTTGGGCGAGGGGACAGGAAAGAGACGGCTCGCCAGGGTCCTATCGCTGAGAACGCGCTTTGATCTTCTTGCAAAGGAGAACTTTGATGTTGATTTGGACCCCCGAACCGTGCGGTGTTAGTGGGTCTGTACCACGAACCGGACGTGGACGCCCCGTGCGAGCTTTGGCCTCTCGCGATCAAGGAGCACGGAGCGGGACGAGAAGCAGTCCGCAGACGAATGACGGCGTGGTGTGTGTAGTTTCTTGTTCAGTCTCAGTCCGGTGAAAACAACGACGGCGGCCCCCAGATCCAAGTTCGTCCACACTGTGGACAAATCGGGAGCCTCGCAGGGAACGAGGAATAGGTTCGGGACAATGGCATCAAGCGTCTGTCGACGGTCGACGGACGAACGTCGTTTCCGGATGCCGCTTCGGACCCGCGCGTCCGAGCATGATGCGTTCGAGATGGGGCCCGAACCAGACTGGGAGCAAACATAGCCATCTACGGTGGGGAGTCTCAGGTGCCTATGTCTGGAGCGCGGACTTGGGAGGCCGCGGATGGTGGTTGTTCGGCACCCGACGGAGGATTACACGGACGAGGTGCCTGGGTGACCAATGGGGAGAGCGAAGAGCCGGGAGGCAGGCAGGAACTCCGATAGCACACTGCGAGGCACGGTGGCCTTCGCAGGAGCTTGAGTCAGAATGCGTGGCCTCCTACACGAGTGTCGATTCGAACATGCACTCGGAGCGCCTGACGATGTTGAGCGGAGTTCAAAGCAGTGGGTCTTGCAAGGGACGCTTGCACGACGGCGGTTGGAATTCGGCCACGGCAGGCAGCGTGCTGAGCAAGCTTGAACATGGCGCAAATATCTCGGAAGTAGCCGTCGCGACTGATGATGGTGGCACGTCGCGGCCACGCTGCGTCGGTTCGCGAGTTTTACATGGTTCGTAGCAATGGAACGCGGCGCTCATTGAACGGGCCTCCCACAAGAGAAGCCGAGAGGACGAAGGAGTGATCGATAGCAGCCCCAGTGCGCATCCGGTAACCATCCCAGGCCATCAGCTCTCTCGGACCGAACAGCGGCGACCACGGGCTTCGAAGAACTTGAGAAGTTCCTCTCGCGAAACTGCATTGGGATTGTCGCTTGCCTCCTGGAAGCCGGACGCGAGCGGCGACAGTGTGGCGACGTCATGGGTTCGGGGCTCATTACCGCCGGAATGCTCGCGTACGCTTGCGGCCGTGCACTGTGAGGGAGATGAGGGAAGGGGCGTATGGCGTAACGCGAGATGCGAGGTACCCGTATGTCCGCCGTTCGTGAAGCCAGCCGAGGAAGCCTTCGACGCAGGGCGACTGCGGTCTAGATCTCGTGAGGTTGCTGCTGAGTAGCTCGGGATGCTGAACGAACGAACGAGGGAGATGGATAGAGGCAATCTGCAGACACGAGCTTGGGAAACGAACCAAAAGGGATAAAGGGCCCGCAAACGAGGAAGCTGCGGCGGTGGAGGCGTGAGCTTGAAAGACGCGTACGCAGCTTCGCCCGCTTCGGTCGAAGTCCACGAAGGCCAGAACAGCGGAGCTCGTCGCTGGAATATGGCGCTTGCGGTACGTACGGGAGGAGAATCACCTGGGAAGCGACTGTAGCCGAGCAAGAGATCCGTACACAGCTGCAGGCCCGACCGATGGGATGCCTCGTAGGCCATCGAGGCCTTTGCCGGTAGATGGAATGTAAGAGTCGTGCGAAGAAAGCTATTCTATGCCGTGGGGCAGGTATACTGGGCCGGCCGCACCTGCGACGCGGTACAGCATGACTGGGACAGCGAAGAGCCTGTGTGAGGGATGCGTTCAATGTGGATGAATGCGAGGACTTTACTCACTATTGGACCACTTGAGTGATCTGACGTTTCTCCTGGCTCAATGTATGTGCACAGACTGAATATCGTGTTTACGGACCCCTATGGAGATTGCTCGCGTCCATGGTAGACGAGGCGGCCATCGTAGGTGCGGGTGATGGAGGATTGTTGTCGAGCTTTCCCCGCCGATGAGTCGCCGGACGTAAGAACTCCGGGGAGAGAGGACGAACGCAAAACAGAAGCAGCCCGAATTTGCAGTCCAGATGACGCCACAGTGCGATGAATGGAGGCCATCTATTCTCTCTGCTTTCGGCTGTCGCTGCAAGACGCACCGATTCGTGTTTATTGCTGTGGCTCCATGTAACCACAATCGACCTTGACAGCGAGGCAAACAAAACAGAGTTCTGCATGGAAACGCCACCAGCAGCGACCGGGTCTCTAGAATACGAAAAAGAAGACATTACGGTCATTTGTGGGTACCCCCGACTGGGGTCTTGTTCGGTAGCGGCTGCCAAGAAGAAGGCCGGGGTTGAATTGAGCGACAGGCGGCGTTGACAGCTTGAATACGTCTGTGGCTGATCTGGACTTGATGTTAGCAGGTGTGCGACCGCCAGCAGGGGTGATGAGTATAGATGGATAGATGCGGCCATTCAATCGAGGCGGGGACGACTCCGCGATACCAGCTAAATGGCAGCTGCCATTCTCTTGAGCATATGTCCCATTCTCTGCCCCCTTTCCGCAATGAGTGCAGACACGAGGCACAGACGTACGACTACCTCGTAAACATGCGTGTGTGCGTCTCCTCGCACGACGGCTTGGGTGGCAGGTCATGTGATCGAAAGATAAACAAGCACCGTGAGTCCTTCTTGTGTGCACCTGCGAGCCATCTGCACATGGTCCCACGCACGCGCACTGAGGCTATGAGAGGATCGACGTCAACGTCATTTCGGCAGACAACAGTCACGCATGACTACATGAAAGGATTGCTGAGGCACGCCTCTTTGATGTGAGTCTGATTTCAATAATTATAGGTTTGAAAGCTCACCGCATCTTCGTTGGCTCAGAAGTGTGGACGTGGACCATGACCTTCATAATCGTCACCGTCTTGAACAAAGTTTATGGTGCTGCGGCTCGCGTGGACGATACGGGCGTCTAAGAGGCACAAACGCGTCGGAATGACGCGCGTCTCGGCAAAGGCCATCCGTCTCGCGTCCTCCGATCTCAGCTCAGATAGTCGCAGCCCAAGCTGGATCTGCCCTCCTCTCTACACTCTGCCGGCGTTCTCATCTGTGTTGCACTCTTAACTGCTCTTGTAACAGGACATTTGCCAGCCGTCATTCAATCTGCTAATTCGCTACGGGAGTCAGTCTTTGGCACGATGGTAAGTGCTCACACCTCTCCATCTCGTCCCCCGTATGCGGCCCGAGAACGCGACCGCTCAATCTGAATCGCCCATTGGTCCTTCTCCATACTTGCGCCATACCTGCGAACCTGCCGACTGGCTATTGCACCCGATGCGTGCTTGATGTTATCTCGGATCCGACTATCGTTCTTCCCATTGCGCTCATCCCACATACACCAACGCTCGACCCTCCTTACAGTCCTCGAAATTGAAGTCGAGAGCGGCGGCCGACATGGACGCTCTTATCGCTCAGTTCACGGCTGTGACCGGCGCCTCGTGAGTAGCTTTGGTCGTATGTCTTGTGAGTAGACGACTGACGTACCTTCACTCCTTTATTCTGGGAACACTTTATATGCGTTAAACAATGGATTCTGCTACCTTGTACTCGCAGGGCGAAGGACGCGCGGAAATACCTCACAAAGTACAAGCGACTGGACCTCGCCATCGACGCGTTCTACAGCACACCAGTAGCATCCCGTCAAGCTCCCTCAACAACGAAGCTCAATGCGCTCTTTGACAAATACAAGGGTATGTCGCAGGTTCCGAGGCTCGAGTGCTCATCCTCATCCACACACTCTGCATCATATCCTCGTATGCTCCCGCCTCACTGGTGCTGCTGCATACCGCCACAACACGAATTGCGTGCCGGCGCCCAGACCCGGACGGGGACGATATCACCATCGACGGAACCATCAAGTTTTGTGAGGACCTGGACGTGAACCCGGAGGACGTCGTCCTACTCGCGGTCGCGTACGAGCTCAAGTCGCCGTCCATGGGCCAGTGGTCGCGCAAAGGCTGGGTAGACGGCTGGAAAGCGCTCGGGTGAGTCTCTCTCCCCCGTGCATCCAGCACTTCTCCCTCTCATGCGACCTGCGACCATGAACCATCACGTCCATCGCGTCACGGAACACTCCGCCGCGACCGAAACGCAGAGTGGACACGATCGAGGAGATGAAGGCGACACTTGCGACGCTCCGGCAGCAGCTCGCGAGGGACACGGACTACTTCCGGCACGTGTACAACTACACGTTCGAGTTCTCGCGTCCGCCAGGGCAGCGCTCGCTCGGTGCGTCTCGCTCTCCCCTCTATTCGTCTCCCCTGTCGCACAGACTTGACGAGGGCCATTCTCATCGGCCTCCACACAGGGCTCGACATGGCACAAGGCTTCTGGCAGATCTTGATCCCGCACGGGCTCGAAGGCGGGGCACTCGCGCACGTCGCCGCGCCGCCCCCGCAGGACGACGACGGGGACGAGCCGATGGACGGCAGTGGGGTTGCGGCTGCGGCCGACGAGGGAGGCTGGACGGCGGAGCACACCCAGTGGTGGTTCGACTTTCTCGAGCAGAGCGGCGTCAAGGGGGTGAGCAAGGACGTGTGGCAGATGGTGAGTCGTCTGTCCTTTCTGGAGAGAGAGAGAGAGAGAGCGCGGATTTGTTGAGCGGCTTGACGTGCGTGCGCAGTTCTTGGAGTTCGTGCGGACGATCGACGCAAAGTTTGCAAAGTACGACTTGGAAGGTGCGTGTGGGTTTTTCTTTATTGTGCTGGCGGACTATGATCCGCTTCGCCTGTGTCGTGGACTTTCCTGATTGGAGTGTTCTCTAGCTGCGTGGCCGTCGACGATCGACGACTTTGTGGAGTACGCGAAGGAGCGAATCGCGAAGGGCGCGTAGCACGGTGTCAGGGACGTTCTACCCGGGCTGCGTCGTTGTGTCATGAAGGAAGAAGAAGCGTGGGCTTGGCCGTGGCCAGTGTGTAGGGTTCAGTCGTGGATGTATCGTTGCTATTCCCCCTTGCTGTATCGATCCGATTGTTGTCGAACTTGTCTTTCGTCTGCTTCTCTTTCGAGTGCATATCGATCGGCGCGATGGAATGACAGCATGGTGCGTGAGATACTTGAGGACTTCTCTTTTACTGGTATGGCATGGCTCAGTGGGCGTGGCGCGCGTGGACGCGCGCGAGTGAGATCTGTGGCTCCCTTTGGTGCAGCGTCAACACTGAGTACATAGTTAATTGGTGGTCGTATACGAAGCCGTACAGCGCATACCAGACTAGACATACGGTGAGTGTGGTTTGCAGTGCCACCAGCGTGCCACGCCGACGACCACAACGTCAATCGATTCCTACGCGGTCGCTTTGTCGACCTGTGCAATGTCCAGGTCTATATACCGACGACCACAATAGCTCGTGCTTCGAAGTAAGACCCAGTGCGACGACGCAGTCATGTCAAAGCGACTGTGTTCCGCATCGTATAAATTCCAGTTTGGTCGGATGAGGAAGAGTACATACATCGCACCCACTTCACTTCGCTGCACTACCCACTACCACCGAGAACAGCACGACGTCCACCGGCGAGCGCAGCGGAAGATACTACCCTACTACCCGATCGAAAGACAAGCACACATGCGCTTATTCTCGCTATTCGTGATCTTCAACATCGCGACCGTCGTAGCGGTCGTTTTCAGCCACCGCCCTGTTCGGATTCCCGCCCCGCGCGGGCGACCCGAGCGGGCGTATACCATCGTGACTGAGGCTGACGCCGGTGCGCATGAAGCCAAGCAAGGCTGCAACCCCAACATATCTTCTACGTGATCGGTCGTCCGAGAACGCATACACCCATCCACGTATCTTCCAACCCCGGATCTAGTACCATCGCACCCCCAGCGGGGCCCCGCATACAGGCTGCTTGTTGTCCCTGATGTCGCGCGCGGATGATAAGGCTGCACGGGCACTCAAATTCGCGCGAGCAGTCGGTGGAGGTTTGAAGAGGGAGGGTACTTCATTCGTCTGCGTCACTAGTTAACGTAGTTATTAATCCACGGCTGGGAATGTACGGATCGATCTCGAAACTTGAGAGCTTTATGCTAGTGGTAGTGCGCCTGACTCTATTGACCGTTATTTGATTGAGGTTGCCAGAAGCATGGATCGTAATCTGACCAGGTGGATAGGGGTGGACTACTGGACGGGCAGGGTGCACCATATACATGTACTCAGCTCTGGTCGTGATCAGAGACGTGCGTTGCATGTCCGAAGGTCCGTCTGTCTTAGCATGGGGTGTCATATGCTTTCCGCCATTGCTAGAGGAAGGTTTCGAGTCATGGTGGAGAGTGGAGACGACTGTATACATGGGCATGAACTCACACAGTATGCAATAGCACAGCCCAAACAAGATCTTTGCGAGATCATCCCCAATGGCATCTCTTCGTGTCGACAGTTGTCTGTGGCGTGACGTACGTCCGCAGATGATACGATACGCACAGCACTGCTGCCGTGATCGAGAGTACTGTGCAGTTGAAGGTCTTGGATGTGGTCCTCTTCATTGCGTATGCAGATTGGGAGAGCGAGCTGTGTCAGATCGTCTCCGCCCCCGAGGGGCCCCGGAATGTCTTGGACAAGGGACAGTGCGGGGATGACAGAGCCCAGCGAGACTAGTGGTGGTGGCTGGAGATCAAGCAGCAGCGGCCGATGCCGATTCGGTGCAGGATGTCGTCAGAGCCCTTGCGTGTCTGCTGGCCAGCTCGGCGCTGCCAGTGGCTGGCCTCCCCGCCGCCGCGCACAATACATAAGTCGTTGTCCCGCAGACTGGCACCGTTCACGTTGCGCCCCTCCTTGCTCAGCACGCTCTCCACACACAGCGAAAGCACAAAGCCCGAGGACGTTGAAGAGACGCGCGGGATAGTCGGAAAGCTTATTCGTGTGACTGACGTCCATGATGGGTCACGGTGGAGGAGCACCCAAACAGCGGAGTGCGAAGCCCTCGCGACTCGGTCAGTCCCTCCTCTCCTCCTACCTCCACCTTCTCCTACCACACCACCACACTCTACTCACTTGCTCGCCATGGCGTCCTACACAGCAAAGTCCAGCGTATATGGATACCCCGGCTCTGTCGAGATAGGTGACGCGACACAGGGTCAGACGCGTGTCCGCAGGCTCGCCATGACCAAGGACAAGCTCACGACAGAGCCCCTCGAGAACATCAAGACCGTGCCCGACATCCTCGACTACGCTGCGCGCACACATGGCGCGAAGGACTCGTTCGGCTGGCGCGACGTCGTCGACATCATCGAGGAGAAGAAGGACGTCAAGAAGAACGTCGGCGGCAAGGAGGTCACAGAGACCAAGACCTGGAAGTACTTCCAGCTCAGCGACTACAAGTACCTCTCCTTTGTCCAGGTCAAGGAGGCGGCCACAGAGGTCGCAGGGGGGCTTCTCAAGCTCAACGTGCAGAAGACGGACATCTTCAACATCTATGCTGCTACCAGGTGCGTCCCTCCAAACAACCCACTTCAGCCTCGTGTCCCAATCTGCCTCCCGCCTCCAGCCCCAATTGGCAACTCATGTCCTATGGCTGCAATCTCATCGGCACGGCCATTGCCACCGCATACGAGACTCTTGGCGAGTCGGGCCTCCAGCACTCGCTCAACGAGCCCGAGTGCGTCGGCATGTTCACCAACGCCGACCTACTCCCCGTCGTCGCGAACGTCGCTGCGAATGTCCCCTCTCTCCGCGTAGTCGTCTACGACGGCGAGCCCAAACAGGCCGTAATTGACAAGATTAAGAGTGTGCACGAGAACATACAGGTGCTGCACATCGACGAGGTGCGCAAACTCGGCAAGGACACGACCGTGGAGGACTTCAAGTCCAGGCGACCGGTCGGGACCGACACCTCGTGCATCATGTACACGAGTGGAACCACTGGCGCGCCGAAGGGTGTCGTGATTACGCACAGCAACCTCGTCGCGTCCGTCGGGGCGGTCTACCAATTGCTCGGGCACCACCTGAACGCGGAGGATACGTTTATCGCCTACCTCCCGCTCTCGCACATCCTCGAGTTCGTCGTCGAGCTGTGCTTGTTTTTCGTCGGCATGACCTTTGGCTACGGGCGCGTCAAGACGCTCACGGACGCGTCTGTGCGGAACTGCATCGGTGACATCCGCGCGTTCAAGCCCTCGATCATGATCGGTGTCCCCGCCGTGTGGGAGATGATACGCAAGGGGATAATGTCGAAGATCAATTCGAGTGGTTCGCTGAGGAAGAGCATGTTCAATGGTGCATACACCGTCAAGCGTGCGGGTGTCCCTGGCCTGAGCCAGCTCGTCGACTCGGCCGTCTTCAGCCAGATCAAGCAGGCGACGGGGGGCAAGCTCCGGCTCGCACTCTCGGGCGGCGCGGCGCTCAGCGCGGAGACGCAAGAATTCTTGTCAGTCGCCCTCGTCACCGTCCTCCAAGGTCAGTGTCCGACGTCATAGGCTACTATGTTCCATGAGCGCTCACACACTGGAATAGGGTACGGTATGACGGAGTCGTGCGGCATGTGCGCGATCATGCCGCCCGAATTCATGCAGTACAACACCGTCGGGCTGCCGCTGCCGTCGATCGAGATCAAGCTGCTGGACCACCCTGAGGCGGGGTACATCGCGACGAACGACCCGCCGCAGGGCGAGGTGTGCATTCGCGGGCCGTCGGTCACGAAGGGTTACTACAAGCGGGACGACCTGAACAATGACGAGAGCATCTTCACAAAGGACGGCTGGCTCCGGACGGGCGACGTCGGGCAGTGGAACCCGGATGGCACGCTCAGTCTTGTGGACCGGTGAGTACGCGCGCTTGTGTGCCTCTGGGACTCGTGCCGGGATAAGAGGCTTACGCGTCCATGCTTTCCTCCGCGCAGTATCAAGAACTTGGTCAAGCTGCAGGGTGGCGAGGTAAGCAGACCCACGCCTGTCTCCGTTTCCGAAAGCGATGACTGACTCGGCCTGACGCACGCGCAGTACATCGCTCTCGAGCGCCTCGAGTCGATCTACAAGTCCTGCAACCTCGTCTCGAACATCTGCGTGCACGCGAACCCGAACGCGCGCCAGCCGATGGCGATCATCATCCCGAACGCGGACCACCTCAAGCACGCGCAGGGCGTCGACGGGTCCAAGAGCCTGCCCGAGCTCTGCCACGACCCGGCTGTTGCCGAGCTCGTGCTCAAGGAGTGCAACGCCATCGGGAAAAAGAACGGGTTCAAGGGCATGGAGCTCCTACAGGCCGTCGTGCTCACCCCTGAGGAGTGGACGCCTGAGAGCGGGCTGGTAACGGCGGCGCAGAAGGTCCAGCGGAAGAAAGTCGCGGAGGTGTTTGAGAAGGAGATCAAGGTCCGTCGCTGTTCACCTCTCTTGGTTTCGTACTGGGGTATGGGTCGCTGATGATGTCCACTCGACTGTAACAGGCTGTGTACAAGTTCGACTGAGTCTGAGTTCCCTACGAGCTTGGGAGGGGGGGATGCTTGTACTTCGATCCCGTCCCGTGCTCATCTGTCTCCACGCAAGGACCTATAGAGACCGATAGTGGCGTGCCCGACTGTTGATGCTTCATTCTCTGGTGTCTCCTGTCCTGTCCTGTCCTGTTTCGGTCACGTTCTCATCTTCCTCCACATTCTGTATTGTACGCTTCCCGTCGGTCCATGTACCAGTAATGCGCATATATACCTGAGCAACGCTCTTGCTTATCATCTCCCACTCACCTCGCACGTCGCTACCTGAACGCATAAAACGAACACGGTAGACGAAGAGGAAACGCAGCATCGTGCCTGCAGCGCGTTGAGTGTACATTATGTGCGTATGGGTACAAGCCGATAGAGTACGACAGGAAGAAAATACTAAGCCAAGCGTAGGGGTAGGGGTAGGGACGAGCGCGCGAATAACACTGAGCAGAATAAGTAGCCACAGGGCAACAGAGGCAGAAGGCGGAGAAGCAGACCACAATGGTACATCGTACATGGAAGAACAAGACGAAGAGGCGGCGCGTGTGTATGCGACCGTCCGGGACATGGGGGTTGTCGGGAGCGTCGGAGGCACGGAGGGCACGGCCAGAAGCACACGCGAACAGACGGCAAGTGAACGAAGTGAGAGATGCAATATCGTACAGGGAGGGTTCATTCGCCCTCCATCGCTTCCTTTTCGTACTTCTTCTTCATCACGCTCACTGTTGGAGATCGGGGCGGTAACATTATCAGAGATTAGATGCACAAAGAGGCGAGAGTGAAGATGGACGGACCTTCTCGTGAAATCTGGCCGGACGAGAGCCAGCCGTCCGGGAAAGCAGCCACAATCTGCGATGCAATGCGTCGTCGTCGTGAGTGAAAGTGAACAGAGAAAGGATGGCAAGGAGCCGCGACTGCTCACCTTTTGATACAAATTCTTGCGTACACCCTGGTCGCTCACGATCTGGTTCGAGCCCTCGAGCGTGCTGCACAGCGCAACGCCATCAACCCCTCTGCACAAACGAACCCCCCAAACGACATATCACGACTCACTTCTTCTCGTTCTCGATCCTGCAGCACTCGTTGCTCAAACAGACCAGCTGCCAGATGATCGCCTTCATCTGGTCCGTCAGCCGGTACCGCTTCGCAGGCGGGTGCGAGTCTTTCCCGCCCTTCCCGCCCTGGCCCGTCCCGTCGTCGTGCTCTCCATCGTCTCCGCCACCGAGTGACGGCCGGTGGTCCAGTCCGCTCAGCGCGAGCGCGGCGGGTCCCATCATGGGCGTTGTTGCTTGCGCAGCGTCACTAGCCGCGGGCGACCCTTCGAGCGAGTGCCCGACGCCGTTCGGGTTCGCGCTCGCACTTGCGCCGCCCTCGCCGTTGGCCTCGAGCTTTGCGCGCTCTTGGCGTTTCTCTGTACGTGTGTGCCCGGGATCAGTGCGATGCTTGCAGGGGAATATAGGTTGGAGCTCTCACCCCACTGTTGGACGCTCTTCTCCCATTCTTCCTGCGCCCTCGGGAAACCCTCTTCGGCGAGTACACGTAGCTCCTCGATCAACGCGTTTTGTCGGTCGAGCAAGAGGTTCGTGTGGTCGCGCCATATTGTCCGCTTGATGAGTTTCTGACCACAGACGAGTCAGGGGAGAGCAGAAGCGAGCGTGACGTTGGATCCATACCGTCATCGTGAACTTATTGTACGGGAACAACCGTGGCATAAGGTTGAAGAAGTTGTCGTCATACTCGCCGAGAATGACCGCCTTGAGGGCGACCTGGGCGAGGAGCGGCTTGAGCCCTGGCGGGAACTTGCCCTTCACCTCCCAGTTCTCCTTTGCGATCGCCTCCTTTAGCACATCAATGGCCTGCTCGAGCTCAGGAGAGAACGGTTGCTGTGAGCACGCGCAAACGGCACGTCAGTCATATGTCAGAATCAGGAGTCAGGAGGGCACATCGCCACGACCATCTGCTGGACGGGGGAGGGGGGGAAGCTCCAGAGCAGTGACTCACAATCTCAACCGTCTTCCTGCGCTTCTTCACACCGCCTTCAGAAATGCTTGTCACTGACTGGGCCTCACTGATTTTCCGCTTCAGCTTCCCGTTGTCTTCGCCATCGGACATTAGCGCAATTGGCGCGTCCCGGGAGCCCTCTTCCGTCTTGAGCTTGCCGGCCGATGGTGATATGCCATTGGAGGTACCACCTATTGAGAGCGCAGGTAGCGGAAGCGTCGCAGTAGACAATGCAGCGGAGACGGAGGCAGACGGCGCAAGGATATTGATTTTCTTCGACTTTGGCTTCTTGGTTGAAGGCCTGCGAGGAAGCCGGTCAGAGGCGGCGAGAGAAGTACACATATGCGCAAGCTTACTTGTTCAACAACGCGACCTGGCCGCTCGAGACGTAGAATCCTTTTTGCTTGGTCTGCGCGAAGAATGTCCGCTCGTCTTGCGCGAGCTCCGAGTCGTCGATGAAGGGGTCGGTAGTATCGTAGTATTCGGATGCGTGATTCCTCTTCTGTAAACCGATATAAGTCTCACCATATGCATATGGGAGGGGCGCATGGGACACGCGCCAGCTGCGGAACGATAGGAGTATGGTGCGCATACAAGCAGGAATCCAACGAGCAAGCGTGGACAGTGGGACTGTAATCGATACGTGCACACCCCGCATTCACTGGCGAAGGATACGCACCGACCTCGCATCGTTCGACAGTGAGGCGGGATTGCCCGTCGTTGACGGAGGCGCAGCTTGGCCTAATGCATGGGAGTGCGCAGCACACAGTGCGTACTTCACACCAACGAAAGAGTAGAGTGAGTTGAGCATACCTTCCGCCGTCGTTTCCCTGGTTCAGGTTCCGGTTGTTTCACGCCCTCGTCCTCACCGTCGCTCTCATCGCTCGTGTCGGGCTTCGCCTCCGGAACGGGGGTTGCCGGACGCTGTCCGGTGGCCTTTGCAAGATCGGAGATGTTGACTTCATAGTCCTCAGGACCGCCTAGCTTGATGTCTAAGCGAATAGTCTGAAGAGGCGGTCGGGCCGGGGCGGGGGGCGGGGACGGGGAGGAGGCACGAGGAGCAGCAGATTTGGTGGACTTGGGTTTAGCGCCGGACGGCGCTGCGGCTACGTTGGACGATGATGGCTTCGACTTGCGCCCTCTCCCGCCTTCTGAAGGGCCAGGAAGCTCGCTAGACGATGCGCCACCATCGGGTGGGTAGTCGGGAGGGGGTGGTTCGGCGGAAGAAGGTCGGTCGTCGTCGTCAACGGGGATGGGGGAGTTGTGTGCTGGCGACGGGGAGGGCGGTGGCGATGTGGTCTTGGAGGCCGCAGACTCGGAAGCGCTGTCCTCGTGGACGTCCTCCGGGTCGTTGGGGACCATCTCGACGTCGCTGGGGGCGTTGTCCATGGAAAGGAGGGGAGGAAAAAGAGGGGGGGAGGAGGGGAAAGTTACCTGATTAGGCAATATCCGGGGGGATGGGGAGGAAGAGATGGAAGATTGGGCATCTTTGACGTTCGGAGGATGCGAATACTTGATTCGGGTCGCCCGGTTGACGACTGGGCTTGTGGCTTGTGCAGAGAATCGGCGCGGCCTTTTGCCTGCCCTCCCGCCCCTCCCATTGGCCCGGCGTTTGCCAGATACGATTCCACAAGCCGCCCACAGTAGGCGCCAACCACTCCAGCGAGGACTCGTCTTGCAACAGCCTGATTTCATGTCCAAGTAGACGAATACAAAAGAAATGGATCTCCCAGAGTCATAATCTAGCGTGCAATATTTGCCTCCCGATTGCCGGCAGTTATACGTACGCACGTCAAGCTCCCTCCCAGCCTACAGGCAATGACCTTCGTTCTCTCGTACTTCGACCTCGCAGGCTCCGGGCGTATAACTCAAGCGGTCTCACAAAATTTGACAAGCTGGAAGTGCGACACCCGAATCACGATGAACAACGTCGGTACGGGCTGAAATCGTCTGTGAGATTTCGCACACCAATACATTCTGCACTGCGTCTCGAAAGGGAGACAATCGAACTATAATTGAGGACCAGTTAGTAATGGCGTCTCTTACGAGCCAGCAGGTTATACACGCGTTGCCCAATGACTCTCAGGGTGCAGTCCCCAGTCCTCCAACCATTTCCCAAAGAGACCGGCGATCTTCTGATGGCCCGGTACGTTCGGATGCACGTTACTGATACACAACGGCACGTGAGTGACAGGCCCCATAAATACTTGGGATCGAGCACGGGGATAGAACTCACTCAGGGAACACGTCCTCCCACGACACCCATCCTGTTGTGTTGACAAGGAATGTGTTCTTGTCTCCAATTATATGTCTAGTGCGTCGTGGCTCCCAATTTCAGTTGCATGATCGTCCAGACCGTGAGATGGACGTACCGCTGCTTCACGACGCGCTCGTACTGGCCTTCATAGTAATACGAAATCGAGCCATCGGCATTCGGCCAACCCCACTGAAACAATGCCCATGTATGAGAGAGGGACATTCGGCGAAAACAAGCACGTACGGGAGTGAAAATGAAGAAAGGCTGCACTGGGTACAACACACGCAGGCGTCCCAAGAAGGTGGTGTAGACCTAGTGCATAGCAGGGTCAGTTGCGACCGTTCATTCTCACTACAGTACCGTGAGTCAGAGCGCACCTCGACGAATTCATCTGCGGTCACATTCTGCGAAGCGTCATTGGCTCTTCAAGAATATGAAGCTCTCAGCTCGTCCCTGCGGAAGGCACCTGGAATGTGAAGAACCCACCCAATGTGAATCACAACGTGCGTAGGGGCGGGACGATCGCGCAGGAAGTTCCAGGGGGTGGTAAAATTGTGGTCAATGGCGTTGAAGTATCCAGTGTCCTCTGTCTATGACGTCATCGAGGGTGAGTTCACCCTGAGGTGATACGTATGTATAGGGCTAAACAACCGACCTTGAAAAACTGGTAGGATACGCCATGCTTGTTGCCGTACGATACAATGTCCTATATTGCGAAGGCGAGTCAAGTAAGATATCACCCGTCCTAAAATTGCGACGGACGTACCGCCAAAGCGGCACCGGGCTGAGCATTGATGTTGTGCTCCGCCTTGAAGTATTCTCCAGTCAGGAACGGCCAGGCCTGATCTACGCCTTGCGGCAGGTACTGGCCCTGTCAGCCCGCGCCGACACCCTGGTTCAGCACGACACTAAGGAAGGACAACATGACGAAGTCACTCACTGCCGAGAGCGAGTCCCCGATGAATTGGAAGGCAAGCTTGGAAGGTGTATACGGCAGCAATTTTGCGCCCTGTACATGCGCCAGCGAGCGCAGTGCGTCATAGAGTGATTAGATGCGATACGCAGAAGAACCCCAGGGCGATATGCGAACCTGGTTCAAGACAACCGATTCGAGGTTGATACGATTGTTCTGCCAACCCTCGACGTTGATGCGCACCACGCTCGTCGACTTGCCCGACTTGGCCTTTTCCAAATCACCATTGCTGCTCAGCGGGATCTCGTTCGTGCCTTCCGTAACATTCACGGTGTAGAACGGTTCGTAATCGACCGACACTCCCACCGATGCGAGGGGAGAAGTCGTGTGAGGTCCCAGGTTCAGCGTCAAGGAAGAGAGGTCCTCCGCGTGCAGTTTGAAGCCTGAGCCAGCCCTATGTTTGGAATACGATGCGCTCTGTCAGTGAAAAGTATGTTCAGGAACAGGAACTCGAACATACCACCACGTCCCAGGAGACGAATCCCACCGACCGTGGAAGTGGATCAAAGGATGGTCGTTCCTAATGACGACCCCGTGCGAGGTCTGCGAGGTCAACGAAGCCCCGGCGGGTCTCGCGAACGTCCCAGCTGCAAGAAGCATCAGGAAAGCAGCCGCAAACGTGACCTTCTTGATGTTCGTCTGAGGCATGGTGCGCGTCCGAGTTGGCAACACCCCAATCAGCTCTTCCAGTCGCGCGCGAACGCTGCACCCTCCACGCACCTTTATACGCTCCTATCGAGCCCGCCGACTCTGGTCACGACGACCATACGTTCCGCCGAGGCGTTGGTGCAAATCAGGCTTCTGACGCAGATCTGCCCGAAGTTCTCCCGCGGGACGAGTCGGGATTCGGTGGTCTCGCTCGTGACCTGTGTATGGACAGCATGACGCGCAAGTGCGGGTTTGATGCGCTCCATTTATCCTGGACACGGCGCGCCGTTGATGCGTTGAGATTGCGGAGGAGTGAGTAAATATAGACCGATAGAGTCTCAAGCCTAAGCCCTCAGTATGATCGTTCAGGCGTAAGCGCGAGTGTATCCCATCTGCATGTGACGCTTGTCATGCCTCGCGCTGTCCGCATGCATCCGTTCTCTCTCTCTCGCGGCGGGCCGTCTCGACTATGTGATAGTAAGTGAGATGTAACTACTCGTCTGCACCTCACCTTGTATCACCCGCTCCGAGTCGGAGCGGCGAATCGCGCAATCAGGGCGCGTCCTCAGAAGGCTCTGAGCAATGTCACAAGCGCGCGGAGAAGGCTGGCAGATGCGCGCGAATAGTCGGCGTGCACAAAGGGACAGGCACAGGAGGGAGAAATACACGCACGACGTCAACAAAACGTTATCGTTCAAACGAACGAACGGACGCCGTGAACCCGCGTTGGCCCTCGGGGAACCTGTCTGAGCCGTCGGCATCGTCGAGGTTCGACACCTTCTGCTCTTCGAGTGCCTTCCAACCATCCGTCTCGCGCTCAACGCCGTGTCGGTCCTCAAAGATCGAAGAGAATCCAGAGTCAAGAATCGATGGGCCCTTCCGGTGAGACATCGCAAAGCCGCCGAAGCTTGTAGTACAGTTTGCAGGTCCTTCCGAGGTTCCCGCCGACCCGGACCAGGCCGGCGCTCCACATCGGGGAACTGAATTTGACTCTGCGGGGACAAACGCCGATCCTGGCCCAGCATATATGTTTGACGGGGTTCAGGCCATGTGGCTCTTGCTTGGGGGGGTAGCGCGAGCCGAAAGTCGTGTTTTGCAATTGTAGGAGGCCTCCGATGTGGGATCGGATGTCAAATGTGTGTTTGTACCAGTGATCTGGCAAGAACGTGATGTCTCTGAGAACTCACCGAGTACAAAGGCGAGTGGTTCACAGCTGGCGCTAATGTCAGAACGTTAGACCCCTCTTTGATTTTTACACACGGAGCCGCGTTCTGAGGCTTCGCGGACGTTGCAGCCGTCGATGCCGACGTCACATCCCCTGTCGCTTCCTGGAAAGTCTCGGGTTCCGCTGTGTGTAAAAAATCGAAGAGGGGTTTAACGGTCTGATGTTAGCTGTCCGAACGGAGCGTCAGACGATTACGGACATACCGAGACGCTCTATGGGTTGCGGACGCCGACCGTTCTCGCGGGAAAGGAGATGCACGGAGCGTGAAGATGTCGCGAACCGACGCGCAGGGGACCTATATTAGAGTATCATCGCCTAAGAGGGTATCGTGGGAGTGTCACGTCCATTGTCACGGCGCTAAGTATAATCCGGTAATGCTACAATGGCATCTTAGACGAACGAACTCGGATACGCTCTCTCCAGCTCTCTCTCCCCCCTCCCAATCTGACATGAACCTATAGTCACCATATCACCCGACTATCACTAACAAAGTGACTCACACTCACACATTAACTCTCGCGCGCTCATCGCATGATCACAGCCTCCACTTACACGTGTACACGCTACTGGTGTTCTTCGCGCGTACGCCACACAATCGCCACACAATCGCCACACGTGTGCTACCTCCAGCAACACCATACCACTTGCGTGGTGCGAAGCTGAATCCAGTCAGTGTCTTGTGAAGAACTTGAGCTGTGTCCGACATACCAGATCAACGTCAGGTCCAGGTGAGCCCAACAGCGAGTAACTACGTGTAGCCTCCGATCAACCCTGACATGGCATGCGTTAGCATGGAATCGTGGCGCGTCATTCGGTTTCTCTTGCGTCTCGTACCCGCTTCCTTGAAGCCCACTCTGTTCAGGTGGGCAGCTCAAGCCAGCGCGCGTTGCGGGTTACAACTACATCATAACATATACTGCCTTCCTTTCAACCTGATTCTCAAAACTACCTCGGACCCCAACCTCAATGAGGCTCACGCATTGCGCATTGTCGAGTCTGTCAAAGACGTGCAGGCACCACGTCTAGTCTCCCATGCCGCGGGCGTGCCTTACTCGTACATCCTGATGACGCGGATCAAAGGCGACTGTTGCAACGACGTATTCGACGAGTTGACCGCCTCTGACAAGATCCGTCTCGTCCTCGAAATACAGACGCAACTCGCCGCTTTACGCCAGGCAACCACGAACGGACCCAGAACGATACGCGGAGCGTCAGAAGGGTCGATCTCCGATCCCCGCATTCCTTGGCTACGCGAGGAGCCTCGGGTCCTCCGATCTTCTCAGGAGTTCTTCGAGCAAGTGTGGATCGGGCTCGACCTCCCCTGGAATCGCGACACCATCCGTCCATGCATCCGCCCGCTCATCGAACGAGAGGACGTACCCATCGTCTTCTGCCACGGGGACATACTGCCGAAGAACATCATACTGCCTGGAGGATTGAAGCAGTGGCGCCAGGGTACAACCCAGTTGTTCTTGATTGATTGGGAGTTTGCAGCATGGGCGCCATTACCATGGGAGGCTTTGAAGGCGACATGGCTCGTCGTCGATCCAGACGAAGACGAATGGTACGATCTAATGAAGAAAGTGTTCCCGGAGTCGTCAGCGGAGTTGGAAATTGACTGGACGTGGAGACTGAAGTCCAATATCACCATTATCTGAGGGTGAAATCCAATGCACTGGTACTCGTAGGAAGAATCAATGAATATGCACGGCAGTTGGTCTATCAGAATATTTGTCTGCGTGAGGTCTTTGCCTTGTGAGTGCGGAGCTGCCATGGTGTGGACTGGTCTGAGAAGGGTCTCCCAAATTACCGACACAGCTGCTTAGTAGCCTGAGCTCTGGACTGTCAGCTCTCGCGCACCCTGCCTGCCTTTGAGCCGCGGTTCACACGCATTCGCTTCCTAGACGCGTATCGCTATGTTTCCGTTCTAGTAGTTCATGTACTAGTTAGTTAGTCCCATGGACTCACTCTCAGTCTGGATCCTAGTCTCGTGAGGTGGGGGGAAAACGGCTCCGACCCGGGGACGCCTCGCAATCAACGCAGCGCGCTCTCCCCGCTGATTCAAGCCGGAGTCCGATTCGAGCGCGAGGTGTAAATACTCACTTTCCGAATAGCTTGTAATCTACACCAAAGCGCTGGGTGTGGTGGGTGGGTGCGCTTTGTCGGGAGGTGCGAGAATGAGGGCGAGAGCGAGAGTTTGTTTCAAACTCCGCTCACGCTTTAGGAAGCATACGTTGGGGTCAGTCGCTCGTTCCTCGCTTCCTCCCTCACTTATGTCTCCGGCTGGCCGTTGTGTTCGTTCGCTCAAGCTGCAGTACCGCGGCCCCTAGTATTTCCCTCCATCTGATAAAGTCACAACCATCTTGGCCATCGCACCAGTTAGGGCTATTGGCACAGCTCAAATCCGCGCCGGATGTATGATGTCAAACACTTCGTAGCCTGAGTCAATAACCAAGCCTAACGAGAGAGGGGGTAGCACACAATTGTACAGGAAATTGGTGAGGCAAGACAGGGGTTCTGGGTTTCTTGATTGGACCTAGACAAAGCTGCGTCAATCGATACGGTGACCACCGTCTAGTGCACGTACAAGAGTCTACGTCACACACAGTTCTGGGAGACTGCAACATTGGGGAATCTATCTCGCCGAGCAAAACCTCGGCTGCTTGTGGCAAGCATGTTGAATTCATCTCGCAAAGCCGCGGCATTCTCCAACGTGAGGAGCCCTTCCTTGTTGAGGTGTTCGACAACCTTGAGGACCCAAGGGCCACATTCGCCGAAGGTATCGTTGTTGGGCGCAGGGACGGCAGAGGCGGCAGCTTTCAGCTGATCTACGGTGATCTGCCCCGCAGAAGTATCATGTATCTTCAAGAGAGAAGACAAGAACATGTCACCGGCGATTTTCTGGGTTCTGTGTTGATACTGCCAGGTGGGCGATGTGGCGCGGTCTATGCGGATGTGAACTAGATCGCCAATCCGGCTATCCATGGGGATCAGCAGTGCGACGTGGGGAGCACGAGCCTGTGTAAACCCTGCGATATACAAGGAGCCGGGCGTGAAAGTGGGCGGTGGAAGCGATTCCATGCTGATAGCCCATGCGTGAGCGACTTCTGATACGGTCTTGACCACCCAGATAACTCACATTGCTCGTTCTCGGAAATCGGAGCAGAGCGGAAAATTCACAGATGGTGGACCGTTGAAGGACAACGCAGCCTTATAAACGCGCTCACCAGGCGTGGGGTGGATCACGTCAGTCGGAAAGCGCAGAGGGCGCCCTGCGTTCAAGACAAAAGTCAACACCCAACCATTGCTGCGGTTTCCACAGACGCAGCGCCCAACCCTCCTTCTGCGACTAGAACATCGATCATGCGCCTTGTTCTCTTCCAGCGTGTACAATAGAACGTCCGTTCTGAGCGTACAACATCACGAGAGAAGCATCTGGGTCGTGTGCTGCAGCGGGTCCTTTTGATGGCTCTCTGATGAAGAGTGCGACCGCGCAATCCACGATGCGGACGCGGAGTGCCGTTGAGCGCCTGGTGCAGTAAGTTGAAGCAGCATATAAAGATGCACATGCAAAGCGACTCTGAACATCAGCAACACTCCTACCCACCCAAAGATACAGTCGATACACTATGTGCGCCGCAAGCTTCCGTGTATCCGAACGTGCTCACTGACTGTCATCATTCAGGTCCGCCGTCGTCACAGGATGCCTCTTCCTCGCCGGGTTCGCTCAAGCAGGCCAACCGCATGCTGCGATTGTGCTCGCCACCACTGCTGAGACCGGAAAGATGGGGCACATCGTGAGCAAGACCGGCGAGTGGAAGTACAAGTTCCAGTCCCAAAATATCGCAAATTCACTCACCTTGACCTCGCTGGTCAAGATCCGAGACGCTTCTAAGGGCCCACTCAGTGAGGAGGATTTAGACAACCTGCTTGCGCAGGTGCCTGTCCCCCCAGGCCATGAGCTCGGTGAATGCCTGAACTGGGTGATGCAGGCGGTGACAATGCTGGCCGAGAATGGGGTCGTCACTTTGGTATCTGCAGACGGCCTGAAAGACGAGTTCAGCTCGTTCTGCAGCGCCAACCGGAAGTATGCGACCCGCTCTGCGTACCCGAATGTGAAGACTTCTGAATACTGCTTCTGAGGTAAGCAACATTGCGCAGAACGATGTCGATGTTGCACTGACAATCATTCCCCCCCCCCAGAGCAAGGCAACGGATTGCGAGAGCCGAGATGCAACCGTGCCGATGGCGGCAGTGTCGCATGCAGGGGAGCCAGACGCTGGCGGGATAGACGATTTGGAAATGCAAGGATGCCTCTCGTCGTCTCGGCACAGCTGTATGATAGCGAGGGTAAATCAAGCATAGATACACATGCGAATAGTTACCAGGAAGATACAACTACAACAAAGCACAGTCCTGCTCTTCGGTCTTGAGTCGTGACCCATTTTGTGAGAAGGTGTCTCTCCTTTCTCCCATCGCGTGCAGCGCGCAAGCCGACCGAATCGGCCTCAACTTCAAGACGCAGTGAGAAGTCCGCTATGACGCTGCATCCTCCGTCTTTGGCTTTTTCGACGATCCGATAGTCGGCACGCCCTGTCCACGGATGCCTACGTTAGGCCCCCCGTCAGGCTCGACAGCACGTTTGCGCTTCTCGCCAGACTGCTCGCCGTTCGCAGCAGGAGCAGCGGTAGCGGAGTCGCCGCCACCCTCAGCCTTCTCGGCGTTACGATCACGCCCGTTCCTTGCACCCCCGCGCCCACCTCCCCGACCGCCGCGCCCGCCACGGCCTCCGCGCCCGCCGCCACGTCCTCCTCGTCCCCCGCGCGAATCGCGATTCTGAGAGAAGGAGAGGGCACGTTTCGCTGCGGATGCGGCACGTTCCAGTTGGAACTCCCGCTCTTGCTCCTCTGTCAAAGGTTGCAGGTCAAACGTGTCAGAACGTGAGAGATGCGTGGAGTGGATATGGACTGCAACAAGGAACCGTCCGGCAAACGCGAAGAGGAATTTATGCAAAAGCGCAAAAGTAAGAGTTACTGACCGGCTGGAACTTCCCATGTGACGGGCTTTCCGCTGAGGGTCTTGAGGTTCTCCCGCACGTAGGCGATGTCGTCTTCAGACAGAACCTTGTCGAATCCCACAAGACCTGATGAGTCGCCCTTGGTGTACTTGACGAATGGCGCACGCGCGAACCGCTCCTTTAGTGTACCCTGCACACCAGGTGAGCACCACATATCTCCCCTGCGGAAAATCGAGAAGCCGCAGACGAACCTTAATTTCGTTGAAATCCACGTCCTCGCCTGCACCCTCGAACTTGAGCGACGCGCCCTTAACGAGAGGCACGTCCTCTGGTTTGACGCTGCCTCCATCCTCCTCATGCACACGGATCCTGCTACCCAAGAACTCGAGGTAGACCTCGGGTTTGGACTTCTCAGTGTCCTTGCCCTTCTTGCCGCCCTTCTCCTTCTCTGCCATCTCCTTGAAGGCGTTGAACCCCTTCCGCCCTGGACCGCCCATGTTCTGCTTCCGGAACTCGGCGGCCTTGCCCGTGAGGCCCTTCTCCTTTATTTTCATATCACAATACGCCTCTCTTTAGGTTTCGGTCAGTTCATGCCGAGATGGTCGATATGACAGATCACGCACTTTGACATGATGAGCAACTCTTCCCCGTTCCATGTCGGTTTCGGGTCTGCGTTCAGGAAGGCTTCCACGGATTTGTAGTCGGCAAACTCAACAAACACCGAGCCCTACCGTACCCATCTGTCAGAAGTAGCATGCATGCCATGGAGAGATGGGATACCTGCCTTAAACTCCTTCGTGCCATCTATTCTCCGCATCCGCACCGCGTTCGTCTTCCCATATTGTTCGAAGAAAAGCTCCAGCTTCCTTTGCAGCCCAGGCTCCTCCTTCCCGAAGCCTTTCTGTCCTCCCACAGATGTGAGCAATCTCCCCGACTTTCAGGGCCCACGGGGATCTCCCTTGACCGGTCCATCTTGCGAGATCGTCCCTGCGTCTCTCAAGGAACTCTCGATGTTCTCTCCCGGACGATTGGAGCCCCCGCCGATGCCCAAACAACAACGACTCCAAAAAGCCCACGACGTACCGCATACACACTGCGCTCGAACTGGCCTTTGGGCGGCTGCACCTCCGTGCGCCGGCGAACGTTCTCTCCCGCCTCGTCGACCTCGAGTTCGGTGCTGGTACGGAGCGCATCGACAAGCCATGGCATACCACGCTCCTGGAACTCGCGCATGCGCTTGAAGGACGCGACGGTCTTGATGGGCACCCAGTGCTCTGCGTTGGCCGTGTGTAGCGTCCACATGAACCTTGGTGGAGCGAGTCAGCGTGACTCGGTGCACACGGCGGACGGTACATTTGTTTGAAGTGTAGGAAAGCTCACTTGTCGAACGGAAGGTTCGAGTCCGCGAAGTAAAACTCGACTGTAGGCGCGTACGGTCAGGCTAGGATAGCGGGGGAATCATTTGGTGTGCAACATACTTTGGCGAACAGCGCGCTGTTCTGGAGAAGCCTTCTCCTCTACAATGCCCTCCATCGCGTCAACTCCTTTCGTTACTTCTTCTACTTTGACTTCGGTAGCTTCAGACATGATGACTGCGAATTACAAGAGGTGGAGAGGAGGAGGAGATGGAGGACGTAAAACGTGAAAAACCGAAGACGACTCGAGTGATCGAAGGTAGACGCCCAATCTTATCTTATCTTGTCGGTGGATTGTTTATCTTAGCCGACTCCCTGAACCTTGCGATCAAACATTTCTCAACTTGTTTTGGGCCACCTTGAACCTCTGCGATGACTCTCTCCTTTTGCAAGACTTACCCAACCATCGTACGATATCCCTACGTTTTTCTTTGCTTTCTTGGAACCAACGCAATCCGATGCGCGTGCGCAGTAAGATTAGTAGAGCAAGATCGTCTCTTGACCTTCTCAACTTCACCGTGCTATCGATCGGTACACAGTCTCCTTGTCATCCGCTTGCCACATTACTCAAAGTTCAACAGGATTTGTCAGGCGTTGACCTTCCATGACACATAGCCTTCGACAGAACGGTAGCGTTGGATCTTGTGCGCCCTCATGGAATCAGATGTGCTCTTGATGTCTTCAGTTTTCGGTTAGTGACTGTCTGCGTGCTGTCCGCCATATGGCCTGCCATGGATATCTCTCAAACCATACCGCCTCCAGATCACTGAATCTTCATTAGCTCCGCGCGAAAGCCTACTGAGTACGCATTCCAGAAGTAACCATCACTTATCTGGTGGAGTCCTGTTCGTGGTGTGCCGGCCAAGAAGACGCCGCTAAACGGTCCAAGATCTGCCCTATCGAAACGCATTATCCACGCAGTCAACGTCTGGACCATCGCCGAAGAGGTATCCTGTCAAGCAGGAGAGCCTAGTCGAGTCCGTCTCGTTCGCACTTGACAGTGCTGCCACCACCCCTCAGTCTCCGCTCGTAATACCCCCGACAGTTTTCTCATCCAGCGACTTCTCCGATAGAACGGGGGGAAATCAACGCCCTACCCCCCCTTCGCGCCTCGATGTCCCTGCGACACGTAAGTAACTCAGACAAGTCTCCGACTGATAACGGCCCAGGAAGCACGCCCACAAGGCGCCACGCCTTCAAAGTCGCACCTTCGGTCCGCGGGCGACGTCTGGACGCTCAGGGCCTCCCGGCCGGCGGCGGAGAAGGCGCATTCGCAATTTGAAAACCAAGTTGCCAACAGCGGGCGCAATCCCCCGCTGACGCAGGACGCACAAACGGACCACCACAGCAGTGTGTCAGCTGGCAGTGTCGCACGGCTCGAGCGAAGGAAACCACCAGCACATACTCGCCCATAGGGCACCACCATCGTCCAAGCGACCGGACCCTCACAGCTTAGACTCTGGCTGGGCGTATCACCGGCCCCGCGCCAACGTCACGGGCACGCAGGCGCGCAGCAGTCAATGTGAGGTACGGCACTCGCACTTCTTCCTTCTATCCAGCGGGCGCCTCGCCAGCCTTGCCACACGCGATTGGGAGCTGACTGATCCGTCAATTTTGGACTTTTGCCAGCCGCTGGGAGGGCGACGGACCGTCGGTGCCGTCGCGCCCGTCCATGACGATCGTCTAGTTTTTGGGTGCTCCGCCAGCAGCGAGCTGTGCAGGGGCCGCCTTATCAGCGATGGGATGCGCGAGACGCTGCTCATCGTGAGTGGTTGTCGCCGTGGGGCGCCTGCCAATTGATGCGGGTGGTGTCTCCCCTCGAGCTCGCGGCAGAAGACCGTCGGGCCATAATGAACCTGATAATGACATGGCTCTGAGCCTTCTGCAGCCGGCAGGCGTTGTTCGACGTTCGTCACCGGTGACTACGGATCCGCCCCCATCAGAGGGGTAGATCCGGACACACAAGTGCTATGAACCGAAAACATGTCGATGTTTGCTTGGAAACTGAACGTCACACTGCCTGGGCTTTGGCAGGCCTGGAGGCTGTATGTCGTAACTTCCGAACGTAAGTTGCATTTCACGCTTCCAGCTGCTACGCTTCATCGTGGCGGGGTGGTCACACGCAATGGGCCGTCCACGTACGCTCGAGGTGAGCCAAAGCGGAGCGGGATGGGCAAGCTTACGGGATGCAGGGAATGTGAAGTGGAATTCGGGCCCCACCTCATCGCTGCTCGAAGAGCTATCTAGATGTTCTGACCGATCGATTGACGTTGCCGATCCAGGTCAGAAAGGCGCGGGAACTGAATCGAGCTGTGCATTCTCACACCGGACCCTTTCTCGATCCTCCACCGGCGCTCACCTCATGACAGGTGCGTTCCTCGTGGTACGCACACCCGTTCCATCCCAGGACATGGTGGACCGATGCCGCTAAAAACAGGTGCTGCAGATGCGACGGACATCAGCTTCTGCATGATACCGACGGCCAATTGTAGGTCGGAGGAATGGAGACAGGAAGCGATGCGATCGCAAGAAACAAGGTCTCTGGATTCGTCGAGCCACTCAAGCCCAAACGCGGACGGATGGCCGCTGGAACAATCTCCCACCAGAGGCAGCGCTATCGGTGCGATGAGTCAAGGAAGCTTCACCATGTGCTCATGGCTGACGGCCACGGGCGGCTTGAGCGAACGGGCGATTGGTTCTGAAGTGCATGTGCGCTTGGGCTGTCCGCACAATCGTCGAGTCGAGAAGAGAGAACACGGAGGCGTGCTCGGTCTTTCCCTGTCGAAAGCGCCCCTGGGGAACTGTCCAGGTGTGTCCGAAGGTGAGGATCTCCGCCCAGCCATGCAACGAATGTCTAAATGCGGGTACAGCCCTGGAATTCACACTGCGAAGCATCACGTAATCCATCCCGTCGTGTGCATTCTGCTCGTTTGAGACGATCAGAGGATGCTTCCCACTCGGCACACGGCTTTCCCCCTGGGCACAACTCCCCAGTATCGGTGCGAACGCTGCCCGCGCGCGGCAAGGTTCTGCCACTGCCTCGGTTAGCAGCCCATCTATGCCCATATTAATATCCCCACCATGCTGCGTCCGGTCTCAGCGACCGCCGCCCGAATCTTCTCGCCCCCACGACCAGTCCGTTCAGTCTCCGCATCATCTCCTCCCCACAAGCCTCCAGCGATGTACGCTGCGAGCTTCCCTCTCCCCGACCACCACTCGCGGCGCGCGACCATGGACCCTCGATCGCGCATGCCCGACGACATGTACGCGCATCCGCCGCCCAACTGGCAGATGCTCGAGCAGGCGCACTTCGCCGATCTTGGCATGGGCGGCGTGCTTCAGCACCAACAGCACGTTGTATCTCCGCTCTCGACGCCCTCTGCCAATGGCGGGCCCGCGAGCGACGGTTCCCCCGTCGACTACTTTGGTGGCCAGTCCATGGGTTCCAGTCAGCACGACCACTGGGCGATGAATCAGCCGCGCCACTGTGGGTGTGCTCCGGATTTTCCTGCCCGTCGTGATTTGCTCACCAACACCTTCTGTTTCTGACCGTTCCACAGCCCAACAGCCACTGCCGGGACCGTACGTCGATAGTGGTGAGTGTTCCGCGCGCGTCGGCGAAATATGTAGCGCATGATGAGAGAATGTGCGTTGAGCGCGCTGCTGACGCTTGGGTAGGTTACGTGTCGCAGGTGAAAACGGAGGTTAATGCCTTCCCGAACCTCAACACCGCATATAGCCACGATTCCTTCCTCCAGGATCCCTCCCAGTTCAGCCTTGATCAGTTTACTCGCAAGGGCAGCGCTGGTGGAAGCCCCGGCGTCGGTCCTGACCGCAACAATCCTCGCGCCGCCCGCCAGGCTGCGGCTAAGCGCACTGGGGCATGCGCCCGTTGTCGGCGCCTTAAGGTGACTCTTCCCGCCATGTTTGGGTGCGTGCAGGAGGTGACACTCGCCGCAGATGAAATGCACGTTCAACAACCAAGAGGATGAGTTCTGCTCGCGATGCTCGGCAGGTGGATACGAGTGCTCATTTCCAGGCCGCAAACCCCGCGCACCTGGGTATGTTCGCGCGACTGGAGTTGTATATGACTACCCACGACTGATTGCTCTCCACCATACGCAGGGTGCGGATGGTCCTCCGTCAGCAGATACGCGAAAAGGACGCGCAGATCGACACCTTGCTCAATCAAGTCAACCCCGGCCCAACAATGGCCACCCCGCTCACGCTCGTCCCTGCGCGTCTTCCTCTGAGCCAGAAGGAACGTACCGAGTACCGCGATGTCCTCACCTACCTGGAGCGGGCTGCGCAGCAGGCAGGCCAACGCCTCAACGGCGACAGCCGCGCAAAGTTTGACATCTCTGCGCTCGAGGATGTCCTATCCGACGACGGGTCGGATAGCGAAGAGGACCCTGCGCTCGCTATTGCGGAAGGCTTAGTGGCGAGCCCCACACGGGGCGAAAGTCCTAAGGGAGAGCATGCACACGCCCACCCTGTTGATACCATCCTCGAGGTTGCAGCTCCGACTGGAATCATGGCAGCGGCTGCACTTCAAACCACGCGGGCAGGATCAAAGTCTGTGCACGATAGCTCGAGCGAGTCGTCCGGCACGTCCCGCGTCGAGGCTGGAGTGGCGGGCGAGAACTACTTTTTGCCAGGTGCGCGGGCACGTTCCCATACGCCCTTATTTACGTATCTGACAATTTGCTCTAAGGCCCCTATGCAAATTTGCAACTACGCCGCCTTATAGTCGAGCGCCAAGCTGCTCCAGACATCCTCCTCTCCGGATTGGTGACGCCGGAAGACGCAACGGCACTGTTCGAGATGTACGTCCATTTTATTTCATCAAATCACTACGTACGTTACTGTCAAGCTCGGACACTGATTTGTCTTTTTTAAATCGCTCCAGCCACTATAAATGGATCAACGTATGTCGCGCTCAGAAGCTCGGGAGACATGCGGATTTACTGATTCCCGAATTCCGATGTGCAGCCCATCATTCCCATTCTGGATGAGAACATCCACAGCCCAGCTTCCGTGCTCGCGCGCTGCCCGTTCCTCTTCACCATCAGTGCGTAGCCTTTTGCTAACTTGAGACGTCAATAGACGGGCAGCTTCATACTCATGCCGACTTTGTACTTCAGTTTGCACCGTTGCGTCGCGATATTACAAGGAGAAGCCGCACATTTACGGCATGGCCATCCACTTCGCCAAGGCGGCCGCGGCGAACGCGGTCATCGACGGCTGGAAGACCGTGGAGATGTGCCAGGCGTTCGCGCTCTGGAGCGTGTACAACCCGCCCGCACGGCGATGGGAGGAGGACCGAGCGTGGTGCTACACAGGCATCGCGTTCAGACTGGCTGCGGAACTGAACCTCAGTCGCATCCCGGACAAGTTCACGGACGAGCGGGCGGAGCGTGAGAGCCATAACCGGACGCGGATGTGGTTGATGGCGTTCATCATGGATCGCTGTCTGAGCATCCAGTCCGGCAAGGCGTGGATGGTGCAGGAGGATGCGGTGAGTGCTTGAGCATCGATCCAGTTGATATACCGACGTGCTGAAGAGCCCTACAGACGATCCGGGACGCGGCGTCCTGGCTGCGGAACCACAAATACCACAATCAGTGCGACGGGTACTTGACGAGCCTGACGGAGCTGCTCATCATCATGTCCCGCTTTGTTGGGACGGTGAACCCCGCATTCGGGACGAGCTCCGTCGAGTCTCTGAACGTGGGTGTTCATATATCCTTTTCGGTGTGGGCACACGGCTGACATCAGCGGAATGCTTCCTTTTCGGTAGAACCTTGACTTCGCTGCGCTGTACAAGGCATACGACGACGAGCTCATGGCATGGAAGCGCGACAGCGACATCCGTCACGAGGGCGAGAAAAAGTCTTCCGGTCCGTCTCTCCCGAAACCTCCCACTGTGTCCCATATCTGACCGCTAGCTCTTTCTCGGTGCAGACCCTGCTATCGTGATGGAGATAACGCTCATCAACTGGTCAGTGGTCGCATGTACTCGGGTTCTAGCGCCCTTGTCAAGGGAATAGCTAACCACATCGTGGCCGTACAGCGTCTTCCAGTATTGCCGACTCGTCATATGCTGCGTCGGCATGCAGCTCATGTCGAAAGGGAAGGCCTTGAGGCCGGACGAGCTCTTTGCCGGCGTGAGTGTCACTCCGAAACAATGACGAACATGTTCTGCATCCGTGCTCACGCTTCTGGTGTTCTAGTGCGTCACAGCGGCTACGAGCCTCGTCAAGCTCATGGTCGACGACTTTGTCCCGAGCGGCTTTGTTCCTTATTTCCCCGAGCTCATTTACGTCCACTCTGCGTTCGCTTCTGTAGTCCTGCTCAAGGTATGTCCGCGGCATTCGCACGAATGCCGTTACTCGCCTTTACAAGGGCTCAATGCGAATCATTTCTTCCAGTGTCTACGGCCCGAATACAACGCCTACCTTGATATTCAGCAGGAGGAGCGAATCATCGAGCTTGTGCAACGCCTCTTTGATACGTGGACGTCAGACAAGATGTCCACAGACGAGAAGCATAACACTCAGCTTTACGCCCGCTTCCTCAAACAGCTCATGGAGCCCCATGTCGTGCGACTCGCAGAGCGTAAGCGTGCGGCAGCGATGGCAAAAGCGGGAGCAAGCACAGTGGCGGGGGACGTTCACGGTAATGGGAACACCCGCACGACCACCGACATCGATACTGGCATGGGGGTCAGCCCGACCAGCGACGTGCCTTCTCTCATCTCCCCTACGAACACGACGACTACCGCCTCGGGCTCCGGAGGCTCGTCCTCGTCATCGCCCGTCTTCCCGACGCACGATCCCGCGGCGCTTCAACTCGGGGACATCTACGCGACGGACGTGGACGTGTCCAAGGCTGCGGCCCAGCTCGCGGCAGCGTCTGGCATGTCGGACGTGTTTGTCGGCGGGGAGAGCGGCATGGGGTGGGACCAGCTCTTCGCGTCTGAACTTGGGGGGCTCGATGGAGCTGCGGGCTCGCTCGCGGGCGCGATGATGGGCGGCGTTGGTGGTGGCCCGGGAGGCATGTCGGCGATGATGGGCGACGAGGCTTTGGCGGCGATGATGGGGCTGGGGAGCGAGGCGTGGTTCATGACGACGAGTTGAGCTGAACCGTTTCCGTCTCCTGCATGGTCCCATCGTTTTTTCGTCGTTCTTTGTTTCTTCCACTTGGACCGTTTGAGCGTTGGTGTTGCTCTTTTTCCTCTCTTCCTGTTCCTTTTTTTCAATTCTGGGCTCTCCGCAGGGGTTGTCTCTCTTCCGCTCTGTTTCAGTCCGTCCGCCTCCCGTCTCGCCGCCGCTCTCCTCTCCCGTCTCTCATCCCATCCCGGTCTTCTTATCGATATAGCAGTCCTCGCGCATCCTCGCTTTCTCCCTCGCTCCCGCTATCTCCTCACGTCCTGGGTCGCTTCCGCACCCGGACCGAGTATGTCTCACGACAAAGAGTCCGCCGTCACGCTGTCCATGTCAGGCTCTCATGCGCTTCCTCTTTGTATGCTCTGTCTGTATCTGTGTGTGTTATCTCTCTACTGTACGAGTCTTCCTGCCCGGACTTACTTGAACCTGCTAGCTAAGTTATGGATTAGAATTGTATGTATGTACTGTAACCTTCCAGATCCTATCCTCTCAGACTGATGAATGGAGTTTTCGCTTCTTTGTGCCTTTCACCCGCATGCCTACATTTGCACACACCAGTCGTTCGCCGTTCGACATGGTGACGTGATCGGTACCTCGAGCCCTCGATCGGCCAGCCCTCTTCGGCCGACTAAGAGTTTTTGGGTTTGAATGTTAGGTTGCTCGAACTTCTCGCTTGCTCGCCTCCGACGACGGGTGCTATCAGCAGCCGCGCACATTGCACGAGACACCGAGACGACCGAGGCCCTGTCTGCGACCGGTAAGGCAGGCACCGCGGAAGCTGCTCAGAGTGGTAGGGAAGAGGCGCGGCAATGGCGTCAGGATCCTCGAGGGAAGATTCATGCTAGGAACGGTCGGGGTCCGATCCATTGACAATCCCAAACTCCGTCGTTGTATGGGTGAGAGGCTAGGTACAGGGCCAATGAGGGTTTTGGATGAGCCGCGCGGCGGCGGAGAACGAACTGGCTAGGAGCGTGGATTGTTCTGGGGATGCAGCGCTGCGACAGCGTCGGATGCTGCTGATAGTACCTGACCTGCCGTGCGTAGGGAAGACAGGTAAGTCCGACGAAGGAGAAACGAATGGTCAGTTCCAGAGTTCCGGTTCGTGCTGCTGCGCACCATGTATGGAATTCTCCCAACTCCCAACTGGAACGCCGCACCGGGGATCGCTCGGTTCCGTCAGAGATCGAGGAACTCATGTAGGAGACGGCACGATGTCCACATACCATCATCCGACGTCGGATCTGCTCTGAGAATCACGGTGCGTTTGGTGTGGCAGACCCAACAGACAAACTCTATGACCAAGTCGCCGAGATGCGCGGCGAGGATCTGAGAGAAGGCTGAGAACTGGGAAGAGCTTGTGTGGCAGCCTGAGGAAGCTCTCTTGGTCCGCGCAAAGGCCGCCGAAGAATGAGGTGGGGGTAAACATCTAATTCGAACATCACACCTACATCCGGGATTCATCGTGAGCACCGGGAGGATAACCATCAACATCCGAGGGCGCACCCCGACTGTCGCCGACGACGTCGGGGATAGAAAATGGGGTGGCTAAAGTCCCTTTGGTGATGTTGGATGGAGTCAGCCGTGTCGTGAGCTCAGGGGGAATGCGTCATTGACACGCTGATAGGTACCCTTCCACGCTATCACATACTTTGGGAGCATCGAAGCCTGCTTGCATGGCGGATAACGACTAGGAGGAAATCATAGTCAGAATAAGCGAGCGCCTCGATATCCGGGGTCATGGTTTTGTCATATTGGGACGGCGTATGCAAACATGCTAGGATCTTTCAGCCACATCACTGCATCCAAGCCTGAAGCAGGTTCGAGTGTTATGTGTTCGTCTCGCGAGGCCTGTGGAGTGATATGATCCCTATGGACACGCATGGGAAAAATTGTGAATGCGAGATTGCCCCTATGATCAAGCTAGGCTCCGGATCGCAGAAATTGGATTTTAGCGTTAGGTAGAGCCATCCATCTCCGAATAAGAGGGCATGGTCGGTATTTACCGCAGTCGCGATCGCAGTGCGTAGCCGAATTACGGACAATCCCGTGGAACAGGATGAGTGCTGCCGAGTTTATGGACGATCGACGATGATCGAGGGAAAAGGCTCGATCACATACTCGATCGCTGTCCTGTGTGACGACAACTAGACATCGACGAAAGGGTTTCACGAGTTGGTTGGAAAGACGGAGATGGCCGTGGGTTCTGACAGCATTTCGCTCGTACCCTGGTCCATGACGCCCCGAGAATCACAGGAGAGCGGTCGAATCCAAGCATTTCGATGGCGGGAGACGAGGGCCATCGAGAACGTCGACATTGGAATCTGTGCAGAGCCAAGCTGGAGTCCTGGACGTGACACTTCACTTGCCCGAGCGACATCGCGAATTCACCTCTCTCGATTGACGATATCAAGAAGATCATTGAAGAGGTTCGTCCTCGCCGCGACAGTGTATATCTTGCGGTACGGGGATCGTTCACTGCCATCAGTGTCTTTGATGTCAGCGTCATAAACCCAAACCCAAGAGGGGGAGTGCGTACCCATCCTTCATTGCTGTCCGGATCCCATATTTGTGAGCGATGACCGACGAGACAATGAAATTAACGATGAGTGCTGCTTGGTGTCCACGAACCGAATCTATACCTCTGACAGCGCGACCCCTGCAACAACGCAGTCACGTTTCTCTCGCGCGTAGGCGGAGGTTACGGATTTTCAAAGTCTTGACGGGGGAGATTGGCAGTGATGTCGCAGGCCAAGCGATACATGAACTTGGAGTTCCGGCGGGTGCGGCGTCCATACTGACGCTCTCTGTCGACGAGCGGGCAGTATGTAGAGTTCACGTCGGTTTCGAAGCCTGGTCGAAGCTCGAAACGTGACTTGACTGTATGCAGGCCATCTTTCCCGCGCCCTCCAAGTTGAACGTTCACTTGCACTCCAACCTCCGTCCATCCTTCTCTTCCTCTTCACTCACGTCCTCCCCATCTCGCCTTTCTCGCTCCCACTAGCACTCTCCAGCAACCCAGTACCGCAACACCAACAGCATGTCGTCACGAAGCAAGCGCCGCGCAGAGCCCGAGGTCGCAGACAAGAAGAGAAAAAAGTAAAGTCGCCGCTCTCACCCCGTTCGCGCGTCGCAGTCTT
This sequence comes from Coriolopsis trogii, assembly GCA_020543525.1. Lineage (NCBI taxonomy): Eukaryota > Fungi > Basidiomycota > Agaricomycetes > Polyporales > Polyporaceae > Coriolopsis > Coriolopsis trogii. Next base: position 1,687,052 of record JAHYIO010000004.1, read on the forward strand.
GTTTTCTCCGAAATACGAACGAGAGCATGACCACCCCGCTCTGTCCCAAAGGGCCAAGCACGACGAAGAGGAGGACGACTTCGAGGCGAGCGACGCCGACTCTGACGAGGGCATCGACAACGGTACGTGCATAGCCCGGTGCCATGTCAGCCTGTACCCTTCCTCTATATCGTATGAATGATTCTTTGGGGAGCTGACGCAGCGCAATTGCATCCACAGACGAGCTCTCCGCGCTGAGCACAGCGAACATCATCACCACCGGCCGGCGCACGCGAGGAATCCGGGTCGACTACACCAAAGTGAAAGGCTTCGACGAGGAGGACGAGGACGAGAGCGAGGAGGAGAAGCCAAAGAAGAAGCGCGCTTCGGCAGCGACTTCGAGCAAAGGCAAAGGCAAGCCCGCGAGTTCTGGAGGCTCCTCGTCCAAGAAGGCAAAAGCCCCTGCGCCCCCGCCTCGGTCGAAGCCTGTGAAGAAGACGAAGACGGTGGTCGAGTCGGACGAAGAGGAGGAAGAGGAAGCGGAGAAGAGCGACAAGAGCGACAAGGATGAGGAGGACGATGAGGAGGATGATTGACCGGGTGGCCCTTGAGAAAATGTAACAAGACGTGTGCTTGGTCGATACGTAGGTGTATGTGTTACATTGCACAAAGTAGGAGACACGCGACTGATATGACGAAACAGATTGTACTAGTACATGGAGGACGAAACCCAAGGCTCCAGCGAGCGGTGTATCCTACAACTTAGATCGCGCAGCGAGACGTTGTCCACGTTCCAACATGGGTTTGATGTATTTCTAACGTAACATGAGCCGCATGTGTGTCAAGCAATAGCTGCACATACCTCATAACCCTCAGTGACCTCCGACGCATTGAGTGGCTCAGCTTGAACCCGCCTCCACAAGTTCTCGTATGCGTTCCCATCGTATGTGCCAAGCGCACTGTGACCATTATGAGGACACCAGAAGTTTCAGTAAAGTGCAAATCGCTCACCTGTCCAGCTCCCAATCCGTGAACCCAAACCCGTCCGACAGACCAATCGCCTCCGGCAATAGCGCCTCGCAAGCCCTCTTGATCGCCACACGCAAGCTTCTCGACGGGTCCTGTCCGGGTACAGCCACGCCCAACAACCCAAAGGACAGCGCGTCCGCAAGCCCGCTCTCCACCGCCGTGAGCAGGTGCTATAAACCCACCCACATCGAAGCAGCAGTCAGTCAGTCAGACCCATGGTCATACAGCATCGCGATGCATGAGATGAGACTCGCCAATGTATACAGCTTGCGGAGCACGCTCGCCTCCTTCCCGCCCACGGTCTCGTCGAGCGCATCGATGATGGCCGCAACCTGCACCGCGACAAACGCGTCCGTGACGGCGCGCGCGACGCGCTGGTCCGCGCTGGCGTCTGGGTCGTCCAGGTGCCGCGCACGTTCTTGTACCATGAGCGCCGCCCGTCTCTCGAGCAGCGCTATGCTCGTCTTGGGGTCATCCCAACAGGCCGGCGCAGACGAGAGCGCGAGGGCGGAGTCTGAGAGGTGGCGGAGGTACGCCGTCGAAGGCGTCAGGTCGGAAATGGAGCGCGTCTTCTTGACCACGACGGCGTCGAACACCTTGAGCGCGGCTCGGACTACTTGCTGGTCGAGCACAAGGTTGTCCCCTTCGTACCTGGAAAGCGAGATGTCACCTTAGGATGTTCGGTCGCGGAGCATTGGGCCAGTCACGAAGCCGACAAGGAATACGCACGTCGCGGCGGGGACGTAATCTGCATAGATGCGCCCAACGCCCGCAAAGTCGCTGTACCCGTGCCCGCCCATTGACCGACGCGAGGTTTCGAGGTCATCGATCGTGGTCGTGCTGACGAGAACCTTCAGCCCGCTGGTCGTCGCGTGCATCTCTGCGAGGAGGGAAGTGTCTCCTGATGCGAGTCGGTTCGTCATCTCACCAAACGCTTGGTTCTGGTTTGCTGTTAGTCAAACTGTGAGTTGCTGGAAACTCTGTTACGCACAAGGTTTCGGCCTAGGAGGATGAAGACGTATGCGTGCGCGAGAGCAGGGAGCAGGCGGTAGTAGACTGATGGGTAAGTGATGACCTGCTTTTCGAGCCCGTCTAAACCCTTATGACTTTGCCTACGGACTGTAGCATAGCGGATGGCAATTGTCACGCCTGGAAAAGGCTGTCAGTACATGTTGGTAAACTGAAGAGACATGCGCGCACCTTTCGCAATTGTCCAGCCACCGCTACTGACCATCCTAAATGCGACTCTGTTCAACTGCACATCCTTGGTGGGTGCATGGAGTACAGATGCTTACGTTGCCCGAATATACAGCATCTGTGAGCATCATTGTCAGCGACAGAAATAGATCGAATATATAAGAACTAGCTTACCCCGCCGTAACTGAGTTTTGCATGAGGCGGCTGCACGTACTGTCCGTCGGGCGTGACGGACGCGAATGCGGAAAGCATGTGCTCCCGCGGTATCCGAAAGTGGTCAAAACGTGCGTATCCGTTGTCAATTGGTGCATACCCGCCCATGGCTTTCGGACCTACGATCCCATGCATCAGAGGTCAACACTAACCTGACGGGAAAGCGCAGAGTACGGACCAATGTCTCCGATGGTAAGGCCTGGAAGTACCTTGTGGTCTTCCAAAGAGCGTAGCTGGACGAAGAAGAGGTGTGGTCCGACGTCCTTGCCGGAAGGCAAGACCAAGCGAGCTTGGACGACACCGTGTGTCGCGGTCTTGCCGAGGGCGCCGATCCACCACTTGCTGCTGGTCAGAGTGGGAGAGTGGATCTCGAACTCGCGCGTCTCGGGGATATAGGTCGCGGTCGTCTCGAGAGAGGCAACGTTTGTGCCATGACCAAGCTCTGTCTGAAGGTAACATCTACGCAGTGACAACAAGGATTAGCAGACTGAATGACGGGTTGGATGTTGAGGCCTACCCAACTATCCCTCGGCGTGCAATGAGTTCCCCAAACTGCTTCTTCAGCTCGGGTGAGCCTTGGCTCATGATGACGGGTTCGAATGCTGTGAAGGCATGTGAGCATGACCCTACCCGTCTTCGAAAGGAGTACACACCGATCATGTGCAATGAGATGGGAGCCGGCTCGTCCAAGACTTTGAAAGCCAGGCTAGCCTCCTCCTTGGACCAGTAATGGAGCTCCTGGAGCTCATGCAGGCGGTTGGTCATAGCCAGTGCGCGTTGGTACATTGCTGACCGCGGCAGGAAAGACCTGAGCCGTGTAGTATAGTCAATATTAGCACTCACGGTCGATCAAGAGGGCGAACCTGCGTGACTTGTCGAATACGGGGTCTTTGGACAGGACCGTCGCGATACGCCGGCGGGCCTGCCACTCCCTCTCGCCTGGAGGGTCTCTACATTCACAACTGTCGCAGACAACGGAAAACTGGGGAACATACCCCACAGGAAGTTATGCAGCTTCTCTGCATCTACTGTCGACAGTCTCCTAGCGCTCTCCATGTCTGCCACAGTCCGTTGGGCGGCCATGTTGGAAGTGAGTCTGAGCAATGCCGGTGGTTCTGATCCTCGTTAAGTCGGATACGAGCGTGCCAAGCCGGTGTCCATGCATGCCGGGAGTCCGTGTACGCGTGAATGTGTACGTGAACGTTCACAGTGAACCCATGACCGTGTCATAATTAGTGCATCTAGGCGCTCTCACCCGCGAGATGAGCTAAATGTGATAACGGTCTTGTCTACCTCGCAGTCAGGAACCCCTTGTTGTCCCCTTCGGGGTGACATACGAAAAAATTGGAACGATACAGAGAAGATTAGCATGGCCCCTGCACAAGGATGACACGCTTTCCCGGAGTGGTAGACCTACGGGTCTCAATATTTATTGCCTTTTTTCCCTTCTAGTATACTGTCTGGGCACAAAGGTTTTCCAGACAGTCATCTTCAAGTCCATGTGAACAGTATACACGATGTGCTACACAAATAATACCTTTGCAGCAACCTAGCGCATTCTTTCACTTCGCCTCCGGCGGCACCTCCATCTGCTTCCCATTCATCTCGCCCACGTCCAGTGCGACAAGGAACCTGCTCACGCAGTTGTACGCCGCCACCGCCGCCGTCAGTTCCACGATCTCCCTCTCGTTGTAGTACGCCTTCAACGCCTCAAACACCCCATCCTCCACCTTGATATCTTTCGTCATCGCATCCGTGTACCTGATCACCGCCTTCTCCTTCTCCCCAGTCCATCCACACCCTCAGCGCTCGGGCTGTCCACTCCCTCCTTTCGCAACAACCACTCGAGCAGCGCCTTCGACACGCCCGCCTTCGCAGCTAGCGTACTGTGCGCGCGCCACTCGAACCCGGCGCCGTTCAGCGCGCCAACTCGGCTGACGGCGAGCTCGAAGATCCTCTGGTCGAAGCCGGTCTTGTAGCGGACGGCTTGCAAGAAGGAGTTCCAGCCGTCCGCGACGGGCGGGCTATGCAGCAGGGCGAGATCGAGCGGAATAAGCGGGCGCGGGGCCCGGCTCTCACGGAGGCGGGCGTAGATGGTGCTTGTCGCGGTCGGGTCGGGGTTAGAGGGAGTGGGTTCGGTCGGGGCTGCAGTCGGGGCGTACGGGAGGCGCATGTTGACTGGACAGACGCGTGGCTTGTGGTGAGGGTGGTGTGCTTAGAACTAGAGATGTCGTGAACACGGGACGCAACCACAGACTAGCGGCTGACGAATATCTGCTGATAGCAATGTTGAAGTGCCCGTGGTCTAGCAGCGCGAAGCGGTTGCTTTGCCTGGGCAGTGTGGGGCGACGTGAGGAGGTAATTCGTTTATGTCCTATCCGAAGAGACGGTTCACGTACCTATGGGCCCGGGATGTGAGGATTCACTTGGTTTGAGGGCATGACTGCGAGTGTATATGTAGAACGGTGTGCGAGGGGGTCGCAAGCAGTCCGCAGCAATGAAACTCAATTCTCTCGCAAGAAGTTGAGCTCGCATTTAGAGTGAATGATCACCTGAGCATGCATGTCAGTAGTGGGAAGACATGGAACTAAGAAAAGCACGTACCATCTCAGGCGACTGGCCAGTGGCGTGTTCGGACCACTATTCTCAACAGTCTTCCGCTCACACCCTGCCGGGGTTCATACAAAACAAAAGAAACCATCGTACAACAGTAAGCAGACGAACGGCTAAGAACGAAAGGCTACCGGGGATCTTGTCGAGTAAGTTCACCAGTAACTCCACCGTCAACCGATCGGCCTAGAACGAGAACGACAAGGACGTATTGCTCTATGACGCCGTAGCCTTCCCATCTGTTCGGATGTCGTTCCCGGTCAGTCTGCCCTAACTCCACCGCTTACATTCGGGCGCGTTCTGGCTGGTTAGACTTCATGGGAATAGCTACCCTCCATAAACGCATCCATAACGACCACGCAGATGGTCGGTGGCCGTCGCCGACGACTGGGAGAGCATATCCCGCTATCCTAGCTGTTCTGAAGCTCAGCAAATCCATTGTGCGCACTGGGTGTGCATACGATGAACAATTGTATCCAAATACTCACCACATCTAGTATAATTCACAACGGCGGACATGGAGTATCCGACGAGTCCCCCTAGAAGTTGCACCAGCTTGTAATCTCCGAAACCGTCCCGTGCCCGACGGAAGCGTGCGGACATTCGATGGTGTAGGGTACACTCTTGAAGTTTCGACGGTGCCATGAAATACGAGCAGAGGCGAAGCACAAAGCCAAGCTCCTGTATGTAGGAACAAAATACCAGTGAAATCAAGTAGCGCATGTGTTACGTTCTAGAAGTGCGAAGTATTTGCTTACAGAGAGTAAAAGATGCATCGCTAACGGCCTTGCGACTCGGCGTACTACATACAACCGTGATCTTTTGGGTGTTTTGGACGTTCGACCGCTAAGGTCGGGAATGAGTAGACAGGATTAGAGGCAGACGATACAGTTGCCCGTCGTTACTTCGATGACTTGTAAGCTGGGAAACCGGGTGGAGAGGAATATTAGACAAGTTTGTTGTTAGCATAATAGGCTAGTTGTGGCGGCTCCGCCGTGGTGGCAGAGCGTCTGCCATGACCCGACCCATGGTTTCCCACGGTTTGTTTTTGGGGCAACCTGCACTGAGCGCTGTAACCACTCTTTGGGAGTTCTCACCAATCGCTCACTCGTGTCGGTTTCAAGAATGCCTGCAAAGAACTCGGCATCTGCCCCTGGGGTTCCTGCTGCCACTGCGCTTTCGCTGTGCTAAAGCAACTTGTCAGTCGGCCCCTGCGCAGTCGTAACTACCCAACCTTCTTCCGTCAAGTTATCATTGACAGTGCCTCAGCTGTGATACTAGAGTCTTTCCAAAGACATGGCATTTGACTCCGAACACCGACTTGGCGCGTGCTGGTTGACTGGACCTTTCACGCGTCAACCCTTTTGCTGAGCTTCACCAAGATCCGGATCTGTTTGGATATTCCCCTCTCCGAGCTTTCTTGTCATTCTTTGTGACCTACTAAGTTTTGCTCCATTGGTATTTGCTCGTGTCACACACCAGAAGAAGAGTGCGTAACCATGCCTCTGCGGTCGGGTACAAGTTAGGTCAGTACGGGAGACCTCACCCAAACTTCGTTTGCTACACAACCTCACCATCCTTCGGCACTCGACATGACAACGCTCTGTGACGACGTTCTCTACAAGATCTTTGATCACCTCACTCCGTCATACGAAGCCCGTCGTAATGATGAGGAAGTCCTGAAACGGTCCCTCCTTCACGCTGCGATGGCCTGCCGACGGTTCGCCAATCCAGCATTGTGTGCTCGTTGGAAGGTCGTCCACGGCGCTGACAAGGAGATCCTGGGACTATTAAGGGCACTTGAGATTGTGGTGTCTCGCCCCAGCGTCTGGGGCGATCTTCCGTCTTATGCCTGGAACGTACGTTGAACTTTTTCTATTGTGATCTCCACTAACCAGCATATGTAGACCTCAGAGGTGACGGATGGCGATGTCCGAACACACCCAAACTGGGAACGCTTCCAGCAGTACGCTACTCGAATCCGTCATGCTACGGTCAACATTGCGGATATTCTATTCCCGACTCATCGCCCCATATGGAGGCAACTCCAGCACTGTCTACAGCCTGCCAATTTGCTACCTTGCCTAGGGTCTGTGACTCTGCTCATGGGCCCTAGTAGGTTTGGCACGTTCATCGCCTCGCTTAGTGAAACCGGCGAATACATCATGACAGATCTTCCGTCCACGAGATGGATGACTTATCACGAGGCTCTCTTCAATTTCATCTCGCCCACCATCCGCCACATCACAATCAGTGCCGAATATGTTCCTCTCAAACGCGACATCATTATCCCCAGCTTCGTTCTTATGGTACGAGACGTTTGCGACTATACAGGTCATCTGGCGTCGCTTGAGATCCAAGTCGAGACATGCACCGGCTCGGACTGGAAACCAGACACTGTGGACGTCGACCTCAACGACCTTGTAACCAAATCGAACCTGCGCTCTATCACACTCCTAATCCCACTCCGGTTCACGAAGATACAGCAGCTGAGCCATCTACAAGGCTTACGACACCTTTCCTTGGGCGAACACGTGGAGGTATCCGCTTCTATCACCTTCAAGCGGCTGTCCAGCCTGGAGATTAGAGGAGACACGGCGGCACAACTGCACACAACGATTACTGCCATCCGCGCTCCCCTGCTCGACTCCCTCGCCGTGCATGCGACTAAGGAGTTCCCCGCCTGTAGCTTTAAGCACACCATACACGAGCTCTGCACCACTATCGCCTCGTCGCTGAGCACCGTTTCAATCCTTCGTTTGACAGTGCCAGTGCTCCCAGCAGGCCGCGCTTGGGTGAACGTTAGATGGCTGGTTGACGCACTGCGTACACTCGGCGGTCTTCGCGAGCTTTCCGTAGACCTCGAGTCTACGCGGCCGTATAGTTTGGACACCGCCCTCCGCTCATTCCCTCAATACTTCCCTCGCATTGAAGGTTTCGACGTCGACTTCGGCGACGAGCAATGGAATCATTTCTCCGACGGAAAACTTGACGTCCTGGAGACAATCGCCCATGGTTGTCCTTCGCTCCGCGTTCTCCGGCTCCCTTCGCTTGTGTGGCAGGCACCGAAGGCCACACCTGCTACTATCGAGGTCTCCAATGCTGTTCAGCTCGAGAAGGCGACCGGCACGCCACCCCCGCATCGACTGCAGGATCTGGCACTTCAAGTAGTAGAGTTGGGCAACCGCCGCCTTGACTGGGTAGCAATTGATGCCTACATAGAATCCTTGTTCCCTTACGCCAGCTGGTGAAGTCTTGGTAAATTCGTATCGACGTTCAAATGTCTCAATTGTTGCAACACGTAGTAGCGAGATTGAGCGACGATTTTCGGTCGTGTTGTATGTCACGGCTGTATAGTAGCGCACAATCATAATGGTGAGGCGATTCAGACCGGGAATGAGCTTCGAGGAGTACCGCAACTGGGTAGACAATGTTCCGAGTTCCCTGCAAAGAATCAAAGGTAGGAATCGGAGTGCGCTTCTATATGACGGTGATTGGCAACTGTCTCGAAACACGCAGGTCTTGAATACGACAGGTTGGTCGCACGAGTATACGTTATAAATATATTCAACCGAGAATCTCATGATCCACGAAAGGAAAGGTGGTACACAAGACGTAGGCACATATATACTCAAATAGATACGCATTGCAATCAGGTATCCGGGCCACTATGACTAGCGGGGATGTCAACTCGTTGAGGTCCATCGCCAGCCACATGTCGAGCCCAGACATCGTAAACTCACTGGGAGTGAGGTCTTCTTCTACCCCAATGAAGGGCTGCAAACTGCCATCTGAGACGAGACAAATCTTGAGAATGACGAGTTTGTCCAACTGTTTACCAAAGGCAGGCATGACCGCGCAGCCCTTCTATGAGTAAGCGGGATCATGATCAGGAGGCCTCAACCACCGATGATGCGCAGGGGCAGACAACACGTACGATGAATCTTTTGAGCTCGCGAGCGGCCAGGTTAGCCAAGCGGGTCTTGGTCGGTTGTTCTCCTTTACATAGCACATTGACCTGCCGATTGTATCGGGGATAGCCTTCAAACTGCTGCAGGGTGAGTATCGAGGTGGTAGTAATGGGAGGACATAGTACATACCTGATAGCGGAATGTCATCTTCTGGCCCATTTTGACAGCGGGAAACGCGATGGTGCCATGCCCTCCGATTCAGGATATATCCCCGACAATGGCGTCCTCAACTCGACAGCCGATGGTGCACCCGGTAGGTGCAGTGGGTTTAGATCCAATGTCATCCGCAAAAACTGCGGCGATGCCTTGGAGACAGTGGCGCGCTATCTAACAGTGGTGGGCTCGACCTCGACTTGCTCGCTGCATCGGGCAGTGTGGCACTTCGCGTCCCTGTGGGCTACGCAGGACGTCCTCAACGCGGAGGACGCACTGCCTCTTCTTTATGCCTCGATCACGTCGCGGGTCGTTTCAAGCACGTTGTTGGATGCTTCGCAGAGTTGGCTTCGAGGCAGGTCAGTTTTCGAGACCGAGAGCCGGAGAGACTCTGAGAGCATCGGGCCACGTCGGTGGGAAGGAGGGTAAAGGGGTCGCTGTGAGGTGGTTGGTGGCTGTCAACGTTCACAACGACTGCTGCGGAGATGCGTCTGCTGCGCAAAGGATTCGTGATATACGTGGATTAGGCAGTGACTCACTAGTGCGGCTAATGATCGATAGCCACGCAAACGGAGGGCATATTTGAAGGACGTCTTGTACGTACCGGTGTATCGAGTTCAGCACGCATAGAATCATTGACGTACGCGCGACCGGTCACGACCGTCAAGGACCCAAAACCTTCTGTGACTGGATTTCCTGCAACTGTGCTATCCCATGCAGCTTTCAAAGGAGATGCCAAAAGAGGAAGTCATTGTCGGTACGCCTGAACACTGCTGCCAGAGTATCTGCGATCGATCCGGAGGCTCAGACAGCAGTATACCCTTCGAATCAACAATGCACACGCTCACCACGACAGAGCTTCTGAGACTGTAGTACGAATCGGATAGTATGAGCCTTTACTTAGCGTTAGAGAGTGAGTACACGCGTCAACTTACATTCCGGGACAGTGCCATCCGCAGTGTACGTGTTGAAGAACGTGGGCATGCCATGTCCCGCAGTGCCTGCTATACCTTGTTGGATGCGATAAGATATCTGCACAATGGTTACGAACACTGAGACTTAACCTCATCATCGACGTGCCTGACACCATCGTCATGCAGAGTTCAATGACAGATCTACATTGAATTTGGCCAGTCATTATGGCAAGCTGAAACAATGTAGAAATTCGTGCCTATACAAGCTGAGTCAATGTTATGATGAATAGCAGACTCGGTTGAGAGTATGTGCGTACCCATTCTTCAACGCAGAATTGCGGATTGAATAGCGAATAACCTCCTCGTACTAGTACCGGCACGTCAACTCGACGCGGCTGGCAGACAGAACTTGAAGAGACTCCGGGTTGGTCTTCGTTCACTCATTGCACGACTGAAGTGACTTCCAAGATGGATCGACAAATAGGTCGATATACTTGCAAGCGCGACAGTAAAGTTACAGCTGTTTTCACACAGCTTGTCGTTTGGCGCCGCGCGCGAGTTGCGCGCCATCGCTTGCCTCTCGCTGCGACCGTTCCCCCCGAAAAGCAGAACAGCGATATCTCCTCGAGTTCTCCACGTATCCTCTCGATTCTCTCATGTACTTGCTCGTCTCTACGGTCTGCAGGGCTGTGAACTGGTCTACTGCTGCTGCGAACACTCTGTCAAATACTACCTGGTACCTACATTGTGCGCCACAGCCAATGCAGAACAAGGATTCCGCGACAACCTCAAGACATAGCGCCGCCATTTCTACACTGCTGGACGCTATATGACTACCCCGAGGGCCTGACAACAAGTTTGCACCGGGAGCATGCATCCGGGGGTTGTTGTCCAACCCCCTCCCCCTCCCCCAAGCCGGGTGTTCCCTGGAGCGTGGCATACATCTACGTTCCTCGCGGGAGGTTACGAGAGGGAAGATGTGGGCTTAGGACGTCATGTACGAGGTTGGGAGGAGACACGGATGGCTCGATTGTGATCACGGTATGCTTCATGTACGATTTTTTTTTCTGTCCTGTCTCTCCCCTACTCCCCCTCATCCCTCGTGATGTACCTGGATACTGTCGCCTGAGCTCTAAGACCTTGTAGCATGCTGTACACTGTGTCTCATTAACACATAGTATCCCTCCAATTAGATGCTTAACCCGCAATGTCGCATGCAAGTCTGATGCGCATGGCGGAGTTTGCATACTGGTCATGATGAGCGGGTCTGGATGTTTGTATTCTTCACTTCATACTCCATGTCCACCGTTTCCCTACTCTTCCATAATCTGGAGTTTCATGCACACTCACTTTACAATGTCACCACACTACCAATGGCAAATCAGCACAACTTGTGATTACGTCTGCCTCCTGTCATATCTGCCAAACCCAAAGAGAAAGCACTGCACAACCATTGTCAGAGGTAGCGAATGTGAACCACAAACCGACAGGGGTTTGGTTGAACGCGCCATGGATGTTGGGAGAGAAGCAGGAGATGCCGAGCTGGGTAGCTTGTATGGACAAGGCGCAGTGACAGTTGAACATTGTACACAAAGTGATATCGGAATGAACATGACCGCCGCCATATTACATGCCAATACCGTATGCAAAGATGGACGAGGAAGGGCAGGAGAATGGGGCAGAGGAAGATCATACATGAAGCATACCATCGCCGGGATTGCATCCATCTTTCTATTCATATCCGATTCAACATCCAAATCCAACCTCTTCCATATCCTAACCTCCCGCGAGGAACGTAGATGTATGCCACGCTCCAGGGAACACCCGGCTTGGGGGAGGGGGAGGGGGTTGGACAACAACCCCCGGATGCATGCTCCCGGTGCAAACTTGTTGTCAGGCCCTCGGGGTAGTCATACAGCGTCCAGTAGTAAAGAAATGGTGGTGCTATGTCTTGAGGTTGTCGCGGAATCCTTGTTCTGCATTGGCTGTGGCGCACAATGTAGGTACCAGGTAGTATTTGACAGAGTGTTCGCAGCAGCAGTAGACCAGTTCACAGCCCTGCAGACCGTAGAGACGAGCAATTACATGAGAGAATCGAGAGGATACGTGGAGAACTCGAGGAGATATCGCTGTTCTGCTTTTCGGGGGGAACGGTCGCAGCGAGAGGCAAGCGATGGCGCGCAACTCGCGCGCGGCGCCAAACGACAAGCTGTGTGAAAACAGCTGTAGTACCAGTAGGCAGAGCGAGGTTCGCGAAGGCGGGTGCACCTGACTCGGTCTACGCCGCCGTCCGCTTCACAGTGACTGCCGGCTCTTTCCCACTGCCCAGCCCCTTGCCTCTCTCCACCATCTCCCGCTGGTCACAGCAGCAGCCCACCGTTCATTGTCGCTGCTACTCCGGTCAGGCAAGTCTCACCCCAACGGCCCCCCACAACTTCACATAAAACCCAAGTCTGCGACCCGAAATGGCACCTTCTCGCTACGCATCGCTTACCCTCGTGCTCGCGCTATTCTCGTTCTTCTCCGCGACTTTTGCCTCGCCATTCATGCCGCTACCTACGCAGTTCAGCCGTCACCCAGCGACCTCTGTGGCGTCTCCTCTGGTCGGTTTGGCGAAGCGGACGGATGGGCAGGATGGTCCTCAGTTCCCGGACGACCCACCGTCGTGCCCTATCTGCGCGGAGAACTACTGGAACATCAACAGCTGTGCGGAAGCTGCGCCAGTGCTACAGAACTTCTCGATGGTGAGTGTTTTGTTCTGTGTCTGGAGAATAGCAGGGGCACAATGCTACGAAGACGAAGGGCGTCGTGCTGGGAGGGATTCTACCGGTGGGAAAGATGAATGAAGGGTCGAGATTGTGGGATGCCAGCTTGTCTTCTATCTGTCTGGAACTGAGGAGGCGGCTGGACTATCGTATATTTCAGAAAAGTCCATACGTTTATGCTATTGAAGAAAAAATCATTGCTTCGTTCGCCCGTCTCGACCCGCACAGCGATGCTAACTGGGTACCACTGATATACTAGATCATCTTCAACCCTGGAGCGTTCATTGATGTGATCAAGTGCGCATGCACCGACACCTTCCAGAGTGGTGAGTCCCATGTTCTCCAGCAAAGCTCATTCTAGCTGACACCGATGCGTTGCACATCAGCTTACCCGCAATGCGTCGACTGGTAAGCAGTTACGATCTAGAAGTGGACTACAGTTGACCCATCATCCGTAGCTTCATTCAAACGAATCAGACGCAGTATCTGGACTCGTCAGACCTTCCGGCTGTGGTCGACGGCATGCGCAAGATTTGTGCGATTGAGAGCACCCTGCTTGGTGGAGTAGCCACCGCCGACGGCGAGGTCACACCAACATCTAGCCTCCCCGTCCCCACCCCGACATCGTCATCAAATGGAGCTGCCCCGCTCTCGGCGTCGTGGGCTGTGGTCCTGGCATTGTTCTTGAGCACTGCTGCGACGTTGCTCTGATCCTTTGCACACGCATGTTGCTTGATCTCTGCCTCTTATGGCTGTTGAGGAGCGTATTTATACCCTAACTTGTCTTGGTCTCATCCGTCTCCGAACGATGACCCCTACTTACGACTGTAACGACCGTTGATGATTAACGACCTAATGTGGACCTGTTTTTCGAGTTGGCCCTTGATGTACGCAATATACAACAATGGTGTCGTGTCTGTTGGATTCCGCCTCGTCTTGCACCCTCCACGACGAACCTCGCCTCTGTGACATCACCATACCTATATCGTGGTCACTACAGCAGATGTATCAGGCGGCAGGGTCGCGATCACGTGCACCTATTTAACGAGTCTCATCGCGTTCGCGATTGTGGCGAGTAGTCATTGCGAGTCTATGCCCATTGTTCAATGAAACACTGAAAATATATCTTAGCACAGAGTCTCCAGAAACTGTAGAGAACACGCTGAAAAGATGCTTTGTGGCGTTACGCAGGCGGTTAGAATAACATATTTGGCTCCTCAGTCGCACGTGCCGTAAATCTTGTCTTCCCGCAACCACCACCATCTCCAAGACTTCGAATTCCCAATTCACGACGGACGTTCTTCTTTGCTATCCAGCGTATCTCTATACAGCGAATCAGATTGCTCTATCGAAGGTGTGAGGGGATGAACAACAAGAACACGAACTGCCAGACCCCGCTGCCGACACGCAAGCGACCATGGGTCCCGGGGACGGCGACGCCGAACCTCTACTCGGCGGCCAAACGACGGCGGATGTCGCTTGCGGACGAAGATGAGGAAGACTTTGGGGGGTTTGGTGCTGAGATTGGCCATGGGGGAAAAGTCGACGTGGTACGTCTATCCTATCCTTGCTAAGTGAGATGCGTCGCTGCGGGTACGGGGCCGGACATGTCTCGATGTACGCTCCATGAGTAGGGGTCCAGACTGCCAACTCCTCACTTGTGGCAATATGCAAGGGCGCACAGATCGAAACACAGGGCCTTACTACCGCATGAGAGAGTCATGGCCCAGAGTCCACCCAGCGGCGTCACCTTGATGCGCATTCTCACTGACTGGCATGCGTTACTACAGTCCGATCGCTTCATTTCCGCCCGGAAAGACCGCGCACTCCCACTGCAGACTACCCCGCGGACACAACGTATCGCAAGGTTCTTTGGCCTTGTTGACGACAAGGTCCTAAAGTTCACAGACACCACTGGAGACAAACCGGGCAACAACTCGTACCTGAACCGACACAGGTTCAACTACTATCAACTCCTCAAGAAGCCACACCAGATCCCGTCCACGTCTGCGGAAGCGCACCTAGGCGCACGGAAGCAGTTCATTCTTGCGCTTGATGGGCCGGGCATCCCAAACGACCTCTTTGCGTACCCCATCTCTTGGTCTGCGCGCAACTCCATCGCCGTCGCGTGCGGGATGGACGTGTACTACCAAAACTTGGACACACGTCAAATTTCACACCTGTTCAAGCTCCCACACAAGAATCGGGGCCGGCTAATCAGCATCGAGTGGTCGTCCCAGAGACCCAACCTGATCGCCGCGGGCACGATGAACGGGGAGACGCAGCTGTGGGATGCGGACACGACGTCGCTGGTCGGGAAGTGGATGTCTGCAGACGAAGCCGACGTCGGGGGGCTGGGCTGGAACGGAGACGTTCTCGCTGTGGGGATGGGAGACGGGGCGATCACTCTGCACGATACGCGTACCCCTGCGTTGCTCACCAAGCTGGATTTGCATAAAGACAAGGTGCATGGACTGAAGTGGCGGCAGGACGGGAACTACCTCGCCAGCAGCGATCAAGCAGGCGTCGTCCAGGTCTGGGACGCCCGCGCAAGCAAGTCGCTCACTCTGTCCGACCGATGGGGAAGCAAGATCAAGCACCATGCACCGATCAAGGTTAGCTAGCTAGTTTGCTTGCGATGGCACCCGTATTAATAGTGTTCTCGTCATCAGGCTCTTGCTTGGTGCCCGTGGAAGCCGGAGCTGCTGGCGACGGGCACAATGTACCCAGACGGCAAGATTCGTATATGGAACATCAACAATACCCTCGGGACCGCTCCCCCACTGCACATCCTGCCTGTCAACACCTCCATCACATCTCTCCTCTGGTCGCCACACTGCAAAGAGCTCCTCTCCACGCACGGCATGTCCTGGCTCCCGCGGGGAGGCGCGTCGGACTCGTGCCCGAACCTCGGTGACCCCGGCGCGGGCGCGGGCCCGAGCACACGCAGGCGACACCGCGAACGGCCGGTGTCGGTGAAGACGGTACTCACGAACTCGCTCACCGTGCACGCGTACCCGAGCCTGAAGCGCGTCGTGAGCGTGGCGGCGCACACGGGCCCGGTGGGCCACAGCTGTCTGAGCCCGGACGGGACGATGGTGTTCACGATCTGCCCGGCGGAGGAGGCGATGAAGATGTGGCGGGTGTGGGGCGTGCCGGAGAAGGCGGAGAGGAGGGAGAGCGTGTTCGACAAGTGCACGATCCGGTGAGCGTCGGCTGCACTGCGACCGGCGCCCTGATTGTGCGCGGTGTATGCTGCTTGACTGCATGGCTGGGGGGAGATCGTTGCGTCACCGATGACAAACTGTGCTCATGGAGGGGCAGCGTGCATGGACGCGAAAGTGCTTTTGGCTTTGTACGTTGCTGTCGAGTTGCATATCTTGATGCTGTGCATGCATGCTTGTATTAGTTGTCTACATTAGATGTATCGTGTTGCAACGCTAGCCTATGTCATGGGTATGTCCAGAGTATTCTCTCAGCTCGACCTCGTCGTCAGGTGAGTCATCGTTCTCTCGGCTTCACATGCTGAGGGCTGGAGTCTTACGATGACCCACGCTTGTAACAGGTCTGTTCTTCTGGTGAGGTACGCACGCTAGACTGTGTATTACTCCTGCGACATTTTCGGGTGTGCGAAGAGTGCGTGCTGCAGAGGACTGCGGTTGAAACGCACTCACGCCTCCTTTGGGTTCCCTTCGATCCACGCGAAGCGAACGAGTGACGGGATGCGTCTGGGAATGCGAAGGACACGGCGTGCTACGCCTGAGACCTGAGGTATAAGACACAAGGATGCTTCAGCACCACTTCCATATCCACTCCGCGCTGTCCCTTCCGCTCTACTGCAGTCTACTCAAGTGATATTGACGACATCGAACATGCCTACCCGCATTGACCACGAGAGCCATCCCTACGTCCCAGCCGGCCCAGACGACAGCCGCTCTCCCTGCCCCGCGCTCAACGCTCTCGCGAACCATGGTTACCTGTGAGTGTTCTTTACTCTTCGTCACGATCTAGTCCTAGCGGTCACGCCCGAGCTCATGCACATACCTCCGTCTCCCCCTTCCACAAGCCCGCACGACGGCCGGGACCTGACGCACTCTCAGCTCGTCTCCGCCCTCCGAGGCGTGTACAACCTCTCGTACCCGCTCGCGACGCTCCTGACCGTGGGCGGGATCGTGCTCTGCGGACACTGGACCAAGACACTTACGCGCAAACTCGACCTGCACGAGCTCGCGGCGCACAACGTGATCGAGCACGACGCCTCGCTCGTGCACGACGACGCGGCCGAGGCTGATGCCAAGTTCGCGCCTACCCCCGTGGACCGCATGCTACTTGCTCGTCTGCTTGCACAGGCGGCGACAGGGGAGGTAGAGGCGGGGGCAGAGGGGGCCCTGAGGCTGGAGGATTTGTGCAGAGCGCAGGTGATCAGGCAGGGCGAGGCAAGGGCGCTGGATGGACTGCATGCGTTCATTGCGAAGGGCGAACTTGGCTTGATCTTTGAGGCCCTTGGGGTGAATGAGGGTCAAGGTGAGGGTGCTGCGGGAGGCGCTGCGGGAAAGAAGGGGGCAGGAGAACCGGATTCAGGTAACGTTGTGGTTCCGAAGCGGTTCTTGGAGCAGTGGTTGGGGGACGAGAGGCTGCCTGATGGGTGGGAGGGCCCTCGAGCGCAGATCAGCCAGACGGGGCTGTCCGCTCGTGTGAAGGAAATCGGGAAGCTGGAAGATGCGATTAAGGAGAGCTCGGCCGACGCGAAGAGCAATACCTGAGGAGCTCCCGATCGAGAGGCGGTTTTCCGGACATGCGCATGACTTGTCCTGATACATTGTTGTATGCTATAGTACATGACATCCTCACTGTAATATGATACAATGCTAATCAACGGATCCTTCAAAGCACGAGACGAACTAATGAAAGTCCACGCACTGTCCCGCGACCAACATCGCCCCCTCGCAAGGACTGTCACGTCACCTCCGCTGCTCACGTATGCGAGTCCCGTGCCGCCTCCTCTCCGCCCGCATCTCGCTCATATATCTCGGGCTCTCCAGCATCCTGGCCGCCCGCGAGCTCTGCAGCCAGTTTCGACTCCTCCTCTCGGAGAAGCGCGAGATGGCGGACGTAGTCGGGTCTCGCCTGCAGCTGCACGGTGTCTTGCCAGAGACCATACGCCATCGCGACGATGCAGGTGTATAGGTGGTGGCCTTCGAGCCGACGGAGCGCTTCTTCGCGCGTGAAGAGGAAGGTCTGGAAGCCGAGTTCGTCCTCCATGCGCGTGTCCGCTTCCGGCACCTAGTCGTACAGTGTCGTACCGGAGGGATAAGGATGGAGACGTGCGGCAGAGCATGGGAACATGAGGACATGGGTAGAATCACAAATCAGAGAGGAGTCGGCTGTGCGGGACAAAAGACGTACCGCGTTCTCTGGGATCTGGCCGATGTACCAGAAGGTGAGATACTCTCCCCCATGTGCGTTGCGTCCGCCACTACCCCGGCCATATGCCAGAGTGGAGATGTAGATGGGTTCCGTGACAGGTCGCAGGCGGCTGTGGTCGAGGGAGTTTGGGGGTTCTGGGGCGTTGTGATTCAGGATGATTGGAAGGAAGCTTACGCGGTATCCAGACTATGGATGGAAGTCAGCAAGCGTGAGCGAAAAAGGCTTGAACGTCTTCATTGCTCCGTCTGACTAGACCGATATGTATTGTAGGGTGTGGAGTTACTAGCGTGTCCGTACGATACCTCCCAAAGCAGTGTGCTCGCCCCATGCCTTAGAGAGCAATGCGCTCTGCCCTGACGCGGGACACATTGCCAGCAACAAGTGCACACAAGCACACGCCCTTTTCTGGTTGTGCTACGCGAAATAGGGAGAGGATCCCGATAACCCCGGAGTCGCAAAGTAGCACGTACCTCTTCGTACGCCTCTCTGAGAGCAGTTTCCTCGAGGCTCTCCCCAATATCCTTCCTGCCTTTCGGAAGGAACCAACGATGGTGCTGCCTTCCTCTCTCGTCCTTAAAACCTTCATACAAGAGGGCGATCTTGCCTGTTGATGGCTGGATGATAACCATCCCAGCACCGATCATGAAGTCTTCCGCAAACCAGAGGCTGTCGGGAACAACTGGGGTAGAGTGTGGCGTGACCGCGTACGGATCGTCCTGTTGGCTTGGTCGATTCCACCTCCGGGTAGCTGTACGGGAAGAGCCTGTCGCACGAGAGCCATTCCGGGAGTGGGAGGATGTGGATTGGGATTGCCTCGCAGTGGAAGACAAATGTGCTTGTGCGTGTGATGTCGACTGTCTTGGTATCCTCGACTGTGTCTGAGCTTGCGTGGATGCACGAGACTGATTGTCATATGGCATAGTGGCGGAAGTCGGCGAAGTTGAGCCTGATGGTTGCTGGTCCTGATTTGAAAACAGTCGAGAGAGCGACCAACGACTGGTGTTTGACATAGAAAAGAAGAAGCGAGGAGTGCTCAAAGGGTTGTCTGCAGTCGTGTAATATCTTTGAGGTTGAGACACGGGGATTCTCAATAGCACGGTTTAGGTACTACGCAAGGTGGCGCGGACATCCAGCAAACGCGTGGCTATGCAAGCGCCGCGCGTGGTTGAACAAGCGCTAGAAGGTTGGTTGAGAAATTCATCCCTCGCAGTGAGTGACAGCAGTTTACTATCTCGCTTTCTCGCCACCCTCTGGCAGGTTCTGAATGACTTGTTACTTACACTAGATGCGTGTCATTGTCAAAACTTTAGTCTCGGCGTACCCTTGCCACGATGGCATCAGGAATGACTCGGGGAAAGTGCTCCTTGCAAATCTCCGCCATCCGCTGTCGACTCCACGACATCAACTTGGAGCGTCATCTGCGAAGGAACAAACCTCTAATGACAAGGACAAAGGTTCTGCGCATTGAGATGTCACTGGTGAGTACATGCCGTCACTCTGCAACCCGGGTATTCTGCGAACCCCATTTCCCTTACTTCTGGCGTATATGAAGTGGAAACATGGTGGCAGCTATGATATTAGTTGATTAAGGAATACGGAAGGTATACGGGTATTATGAGACGTATGTCTAAACGGAAATAGAGCGACATGCACCCTCAGGCAATTCTACTGGACAGCACCATGAGCTGCGACGTTGGCTCCGACAAATACCTGCAGACTGCCCTCGGAAACGAGGCGAATCCTGAGGATGACTAGCTGCTGCAGCCCGTAACGAAAAGGTTGCGCATCCTTCCGATTGTTGCAATCCTTCTACATTAGGGATGCGTCAGCAGAGTATAGCTCCATTATCGAACTCATACTACGCACAATGAACCTTTCGAGCTCCTGGACAGCTAGGATGGCAAGGCGCCCCTTCGTAGGCTGCTGCGCCTTGCCATCCTTGATCTGTACCATAGTGACTTGGCGCTTGTAGGCCGGGTAGCCATCAAACTGCTCCGTCCAGCTTTAAGTCAGAGTACAAGTGAGGCTGAGCGGGAGGACTGCAGGCTTACCTGAAGTCGAAAAGACATCTTCTGAGGCAGTGTCATGCCGGGAAAGGCTTGACAACCGTAGTCTGGTATGCCAGTGACATCCCCAGCCAAGGCATTGACAGCTCCACAGTTCACGATGCACTCCATCAGGCTCTGGCTTGCCTCCAGGAGTCGTACCCGCCGACCGGCCACACCGTTTGTGTAGAGCGTCTGGGATATCTCCACCTACACGTCGTGTCCCATCCAATTCAGTAACTTGTTTACGGCCTGTGGCGCGCAGAAAGGCTTACAGTGTAGTAGAAGGTGGGGGTATAGGTGTGGATGCACGGGATTTGCGCATCAGCGCTCTGCCCGTACATCACCGGGGCATCGGTGCCATACTGGTGGGGAAGCATGGCCACAAGACTGGATGACAATGTTAATATTGCCGTATCAGCTTACTGCACCTTAAGAGCACCATACCTAGGGGGACCGCTCGGGGTTTGAAGGAGGAAAGCCGCTGAGATAGACAAAACCCCGGTGGTGAGCCCTCTTTATATGCGCCCCAAACCTGTGCTGATTTGGAGGACAGTCAAAATTACATTCTGACGACATTTACAGTTATGACGATGCGGTACAGTACTGCTTGCAGATCCCTATGCAACCTGAATACTGACGAGCTACTGACAGAGATTCTGAAGCGCCGAATTCAACCTCGGGCCTCGGTGCAGTCACGTCGGAGACAGGATTCGCCCGCTCTGGATGTAATAGCACACTAAGACCCACGCTTCCCTACTCAACGCAGGCGGCTGTACCTGCCATACAACACCCCGAAGCGTCTTCGCACGTTGCCAGGCTAGGCATGGACACGCGCAGCCGGACTTGGACCTCGTCAAGTCGTAGGCGGGAACGGGGTCACAAACATCACAGACACCACCGCGGCCACTGGAATGCTAATCGGGAACCCCCAACATATTGGTCTCCATGGCACTCGATGACAGAGTCCTCTTCAACATTGATCCGTCTTTATACGTGCCAAAATCTTGACAGCCGCAGTCGATGAAGCAACACCATGAGTATTACCTCCAGGGAGGGAGGCAAAGCGAAGGCAGTCAGTGAGACTGGAGGTGAAAATGAGTACCTTCGATTCGACTTGTCTGTTGCTTATTGTAAACCACTCTTCGCAGGTCGAGGACTCAACAGTGCATACTCCCTCAAAAGCGCTGAACCGAAGAGGTTGGGAATGATAGAGCGCGCAGTTACAAGGACATCGCCAGTCATCGTCAGGCTCCCGCCCGGCGGCGGACGTAGGTTGACTCGCCCACATGCTTTCTCCATAGGAAATGCCACACCAAGGGCGGTGTGCGCCTTGGAGGATGTGCTATGCGTATCTGACCTTCCATCTGCGGTAGGTGATACGGCCTCCCTCGGTCCCCAGGCTCGCGTGTCCGCGGAAGATCGGACGTCGTCCGCGAGGGCTGTGGCACTCCGCCGGGGGCCAGAGGCGCTCATCAATTCTGCGACTGGATGAGCGCGCCAGGCGGTTCCCTCAAACATATTCTCCCGTGGCTTCAAGATGTTCACTATTCCAGGATACGTGGCCTCTTGTAGTACTCTACATATGGAGTCATGTTCATGTTACTCGTTCCTCACATATGTCCGAGTTGGACGGCCCCGACACCTGGCGGGGACTGAGGACGCATGTGCGCGCTCAATAGATGATTGACAACGTCAGACTATTGTCTGCTACTATGCGATGAGCTCTGATCGTCCCTCATTCGCGTGTACAAGCTGCGGAAATCAGCAATTCTACCGTGCACATGGTACGTTGCCTCACTCGTATCCATCCACTGCATTGTCAATCAACAGTAACCCCAGATATATTGCACAGTACTAGTACAGCACGAGTCAAGGGCCCACCTGGTGACCTGGGACACCTAGCAGAGCAAACACTGCCACCGGGGGCACCGATACGTGGGACACAGTGTTCCATTTGTATCGCATGCTGACCTGTGGCAAAATAGGATAATTATGCAGTGTTATGTTACATTCATGTTATATAATTGTCCCTTTTGATGTGGAGTTGCCAGAGATTTCTCAATGAACTGATATTGTTCCATTGTAATCCAACACTCTATTTGGTAAGCGTGTGGCACTGTGTCCCATTTGAATCCCATGTAGGATGAGCCACTGATGGCTTCAAAATGGGACAAAGTGTCTCACTGCTGTGCCACTCTAAATCAAAAGTAGAAATAAGCAAGATGGAACAAAAATGTTGCACCTTGTCTCATACTATCTCAATGAGTATCCTGCTGCTATTTTATATTATAGACAATATTCAAGTAATAGCAGTAAGAAATCAGAAAAACCTTTTGTACTACAGATTGTTTATTCCATGGTTTGTATTCTAGTAATCAGAATGGATTATGTAAGAAGCAGATGTACAGATTGACTGCATATTGAGAGATAAAATATGGGAAATTACTTATAACCAGAATGCTTAGATTGTTTATACAGCGAGCATGCTTAGATTGTACATATAGCAAGCATACTTAGATTGTTTATACAGCAAGCATGCTTATTTTGCATATTATAGCTAGTATGCTTAGTTTGTTTAGTACTGCATATGTGCTTTCTTAGGTAAGAGAGTTTGCTTGATACAGCAGGTATAGATTTATCAGTATAGTTAGTCTACTTAGAATATCTAGTATGCTTGGTGTTATTGAAATGGAGAGTTTGCTTAGTAGAGCAGATATGCTTAGCTTTCTTGGTACACTTGGTTTCCTTAGTTTCCTTAGTTTCCTTAGTACACTCAGTTTACTTGGTATGTCTATATTTATAACAGAGAGTTTGCTTAGTACAGGAGGTACACTTAGTTTCCTTAATATAGTTAGTTTACTAAGTATAGCTTGTATGCTTAGTATAGCTACTGTACTGTGCTTGGTTTGTTTAGTATAGAGAGCTTGCTTAGTACAGTAGATATGCTTAGCATGCTTAGCATAGTTAGTTTGCTTAATAAAGTGAATATGCTTAGTTTGCTTAGTAGATTAAGCATGCTTAGTATCTTTATTATGATTACTTTGCATAGTAAAATTAGTACACTGGGTTTGGTTAGCATAGTTGGTTTGCTTAGTATGGCATGAATATTTAATTTGCTTGGTACAGCTAGTATGCTAGGTTTGTATACTATAGCACGCATGCTTGTTTTGTTTAGTACAGCAGGTATACTGAGCATGCTTAGTATAGTTCGTTTAGTTAGTATAGGTAATATACTTAGTATGGTTGGCACATACATTAAGTGGGATTAGTTTATAGAGCAGAGGGGTGATTCAGTATGAGTATACCTGTCATTTTAAGCATACTAAGTATATCCCCTATAACAACTAAGTATAATAGCTATGCTTATCAGTTTTAGTATGCTTATTAGACTAATCCCACTTAATGTATGTGCCAACCATACTAAGTATATTACCTATACTAACTAAACGAACTATACTAAGCATGCTCAGTATACCTGCTGTACTAAACAAAACAAGCATGCGTGCTATAGTATACAAACCTAGCATACTAGCTGTACCAAGCAAATTAAATATTCATGCCATACTAAGCAAACCAACTATGCTAACCAAACCCAGTGTACTAATTTTACTATGCAAAGTAATCATAATAAAGATACTAAGCATGCTTAATCTACTAAGCAAACTAAGCATATTCACTTTATTAAGCAAACTAACTATGCTAAGCATGCTAAGCATATCTACTGTACTAAGCAAGCTCTCTATACTAAACAAACCAAGCACAGTACAGTAGCTATACTAAGCATACAAGCTATACTTAGTAAACTAACTATATTAAGGAAACTAAGTGTACCTCCTGTACTAAGCAAACTCTCTGTTATAAATATAGACATACCAAGTAAACTGAGTGTACTAAGGAAACTAAGGAAACTAAGGAAACCAAGTGTACCAAGAAAGCTAAGCATATCTGCTCTACTAAGCAAACTCTCCATTTCAATAACACCAAGCATACTAGATATTCTAAGTAGACTAACTATACTGATAAATCTATACCTGCTGTATCAAGCAAACTCTCTTACCTAAGAAAGCACATATGCAGTACTAAACAAACTAAGCATACTAGCTATAATATGCAAAATAAGCATGCTTGCTGTATAAACAATCTAAGTATGCTTGCTATATGTACAATCTAAGCATGCTCGCTGTATAAACAATCTAAGCATTCTGGTTATAAGTAATTTCCCATATTTTATCTCTCAATATGCAGTCAATCTGTACATCTGCTTCTTACATAATCCATTCTGATTACTAGAATACAAACCATGGAATAAACAATCTGTAGTACAAAAGGTTTTTCTGATTTCTTACTGCTATTACTTGAATATTGTCTATAATATAAAATAGCAGCAGGATACTCATTGAGATAGTATGAGACAAGGTGCAACATTTTTGTTCCATCTTGCTTATTTCTACTTTTGATTTAGAGTGGCACAGCAGTGAGACACTTTGTCCCATTTTGAAGCCATCAGTGGCTCATCCTACATGGGATTCAAATGGGACACAGTGCCACACGCTTACCAAATAGAGTGTTGGATTACAATGGAACAATATCAGTTCATTGAGAAATCTCTGGCAACTCCACATCAAAAGGGACAATTATATAACATGAATGTAACATAACACTGCATAATTATCCTATTTTGCCACAGGTCAGCATGCGATACAAATGGAACACTGTGTCCCACGTATCGGTGCCCCCGGTGTGCTTACCTATTTTCTCAGGTAATGCCGAAATCCTACCATGATTACATCCAACGTTAGTATCGCGAAGAGAAAGGCCACGTACCTGCAAAAAGACACAATGACAGCCCTGTACAAACCGTCGTCAATGAACAGGCATAGCATCAAGTATTGCGCGTGTACTTACCGATGGAAGCCTCAGCCTCGCAATGCGGCGCGCACGCTCCGCACACCCCGAGTCACCCGTCCCTGACAGGTAACTTGACCGGAGAGGCGTTGGCTCGTCTACAGCTCGACTCCGCGTGCATACTGGCACGGCTAACGAGAATGCGTAGGAGCCTGAGCGCGACACGACGCGAACGTCGGGATGCCACCAAGTGGACTTACAACCGACGGGCGGCTGGACACAGGTGCGTGTTGTGTTCGCGTTCTGGCATAGACAGTGGCGATGAGGACAGCGCAAGCAGGTTAAGAGGTGGAGAACGTACGTGTTATTGTATCCAGCCATACCGAGGCGGCGTGGGCAGTGTTGAGGTGGGATGGTAGACTGCGCACGCCGCTACCCGAGCTCCTTGTCACTGTTGACATTGCGAACAGGGAGCGAAACTCGGGGAGGTCCGTGACCACTGCTCGCCAAATGGTTAGAAGACGTGCAGATGGTGTAGCGAGGCGCGGAGCGGACGTACCGAAGGAGAAGCGGACCTCGCCACAGTACAGTATCGTCACCCTTGCTCATGTTCACACAACACCCTCGTCAGGAGAGCGTACGCTCCAAGCGAGGATGTCGGCCATTCGCAGAGCAGAGGGGAGAGGATGTGGTGGTTCTGTAGATGGAGAGCTATCGGAGGGGAGGCCTTATATACTGTAGAGGCTGGCGAGATTCGGCACGCGCCGGTGAGTTCGACTTCGTCAGCCCTTGGCGGCCGAACAAAAGGATGACTGTTTTCGGCTCATCGTGCAGGCTCCTGCCAATCGCAGAGATCTCTTGTTGTTTGGAATCTATTCAGTCAGTATATATGAGATGAGCACACTTCGAAAGACTAGAAGCCATTGCCCGCTGTTTGTGAAGTGCGCAGTCCCGACCTGCCCGAGCCGGATCGAACCCCAATCTCCTTCACTGGTAGCTCTGGAGAGGCTATGCATGGATTTTAGGACCTCGAATCTCGGCGGGTATGATTAGGTGACCAGCTCCATATCTTGAATGCTGAAGAATGATGTGCAGTATGTGATTCGACTGAGTTCTTTGGGGAACATGAAACACAAGTCGTCGCCGCCACCGTGTCATGGTATTTGTGTCTGTTTGCTAATGTGGGCACATTCGTCGTACTTGTGAAGCAAGTCTCAAGTGTCCTACTCGTATATGCTTGCTCTCGTCCTGTATACCAGTCGGCATGCAACCTTCGCAAATGTGCGGATCTGCATCCAGCACAGGGATGACAATTCACCGTCGCCCGAGGACCTCGACATTTATACCTCGTTGGGGGCCTGGGTGTCACTGTGAGTGTCACCTGTTCACCTGCATTCCCAATCAGCGCGCATGTCTGTGTTACATCCAGCCGCTCACGAATTTGGCAAGACAGATCGAGGACCATGGAGATTCAACGGCTGCTCCGAAAAACGCTCCAGTCCCAATATGGGTGGTCTTTTGTTCGGCCGCCAAGGGCTGACGAAGTCGAACTCACCGGCGCGTGCCGAATCTCGCCAGCCTCTACAGTATATAAGGCCTCCCCTCCGATAGCTCTCCATCTACAGAACCACCACATCCTCTCCCCTCTGCTCTGCGAATGGCCGACATCCTCGCTTGGAGCGTACGCTCTCCTGACGAGGGTGTTGTGTGAACATGAGCAAGGGTGACGATACTGTACTGTGGCGAGGTCCGCTTCTCCTTCGGTACGTCCGCTCCGCGCCTCGCTACACCATCTGCACGTCTTCTAACCATTTGGCGAGCAGTGGTCACGGACCTCCCCGAGTTTCGCTCCCTGTTCGCAATGTCAACAGTGACAAGGAGCTCGGGTAGCGGCGTGCGCAGTCTACCATCCCACCTCAACACTGCCCACGCCGCCTCGGTATGGCTGGATACAATAACACGTACGTTCTCCACCTCTTAACCTGCTTGCGCTGTCCTCATCGCCACTGTCTATGCCAGAACGCGAACACAACACGCACCTGTGTCCAGCCGCCCGTCGGTTGTAAGTCCACTTGGTGGCATCCCGACGTTCGCGTCGTGTCGCGCTCAGGCTCCTACGCATTCTCGTTAGCCGTGCCAGTATGCACGCGGAGTCGAGCTGTAGACGAGCCAACGCCTCTCCGGTCAAGTTACCTGTCAGGGACGGGTGACTCGGGGTGTGCGGAGCGTGCGCGCCGCATTGCGAGGCTGAGGCTTCCATAGGTGAGCTTGTCGCGAATTGCCTTTCACCTCTTCGACGCTGACTCCCTCCCTCTCTACAGTGCGCCTATCACTCAGATTGGGACTTCGAATGAGCGGAAGATTGCCTGGTGCGTTCCTTTCTCTGTCTCGTTCTGACTGTGTTTGCAGGCGAAAGTCTCCATTGGATACAAGTTCGGTCGAGTAGTAGTACATCTGTGGCATTGGAATAGTCAATACAGATTGATGTCGATGGACATCTATGTATATTAGACGATACGTACTCAGTCAATATATTTGCCGCTCCTTGTGTGATTCGGCCATAGGTTCACATTGTATGAGAGTAATCCGGCAATCCATCCTCTGACTGGTCGAAGTTAACCTATGGCCGAGTTCGAAGTCACTTATTGAGTCTCACCAGCGCCGTCTGAATTGGATGTCTAGGAAGTTTACTTTGGTCACGGCGAACAAATGAGAGGTGCTTTACCACACCACTGATTGGCGTCAAGCTCATTCAACACGAATGCTGCAAATGCTGTTCGCGATAAGTGCGTCTTGACCTTCCCGTCGCCTACGTAACCTGCGATGACGTCCTTCTCCAGCTTGTCGGTCAGCAGCGGAACCCTCGCAATCGTCCACACGAGCTCGCCTGGTGGCGCTTTACGGATGGTCTCCCCGATGGCCACGACGTCCTTGTATGCGTTATGAGCGAAGATGGCGACGCCGCTCACGAGCAGTTTGAATTCCAGGCTGAACTTGTCGTGCTCGTCCGTCATACTGGCAGTGCCCAGCGCGATGAGGCGCTTCACATCCCGCTTTTTCATCGTCTCGAGGAGGAGGACATAGGCGTGTGCGAGGGGCGTGTCGCTCGGGTGGAACGGGCCCTTGTTGACGGCGGGGCCCAGGGCGGAGAGGACGGCGTGCACGCCGTCGAGGGCGGAGGCGAGCTTGTCTGCGTCTGTTGCGGTTAGTTGACCGACGACGACTCTGACGGAGGGGGAGGAGGTGATTGATTCGGGGAGCTTTTGGGGGGAGCGGGCATAGATAACAAGGGTGTGGTTGAGTGCGAGGGCTTGTTCGATGAGCTGGAGACCACAGGGTCCCGTTCCCCCTATGATCAAGAGGTGCATTCAAAAAGACGAAATACTGACGATTCGTATGGGACGTGATGGTTGCGGGGAGGATAGAGAATGGACAGTCAAATCATAATGTTAGCACTGTTGGTGAGAACGCAGCGGCATACCCCGCGCGCGGTCGGCTCCGGATCGACACATCCTATTTGCGAATGCTCGCTGTTTGGAAGGTAGGGCATGACCTTGTTGGTGGTGCACGGAATTGTTCGACAGTCGAGCAATCCAAAACTCCAATCCTCGGAGGTGGTACGCATGGTAGTCCAGAAATCCCGTGGTCGATCGAGTTTCTGTCTAGTTTGCTCTCCGATCCTTAGCCAGTAGGCTCGCGATTTGACTTCGCTGAGGCCAGCATACTGATGTAGGACCATAATTAAACAAGCATAGGCCAGGAAAAAGAGGTGTATAGTTCTTTAGAATCTGGTCAAGACAGAAGAGCTGGCGTTCTACATAGGCGCTCTGTGATACCCTCTCGATGCCACGTGGGCGACATATTGACCCAGAACTGCGCAGGACTTGCGACACAACTTGCTCCTACCCCCTCGATACATCCATCGTCTAACGTTCCAAGTATCACGCGGGTGGCAACTCAAGCTCAGCTTTGCCATTTGATTCGAAAGCCTTACGAGGAGCTGTAACATCGTCGTGATGGCTGTCTTGAACACCGCTGCAGGTATGCATAATTCCACTCTATCGTCCCGTTGTTCTTCATGGGGATGTCTGCTGGAGGGTCGATGCTGGTAACGGTGCTGGAAGCTGGCGCAATGGATGAGACAGCGGACGGGGAGCGTAGCTGCGCAGACCGCTATGTCTCGACTATCCTATCCGGCCTTCCCGCTGATATGCTCACCCAAGCTCAGAACCCCGACCGACGACAACGCCGGAGGCACTCGGAAGTTTTCCCTTGATATTCCTCTTCACAACATGCACATTGTGCGCGGTCTTCCTCTTAGTTCGGCGCGCGTCCGAACTTAGGACTGTTGTCGCTCATCAGTGCGTGACCACGAATGTGCGGCGCATGTGGCAAACCTCACAGCCGTTTACAGGCTGACGACTTGGAATCAACGAGAAGGCCACATACGTCTCTCCACGGATGATGGTCCGTCCGCACGAGAGTTCTTGGATGACGACTATGACGACGACAACGAGAGACTGGGAGACGATGAACCTCTGGCTGCAACTGCTGAACGTCTACGGAAGGCCGCGTCTCCCGCAGAGTCCATCACGGACGCCGCGCCGCTGTTCCAAACAGACACGGAGGACGCGCCGCCACCGCCGCCGAAGGCTTGACAATGCCTTCTTGAGGATCAAATCTAGGCGAGTGACGACTCCATGCACTGCGTGGGATCTGCTGACTTCGGAGGTAGTAGCCCAATTCAGTAGTCTATCATGTCATACATGCCGCATATACTGGAATTCATAGAAGTCATGGTTGACCGTTGCATTGGCGTTTCTTCTGGAAACCAACTTATTTTAGCGCCGCTATTATTGTCTACCACCTGCTCCATCCATACGAAGGTACTACGTAGTAGGAGTATTGATCAACGCTACAATCGTTCGAGCTCATGTGAAGAAGAGGGGAGTCATTCTGTGCGGGGGCTAAGCATGGTGCTGGTAGCTCTTACATTATATTCCTATGCGCGTGCATTGACACCTCATAGGTACAGGTACCACTTCGTTGGGCTCCGAGGGGTTCCAGAACCTCCACCTGATCGCCACTCATCATCTCCTGCTCACCACTCGTGCTCTCAAAATAAGTTCCCGCTTCTTGAGCGACGATACCGCTCGTTGTTGCGGCCCGTGATGCTCTCCATGATCAGGTCATGTGTCTACCGCCTCGGAACAACTAACTCTGAGCCTATCCAGCAACGTAAGTAACTTCATCTGTGGTCCAAACAGGCACCGACACTCAGCGTATACGGTACAGTCTTTAACGTAAGTCATTCCCGTCCGTTGTTCCCGAAAAATGCCCGCGGTCGTCCTTCTGCTGTTCTATGGTCACAAGGTATCAAATCTCCGCCCATGCCGCTTTGATATTCTCGGGCCCATAAGTAGGCGAGGAGCTTCAGGCAGAGTCGCGTTCGCTTTACACTCCTGCGCATCTCCATTGCTACTATGGCACCTGGCCGTTGGGCAACCGCAGCGGTCCTAGGACTGCTCGTGTTCACGACCCCTGTATCCGGCATTGGTCAAGATACTTGTGTCTCTTTCGAACAGTCCTCCTCAGCATTCACCGTAGTCGATAGCGGCAAGGCGACTCCCATCCTACTCTCTCCCGACGAATGGCCCGGCGTGCAGCACACAGCGTTCGACTTTGCGTCGGATATCCAGCAGGTCACCGGCGTGGAACCCTCCCTGTTCAACGTCACCTCTCCCAACAACGTCTCTCTGCCCTCGGGGTCGACAGCGATCATTGTCGGCACGCTTGGGAAATCCTCGCTCATTGACCAGGTGGTGAACAACACCAAACTCGACGTGTCGTCCATCCAGGGCAAGTGGGAGGCCTTCCTCACGAAGGAGGTCGCGAATCCGCTCCCTGGAGTCGAGAGTGCATACGTCATGATCGGCTCTGACAAGCGTGGGACCATCTTTGCGATGTACGACCATTCTGAACAGTTCGGTGCGTGCCCTCGTGTTTCGTTGGGGAATTGGACAAAGCCGTCTCATGCCTTCAACTCGTGCAGGCGTCTCTCCTTGGTACTGGTGAGGCGGTCCGGCGGTCCGGTCATGCGAGCACCTGCTGACTTTGAAATCAGGTGGGCAGATGTGCCTACCACGAAACACAATTCGTTGTTTGTCGCGTCGTCGGGATGCTCGCATGGCACGCCGACGGTCAAGTACCGCGGCATCTTCCTCAACGATGAACAGCCCGCGTTGCAAAATTGGGCGATGGAGAAGTTCACGAACGGTACTGGTGCACCCCGTACTGGGTCTCCGTTCAATCGTTTCTTCTACACCAAGTTGTGAGTAACCCTTGACGCATTCTCCCTCATGCCACTTACCAACAACGCGTAGGTTTGAGCTCATCCTCCGCATGAAAGGAAACTATATGTGGCCAGGTATGTCTTAACGTCTGCAACGCGTAAGCGCGGCGACTGGCTGACCCCAGGCTCGCAGCACAATGGAGCAGGTGCGCGTTGCATGCAACCCACGTGATCGCGTCGCACCCACTAAGAATCTTCCTTGGAAATACAGTGCCTTCAACGTCGACGACTCGCAGAACCAACCCTTAGCAGACTGGTACGGAATCGTGATGGGTACGAGCCACGAGGAGCCGATGATGCGCTCGGTGCCCGTCGAGTGGAACCTGTTCGGGGTTGGCGCCTGGGACTACGAGACCAACCAGCAGAACGTGTACGACTTCTGGAAGACGGGCGCTGAGCGAGCTCGGCCGTACGAGGGCGTCATCACAATCGGCATGCGTGGAAACGGTGCGTGGTCTTCTTCGTGTGGATGCGGGTAATCTACCAGCTACGTTTACTAATATCTCGTCCGATGTGCAGGCGACTGTGGGTGACTGTCTTGTACTTCGGCGGAATCTCCGATGTTGAGAGACTCGTTCGCAGTGCCGTTGTCCGAGGGGCAGAATATTGACCTGCTCGAGAAGATCGTTGCTGACCAGCGTCAGCTCTTGATGGACGTGTTTAACACCTCCGATGTCACCACCATCCCTCAGGTCTGGACATTGTGTGAGTAGCATGTTGGTATTTTTCATGTGCTGCAGTCTCGCATACTGATCCTGTTGATAGACAAAGAGGTAGAAGGGTATTATGAAGACGGCATGCGAGTCCCAGATGATGTCATACTGCTGTGGTCCGACGACAAGTACGTCCTGCATACGCACTGAGCTCAAGCGTGGATTGCTGACTACGAGATAGCTGGGGGAACGTCCGTCGGTACCCTCTGGTGGACGAGCGTAACAGGACGGGCGGTTCCGGTGTGTACTACCACGTCGACTACGTCGGAGATCCTCGAGACTACAAGTGGATTACTGTGAGTAACGCAAGCGCTAGCGATCGCGCGTTGTACGACCGTTGACTTGCGATATTACCCATAGAGCAGCCAAATTGAGAAAGTACGTGGCTTGACTGCAAAGTTGTATCCTGTCTCAACTCTCGGTTGCGCCTCAGACATTTGATCAAATGTCCACCGCAGTCGCTCGCAAAGCCACGAGCATCTGGATAGTCAACGTTGGCGATCTGAAGCCGTACGAGATGCACTCGGAGTTTTTCCTCACCCTTGGTTGGGACGCGTCGAAATGGAATCCCCACAACCTCAACACGTTCGTCACGAGCTGGGCTCAGCGCGAGTTCGATCTGTCGGCATCCGACGCTGCGGAGGTCGCAGCTATCATCGGAAACGTGACCCGCCACAATGCCAGGCGCAAGCCAGAGCTGATGACAGCGACGACGTACAGCTTAACAAACTATCGCGAGTAAGTATCGTAACCATGCCCGCTGCAGTGAGTGCCATGGAGTCTGGACGAATGCTGAGCTCTTACGGGCAGGGCGGAAAACGTTCTGGCGATGTTGAACGCGGCCAACGCGGCGTCAACTCGGATCTACAACAAGCTGCCCGCCGAGACAAAGCCTGCTTTCTTCCAGCTCGTTCACCATCCCGTTCAGGCTACGCTTACGCTCACGAACATGTGGATATCGTCTGGCATCAACAATCTCCGGGCTTCGCAGGCTCGCCTCAGTGCCAATAACTTCAAGACCCAGGTCGAGCAGATGTTCGATCAGGATTACGCTATCGAGGTAGACTACCACAGCCTCTTGGATGGTCAGTAGTCCCCTCATTGATTGCCCTTCTGAGCTATGATCGCTGACTACAGTATAGGCAAATGGCAAGCATGGACTCACTCTCATCCGGCACGCTGTATGCTGAAATAAACTTCTAGGGACCACATGATGGACCAGACGCACGTCATGTACTACTACTGGCAGCAGCCTTTGGCGAACACGTATGTGATCTTGATCAATACACCGATCACGACATGTGCTGACCTGACCGCAGGATGCCCTTTGTCACCCAAGTACAGGCTAAGAAGCAAGCACTTGCGGGTGCCATGAGGATAATTCCGGAGGGTAGCTCGGGTGCTTGGTACGTTATTCCGTTTCATAAGTGCTACCCCGGATCTTCATGCATGTCGGGGATTACTAGGCCCGGTGATAACAAGAACAACTGCGCACAAGGATACGGCTGCCCTAATCCTTCGTTGTTCATTGACCCGTTCGTCCCCGCCGGCAACCGGTTCGTGGACGTGGCAGCGGGTGGGCCGACGCCCTTCACGTTCAAGGTTTCGGCCAACGCGTCATGGCTGAATATCTCGCCTTCGACGGGTTCGGTTTCACCCAGTTCTCCCGAGCAACGCGTCTTCCTGAGCGTCGACTGGAGCAAGGTCACCGGGTCGCAGAACACGGTTATCACCTTCGCGGCTACTCCGACGAACCAGTCATCGATGTCGGTGATGATGAGGTTCACTGCAAACCACACTGTCGTGCCGAGCGGCTTTTCAGGTGTGTTTCACTCTGGGTCTTGATCGGGGATGGCAGCACCGAACAGTTCCCTGGCAGGCTTCGTGGAAGGTGACGGCACGGTGTCCATTGAAGCCGCGCATGCATCCCGGAACACAACCGTCCAGGGTTTGACGTGGACCGAGATTCCCGGGCTGGGAAGGACGCTCTCGGGCGTGACGCCGTGGCCGCGCGGGGGTAACGAGCTCAACTTCACAGCCGGTAAAGGCCCCAGCATGTATGTGGCTGCCTCTTCCCTGCACGTAACGCCTCTGTACTGAATCTGTGTTTGCGCGGTAGCGAATACGACTTCTTGCTGTTCAACGGTGGAAACGTCACCATTACGACAATGGTCTCTCCGTCACTCAACGCTTTAGGCGACGACCGCCCGCTATCGATCGCCCTGCAAATTGACGACGGAGCCCCGCAGACGAAGGCGTTCGTCCCTGCGGCGACTCCAGGTAACCTCCCTAGCGCATGGGGCGGCTTGGACGGTTGGGTGGCGAATAGCATCATTCAAGTGCCGATGGTCTTCACCATCCAGCCGGGCGCGCACACATTGAAGGTAAGCGGACGCGGTGTGGCGGGGAACCCTGCGCTGACTTCAGGGGATATTCTGTAGGTCTGGATGATTGAGCCGACGGTTGTGGTGCAGAAGATTGTTCTCGGTGCGTGCGGAGGGAATCTCCGGCTGTTCTTCGAGTGTGCTGAACGGCTTCTCCAGATACGGGCGGTGTACAGCCGAGTTATTTGGGTCCCCCAGAAAGTGTGCGTGTGTGAGGCGGAGGTTGTGTCCGTATGTAATCTAGTCTTCTGCAATGTCAAATTTTGTCCTCTTGCATCATGCCGAGTATGGCAGAGGAATGACCTGTAGTGTGGTAGTAAGTGTGTTTGAGTGTTTCCCTATGTAGCGCGGTGAGCTTTGGGCGCTCCGCTGCACACTAAACAGACGCCAAGATCCGGGCGGTCGCACGACCTCAAAGAGGGAATGAGCCACGGATCAAACTTCGTACAGACTTGCTCTTGAACCGCTACCACCACCATCCTGCTCCAGACCACACCAGCTCACCACAGACTCACCCACGTTGACACAACATGGCTCCTGCTGCTATCTCACAGACACCAGACGTCAATGCGACGATCGTCTCAGGGAAGAAATCCGCCACAAGCGCATCCGGAAATGGGCGCGCACCCGTCCATATTTCATCCGCAGAAGTTATTCGATTGGAGCACGAATATGGGGCACATAAGTGAGTACTGTGTTACATCCTATACACGTTTGGGGTTGTCCGTCTGCCGGGGGTACAAGACAGAATTCGGTAGATGCAGCCATCGTTACCGTCAGAGCGAGAGAATAGAATCGGTGAAGCCTGCACGGTTTTTGGAACTTCGCCAATGACGTTCAGTACCCCCTTTCACCTACTCACTGCTCCAATCTTGCTCTACAGCTATTGTACGAAGTACTTCGTGTGATGGCATTGCCGTACCTCTCCATACGCGCAACAGGCATGGGGGGTCCAGAGTCAGATACAGTCCGCTGTTTTCATTTCACTCTTCATTTCCAGTGCATGTACTGACGTCATGTGAGCTAGTTATCACCCTCTCCCTGTAGTCTTCGAAAGTGCGAAGGGCGCAAAGTGAGTTAGTTTTGGTAATTCGGCTTCCCTCACTACTTACATGGGTTATTCATCCAGGGTTTGGGATCCGGAGGGCAAGGAATACATTGATATGCTTTCAGCGTATTCGTAAGTGTTTGCATATCGTGCTGTGATGTATTCCCCGTCTAACATTCATCATACAGCGCTGTCAATCAGGTGAGCTTTGTGTTCTTGAACTGCCCTCGTGAATGGGCAGGGCTGTCCCTTGTTGGGTCATCTGTCTACGGGCCGGCATCATTGTGACTGGACATCGTCTCGCCGTTCGCCATGACCCGATCTAGAAATGTCAGTCCGGGCAAGCATCTCGTAAGAAAGCCACTACTTGCACGTCCAGACTCTATCCATGCGGTGGCGAAGTCAGGTGTTCCTTCATATTACACAAACCCTCCTTTGTGCATGTCACATCGCTGTTTCAGACGAAGACATTGAGGGAGCTGGAATGCCTTTGGTGGGCCCTACGAGTATCGGATAACTAGATTCGTCGAACAGTCGCTTCTACATGCAGATGTAGGCTCGCCCTCGGTTATGGACTTCGAGTTGCCTGCAATGTCGATGGCCCCATACTAACCGCTGCCTGCTGGGTACAGGGCCACTGTCATCCCAGGATCGTCGCAACCCTTGTTGAGCAGGCCCAGAAGCTCACCCTTTCTTCGCGAGCATTCTACAACTCAGTGTTCGGCAAATTCGCGCAACAAATCACGGCAATGTTCGGATACGACATGGTGTTGCCGATGAACACTGGAGCGGAGGCCGTGGAAACTGCTCTTAAGCTGGCGCGCAAGTGGGCATACGAGAAAAAGGGCGTTCCCGATGGTCGGGCGGTAATCTTCAGCGCCGCAGGCAACTTCCATGGAAGAACACTTGGAGTAATCAGGTGAGAGTTGGTCTAATCTATTGTTAAGCTTTTGCGTTCAACTACTCGTGTTTATCTCTGCCTTGCGTATAGCATGAGCACCGACCCGGAGAGCCGCGGAGGTTTCGGCCCATACTTGCACGCGGTCGGACCTACGTATGAGGACGGTGGCGTAAGCAAGACGATTCGTTACGGGGAGATTTCGGACCTCGAGCGGGCGCTAGAGCTGCATGGTAAGAATACGGCTGCCTTCTTGGTAGAACCGATCCAGGGAGAAGCGGGGTAGGTGGCTTATGCTTCTCGACGCTTTTGTCTTTCTCGCGTTAACTGCCACCCTCAACAGCATTGTCGTCCCCCCTGAGGGGTATCTTGCCCGTGTCCAGGAGCTCTGCAAGAAGCACAATGTGTTACTCATTTGCGATGAGATCCAGACCGTAAGTGCTCGTTCCCATCTAGTAACACGGGGATTACAGGGCCGCTCACACACGGACTCAGGGGCTCTGCCGGACAGGCAAGATGCTCTGCTGTGAGCATGACAACATACGTCCTGACGTGGTGCTCCTCGGCAAGGCTTTGTCAGGTGGAGGTATGCAACAGTGAAGTTCGCGAACGCGAAAATAACGGCTAATCATTCTCAACAGTCTATCCTGTTTCTGCGGTCCTCGCCGATCGGGATGTCATGCTTTGCATCCGTCCCGGAGAACACGGAAGCACATATGGCGGGTAAGTTGTAGAACACGGCGTTGTAATCCTCCAGCTGAGAGAAAGTGCAGTAACCCCCTCGGATGCGCTGTGGCCATGACTGCTCTTGATGTTCTCGTCGAGGAGAACCTGTCTGAGCGTGCACAGGTTTTGGGGGAGAAGTTCCGCTCTGCCGTTCGTGGACTCAATTCCCCTCTCGTCAAGACTGTCCGTGGTCGAGGACTTCTGAACGCGGTAGTCATCGACGAACAGGCAAGCGCCAAGGGCCGTACTGCCTGGCAACTCTGTCTTCTGCTCAAGAGTCGCGGGGTTCTTGCGAAGCCGACACATGTCAACATGTAGGTCTTCATACAGACTGACGGCCTGGATCGTGTAGTTGACGGCTTATTATAGCATCCGCTTTGCCCCGCCCCTAGTCATCTCGGAAGACGATCTGATGAAGGCGGTTGAGATCATTAAGTCATCTCTGGAGGACCTGGACAAGGTGCGTTCATTCCTGTACCAATATGGCAATACCGATGTTTACTTACCGCTGTTCCCCTGTCTTGCATTGTCTCAGCTGGAGGACATCCCCGGTGAAGTCGAGAGCGAGAAAGGCCACAAGGACACGATCACGAACTGAAGGCCACGACGGACGCACGTTCTACGCACATGGACATCTACATCGCCGCATCTCATTGTGATCTCGTCACTCATCCCATTGTAGCATTAGCGTCGGCTTTCGATACGACGGCATTGTAATCAATATCGCGCGGGCCGTATGCAGCCCTGATTGGTCCTACACCTCACTAGTACTGCGTCCGATCTGGGGAGTCCCGACGATTGTATGAAGGCCACGACGCTGGAACATTGGCATTTAGCCGAACAGTGTGTTGTGCAACGAGGTGGCAAATGAAAGGCCATACGGGTAAGTCGGTCCACCGTCAGTGGAAGCTACTTCTCGGCCTACATCGATGGCATCTTAGTGCTTGGTCTAGTGTCGAGCTTGGGCGATGGTCACACATGCAAGGTGGAGGTGTGCCTCGATCGTATTTGAGATCCCAGGCTGCCCCTCCAGGTCAGACAAACTGCGGTCAGTGAACTATTTGGCCCGGGAATGGCGAGGGTCATCCGAAGTCTTCC
Source organism: Coriolopsis trogii (assembly GCA_020543525.1). Classification (NCBI taxonomy): domain Eukaryota; kingdom Fungi; phylum Basidiomycota; class Agaricomycetes; order Polyporales; family Polyporaceae; genus Coriolopsis; species Coriolopsis trogii. The sequence goes on from JAHYIO010000004.1 coordinate 1,725,422, forward strand.
GGATGCCTGAAGTCCTTGGCACGAGCGGACATGAGAGTCGTGTCTTCTGTGTCCAAAACGCGGGAGCGAGGGACTCTGCGCAGACGCGATGGTCCTTGGTTGACCCTGCAATGCGAAGCCTTGCTCAACGTCCCCAACTCCACAATCACGGCGCTCCGGTGCAGACGTCGGACCTTTGCGTGTCTGTCTGTGTCACGGTGCAGGGGCGCGTCGAGCCGCACTATTGCCGATGACAGAGCTACCTTTGGACGCGCAAATCCTCCTGGCCTGCGCTCCAGCCTCACTTTGTGGTAAAAAGTAACCACAGTCAAGGGCCGTATCCTGCGAATATTACGAGACCGAACCTGAGCCGGAGTCTTACAAGCTCACCCTGTAGTAAGTGCCATATAGTGCACTCCGGCTCGGAGACTATGGATCCGTCTGGTGAGCACGAGATGCATGTCAATACAATCCTGGAACTGTTAGCTCGCCGTTCCCCGTTAGGTTAAGAGGATGCGAGCAGTGGCCCCGAGAACCGGGGAGTGGTAAACCCATCATCGTGCCAGTGCTCGCCTACGTGCGACAAGCTATTTGCACCTCAAACTCGAGCGGTGAGCTCGCACTTTCTTCCACAATCAGAAAGATACGCGCTGCTCGATCAGCTTGTTCGCTGTACGCTCACTTTAGCTCGGCGTCGTCGCGCTTGCCACAGTGTCGGAAAGATGGGGACCATGGGGGCAAACCTTACATGACCGATGGCTTTCCGGGTCGTTGGGGATGCCGTCACGGTCTCCACGACGGCGGCGAGTCATGGATTACAACCAAAGAGGCCGATGGCAAAGCTTGGCTCATATACAACATACCGCTCTGACGGTAGCAATCTTAACACCGCCAATAACGGGGCGCGCATCGAAGCCTGTGTGTGGTCAGCATCGAAGCCTGGGCGTGGTCAGCAATAGAAGCCCACGGTTTGTCATTGCCAGCGTCGAAGACTGCGAAGAACGGCGGTCTGCTTTGTCGGGCGGCATGGGAAATTGCCACGTGGGGGCGCATCGTGGTGTTAGACTTCGGGCGAAATGAATCTGGTCAGCCAACATGCTCCATAACACGCACCTACGTCGCTGTCTCCGCCCTTCGTGTCTGTCCGCAGCAACGCTATTGGGCAGAAGTCGATGCCGACCGTGTCGAAACTGACCAGGTCTCCGCGACGTCTCTGATCGGAGCGCAGAAAATGCAGAAAATGCGCATGCGGCCTGATCAGATTTGCATACTCAGTGTCTGAGTTAGCGGCTCGTGTACGGTAAGTCTCTGGCCCAAGGAACATATGCCGTTGGACGAAAGAGTAACGCCTTGTTGTCTTCTTCCACGATGTAGTCTAGAGCGAGCTGAACATCCCTTTCCTGTTCTGCAGGTCCTTCAATTTCGGATGGATTTCGGGGCACATCTTCTGGCAATAGAAACACAGCTTTTTGTGTTGCCCACTTCTTGCCATGGAGGATGGTTGAAGAGGGTGCTTCTCCAACGATACTGACTCGGACGAAAGTTGATGCTCAGTGGCCTATAACTCGGAGCACTGTACCGAACGGTCTCTTGGAGAGAGATTCTTACTTTGGATTAGCGTCGAATGACCCGTTTTGGCCGACTTCGAACCCTGGAAATCATGACTGCGTTCAACGAACAGGGCTGCTTTCGGCCGCAGCGGAGTGACGCTCAAGATCTCACTTCACCAGTTACGTGACGTTTGGCAATCTCCCCCGCGTATGCTTTGAGTTCCGTCTCGGCGATGCCCAGAGACGTCCTGACACCATTGACCAACGAAGGTTATATAAGGGTCGTGGACAGAGACGACCAGGCTATACCAACAACATCTCTCGCTTCGCTCTCTCTCGCCCCTCCGTCGCCTTCTAGTGGGATAGTCATCCGTCATGAGCTCGACCCCGGTACGTAAGATGTTCGTCTTACTGACCTCAGGCTGACGGGATGGTCAGGTCCAGCAACACACAGGCGGCAACAACTCCGACGCAGAGCGCGACGGCGCGAAGCCAAAGGTGCCTCGCAGGACCCCGATGGCGTGCCAATTCTGTCGAGGTGCGTGCATCCTATCCCTTGGCAGCTCCCATGTTGATATCGTCACCGATCCCCCGGTCGATTCGTTGACAGGGAGGAAGTTGAAGTGCGATGGCCGCCAGACCTGCGCCAACTGCGATCGTCGTGGCATTCCGTGCAACTACATACCTGTGTACGCTCTTCTTGCTGCGCATGGCACCGCAAGTCCGCATGCTGACGACGTACGTCGCCCTTCACAGCGCCGCTCAGAGGCAGTAGACAGCTGTCGACGTTCTGGGTGTTATTTGGGTCCCTCTCCGGTCGCTTCCTGTGTCTCGTGCCACTCGGTCCTTGTCGCTCTCGTTCCCGTATTTAGGCTCTGCTAATGGTCCGCCGACGGATGTATCCTATAGCTCCTATATGACACATTAATTTATCCCCACAACGGTTGGTCGGCACATCAGCACACGCAGCGGAAGGTATGACGCAACTATGTGAGATGGTAGGACGTACCTTCCCTTGTTCCTCGTCTGCGATCAGCACGCGGGGCAGTGCGAGCGTGAAGTCCTGCCAAAGAAAGGTTAAGCGCCTGCATGTCTCCCCTTCCATCGATTCCGTTGCTTCGCAAAGGCTGAGTTTGCGCAGGCACAAGTGCCGGTCTTCACGCGTAATCCTTATCAGATGTGCTGAGTAGACGGGTAGAAGCCAACCTTTAGATCTTCGAAGGCGGCCTAACAGCCGACAAAGGACTATTGCAACACCGCCTGCAGGTGAGTAGTATGGTTTCGCAACAGTTCTGGTTCCAAGGTGATGTTGACATGCATCCTCCGAAATGACGGCTACACTCCCGACGTATCTTCGAGGTCCTGATGACTGCCCCGCATGTTCTCTTACCCATTGATCCTACACGGGCGGCCTGGATGTATGTGAAGGAGTCAAAGGGTAGACATGCAATTGCAAGACGCTGACTCCGGCAACCGAGAGAGGATGTGATTTTCCGTCATCAGGCAATGTCCAGCAAATGAGTGGAGTCTGAGCGACCCCCCCCCCCCCCCCCCCCCCCCCCCCCGCGTCCTTCCCAGAAAAATATGGAGCATGTTGCCAGTATACCTGAAATGCCGAGCCGAGATGAACTGTCGTCAATTCATTGTTGTGACGGGACGCTTGAAGCGTATGAACTCCTACATCTGCAGCCTCTCGAGTCCCGCAAGCGCAGCGTCATCTGGTCTTCTCATTAAACACGCTGTGGTCTGAATAGGGAGCTCGGCCAACTCGTGCATGTGGAGTTGGTAATATACGACCTATGGCCACCTCCACGCTCCCAGACCGTCCGATCCTGTGCGCAAACCGACGGCGCGTATAACCCATCGTGGGCGCCGACCTGCCGGGCAGCATTCGAAATGGGAAGCCCGCTTGCTGACACCATATTTGCGACTCGGCGAGACTCGAGAAGGCACATACCGGAAAGAGCGGAGGCCGCTTCGTGTGCTATACACCAAAAGCTGCATGCTTCCCCCCCTCCCCTATCGCACCATGCGCTCGAGTCGCGCAGTCAGCAGGGTCACGGAAGGACGATCCGTGGATATGCGGGGGCCAGACGAGATCGCACCTAGCCATGAAGATGGCAAGCGGCCTGCATCTCTAGGCCCACGGAGGCACCCCAGGGATTGCCAGGAAGGTAGACGTCTGGGCTTGTGGCGAGCAGACTCCATCACCCAAGGCGGTTTCCCTCATGAACGGGCTGTTCCGTTTTCCAGTTCTCCGAACGTTGAGGGTGGATCTGGCCGCGATGCGTGCTTGCACTCTTCGTGGAGACTTCGGTGAGATTCGAGGGCTCTAGGGCTTTAGGGCCCTCTTACGGTCCTTGCACGACCGTCCCATCGCTGCGGGCAGAGAGTGAGGGCGAGTGTAACGTCAGCAGGAAGAGGGCACAAAGAAAGAGATCGAATGCGAGGCCGCCGCACCGGCAGAGTATACAAAGGACCTCCTTTCTGCATTTACGACACGGCTTGCCGCTTCGTCGGCTCGACGCTATTCTCTTGCGAACACGAGGCTAGGAGATCAAGGCCCTTGCCTACCGACCCGACGCAACCGATCGATGACTGAAAACGTTCGCGGGCGTGCGCTGTCACGCCACTTGCGGAAGCTAAAACACGTCCAAGCGCGTGGTCTATCCCGCCTCGACGCTCGTTAACACCTGAACACACTCCGACAGCTTCCGAGCTCGCAGTCGAAAAGGAAATAAAAGCCGTGTCATGTATGACACGTACACCGCCTACCAGAGCCCCCGCCTAGGCGGAAATCTCAGGCGTTTGATCCATGGAAGACAGAGCACGGGCGCCATCACCATGGTCTGCCCGGGGGAGGCTCAGGACAGAGCTCACGACGGTCGCAAGTGTCCTCTTGCGCACGCGCGTCTCGGACGCGAGTGCTCGGGCGTTGTGCGCACGAGTCGCCAAACTCAATCACCATCGCCGACTGGTGGATGCATGCGGCAGACGCACCTCGCCTAGAGGCCTCTCTAGACCTCCTTTCCTTCTCCACCTGGAGGGGCGCGGCGGCCACCGTCCTACGTCCACGTCCACGTCCATGATCCTCGCTCACGCCTAGAATGTGTGCCTTGCGGTCCCATTGTCCAACGTCCCAGCGTCCAGGCGTCGCGTGCCAACGGGGAACGCGGTCTCGGGAAGGTTACAGATAGGACGGACCTGTCGCTTTGCCTCGGGTAGGTGGGCCATTGCCCGATGCGGTATCTGGATACCTTCGCCAGGCGGAAAGCTGCCTGTGGGGTAACCCAGGGAGGCAGGGACAGTGCCTTGCGTCGCAAATACAGTCTAGACTGCACTCGCAGCACCAGGGTGGTTGGCGAGCCCTCGAGTGCAGGGGTCAGGAGGGCCTTGGGTTCTTGGTTCCTCGAGCCCTATGCAGCCAGCCTCTTGCGGCGAAATGACGGAGACGGCGACACGGCGCGTCTCGCGCGAAGTCAAAGTGGGAAGGATGGCTGGGTGGTGTGTGTGTGTTGGCCGCTTGCGAAGGTTTCGATCTGCAGCTCGATGCTCACAGGGGGGCCTCGACCGAGAACACACTCACATGTACCCACCCCACCTCCACCGCCTTCGCGAAGCCCTGGTGGCGTTATGCTTTGCAGTTCTATGAGAGCGCATCTTGGCATTCCGACAGCCGTTACAGGGGTAACATCTGCCTACTCGCACGCGCCCTGCGAGCGTAAGCGGGGTATTAGAGCGTACATCTAGGGACAGAAGAGAGGAGGGGAGAGGTAGGCGCACACGTTCTTTGTACTTCTCTCGCCACAAGCGGACTCCCGGCTCCCCTCCCCCCGCGACGATCGCGTCGCGCAGCGTGTGTGTGATGTAAGGTAAAGGTCAAGCAAGTCCGCAAGGCTCAGCACGAGTCCGTGTATGGAGAATGTCCTGTAGTGAGTGTGTATATGGGTCCGCTAGATTGTAGAGTACACATGAGCGATGGGTTCGCGAACCGCACGACGTATGCAGGAAAGCAAAAGGAGAAAGGAAAGGGAAAGATGACGGATACATGGAAGCAGATCGAACGGCGCACCGAGCCAGTCAGCCTTCACCCCATCGCCCCCCTCGGAGGCCTCAACGCGGCGCCGCATCAGCTCCCCCTTTGCATCATCTTCATCTCGCCTCTCACCCCCCCTCTTGCGAGCCCTCGTGGGGGGTGCTCATCGCCGTATGGTACGACGCCGTGCTCCGCGTGCCAAACGGGAACGGCCCGCTAAAGCTCGTCGCTGAGCTCGGCGTCGTCGTCGTCAGCTCCCCCATCTCCCCTCTCTCGGCCGCGACCGCGTTCAGCCCGTCGACAGAGACCGACAACGACATCGCCGCGTCCAGTGAGTTCGCGCGGCTCGCGCTCCGGCTGTGCGTCCCGTCCCCGTACCCGCTGAGCGTGTTCGACCGCGTCGACGGCCTCGAGAAGCCCGCGCTCGCGAGGCTCATCACCTCGTGCGAGCCCAGGGACTCGATCGTCGGCATCCGGTGGATCGTCCGCCCGAGCACGACATGCGCCCCATCCTCCCGGTCCTGATCAGCGCTCGAATAGCTCGCAGGAAAGTCGAACCGCTCCTGCCCCTGCCCCTGCTCCTGCTCTTGCGCGTACGCCACCGCCTCGTCAGTCTCGCGCGTCACTTGCTCGACCAGGGCGCGGAAGTGCGCCGCAAACGTGTTCAGGTCCGCGTCCGGTACAGGGTCCCACGAACTCGAGCTCGATATCGCTCCCGCGGCGCCGTGGCCAGCCGTCAGGCTAGGACTGAAGAGTGGCACGGACGCATACCCGCCAGGCGTCCGGCGCACCGCGCGCCCAAAGCGGTCTTGCCCATCTTCCGCACTCCCTTCATCTGACGACGTCGGCGACACCGAGCGCACCCCCGCCTCCTGCCGCGCGGCCTCCTGCAGGCCCTGCGCAGACACAGCGCGGCGGACGACCCTCGATCCCGAGGGCGACATCTCGCCCGCCAAGATGCGCGAGCGGGACGTGCGGAGCGCGCGGGGCTCGTGGTCGCTCGCGCTCCCAGACTCTCGCTGCGACGCCATGCTGGAGTGGCCTTCTGCCGAGGCCGCGAGGGGCACGTTCGCGCTCGACACGGTCGCGATCGGCCGGAAGCTGCGCGAGGACGAGCCCGTCGTCCCGATCGAGGTCGACGGGAACGAGGCAGCGGAATGGCGGAAGATCGACGTCGTGTGTCTGCGGCGCGAGGGGCGTCGTGTGATCGTGTAGTTGTATGAGACAACGTGGTAGGCGATCTGCAACAAGAAAGCATGTTGGTCAGCCATCCTGTCTGTGGTTTCCCGTGTATGTTCCGACTTACGAGTACAGCAGCGGTGAGGATCAGCCGCACCAAAGCTCCAGCAAGCCAGAATCCCCAGGCAGGTGAGCGTGTGATGCATTGCCCTCCGAGCCCTGACCAGACGACGTCAATGTCCCAATGACATCGCCCATGGAGGCTGTTGGTGGTATTCGGAATATTTCTCCAGAGGAAAACGAGAACGAAGTTGACGATAGCGGGAGCGAGTAAGCATAGCGATGAAGAATAATGTAGGAAATTCTGCAACAGAACGTGTTTCGAGTTTGGTCTGTATACCCATCCCAGATGCAGCACTGAAGCGGAGATGATGACAGAGACGGCGTTGCAAGCCAGACAGAGTGCCGTACATGAGCCCAACACGAGAGCAATAATCTGTCGTTCGCGGTCTGAGTATAGCCAGGCGCCAAGGTAATACCGCACGGTGTTGTAAGTCGCCCATCCACCTATGAGATTAATATCAGTCGGGGATACTACGGGCATGAGCCTCTCATGTGGCAGGCGGTAGGGATCTATCGTGTGGACGTAATGAGGAAGTGACGGCGGGTATGCACGTCAACCATAATCGAACATAAAAGAGAGTTAGAATTTTCTAGCGGTTATGAATACGCGCCCTCACGGAGATGCGCCCATTGACGTCAATATGGACAGACGCATGTGCATTGGCAATGGCGCACTGCAAATGCGCCATTTTATACGACAGCGGGGTGCGGTCCTCCAAAAATTACTTGCACTGGAGTTTTGTTGGGAAGTCATCTGGAGAAGCAGCAGGACAGAATCCTGTCGGACATCGAGGTGGTTATGCAGCGATCTTCCACAGACCGTGGAGGCTGTGCACATCACCGTTGAGGTGCGATCTGGGCGTATATATGCGCCATATATAGGGACACACGACTGGAAGTTGAACGTGCCAGGACATGCCCGACGCACCAAGAAGCGCCCACGTGCGTAATGAGGTACGCGGCCACATCTTGGACAGAATCTCATCCCTCGCTTGGGCTGCAGATGGCAAACGACGATCGCAGCAGTGGCATGCGAGGATATATGGCTCGTAGCAGAATGCAGGGATGTGGCTGAAGATTGGAAGCGGTTAAAGAGACTCACCAATGACGACCCAGAACCCGCGCTGCGCCCATCTGAGCCTCTTCAGCAATCTCCTGACCGTGCGCTCATGCTGCACTCTCCGCTCCCTCGGCGTGATGGGATCGCCCTCCAAACTGAGCGCGAGCCCTCTCCGGGGCGGGCCACTCGGGCTCGCGGGATACGTCGGCTGTCGTGCGAGCAGGTCGAGATAGACGGAGGACTCGGAGCTCTCTGCGTGGATCAAGGTCTCTGTCGTGGGGTGGGAGTGTTCGGACGTCGATGTCTGGAGCGTAACGGACGAGACGGAGGAGAGCTGGCGGTCGTGCGGCGTGCGCCTGTTCGGGGCGCGGTGGTGGTGGTGGTGGTGGTGGGCGACGGTCACCGAGGGGGAGGACGTTGGCGGGTCGGACGTGAAGATCGCATTGTGAAGGAAGACCGCTGCGGCCATCGGCCGTGCGCGTGAGGGTGGGCGGGGATGCTGCTGCCAGTGCCGCGCTTGGAGGCGGGAGGCGGACGGATGGGGTTAGGAAGAGATCTGCGCACGACGGGCCTGAGCTGAAGCAGGGAGCTCGAGGATCACGACAGAGGCGGGGATGGTCGAAAGCAGTCGTCAGGCAAGTCGCACGCGTGGGTCCACTAACGCCGCAAGGGGGCAAAAAAGCCTGAAGCGAGAGCCAAAATGTCAGATGGCGACGCGCGCGTGGAGGCAGAGAAAGAGAACAGACGGTCGGTCGCGCATCCGTGGCGGTATATAGCACCGGGGCCCAGCCAGAGACCCGGACGGCGCAAAGCTCACTCAGCGATCAGACACAGCGCGCGAGTCCAAGGACGACAGGCGGCAGTGGTCGCTGCATTAGCCTTGCCCATATCCGGACTGATGGCGGCGCGGCTGAGCCCGTAAATGTGGCCATCCACCCAACTGCCTCGAGCTGCGCCATCAGACCACACCAGTCTCCTCGGAAGCTAGCATCGTCAGCAACCTGTTTGAGGCCACGCCAGCATCCATCGCAAACCCCAATAAAGTCTTGTCGGGACCTACACCAACTTTTCTTATACTCACAAACTCTGCACACATCAATAATACTTATTGTGAGATCTGGACAACCACATGTTTAACTATAGACTGTATGTCGCCGCATAACAAGCGAGATCTCTGAGCGACAACCCGCTGGCGACAGTCATCTCGTCGTTCCCTCGGTCGTCTGACATCAGAAGGTTATTGGTTTGACGGACTCCCGCTCAACTCGGCGATGGTTCTCTCCCCTTCATACTTAGAGAGAGAAAGAGAGAGATCCGACAGCAAAGCCGAAGCAGAAAACACGCATATTTCCCATTCAATCTCACTCAAACGACCACCAATCATCCCGGCGGCGGCGGCCTTTCAGTCGCAATAACGATGACGTATATGATCCCGGATGCCACTGCTTCCAATCGCGCAGTCTGCGCAGTACACGGCCAACGGGCATTTTGGTACATTTCCACCAGCCGAGGATTCCAAAATGTTTCCATCGGGCACTTTGGAATTATTCGGCCCAGACGCCCCGGCAGGTGTAGGCGACCGGCGCTGCGTCGCCAATCCTCGCTTATGCTTGGGTAAGATCTCCGATAACAAGTCGGAGGGTCCGGCCGGGAGAGAGCTGATGTCATGCCATCGGTGGTCCTGTTCCGGGACTTTTCGGCTTCCCACGATACGAATTCCCCATAAAAAGCCCCCAAACTGTCCACCTCACCCTCTTGTTCTTTCGCCCATTTCTCCACCTTCCTGAGCCTCTGTTGTGCTCTTGAAACCCGTCTTCTGACCAAGTCCCCTGTCCTCTGAGGTTCACGTCTGTGAGTGCTTTCTTATATGTGTTCTGTAGTCAGTTCAATGAATCTCTCTTTCCAGTTCTCTTGTTGCATGCAGTACAGATGTCGAACACAAGAGCCATTTGTTTGTTCTGTTCTGTTCATGTAACTGTATCATAGAGTACGGTTGTGGTATTCCTAGATATTGATGAGCTGTTGCAATACATATTTTGCTGTCCATAAAAATGACGGGACCGCCGATGATGCACGAGCAAGCCTGGGTGAGGACGAGGATGCCCATACAGCCTGTGAGAAATGCTGACGATGCCACGTCACCATTGGTGGATTGTGTGATGCTGTCCGGCGCTTGTTGGAACGGACGGAAATTTCTGGCCAATGTTACCAAAGCATTTGGAAATTCGCCGCTTTGGAAATATTTTGGTAGACAGATTAGCATCCTGTGGTCAGAATGCGGGACTGATGGGGCCAAAATCGCATTCTTGGTAAATTAGTACTAACGGCACTCCTACGTGTACCCTACGAATGATACAAGCCCGTCTTGAACGCACTAGCAAACACCGCCCGGACAGCATCGACGGTCCGTGACTTCGAACTCTCAGCATTCTCGCAGCGATGGGATTGACAAAGACAGAGACACACAGCAGATAAGCATTGGTGGCTATACAAAACCGATATCGGGGATATATCCTGCAGTAGATGAGAAGCAACGAGATATGAACGGACTACAAGCTGCGGTGAATCAGATGTGTTGAGTATCAGCGAATCGGAATGACAAAGCGAGTTCGGATGCGAGAAGAGGGTGCGAAGAAACCGTTGCCAGGTCATGAAAGCGCGCCCCAGAGACCGAGGCCCGTGAAGAACCCGCCAAGCCCCACGAGCAGCCCGACGTACGCTGTCGTGTGCACCCCGATCCGGGGCAGGACGGGCGGCGAGTGCAAAACAGACAGGAAGACGTGCACGACGACGACGAGCGGGAACGTGATCTGCAGCGGCCGGTTCGAGTACATCGCCGGCACGTCCTGTCCCTGAGGAAACGAGAGCGGGGAGAGCAGGTACGCCCACGCGAGCACGAGCGTGAACCCGAGCGAGAACAAGAACGAGTCGACGCGTTGCAGACACGGCACGAACACGGGAATGTACTGCGTAAAGAGAGAAAGAGGGGGGAAAGGGAAGTCAGTCAAGTGCATGGTCCCTTTAACACGAACGCCTCGCCGTGAGCCGCCTCGTCCCAAAAACGCCGCCGGAGCGCAGTTCACGGGAGAAGAGAACCCAAGCAAGGCGTAACAAGAACACTCACGATCACCGGCATCCCGTACACCTCCTCCAGCTCTTCGCGCTCCTGCAAATGAATGAGCTGCTCCACGTCCAAGTCGACCGCCTGCCGGATCGCCTCCTCCACACTCATCGGCTCCTTTCCTCGACCATGGCTTGAGCTCCGGCCTGCGTTCCCATTTGCCCCAGCAGCAGCAGCAGCAACACCCTCCGGCGCTCCCGGTGCTTGTCCTGATGCTGGCCCTGCGTGTTCGCTCCGCGGACTCAGCGGCATGTACTCCCGGCTCCCGTTCCCGCTCCCCAACCCAGCACCTGTGACACTCCCCGTGCCCCACTGCGCCTGCGCCTGCGACTGCATCCTAGACCGCGCAAGGATCTCCCGGACGTGTTCGACGGGCACCATCACGTTCCTATACAGCCCCAGCTGCCCGTACCCCTGCGCGATGCTCATCGCAGCCTCGGCAAGCCCCCAGCCGAGCGCGAGCCACCACACGGTGCGGAACGCCCCGTCTCGCCACGTCGGACGCGGGTAAGCCATCTCGTGTCGGACCCGCAGCGTCGCGAGCGCCGCGAGCCGGAGACTCTGGGTCAGGAGCACGTGTAGGACATTGAAGAGGAGAGTGTTGAGGATCGGGGGGCAGAAGAGTGAGGCGAGGGTGTACAGCGGGACCCGGAGGAGGTGCGAGAGCGACCAGAACGCAGCAGAGAGCAGGAGTTCGGGTAGCGGAGAGGGAAACGAACGCGGGACTGTCGGTGAGTGTGGGTATCGAATGGGCCATATCCGCTCGGGAAGTAGGGCAAGAAGCAGGAAGAGCACGAGCGAGGTAAGGGGGACGAATGCGTATAGGGCTATCGTCCTCTTGTAAGACCCTAGGGGAAAAGAAGTGATGTTAACGAGGCGGTCGGCTTCGGCAGGAAGAGCTAGCGGTGAATAGAGCTCGTGCGCATTGAAGTTGGTAACCCTCTCCTACTTAGCCACTGAATGAATGATTACGGACCGAACCTAATCAGATCACTAAATGTCATACATCGAAACATAGAGCTCAGCATGCCGAAGCCTGGGTCCGAAGAACCGTCCACTCGGCCAGCCGCGGATCAAAAACAGCGTGCGGAACTCGTGCATCCCTCGCCTGCAGCAATGCCCTGGACATGGCATGCAGACGGTGATGTACGAGCTCTGACACGACATACTTACGTGTATGCACGTAGAGACCGGTCCTGGATGCCGCGTAGCAAATTCCAGCCCGAAACAAGGTCCTACAACTCCCCATTCATCATGGCCACCGCATGGTTGCGATAGCGAAAGCGTGGAATAGACGGTATCGACTTCAAGCGACACTACTCACCACTGTAGTAACCTTGTTGCGCCAAGTCCCACTCCTGAGCCTCCTCTTCGAGCCCATTCTCGTCTTCGTCCACTGCGGCTTCCTCCGGAACGCGGTCCAACCAGCTGTCTCTCCTGTGTCTCTCCGGACTCGTGCGCAAACTCGACGCCCCCTCGTTCAAAATCGTGCCGTAGATTGGGACAGCAGAATAGCCAGACGACTGTCTTGACGGCCCCCCTTGGGTGTCCCCGCCGAGGAGCGGTCTCCGCGCCATATCCTCTCCGGTAGGGCTCTCGCTTTTTCTTGACTCGGGCGGTGAGGGTCTTGAGCTCGACGGATGAGGAGCTATAATGGTACCCTGCGAGTCATCCGAGTGTGCGCGGTGGTGGTGAATGTAGCTGCGAATGATGGGGGTTGCAGCTGCAGCCGTCGATATAATTCGTCCGAGACCCATTGTGAAGGAACCTTCTCAGTCAGAGTCACCGCCGTGGTGGTCGCGCTCGTAGGTAAACGTCAAAAACGAGTCAAGTGTTGTGATCGAAGCTCTAGCAGACAGTCATGGGTTCGTGGTTCGTCGTTGGCGGTGAGAGAGTGGTCGACGATGGATCCGGTGCTTGTCCAAAGACGCGATGCGGTCCAGTCGCGACAAGGGCGCCCGAAATCAGGTGCTCGCGCCTTGCGCCATCGCGGGTAAGCTTCCCGCCGACTTCGAATTCAGTCCAGACAGCTTGACTCCATCGAACGCAATGCGCGCATCATCCTTGCTCATCATGTGAGGTCCAGAGTAAATCCATTCCATTCTATTTCAACTACAGAACACAAATAGGACAAATAACAAGGCGAACCCGGGGCGCGCAGACACATATACATAGACCACAAGGACGCGTCAACCTGGAAGGGAGGCGGATGGTCAGTCAATTGTTTTGAGGATGTCAAGACGATGCAGATCAGGTACTCGATGCATTTCAACAGGCTCCCGAACCCATCTCCACATTGTACACCGGGAGACTTTGGTGTAGGCCGGGAGCGTTCGTGTCCGCCCATCGACATGGTTTCATCCGCAGATGTGATATGAGACAGTACTCACCCAACTTTGATCGAGAAAGCTGACGTGTCACATACGCTTGATTCTGCGGAGGATGAGAGTCAGTGAAATGCGTTCAGAGATATATCTCGAGACGTGAAGGTCAGCCAAGGCTGAAACTAGATAGACTTGTTGTCCACATATGGTTTCGGTGAGTTTTGTATGGTAAAGTGTTGTATCATCACCAAACCGTAGTCAGAGGAGATACTCACAATGACTATTACAGGGTGGACGCGAAGAGCAAGGACGAGCGAAAAGTTTGTCTCGGCAAGGAGCGTCGAGCGCATGCTCATCATGTTGAAGCTCCGACAGCACTCCGCTCAAAACGCGACGCGCGAGTGGCTGAATCAATGACCGCGTCGCGCAAAAGCTTCTCGCGACTTCTCGCGCCTTCGCGCTCGGTGCAGAACGCCCTTTCCTCTCTTCGGATGGTATTTGTTTGTGCTGTTCTTGCTCTGCCTGTCTTTCCTCCCGACTCTCATCTGTAGCCTTACGACTCTATCTATCTCAACAACTGCTCTGTATCGCTATTAATCTCGGTGCTGTCGACAAACTCGCTCTGCAAAAGACATGGAGAACCTACTACGCTGGGGCATTGCCAACTCGGACCCAAACGCACCTCCACCTCGTCCGAGGTCCGACCTCGACCCCGCGATCATCGACGTGATTCTCGGGAAATCCGATGCTGAACTCATGAAGGAGGCTTTGGCGGTGGCGGTCGATGAGAAGAGAGATGAAGACGAGCGGATACAGGCTTTGGATGACTTCGAGATGGTGCGTCACTTTCTAGAGCGCGAGGGCAAACCATTTCGACTGACATTGGCATTGCTAGCTCATCGAACAGATCGATAACGCTAATAGTGAGTCCTTCATGTTCCTTGACGATCTCGGTGGATACTTACCTCCTGCGGTAGACCTAGAGAAGCTGAAGATGTGGGAGCCGCTGCATTCGCTACTCATCAACCCTACCTCTTCCGAAGCAATTCAGATGCAAACGCTCTGGATCCTCGGAACCGCCGTGCAGAACAACCCAGCTGCTCAGAACTCAGTAAGCACCCTTCAGAATTAATCCCGCTCATATGCTCACATTGGATCACATAGTACCTTGCGCTTTCACCGCTGCGCGCCCTCCTGTCCTTCCTCTCCCCGACAGTACGCTCCGGGAAGACTCGCGCAAAGGCTGTATACGCGCTCTCCGGACTGCTCAAACACAACGCAGCTGCGGTTAAGCAAATGCACGATGTCGAGGGCTGGGACGTCCTCCGTGACGCGCTCCAGGACTCCGACATCTCCGTCCGGCGCAAAGTCGCGTTCCTCCTCAACAGCCTCCTCATCCCCACATCGACCCCCTCGACATCATCTTCAGCACCTGCTTCCGCACAGCCCTCACAGACACCTGCAAACGTCCAGCAACCTCTGGGAGCGACGGCTTCCACTGAGCAAACCCAAGCACTCACTCCCTCCCCCTCATCCTCGGCCACCCCTTCCGCATCCGCGATCACCACCACAACCTCAACCTCAACCACAACCACCGCCGACCCCACCCCAGCTCCTACCACATCCACATCGACATCAGTGACCGCCGCGACCCCATCCTCCTCAGACCCCACCCCAGCACCCGCCCTCTCCCCCCCACAAACCGTGCACCCGAACTCGCACGCCTCCATGGTCGCCGACCCCTCCTCGCACAACACCTCCCCCGGCACGATCCACGCGCTCGAGTCCCGCGGCCTCCTCTCCACGCTCATCTCCTCCCTCGCCTCCCCGCTCCCGCACGGGCCGGACGGCGAGTCTGGCGCGGAGGGCGACGCGGACTACGAGGAGAAGGCGCTGCGCGCGCTGCACACGTACGCCGTCGGCTGTCAGCGCGCGATCGAGGGCGAGGACCGGAGGACGTTGGGGACGTGGATCGAGGAGCAGAGCAGGAAGACGGGTGGGGATGGGAAGGTGGCGGAGCGGTGGGGGTTGACGGAGGAGGAGGTGAGGCAGCTGAAGGAGGCGACTGCGTAGTACTCGGTGCGTCGTGCTTCGGTAGCGAACTGTGTAGCATATTGAGCCGGGAGTAGTTCTGTGTGTTTGTTAATCAACGAGAAACTTGCTCAACTGGGTCTGTTGAATGGACCACATTGGACAAGACAAGAGCGAGCACCGGTATACACAGTTAAATCCGCATCATGAGTTGCATGTAAATTCTGCAATCCATTTTGTGCAGCAGGTGATGGTAGTATAAACAGCAGCGAGAAAGCAAGTACTGGTCGAAATATAACATAGTGAGAGTCCCATCCTTTCCAAGATACCAGAGAAGCGACCTCAGGACGCCTCTGATCATGCATGCATCATCACCCATACATATAACGTACACCGGTGCACGGAGGAGGTCATCGCAACTCAGCCGGCCACTCGCTCCTCGGCAACCACCTCCCCTCAGAGTCGAAGCGCGGGTTCACGACGTAGCTCAAGCCGTCGTCCGGGCTCTGTCCGATCGGCACTACCCAGCGTGAACAATCACGGTCAGCACCATGTCCAAATGAGCATACATGAAGATAGACGGAGAATAGACGGAGTAGGATGAAAGACTCACAGAACCACATCCAAACCCGATCACCCATCGTCGCCTCCCAGTTCTTCCTTGTGCTCCCCAACCACCAGATGTACCCCTCCTTCCCGATCCGACCCCACTCTGCGTCCCATTCTCTCACTGTTGCCCTCCGCGCCCTGAGAGCACAAAGTACGGGTTCGGGACCGACTCAGCACTGCGGGGTGAAGCACTGCTAGGAATGGAGAATGCGCACCGGATGTGCCACCAGGCGTGCAGTCGGTTGAGCACCCGCTCCTCGCGCTCGTGCATGCGTTTCATCTCGAGCTGCTCGACGGTTGTCATGTTGTTCGTGATCTGCAGAATGTGCGTCGCGAGCAGCGCGACCGTGAATATCATGAAAAGGCCCGACCTGTGTGCATGTGCATGCTAGCTGTTAGCCATACGTACTAGAAGGCAAGGGGTGATCGATTCGCGCGTCTGGGGACGGAGAGACTCACAATGCCATGATAGCGACGTGCTGGCCGTCGATATCAAAGTTGGGGTGGGTGGTACTCGCTCGAGCGTTCAATCCAACCAGGGTTGCGAACACCCATATACAGAAGAGGCACGCCCAAAAAACGAAGATGAAGAAGAACTAGTGCATAGTGTCAGCCATTCGCCGAGTGGCGCTTGCCAGGTCCACTCACTCGATAATTTCGTGCTCCTACGCATTGCCCAATCCACGGGCAATGATGGTCATATCGCAACACACACTATGTGGTTCAATGGCAGTTCGGTCAGCGACGGGCAGATATGCAATAGGTGTCTCGAGACCTACTGTCCCACATGCGCGACAGTGATGGGTCCTGTATGGTTTCAGTATCTCATCCTTGCGGCAATATCTGTATTCAGGTGCAAGCCTAGGTGTCTTGGGTGGACTCCGGGTGAACATCATGGGCTTCTTGGCGCTCGCCGTGCGAGGGAGAGGCTCTGGCTGCATCTGCGCGTCTGGTTGTGAAGGCGCAGGTGGCGGAACTTTCCCAGCAGTCGCCTTCGCCCGAATGGTTGCCACAGGAGGTAAGGCATCCGTGATGCCCACGTTCTCGTCCGCTGGGGGTGTCCCAGCATGTCCTGTCGAGGACAAATCAGAACCGTGTTGACCCTCGGGTCTACGGCCAGTATACGAACCGTTCTGAGAAGTGGCATGCTCGGACTTGGGTCCCGAATGCGACGGATAACGCCTGTGGCTGGATTCTGAGCGCGAGTGTTGACGCTGTGACGTGGGTGATGCTGGCTGTGGAGGATCTGGCAATGGTCCGAATCGTGCGGCTGCCAAGTCTGCCTCGCTCTCGGTGTCCCACCATGTGGGGAATGCGCTACGGTGTTCAGGCGGAGAGGACTTCTTCACGTGCTATACGGCATACCAGACTCAGGTACTGCAGCTGTGCGATATGGAAAGGGTACGTACATCCCTGGCGTATCCCGGCGGTGTGAGAACAACCTAGATTGAAACTGTCAGCTCTCGGTCATCTCGCCCCCGGTGACATTTGCGCCTCGGGGTTGACATGGCAAAGCGGGCACAGTGGTTTGCCACGTATAACCGTATTAGGGGGATTGTGTATGGGTGACAAGCAGTCCGCACGGTAATGCACAGAGCCGCGAAAACTGCATAGTGGTACTTGGTATGCCACCGGGCGTAGAAGGCTGCATCAAGATATTGAAGCTAGTGAAAACTGACCTTCTCATACGCCCATATCATGATGAGTCCCAGGATTGAAAACACAACGAGGAATACAACTCCACGTAAAGACAGGGATGTACGTCAGCTTTGAGTTCAAGTAGACAGCAAGAGCCCACTCACTGCCCATTGCGCGACCTCCCAGCGCACCCGCATCTCGCCTAATCATTGGAACGCATAGTCGTCCAACGTACACATACCAAGTGTACGCAATGATGCCACAGGTCATGAAGACGGCGAGCTTGAGCGCGATCCATGGCTGTGGCTTGCTCCGGCGAGCCTCTCTCTTCTCCCTTGCCTCCTCGACCACGCCCATACACTTGTGTTCAGTTTCATGTCGTGAAGTGCCATTAGGTGCCATCTGGAGGCAAGATGGGAGAAGAGAAGAGAAGGGAGATGGGTGGGTGGCGGACAGTAGGCGAGATGGGATGCGCCAGATTGCAAGAAAGCTGGTGGATGAGATCATACTGCAGCCGCCCCAGACGCCCATAGAGCGCTGCCTTCTGATTGGCTACTTGTGCTCCAGTGATGTGCTCAGACCGCAGTTACTCTAGTCTCTGGCTTACTCGACATCTCTCCTTTAGCCACCACTTCCATCGGGGCCCCGGCCTTATTCTGTTATTACATGATAGAAGTCGTGAGATAGTACAAGTAATGTGTGGGATGATAGGCCCGTATATGGCCGGACATAATCAGCGTTAGTCTTCTCTTTTCTTGCACGCTGTCGCAAGTCTTGTGGACTTCTTGTTATTGCTAACGAGGTTGCACATGGCTTGCATCATGTTGTAGGTACTCCTCAGTTTCTACACTTCGTTTGCCGGCGTGGGAAGTCATGCGCGCTCGAGACTTGGTTGATGCGCTGGCAACGGTCGTCACTTCAAGTCCATTCTCTCTTCCTCCCTCCATCACGCTGTCTCGCAGATTCTCGAGCTCACTGTCAGTCTCCCTGCCTATCTCTCGTTCGCTCTCTGGTGAAACTGTATCTCCTGTACTAGGCTTGCTGTCTCGTTGTCTCTGGCTCTCGCGCGGATTCTGGCTCTCTCGCGGATTCTGGGCTCTCGCTGTTCCTCTCGCTGTTCCTCTTGCTGTTCCTGAGCTCTCTCGCTTTTCTGGGCTCTATTGCTATGTGTGGCTGCCTCGCTATCTGTAGCTGTCTGGTAGCTGCATGCTGTCTTGCTATGCTCTGCTCTATGGCTTTCCTTGTCTCCGGACCCTTTATCCCCGACATGCGCTCCAAGTTGTCCCGATGTCAAACGGTAAGCCTCTAGTAGCATCCGTGTACCAGTGTAACTGACCTCTTTTGCTGCAGGTTGACGCATTCACGACCATTGCACCACACAGGTAAGCTTGAGAACGTGCAGCTTGCAAGGTGGAGTAGGATGGGCTCCGGAATGCAGGTTTGTAGACTATGTATACTGCACATTTAGAGTATGATTGAATATACTATTTACATGCTATTGTGTCGGCCCTCTTTACGAGTGCAACTGTTTGGTGATGGGACTGTAAGTGGGCGGTGCTTCCCTGTGTTCCATCACTAGTGTTGTTGTTGGCCATAATTGTTGTACAACTTGCCAAGCACGTCTTGCTATTGACAGGTATTATAATCTGGCCTACAAGACTTGTGGATATTTCACATATTGGCTATCATATAAGGGCTGATATGATCTGACAATATACGCGCCAGGGCCCCGATGTCGCAACTCTCTCAGGCGCTACTGCGCGGAATACTCTTATGACGCGCCGTATATCGTCCAGCTACCATTACATTCGGCTTTCTATAACGCCTCCGTGCGCTGATGTATTCACCGCACGCAAAACAATCCAAGACGCGCTCGACCAAGCTTTCGGTCTAGTCTCATCACACACATACCTTGACATTCTGTGGTTCGCCGATGGCGGCGACGCACTGGTATTGAGGATCGGGAAAAGGCATGAAGTAATGTCTCCGCACATGCGCTAGATTACTGACATACCGTTCAGCGAGGCACCCAAGCTACTTGCGGCGGTAGGTGCTTGTACCAATTCACCTCGCTTGTCTCTTGTCAAAGAGTCTACCTTTCTGCCCTCGCTTCTTTGCATCGACACATGAGCGTGGAGCGACGTCTGCATAACAGGTAAGCGTACTCCATACTACCAATACCCGGTAGGAGTCGATCTTTACAACCCACCCAAGCAAGCTCTCCGGTCTCTTTGCGTCCCGTGCAGACTAGCTGATGACAATGCAAGCTTGGCACGAAACCCTGAAAATGGATCTATGGCTAAGAATGCGCCGGGACCTCGACTACGCCCAACCACGGGTTTCTTGGCTAGCACTTCGGAGGCACGCTCGGAGCCGCGTCAAGATGCATTGCGCTCAACTCCACAATTGGCAGCTACTACGTCTCATCTCTTTTGTTGTATACATGGTCCCAAGATATGAAGTGCTGGCACTGCCATATGATGGAGGCAAAAGCTGATCAGTGGCGGCTGCGGCTGTGCTGGCCTTTCTGTTGAGTGCATTGCAAGTTCGCCTACCGCCGAATATCATTGACCATTCCATCGAGCCCTGGTCTATGCACAATATGTTGGTGCCGGGGGCGCTACAGGGCCTTGTCAAAGCACTGTTCCTGGAACTTCCTCGTGGGATACGTGCTGAATGAGTGTGATGAGCGCCCTGCGACCACCATTTCGAAATCCGTGCTTCTATCAGTTGGCCCGACCTTCTCAGGCTTTTCCCTCTATCCCACCACCTTGCACCCTCGTCCGCAGGCAGGCCTCCGGGCTTTCCTCAGTCATTCGCAGCATATTGACCACTTTCTCTCTCTGCGCACGAAAGCTGGTCGCGCGACCCGACTTCATCGAATCCAGCCAGTCATGCCGGACAGCGACCCGCGGATTGTGGACAACTCCAGCACGGACATCGAATTCTACATAAGCCCCCAATATGTCAACGTGTCGGATATGATATCCCAGAAGGCGTATGACTACGTCCAGACGGCGGAGGCGTCTGCGTATAATAAGACTGTGGCGGAGATCACTTCCCCGAAATGGAGCTTCTCATACGAGTTTAATGGTGCGTCCTTCGCCCTGTCCTTGGGGTCTATGAGGAGCATTCTGCTCAGATTTTTTCTTGTGCATGGCGTGCAGGCACGCGCATTGCGCTGTTTGGGGTGGTCATTCCGTACATCTCGGGGCCCCTGCCCACTGCTCAGTACAGTATCGACGGCGCGGTGCACAAGACATCATCCGTGCAGAATTCCACGCAAATCCTCACTGGGTCCAACTTCTTCACCTCTGACTGGCTTCCCCTCGGTCCCCATCTTCTCACTGTCAACGTCACGACGGCGACACAAGATGCGCCGTACCTCTTTGACTATCTCGCCATCGACTCGACATCCCCTCCTACTTCAGCCACGAGCGCATCACAAACTACGTCGCCAAGTCACACGACCCTACCCCAGCAAGATGCGGCGACCAAATCGTCTACGTTCCCCGTGGGTGCGGTGATAGGAGGCGTGCTGGGCGGTGTCATCTTGCTTGTCGCGATTGCGTTTGGTCTGTGGTGGCTATGGAAACAGAATAGGGCGTGCGACGAGTCTTCGTACGCGTATGCGAAGACAGGGCAATTTGGTAAGAGTCTACCTGCATTCAATGTGTGACAATGTCATGTGTTGACTACCCTCCATTTTGTCGCGCTCCGCTCCCTCATTGTATACAGACGGCGACTACGTACAACCATACGTGTACATACCTGGTGACACAGGGGATACTGCGCACTCAACGCATGACGGCAGTCACTACTCGGATGCCCCATTAACTAGCGCATACGCCCCACTACCCTACAACTCCTCCCATCTTCCTTCATCTTCACAGAGTTATACCCCGACTCCACCGCCTGTCGGAGCGATATTGACAAAAGAGGCACGCTCCTCGCCGCGAATTCTGTCTCCTCCGCAACTGCAGCCGCCCGCACCGGTGAAGGGCGGCGTGTCGAATTTGAGCGCGGCGACGTCCGGTCCCCCGCCGTACGCTCCATGATATCCATACTAGCATGTTAGGACGCTGGGTCATCGCTCGTTTCCTTATGACTTTATGATCAGATACGGCTCACCTATCGATGTATGTTTGGATTACTGACCAATGATTGGGGTAATGGGAGGTTTTTTTGTGAAATTTACTTCGCTTTGGTACAATTCAAAAATAATTGCAGCACAGCAGTCTGTGTGCATTGGAGCTACATTGCTAACGCCTGCAAGTTCCTTCTAATTGAATATTTGAGGGCCTCTACCGAGATGCAGATCATAGCATATTCAACTGCTATGTACGTGCGTGCTGGGCGGATATAAAGGTCGGAATACCGATCCGATCTCACTCAGGAAGCGGGTTCCCACGCGTAATCCTCCGGCAACCTCGGACTCTGTCGCTGTTCTCGACGATGACCACGCCTGTGAACACAACAACGGCGACCATGTCTAGCCTCACCGGTATCCCTCAGGAAGTCCTCGAACATATCGCCTTCTTCGCGGCCACCGACAGTTTCCTCGGACCTCCGGACGGACTCACCGCGTTCCTCAGTGTCGACCGACGGACACACGGAGCTCTCTCCCCCTCCGCGAATCCGTACCTCTGGTCGCGCATATTCGCCGCCAAGTTCGATGTCTCTTGTGCGACTCGCCGACTTGCGGCGGCCGGGCGGGAGGTGGGACCCGCGGAGGTCTGCGAGGAGTTCAAGCTACGCTGCACGCTTCTCAAGCGCATCCGCCAACGACTCGACTGTCGGGCGACGTCGTACAACCTCAGCCCGACGCACCGCGACTCCCTACGGTCCATATTGTGGATGGCGTACTTGATGATGCTCGAGAACGAGGGGAAGAACGACAGGCAGCTCCGAGAGTATGCGGGGTTCGACGAATGGCTGAAGGACTTTCTCTTCGATCCCTACGGGGCTTCCCTTGCTGCTTGGTCGGTCAGGATCGACTTGTGGCCGCCGAACGACGAACGGACTGCACTCGCTCTGTGGCTGTTTTGGTATATGCTGCGACCTGGTGAGTGTTTCTTCATCGCCCTCCTTTGCATTGCGGAAGGACCAGAACAAGTGTTTTGCGGAGAGTGTGTCGAACTGGCGAGGTCTGCTACAGCGTCACGGTCAGGGGTGACATTCCGACATATATATGCGTCAATCCCCAGCAGAGGCGCTGGCACAACACGACATTCTACATGTGAATGATCTCGAGCCGCAGACGGTGCCGCTTCTCTCCGTCTAGAAGAAGACGAGTCCGGCGGGCGTACCATGTCTTCTGACAGTTCCGTCCTCTGCACTGCCGGCATGGAGGGTGTCTTCTCATGGAGGCGGAGTATGCCCTTTCCAGTGCCATCTGGACGGCTCATATCCTGCCTCTACAGGCCTAGATTGCATCCCAATTGCGATCTATCCTCTCACCCTCTCTTGCAGATGAATACATGTCCGACGACGATGCGAAGTTCCGGGAAGCCTCCGGTATTCTGAAGATTTTTGCTCTCGGCGCACACCAGGTTTGGGTTCACATACCCCATACTCATCTAAGTGCACTAAGTATTCCATCTCTAAACGTATAGTATTCCATATGCTCGCCACCATGGAACGAGTTTGCCCCACCCAGTCGCACACGGGGCGCGTCCGCGATCAAGCACTTCAGCCACTCTCTCAAGATAGTGCCCCCAGCGTCTGCTCCTCCCGCAATCCTCGCTTACCTCACCCTTGCGAACAAGCTCTCCGTCTCGTGGGACACGATCCACTACATGAAGCCCCCCACAGCTACGCCGCCGAGTTTGGCCCCGAGCCTGAGCAGCAGCGAGTGGGACGCGGAGTGGATGCGTGGGCTGCACCTCGGTGACACATCGAAGCCATTCGGGGCCGCCTTCTCCGGCGCATTCATCCCGGGCAGTCTCGAAGGTGTTTGGGAAGGGCTCTTCACGGTCCGTCTGCGCCTTTCTCTCGCAACCTGGTCACCCGTTCTGACCTGTCCTTATTCCCGTATCGTGAAATAGTATACTGAGTTTACCTCTTACGCCGCGCTGCTGTCCGGAGCACCCCCAACCGTTCTCCAGCGGAGCTTGATCGCGCATCACCCTCACCTCTGGAAGCTGCGCGAACACCATCTGTACGCGCCCGATGACCCTGACGCCCCTGAAGTGTGGCCAATGTCGCCCGGGAATCCTCTAGGGGGGTATATCCCAGCGGGCTGCAAAATGAACGAGCGGCCGGAAGGGGTCGAAGTGAAGGAGCCTGGGAGGGCAGGGGCGGTGTTCTACCGCAGCTGGGCGAGCGTGAAGAGCGCCACCGAGGACGAGAGGCCGCAGGGCAAGCTGGTTGATATTCTTGTTACCGGAGAGGTTCGTCTTGCGTCTCACGACTCATCTCCGCTCCGTGCTCGTGTCCGTGTGTTGACAGCGATCTTACATGTCGTGCGATAGGGCCACTCGGCGTGGGGACAGTTCAATCTGATGGGCCGAATACGGCCGTGCGACGGGTTTATCAGCTTGTCGAAGATATACGTACGTCTGCCTCGCGGCTCCGTTTTCCTTGTTGTCACTCATAGCTCTGGTCGACGCTCAGGTTGATGGCGACCGAGGCCAATGGTTGTACCGTGGCTTCATGGTAGGGAATGCGGAGGGGAACTTGTCTGGCCGTTGGCGAGACACGCTGAGTCCCCACGACGTGCTCGGATATGAAGGCTGCTTTGTGATGAGCAGACGTCGGTGAACAAAATGCCCTGGCTGCGAGGTGAGGACTTCCTTGTGCTACTGTATTCGACCTCCGTGTGCGTATGTATTCCTGGTGCTTTCGAAACTTGTGTATTTATCAATAAGACCATGGATCGCTTCTGTACGTATATTATGTAACATGAATGGCTCAACCACTCTCCCTCTACTTCTTGAAATCGTTCGATCACGTATCGAGCGTATTGTACCTCCTTGTGGTGTAGGTGTGATGCAGCCTTACGATTTGTCTCCTTGCTCACGGAATTTATTACTTCGCAGGATCCCGACTCAGCTACAGCGGGCTCTAACGCCGTAGTGAGACAAGTCCAAATGCTCATCCCGGGTTTTGAGATCCTGATTTCACTCACGGTCTGGCTCCTTCATAGCTCATGTGAGGTTCTATTCGATGCGTCGATTGGCAGTTTTCTGATGAATGGCACGCACGTCTATGGCACCGGCCCTTTGTCGATGCTTGGAACGCGCTCCTATTTTTGTATCGAATAGGGTCCCAACGTCCCACTGGTACTGCGACACTGCTCAATGGGTAACGGTGAAGGGGTATGAAGGCCCAACGTGGTCGACGGAGAATTGCGTATGTGGCCTCTACCTGCAAATCACGTATTGAACCTTACGTTTTCTCTTGTTGAGGATATCTACCGTCCTCATGATTGCACCGTACTGGGACTGTACTCCGCGGCGTCTCGACCGTGGCCTTCGTGGGCTGGACCGTCACCTTTGGCAGCGGGTCTGGCTGCGAAGACTGAGCATCTTACGATGTCTTCGTCGCTTCTGCGATCTTCGCGAACGCGCGGCGCTTCGCGGACATGCGAGGAAGTGAACTGACCATGATACCATAGCAAATTGTCAGCGGCCCGGCCGATTTCTGCGGAAGTTGTGGTGGTGTCTGTATTGACAGTGAGTCGACTCTGTTACCGCTTACCTGCATTGGGACTATCTTCGGTAGATTTAAGACCTTGTTCGACACCCTCGTGCATGATGCGTGCATAAATGAACGCCAAGAAGGGCATTGCACCTTCTTGCTTATATCGCTCCTGGCTTTTAGCTACCATGGATGCCGGTCAGGAAGATCATGCGCATGGCCCGCTACGGTCCGGGTCGCAATTAACCTACACCACGTCTAACGGAAGTCTCCATCGTGTTCAGCGCCATGCGGTCCATGGTTCAGGAAGTATCGCCTACGGTACCGATTGTTCTCCGTTTTCAGCTGCTCATGAATATGGACATAACTTAGGGTATGTGCATGAGAGGTAGAGAGGTATAAAAGACTGTCTGTCGAACTGATGAAGAGCAGCAGAGCTCGTCTCAGCCCTTCCACTGACCACATACACCATGAAGTTCTCCCTAGTCGTCCTCCTCACCGCTGCTGCTACCGCCTTCGCTTCGCCTTCCCTCGTGAAGCGGGCCTCGGTGAACGACGTACCCACCGTCGGCTTCGCTGCTCTTGACGGCACCACTGGTGGCTCTGGTGGCCCGACGGTCACGGTCACCACGCTTGATGACCTAAAGAGTGCTGTCAGCGGTGACGACCCGAAGATTGTCATCATCGAGTAAGCCCTCTCACAGCGCAATGCGTCGGTGAAAGCTGACCGCTGAGATACTCTCCTCTAGCGCCAACATTACGGGGAACGAAGTCGTTAGGTCGGGATCCAACAAGACCATCCTCGGCAGGAACGGCGCGACGCTGAACGGCGTCGGTATCCGCGTCCTGAACCAGTCCAACGTCATCATTCGCAACGTGAAGATTGAGAAGGTGCTCGCCTCTGCTGGGGACGCCATTGGCATCCAAGCAGCAAGCAAGGTCTGGGTCGACCACGTCGACCTCTCCTCTGACCGTGACCACAACAAGGACTTGTACGTACGCGCTTGCCGGGTTCTTCCAAGTTATGTTGGCGGCTCTGACGGATCGTTACCCTTCTTTCGTCCAGCTACGACGGTCTCCTCGACATCACCCATGGCTGCACCGGTGTGACGGTCACCAACAGCAAGCTCTCCGACCACTGGAAGGCGTCTCTCGTCGGCCACTCGGACAACAACGGCTCACAGGACAAGGCTATTACCGGTAAGCACCGTAAACTGCGCCCCGCACATGAGGCACGCTGAGGGATTGCTACCTGTCAGTCACCTTTGCAATGAACTTCTGGACCAACCTCAACTCCCGCACGCCCTCCTTCCGCTTCGGTACCGGCCACATCTTCAACAACGGTTCGCATCTCTCGCAACTCACAGCAGAGACCCGCAATCACTGACGCTCTGGCTTCGGTCCATCCACAGTGTTCGATGACAACGGCGACGGCATCAACACTCGCGACGGCGCCCAGCTCCTCGTCGAGAATAACGTTTTCAGCGGGGACAAGAAGCCGCTCTACTCCACCGACGGTGGCTTCGCTGTCGCACGCGGCAATGACTTCGGCGGAAAGAACAACACGGCCCCCGTCGGCACCCTCACCACCATGGCCTACTCTTACTCGCTCATCGACACTGCGGACGTCCGTTCGGCCGTTGTCGAATCCGCTGGCGCTACTCTGTCGTTCTGAGGTCTTTCACGTGTACGGTTGAGCGAGTCCAAGGCATGCCTGTGAGGGCGAATAACGGTTAAGGAGAAATGATTTAAAACCAGAGTGGAATAGGACTTTATGCTGGTACCATGTTGGTTTGTGTACTGGAACAGAGGCTTCGGCCGTCGTATTCAGTGATTCGGCTATCCTACCCGCGAGATATCTCGGTGCCCCTCGTGCAGAGATGAAGTCTGCACCTCTACATGCGCAAAGTCGAGAGCAGCATCGTACTCAACTGAGAATAACCACTCCCCAGCGTCTGCTCCCTGTCCGAGACTAACGGCTGACGAGCCGGAGAGATTAGAACCTGGAGTCAGTCGTGATGATGTAGCGGTACCTCTTGCCGCTGGGTCTCGGTATTCGATGTAACTTGGATTTCTCCTCTGTTTGATCGCCTACCTCGTAAGCACGGGCCGGCAAAATGTGACAACCTCTCTCTCATTCCGTCGGATCCATCACTGGATGTTACGCTTGCATCGGGGGAGGACGGCAAAAATCCTAGATTCTGCTATGGGCTCTCTCCAAACTCTTACAGCAGTAACTCCGCCAATGCCTCCGACCGGAACCGTATATCGCACGAGAACGGCTTCGGTTCCCTGCCCAAGTCGCCGTACACGCAAGAGAAGCCACAAAGTTAGCACTCATCCTCTTCCATCATAACCAAGCTCAAAACGACCACTTACGTGACGAAGCTGCTCACAAACTCCTCCCCAACCTCCACGTCCTGCCCCGCTCCGTCCGTCGCCTTCCCGATCTCGAGGCATGTGAGGATGCAGGCGATCGTGATCCACATCGTGTCGTACGCCATATAGCGCCCGGGGCAGACGCGCCGTCCGAATCCGAATGCGACGTCTAGCGGGTCCGGAACGGCGGGGTCAAGCGCACCATGTTTGAGAAAGCGGTCTGGGTTGAACATGTGCGGGTCTGGGTACCTCTTCTCGTCATGCAAGATCGCCCTGGCCGTGCGCATAGGCCGTCAGCTATTAGCACGGAAGCAGAGCAAGGCGTGTCGCGCACCAAATGTTGACCATGACGAGGGAGTCCTTCTGGAGGTAATAGC
Organism: Coriolopsis trogii; assembly: GCA_020543525.1. Lineage (NCBI taxonomy): Eukaryota > Fungi > Basidiomycota > Agaricomycetes > Polyporales > Polyporaceae > Coriolopsis > Coriolopsis trogii. Next base: position 1,753,469 of record JAHYIO010000004.1, read on the forward strand.
CGTTGTACACGTCGTCGTCGCGCAACTTGTGGGGAATATCTGCCATGTGTTACTGGTGAGATGCTGTCGTACAGAGGACTGCACGTGCAGATAAAAGAGTATGTCCATACCCAGAGGGACAATGGGATGCCATCGGAGGGTCTCTCTGATGAGTGCGTCAATGTAGGGGACTGAGCCGAAGTCGTCAAATGTCGGCAGCCGATCAGTTCCAATAGTGTTTTCAAGTTCGCGCCGTGCGTGGTCTTGTATTTCCGGATGGAGTAACATGGCAAGCAGGAATGTGTGCATACTCGCGGCAATCTACCATCGAGTGATTGAAGGGGTAGATAGTATTGGAGTCTCGCATCACTTACTGTCTCTGCGCCACCTATGTATATATTACTCCTGTCAGAGCATATACTCGATACCTGGCATACGGTAACGGTGCGCACCCATGTACATCGTGGCTGTGGACATCTTGGCGAGGCGTTCTGTTCTCGCGTCGTTGCCATATTTCTCTATGATGGCCTTCGCCATACAGTCTTCGTCTTTCTTCGCGCCCTAATCATGACAATGAGTGGTGGCCATAACTCAGAAGTGCTCGGAATGCCTGACCAAACGTCGCATGAAGTCTTCATAAGGTACATGAAGCTGACGTGTGGCCTTCTCATGCCAGACATTGGCCTCACGTTTGAACTGCGCACCAGGAACCCAGGCAGGAATGTGCTTCACTGCACAACTTGCTCGTAAGTTTACAAGCGACAGACTACAGCGAGAACTCGAAGAGGGCTCACGTATAGGCAACAATTCCACAAGGTACACTCCGCCTGTGACCGAGCGTCCCACGCACTCCTGAGCGGCTTCGGCGAGTTCGATGAACGGGTCGTGTTCGGGGAGGACCTTAATCCCGTATGCGACCTCCATGATGTTCGCACCCACCAAGCTGTCCGCGATGGTATCTACGTCAGCACGACACGTCTAGTACTACGCGCGGCATGCGCGAGTGAACGCTCACTGTTTCAAATGGACCGGGATGCGCTTGCCACGCTCGCGTGCCAGACGATGCACGAGGTCATGGGCGTGCCTAGTAAGGACAGGGCGGTACTTGTGGAACGCTGTCGAGTGAAATTCCTGGTGCGTCATCTTCCTGCACGTGCGCCAGTCGTCGCCGTAGTCCATGGACCCGAAGTTCCATCCGAACCCGGCGCTAGGTTGAACATCAGGCATGCTCAAGTCCCCAAACAAGACCGGGCTCACAGTTCGTTGAGCATGATCATGCGGGGTCTGCGGGAGTGATGTATTGTCAGCGTCGGGGAGAAGTCCCACACGAGTACGTACCTATCCGAGTATAAGGAGGAGCGTCTGTCTAGGAGCTCCACCGACGCTTCAAGAGAATTCAACACGATGATGTTGGTCCCAAGGGCGTGAAGTCGCAAAACTTCCGTGTCTGACTCAAGCGTATAACTTGATGTTAGATAGACTAAGGGAACACGAGATGGCTTCCAGGGTACACACCGTATGAACGACACATTTCACTGTACTTTATCCAGGGATACTCTTGTGGAGTCGGAATATCGCGCACGTTCCCAACTAGTGGAAGTCCGGGGGGACCAGGAGGAACACGATGCTGTTTCGCTCTGCGTGAGGCCGTAACCGCGACCAGGGAGGCAAGTAGGATAGCTGCTGCGAGTAAGTAAGCTTGGGACATCGTCGAACATGAACGTCGTCAAGGGCCGCAGCACTGCAGGATAAGACCTCAGGGCGTTAGGATCGTCGGAGTCTTTTATGGAGAATGCAGCTACTAGCGCCTCCATTCGCCGCCCATGCAGAAGCCACACATCACGCTAGTATGGCAATGCACTAGCTGTCACTGATAGTGCAGACCTGTGCGCTTGGCTTCCGTTTGCAGCGGAGCGGGATATTGAGATCTGCGGAGTCGCATCGGGAGTAAGGCGCACTGTGGTCGTGGGATGAGACATGGCAGGACGTACCCAACTTCAGGGCGGTTTGGGAAGCTGGATCTGTCTTGGTATTGAGGGATATTAGCATGGCTTCGCATACGTTCATCGATGTCGAAACCAAACCGACGAGGCAGGTACTCGGGCATTCGTAGCAAGGCAGAAGAGGGCAAAAAGTGCATAAATATTGAGACCCGTAGGTCTACCACTCCGGGAAAGCGTGTCATCCTTGTGCAGGGGCCATGCTAATCTTCTCTGTATCGTTCCAATTTTTTCGTATGTCACCCCGAAGGGGACAGTTAGGAGAGCTGGGTCTGCCGTGTCATGGAACCTCTTTTGCATTTTGCTCAAGCCGCGGGTGCTGGCGCTAAGGCGCAAGAGCGCTGAGGGCCAAGACCTGGCGGCGCCGTCGACAGATCTTAACAGGCAACGTCCCTGAACGTTGGGCACCAGTTTTTGCACTCTCCACCTCCCAAATAACATCAATAGGCATCACATACGCCATCAGGGCGCTCCCTGGATTGACAGACCTTGGACTCCTCTGACGGAGTCTGGATGTCCGACAAGTTGGCGATCGCCGGCGCGCGCCGCATTGAACAATTTGAAGCAACTTGAAGCCGCCGGTTCCGCCGGTTCGAACTTCAATATGAGGGCCAGAGCCAGCTAGAAACCGGTTGGAGATGTAAACTTGCATGTACCGTGCATTTTCTGTTGGATGCTCTTTCAATCACAACTTGCCATACCCCTTGAACCCGATGCTACCGATTTTCTGATTCATGCTGCGTTACAGCTAGATCGAGAGCTGAGGTCTGAGAGCTCCGTATAGGTAGGGAGGAGTCTCCAACATATCTGAGATGAACACTTACGCGCGCAACTAGATCTGTCGAGTGCCACGGGAATATACAGTATGCTTTGACTTTCCGCGTATGCATCCGCTCACTGGCACACTCCACGGACGGTATATATACCTGCCTCAAGCCGGAGCCAAGTAATACGATCCTACAAAATTGCATCATTGTCACTACACAGTTGGTGAGTGCGCCTTGGGTCTTGACATTATCACACTCTACATCTATCGTATTCTGTCGAATCTCCACATCAGGCTACCTGTACTCTCCCGGCAAATACGCAAACATTGGACATGCGAGTCTGATGGAAGTATGACAAGATGGAGGCTGACATATAGTTTCATTGGACGGCAGTTTCATGTACAACTCTGACGAACACCCGCAAGCTGCCCTCCTGGACGAGGCAAATTCTGAGAAGGGTGAGCTGCTGCGACACGTGAGGGAATGCAGTATGCACGTCCTCTGGCTCAGAGCTCTCACAGCAATGCAGCCCTGCCTACATTGGAAGTTGCAGTACGCACGATGAACTTCATCAACTCTTGCGCAGAAGGGGTGGCCAGATGAGCCTTCGTCGGTTGTCGCGCCTGGCCACCTTTCATCTGCGTCGTGGTCACCTGGCGTGTGTAAGGCGGGTAGCCAAAAACTGCCCGTCCACTGGAATAGACTGCATTCAGATGTGAGCGAGTAAGGTGCAGGCGAATCGAAACGCCATCTTCTGGGACTAGGTTGTACCAGAGAAGGCAGGGGCGTCGTAGTCTGGCATGCCATCGACGTTTTCGTTCAAGGCATCTTCTACTCTGCAACTCAGAATGCAATCGAGGGCTGGTCGATACGCCTCGATGAGTCGGTGTCCCCGACTAGTCACGCCGTGGGTGTATAGGCACTGGGGGATCTCAACCTACAGTACAATCAGCCGCTATGACCATGCACTCGTGCTTCACATTGGAGAAACATACGATCAAACGGTTTGCTTCATACCCAGCCTGGATGATTACGGGGTGTTACGGCTGAGCGTTCATGGCTGCAAGCCTGTGTCGATATTATGCCACCCTCAGGCTGTCGCGGTTATTCTTGACTTTCCGAACTTGTCGACCTGGTAGAGACAGGGCGGATGGACGGCATGGGAAATCGAGCCCGGCCCTTTTGAGACCTCGGTCACAGCACATCACGACTCAGGCGGCCGTAATCGTGGACTGTGCAGTACTTTTACATTGTTTCTCATGAGTTCACACATTGCGTTAGGGCGGCTCGGCGCCTGGACTGGAGGCGTGCAGTGTTGAGGTTGCATTACCCTCAGACCGTCATGAATGACGCTGTACATAACGCTACCTGGTACATCGACTCTATTACAATCTGCCGGTATCCACTGAAGCTGGCTTACGATGCGCTTTGCTGGCCAGTTACTGCAGTGGTGAGAGTATATACTCGGATTGCACACTATGTTCCACTTAAGCTGAACACAATCGAAGCACACCGGGAGCGAGTGGGAGAACGCGCAGATATGGATATCTCGCGGTCTCAGACATCTAAGACTATGAGCGATTCCTTACACGAGCTTTTCACCTTCGCACGCCGCTGAGGTTGTCCTGTGTCATTGATGCGATAAGTACTATAGTACTACATGATATTAGTACGCCAGCTGGAAAATGATGATGTGTGTAGCTACACGGGCATAGGAAGGTTAAGGGAACACTACGAGGGCAGTGCATAGCTACATATCTCCGCATTGATGAAGTAGCATGTAGCAGCTGTGATTCGAGGGCTTTCCACGCCCGATGTTCGAGGACATCAGCGGAGGCACCTCAAGCGGTTCCACCATAGCCCACGATCGTCACGGACCGACGCGCACAGGGAAAGACGGACGCCGCCAATCTCGTCACAACTTCCCGAGCGCAGGGAGCAGCAGACAGCGCCGTGACTACCAGCTCCTGCAGTCGATGCCGGACCAGTGGGTGTTCGGGCGCGAGAGGACGATCGGCCGGGGGAACGGTGGAGGCATCTCCGGACGTCGGAATGTAGGAAAGCAGAGGTAAGCGGAGGATGCGGAGCCGGGGGTTGTCACGCGCGAGGAGTATCAGCACGTCCACGGATGCGTACGGTATCGCGCTCCTGCTTGAGTCGAATCGCAGGTCGAGCTCCTCCAGGCAGGGGAAGTCTTGATGCATGGTGCGGAGCGTGTCGGCGACATGCGTCGGGCGAAGAAGCTGGCAGTCCAGACAGAACTCGCGCAGCCCGCGGAGATCCTTCAGCAGGGAGACGAGGAGCTTGAAGTTCGCGTACACGCCTCCCGGGCTGGTAGGCTCTCCAGGACGATGGGAGCCGTGTTTGCTGGCCTGGATATCAACATGTAATACCTCGACTGTGGGATGCTCCGAAGCGACTGCCGCAAAGATCTTCTTCACTGCGCCCATACAGGTGGCCTCTGTGATCCCATGGACGTGGAGTGTAAGGGAGAGGAGGTGAGGAGCGCGGATGCGAGTCAGCATGGCGTGGAGCTGCCTCGCTTCCTCAGATTCCACTGGCCACGTGCAATAGTACGACCGCGCTCTGATCTCCAGACTGGACAAATTGTCGAACACGACGGGCCCACACGGGAGTTCGGGGGACGTTTCCAGCGAGAGACGTTTCAAGTTAGACAGGGAGGCCAACTCGCGGAACCGCGCCGATGGCAGCGAAGAATGCACCGTGACGGACCGCAGGTCGCGGTTCATGACGAGGGCTTTGAGGTCGAGGTCCACCATGGCTCCGGGACAAGTGATGGTTAGCGTCCGTATGTGTCGTGCAGAGACGCAGACGTCTCGGACCAAGGTGCGAATGGCTTTGTGTGTGAACAGCGCCGACAACGCAGCTCTAACCGTGAGGTGGTGGATAGTGGGAGGAATGAAATTGAAGAGGGTTCTATCGTGAACGGACCCGGTGGGCACCGTAGGGAAACTAATGAAGACTTCAGCAGAGTCCAAGAGGGGAAGGAGTGAGGTCGACCCCAGCGACAGCTGTAGTTCTTGCCAGAGCGGAAGGTGCAGCAAATTCGCGACATCGAGCTTGGCGCGACGTACTCGAGTGGTGTACTGTTGGAAGCGGCTCCAGTTCGGGTGCGTTCTCACGTCTTCATCTCTTATGCGCCCAGTCTAGTTTACATGGTTAGACCACAAGGAAATACGGAAACAAAACTGCAACGTACGTTCAATTTGTAACCAATCAGAAGGAGAGTACCCAGACGGCTCCGACGGTACTGAGCGACTACGATATCGAGGGCGAGTAGCAGTCGGATAATAGTGTCGTCCCCTTTTAAAAGGTTCTTCCACAGTGTGGCCAAAGCGGGCTCCGTGAAACGTTTGCACGCCACTGCGACTCTGGTAAGAGCTTGTGTAGCCAGGATTTGCTCCATACCTGACAGTGACGATGGGCTGAGTTGTTCGAAGACATGATAGAGGACATCGTCGCATAGAGTAATCATGGCGAGTGTAGCAAGAAAAGGTGAAGATGTCGCGGTGCGAAGAGAGGGAGGTCCGTGGCCTGTGTACAAGGAGTGATTGCTGCAAGCCAACTGGTTATGATATGAGCGCTAGTATTGGTACCCGAGGAAGCCGAAGACTCCGCATATGGGTCTGACGCACACCATGAGACGAAGTCAGCACCAATGAGCTTTGGCGTGACGCACCTTAAGTTAGTTTAACATTCGTTCACCTTGGCGCGATGGGCTTTGGAGCAATCACCTTGAGGAATACTATCAGCGCGAGGGTTCATGAGCGACGCGTAGTAGCGCGCAATGCTTACCAAATAAAGAGACCACGAGAGTACATCTGTAACAACATGATGCCCGTTAACGTCAGTGATGCAGAGGATATACTACCGCTCGCTATGTGATGCTTCGCCGCCAATATTGTTCGCCGGACGTATGAATATATCCACACTCACTCGTTCAGTAAGCCGTCGAGCACTCAGCCCATGAGGTTCGAACGGTTCATAGACAGGCACGTCAGCTCGGAGCCGGAAACGGGGTGGTATATCAAGCTACACAAGACAAGCTATACAAAACATCAACCTACTAGCACAGCACACGAACCACGACTCACGTCATAACACACCAAACTTCGAAGCTCCCCCTGCAGTCAGGAAAGACACTCCTTTTCCACCTCACTCCTTCTCCTTCACGTTCTCGTCGTCCCGCAAGCTCCCCTCCGCGCGCCTCTCCGCGTCGACGCGGGCCCGCTCCGCCTCCTCCTTCATGCGCCTGAAGTTCTCCTCCTCGTCCCACACGAACGGACTCTTGCTCATGAACAGATAGTCCATCTCCTCCAGCGTCCGGTTCGCCGTCTCCGGGTAGAACGCCCACACGAGCGGGATGCTCAAAAAGTTGATCGCCCCGAACACGTGCAGCGTGTTCTCCCCGATCCGGTTGAACATCACCGGGTTCAGCAGCGTCAGCCAGCCGTTACCTGCGTTTCACAGAACCACAAACACGTCAGCCCGTTTGCGCGTCCGATCGACCAAAGGGAGGGAAACGTACCGATAGACCAGCCGACGACGCCGAACGCGTTCCCCTTCGCGCGCACCTCGAGCGGGAACGTCTCGGTCGGGTACACCCACGGGATCGTGAGCCACGTCGCGCCAAAGATGAACGTGTACGTGAACACGAACAGCGCCGCCGCCCCGCCGTACTGCGCCGCCTTCTCCGGGTGCTCCTTGAGCAGGCGCGCGAACACCCCGGCGAGGATGAGCGAGATGCCCTGCCCGACCGCGCCCCACCAGAGGCCGATGCGGCGGCCGAGGCGGTCGATGGTCACCACGGCGAGGAGCGTGCTCAGGCAGTACGTGATCTGGGATGCGCGAGGAGGGAAGAGAAGTCACGAAGTCAGCGAAGGCAGGATATCGAAGCAAGGGGCAGGCACGCGGGGGGACATAGGGGTTTGGGAGTGCCATGGTGGGGGTGGGAAGGGCCCACTTACGTCGTTGAGGCCTGAGAGCCATTGCGCTTTGCGAGCACCGTAGCCGGCTTCGGCGAAGATCGTAGGGGCGTAGACGGTGATGGCAGCGATGCCCACCCATCTGGAGACATCGTATGCATGTCAGTTAGCCGGCGTGGCGAAACGTAAAAGACACAAAGGGAATACGCACTCCTGAACGATTTGGAGCCAGACGGAGAGTTGGACACGCCGGGCGACGTGGAGCCCATCGTCGTGAAGACCGAAGAACATGGAGATGTATGAGTTGCGCTTGGAGTGCTCTTTCTCAAGCGAGACGGTCGCGACTATGTCTTCGTACTCGCGCTGCGCCTGCGGAGCTTCGATGCTTCCGTCCTCAGACCGCAAGCGGCCAAGGATACTCCGCGCTTCGTCGACACGGCCCATCTTGATGAGCCACCGTGGTGATTCTAATTTATTTTATGTCAATTATGAGCCAAACCAAGGGCATGTGTGAATGAGCTCACCAGGCATGAAAGGAATGCAAGCCTGAAGTTGGTCACAACATAAGTTCTATCGAAGTCTCGGATCAACGGACAAACACACACCATGAATGCAAGAACAGGGACAATCTGGAATGCGATCGGGAACTACAAACACAGAGAATTCAGTCATCTGCGCGCCGGCAAGCGGTCGAAGTCACGCACCCTCCAGCGAACCTGTGAGGAGCCGTCACCGACAAAGCCCAGCGCGAACTCTAGCCAGTACGCGACCACGACGCCAAAGATGTTGAGCGTGAATTCGCTTGCGATGAAGGCGCCGCGAGACGTGTGCGACGCCACTTCCGCACTCCACACGGGGACTATAGCGTTGAGGTAACCAGTGCCGATGCCGTTGATGATACGTGCACAACACATCCTAAGTCATGACGTCAGTGAAAACTTGATCCAACGACGACAAAGCCTTGACACGAACCATGCGATGTTCTGTGCTGAACACTGAAGGGCGGCACCGAACAAAACCCACAGGCTTCCCTATACGTATACGGCGATGAGTCTAGTATGGGAGAGGTGGCAAACTAGATACATACCACGAGCATGGTCTTGATTCTCCCAAGACTGCAATCGAATGTTAATCACGGAGTCACTGTGAGGTTAGGTGAACGTACCGGTCACCGAGGACACCACCCATCAAACATCCTATGAGTGTGCCGAGATAATAGATGCTGACAATACCACCTTGGCGTGTTGGTTCGGTGATATGTGCTACATAGCCCTCTGAAGGGCCTTCGTACCTGTCAAGAGCGGATGTCAGGCGGGCACACGACAGTGCATGGTATGGAGAGGATGACTTACGTCGAATATCCGAGCTTCATGACCTGAACGTAGTCTGGGGAGGTGTTCACACCTCCCATCATGCCTTGGTCATAGCCGAAGCTGCAAAGTATTCAAACCAAGTGGAATGTCAAGACAAGCGCAAAACTCACAAGAAAATTGCGAGTCCTGCGACAGCGTTGATAGTATAATACAGTCGTCTACCGGTGAGAACCATATTGTCGTTCTAGAGTCGTTGTAGTAGCGTAACAAGGAGGTATGCACAAAGATGAGCAGAGGTCCCAGAAGTCGACAAGGCCTGGTCTTTGAGACGGGTGTCCGAGTCAGACGAGGGCGCTGGCGTCCGTGGTGGTGGTCGAGAGCTTATATAGCGAGTAGACGTCGGGAGTCAGCGCTCAGCAAGCCGCTATCGCGACCGAACGGCGGGCGGGGAAGAAGCTCGAGAGGCCAAAACGCTTTTCCATGGTCGTCGAGGCCGCATGCGGGGAACGCGGAGCCCCTTGTGACCCCGGTTCTTCTGCGCCTCTGCCGTCATTGCATGTGCGATTACTGCCGGACCGCCCACCGGAGACTGGTTTGAGGGGACGATCAGGACAGAAAACATCATGAGGAGTTGATAAGCACGGTAAGAAATGGGGAGCTCGCTGGTGGTGGTGACGTCGATCTCTGAAACGAGTGTTCCGTACGCGAGAGTGTGGCGCCACCGCGTCGGCATGCAGAGCTTGAATACCGCATCGGCGCATCGCAGAGCCAGCTTACACGTACAGCGCACGTACGTCGCCCTGGCTGGTGGCGGCTGGCCTGCAGATAGAACGCGTCTCTGCAGGAACTCTCTCCTCGCCGCTGTCTTCGCCAAATCTTCCTCAGTCCTCGAGTTCACTTGCAGGACGGCATCCCACCGACGCCGTTGTGGCGCGAGAACATATCTTCGCGTAGGCGCCGGCACACCCCGGCACACGCAGCTTCGGCCCGCAGATCCCGCCAAACAGGACGATCGTCGTTTGTCAATGTGAATGCGTCGACGCAGCGCCAAATTGTCAAAGTTCAGTGTCTGGAAGATCGTTGCGAAACGATAGTGGTGGTCGAAGGCCAAGATACCCCACGGGCGGGAAGTTGAACGAGATTCGCTCGCTGTAGTTTGTTTGTGGCTGTATTGTCCCGGCGTCCATACGTCGGTTCGCGTGCGTCATGGATCCTGGGCGCCTTGTCTCCCTCCATCCATAACGGCTACTCATCCTATCGGCCACGTATGTAGCATCTTGGCCGCCGTTTGCTACATGTCTATCGGAAACTCATCATCAGCATCCTACCACAAAACTGTAGACGAGCGCACCGTCCTATTCCTTCCTTGCCCGGATATGCCACGCTGGCATGTGTACGGTGAGTTGAACGCTTCTAGATCTGTGGTGGCTCCGCATATACCGCCCACGTCACGCTGTCTTGGCCCACACAAAGACGACGCAGCCATTGCATGGTGTGTGATCACGAAAGTCGTCTAAGACGAGTATGAATGCGGATATATAATGGACGTCGACACTAACGCTGTTCCAGAAGCGTCGTTCTACCACCACATACAATTCTTAAGCACCCCATATTGGTGAGAGCAGAAACATGCTGGGGCCTTCATACTCTTGTCTGACTAATGCTCAATAGGTGTAGACTCGAAATGATGTACGACCCACGAGGGCTCAGCGATGCTGCGACAATGAGGCAGCAATCCAAGAAGGTGTGTGTTTGTTACGACGCTCGACGTGGGTAGCAGCTCATCGCCTCTAACGTTCAGGGGGTGTGCATCCTTTACAAAAGCATATGTAGAGCACGGCTCCGAACAAAACACATACAAAGAGTCAACGCGGCGCTCCGAAGATTGCAATTCGCGGAGTACGTTGCACGCATACAGTCCATGGAACCCCTGATTTGTGAGTCCTCAACTCATGACTGTGACGCTATAAGCGGTGTATGGCATTACGCGCATTCATACGACCAAGTTTTACAAGGGTCTCAGGCCCCAAGAGGTCGAAGCACTCTCGTTGTACCTTTGCCTCGACCGCTCCAGCTCCTTCTGCGGACTTTGTCGGACAGTTCAATCATCCACAATCCTCGGCCGCTTCATCCCTCGATTGGTCGCCCTCCGACTTCCCTGTCTCGGGCGTCGTAAAAGAATGCCGATCCTGGGAGCCTCGCCCAAAATGGGGTGCTATTGCGACGACCGTCCCTGAAACGATCTCTCGCGCTCTCTTCGACGCCACCATACGTAGCTGGTCACGATCTCGAACATCTGACATGTACGAAGCACCCTTTATTTCTGGACGCGCTTCTCACTCTCAGCCTATCTCGACCTCCGGCCACTCGTTTACCTGATAAGGCCTCTCGAAGCATTTACTCCCATCACCACTCACGTTATCTCCGGCATTCCTAAGCGCCTCCTGTCATTGAACAGACCATCGCCTTTACGAGTATCGACTCTGCCAAAGCCATACCGGGGCACTTGGAAGGAGGCTGAGAGGCCGATGACTTGGGACGCATCTCACCTTGTGCCTGCCTCCTGGATCGCCCTGACGATTGGAAGAGAATCTCGCCAATATCTGAACTCTGGACTCGAGGCTTGCGAAAATCCCACAGATCCGTTCTCGACATGACCCTTCAACAGAGCTGGAACTTCGCGGGAAACGTTGCCTCGCCCCCTTACGTTCTCTGTCCGTCTAGCTCGCCCAACGGATCTCGTGCTTCTCTCCTCTCTGGAATACGCCCAGCCGATGCCTCTGCCCCTCTCACGCTGCTTCTCGCCCACATCCGGGTGCACTGCGTCATCCCAACGTTTCGGTCCCCATTGATACCTGGCCGCCTTGGCCGCTCACCAAGCCAGGCAATCACAAGGTGGTGCCTTGGGACCCTCTTCGCGGCTGTAGCGTGCACTCGTTCTATGAATCCACGGAAAGACGAAGACTCTCAGACCATGACCCGGGCGGACGATGAACGGGCGACAACGAGGTCCCGCGGACGCGTCTCGAGACGCTCGAGCGGCACCCATCGTATTCGAATTCAGTCACTGTACTGCCAAGCTCTGACTAGTGACTCCCAAGGACTCGAGCACGTACAGCTTGTGCAGAGCGCTGCCGAGCCTCGCGCGGGCCTTTGGAACGTGCACGGCCGGCTCGCGAGTGCAGTGCAGTGCATACCAAGCCTTGCTTGCACGTTTTCTGTCCCTGAGGCCTCCATAGGACTGCGCGCCCGTATACGACGCTTCTTCTGCCGCGCAGCTCGGCCACAGGATCTGTTCATTCTCCTTCTTTCGTCCTAGCCGCGGCGTCTTCTCACCACCCACCCAGCCTCGTTTCCTGGCTCGCGCGTCCGTCGTGCATCAGGGCCATTCAAACCGTCCACCGGTCCTGAGCGCACGTCTACAGAGTTCTGTCCCTCTGGCTCTGTCTCTGTTCTGCGTCCCCGACCGCCCCGATGCGGCGGGCACGATGCTGAAGGTGAAAGGCGAACCGAATCTGGGGCCGCTCAGATCTCGTTCTCATGGGGTCCGGCGAGGCGAGATTCGATTTGGGCCCGATCTGCGCGTCCCCCCCCCCTCCCCACGTGAATACGGCCGCGTAGATAGCGCGTACCACCCACCCCGCACAGTGACAGTGACAGTGACACTCACAGGCCTCGTCCTCGGGATCGCGCCTGCAATCAAACTCGCCCCGTCGGATCTCAGGGTCCTGCAGACAGGCAGCGGCCGTACGATGGCGGTGCCGCGCGTGTTTTTCCTCCTCCCCCAGACGACGACCGGACGAGGCTCGCGCCGCAACCGTCCGGTTTGTGGAGCGCGAGTCGAGCTAGTGGTGGATGGCAGAGCGATTGGGACTCCGTCGACGGCCGGGCACAAGCACGCCAGCAGAGAAGACGCATGCATGTATCAAGGCCAAGGGGGGGGGGGGGGGGGGGGGGGCTTCTGGTGGGAAGAAGTGCAAGAGAACGGGAGAGGGCCTCTCTCACAGTGCGGTGCGTTCCGTTTGGTAGAGACGTCCGTCCGGCGGGCCGCGCTTCTGCACGTTCTGACCCATCCCGTGGCCGGCCCTCTTCTGTTGTGTGTGTTCTTGCTGCTCTGTTGCGTTGCGCGTGGGGGCGGGGCGCGGGAACTCGGAGCGCGGGCAGACACGTACAGGGAAGCGAGGGATACGTGATAGACGAGTCCAGGAAGCGAGGCGTGTGAGGTGTGCGGGATCGTTGGATTCCATTCGTTCGAGGGCGGTTTCTCGAGAGGTTCTGGAGAGACGGGAGGGTGGAGCACCCTGTTCTTGGCGAAGGGGGGAGGGGGGAGGGGGACCGGTCATGTGTGTCGTACGCCGCTGGCATCTCGTGGACCCATGGATTCCCTGCTCTGCCGCGTCCACTTGGAAGGGTTCGACCGGTCGACGTTGACTTCGAGACGGTATAGGTAGGAGCTGTGCTCTCTCGTCGACTCGCAGAACTTTAGAGTCGGCGGTTCTTTGGGGGAGAGCGCGCGGGGCTGACTGAACTTTCTGTCTAGCTCTTCCTCTCCGCTGCTCATGATCAGGCGGGCCAGAGGGAGCGACGGGAAGGCGTCACGGTGTCCTAGGATTCGGATTACGGCTGAGCGGAGCGCGGCTGTCCTGGTCACGGACGAACGTATGTATACATATCGCGGTTGGGGGCCATCAACTCGACTCTCGGGGTCTGCCAGACACGAGTACGTGGGGACGACTACTGGAGGATTCCAGATTAACAGCATACTTTGGTGAGTCGGAGTTACATGACATGTATGAACTTGGCGGGTGTTGTTTTTCGGATCACCATCTCGAGGATCGTTGCCGCCGCCGACTGTTGCCCGAATTGGGTAACAGTAGCCGGCCAGCTTGGGCCTCCGTTCAGGTCAGTGGCGTCGAGACGTTGCGATCAGTAATTTTGGAGGCGGAGAGGGAGGGCCTCTCGAGTTCTCGCCTGCTCTCGCTCCCTGCATCATCGTCATAACCAATGCTTTGCCCCTGGCTGACCACGAACATGTGGGGTTGCCACAGACACAAGAAAGTTGGACATTTTTGCACTGTCAGAGTGGTATCTTCTCTCCTTGTCTGGCGGAGAGAAGACCGTTTGGCGAACGTGTTCGATCAGGCTCGCACGGCAACCGGCTCTCATTGTTGCAACAAATACGACCACAGAAGTCTGCGGCGGCACGTCTTGCGCGCTACGGGCTTTGTTCCAGTGTCGGTGGAGAGGGGAGCTCGAGTGTGTCACAACGCATACCTCCCGTTTAGGAGGTGCGTCATCGCCAGACTTACTGCCATTCGCCACGGCTAAGCAGTCACTCTTGCGGCGGCAAGCTGGAGAAGACCGAGCGAAGAACGAGTCACGACATTCAGGCCCTTTGAGATGTGGAGAAGGCGTTCCGTTGCGGGCGATCGGGTTTCTAGCGGGATGTGCCGGCGCCAGCGACGCATCAGAAGGAGTTCGGACGTGCTGCGTGGTCGGTGTGGGCAAAGGGCACCGGAACCACGTCTCGCCATTTGTGGGAAGAGAGCTTATGGCGCGATCTGCCTTGAGGCAACGCCTCGGCGTCCCGTGACGGTGAGTGGGGAGCTGTGTCAGCGTCCGTGTCCCTCCCCAGACGTTCTCGGACCAGTGTTTGATGCATGGGGCTGCATAGGGAGCAAATGATGACCGGGTCAACGATGGTGGCGCTCGGAATACGGAGCCACGGCACGAATAGTGCGCCCGGATTGAGCGAGGGCGAAGCTGAGACGGGATCTGGAAGAGGACGCGGGCAGCCATTGCAATCAGGCCTTGTACAGACGGCGCGCGGTGCCGGAGGAGTGGTAGATGGGCGGGCCGCGGGGCATGCTTGGGTGCGACGACGGTGGGGTGGCGGCGTGATGGGAGTCGCGGGGGAGAGAGGTATCGAGAGGAGGGTTCTGTACACGCAGAGGACTCGTGAAGGTGGAGGCGAGCGTGTGTGTGGCCTGGGGAGGAGTGTGCCTGGGATGGCAAGAGAGGCCTCATCCGAGCTGCGAGAGCGGAGATGCCGGATGGAGGCTAGTGTGGGTGGCCGGGACGACGTCGGCGGAAAATGGTGCGTCTGCGAGTCGGAAAGAGCGAGCACTGTCGTCCACACGTGTCTCGTCCGTTGGCTGCCTGTCCGAGGCCCACTCGCGCCGACCGTCACGGACCGCGGCGGCTCAGCTCGGACTCTCGGGACGGAGAGCGGTAAGCAGCCGTTGTTAGCAGCGATAAGCGTCGGAGTAGCCACTAGTCCCAGCCCTTAACCCAGCGTAAGCCCCGATAATTGAAAAATTCGTTTAGATTGCTGGCTCAGCCTGCCTGCTCCCCGGGCAGACGCCGACACTGACGCCGGTCGGGTCTCGTTGCCCTATAACCGTACTCTGATCCTCTGTCCTATCTCTGCTTCCTCTTCCTGCTCCTCCCTAACGCCCGATTCATGCCCTCCATTCTCAACCTCAAGTTCAAAGTCTGTGCTTGCTGTATGCGCCTCCCACTCCCCGCCGTGCTCACATTTTCTCCTCCCTCACCAGGGGAACAAGTCCTTCGTGCCGTTCAGTAACCTCAGCGATGCTGACTCTCTGACAAAGACATGGAAGGTGCGCAGCACCACCCTCTCTCCCCATCCACCCTCCCAACCATCCCCCAAAACTTCCCCAGGTCTGTACCAAGGTCGCCAGCTTCCTGGAGCAGGGCCAGCGACTCGAGAACTTGAGCTGGAGACTGTGGCACCTCCAGAACCTCATGGTCGACAGCGACAACGCAAAGTCCAAGCGCGATTTCAAGAAGCTGTCGAAATGCATGAGCGACAAGCTCGACAAGGAGAAGGGCAGGTCCGTCCTCGTCCATCCCCCACGCTCCAGTCAATTTTTTTCCTTGCCCCTGACACAGCTCCATTCCGTCGCTAGGAGCATCGAGGAGCTTCAGGCGCCCGACTTCAAACGCAATCATTCCACCGAGCTCCTGCAGCAACGCGCACTCGAGAAGGAGCGTGAACGCGAGGCCAGCCAGAATGTCCGCCCCGGCACCATCCACCGCATGCAGTTCACCTTCTCCGTCGACCAGCCCGCGTCCATCGTCGCCTCCGCCGTCCCCACAAAGAAGCCCGACCTCAAACCCTCCGCCGAGTTCAGGGACCACATGAAGCGCGGACGCCCCTCCACCCGTTCCACCGCCAATGCAACAGAGGACGCCGACGACAAAGACCAGCCCTTGACTCAGCGCGGCCGCAAGGCCAAGGCCGACGCCAAAGAAGATCTATACCACACCGCCTCCCTCCGCTTCCCCTCCATCTTCTCCAACGATTTCGGCCCATCCGCCCTCCTCTACGCCACCCCCACTGTTACGAACCCCATGACCTACGGTGAAGGCGTCGGCCTCTCCACGAATTCCGCCTCCGACGGCTTCAGCATTGTACGACCTACGATAGAGCTTCCCCTCGATGAGCTCCTCAACGCTGACAGCCCCGGCGGCTGGTCTTCGGGTGGGTATAATCACGCCGACGCGCGATCCTCGGAACGCATGGACACTCAGGAAGATGTCGATATGAAGGTCGCCACCTCCGAGACCTCATACTCCCCCCACTCCGCCCGGGCTGAGCCCGCCGCCGACGATGAGGGCATGCTCAAGTCCGCCGCTCTCCGCAACGCAGCACTCAGCATCGTCGAGGACGTCGTCCCTCGCACCATCACTCCGTCCCGCATTGGCCCCAACTCTGGTCCCGGCGCCAACAACTCCACCACCACGAGCAAGCGGCCGTCTTTGAGCGTGCGCACCCAATCGGTGGGCACTCGCTCGACGGGCCCCAGCGCCACTCCCGTCAATACCTCCCAGCAAAACAGCAGCAGCAACTCTGCTCCCGGTGGCGTGAAGGCTGAATGCTCGAACTGCGGTGCCACTCACACTCCCCTGTGGCGCCGCGGCCTCAACGACGAGTTGAACTGCAACGCGTGCGGCCTGTACTGCAAGCTTGTGCGTTACGCTCAGTCCCGACGCAGCTTGATGCCTTATTGACGTCTTTACGTCCTTAGCACAAGCGCCCTCGCCCCAAGAGCATGCGGAACAACCACGGTGAAGGCCGCGCCCAAGCGGCGCCCCGTCAGGAATCTCAAGAAGTTGTCGGTGAGTAAATCCGGACGTCCTACCATTGTTCCCAGCTCACACGATTGTCTGGAGCACAATGCTACAACTGCCACACCACGGCGACTCCGCTCTGGCGGAAGGACGACGAGGGGAAGACTGTATGTAATGCGTGAGTAAAGATCTTACCAAATTGCGGTCCCAGCGCTCATGGAAGCCTTCTTCCACGTTCACAGTTGTGGTCTATAGTAAGTGTTGCATCAAGAGAACTAGTAGGATCCCGAATACTGACGGCAAATATAGCTATAAGCTGCACGGTTCGGCACGCCCAATCTCCATGAAGTCGGATGTCATCCGCAAGCGGGCACGTCATGACGCTCGCCGTGGCGTTGGCAATGGGTCTTCTGAGACCCCGCCTTCGGCAAGTCCGGGTGCCAGTCGTCGCGCTTCGCCCAATGCGGAGTCGACGCCGACGCTCGCCCCCGACTCGTCGACCCAGTCGTACGAGAACAGCAACAACGGGCACATGGACTACCGCACCTCCATGCAGTCCGAGCTCATGGGTGCGCTCGGCGGGAACGACCAAATGTACGGGAGTCAGTGGAACAACGCGAGCGCGCAGTACTTCCCGGGGCCGTACCACCCCGACTACTTGACGCAGAGCTATAGCGTCTCGAACGACGCGTTGCCGTACGCGTCTGGCGACATGTCGGACTGTGATTCGGGTTCGGAGTCGCGGTCCAGCAAGCGCCGCCGGATGAGCAACGACTCGGCTTCGGAGCCGCCCTCGTCCGCTGTGTCCTACAGCTCGTATTCGGACTCGTACACGTCGGCGTCGTCTTCGGCGTCTCATTCTCAGCGCTCGTCTGTCGACTTTCCGTTCAATCCGTACGCGGCGTTCAATATGCTCCGCGGCGGGCCCTGGCACCCACCTATGCTCCCGCCGGATAAGTCGCCTCACGCGTTCCATCATCATGCGATGTTGTGCTCGGAAGACTCGCCGATGTTCTTCCACCCGCCGATGGTGTCGAGCGAGGACGCGGACGCGCTCTTTGCTGCTTACCTGCACCCGCCGATGGTCCCGCCCGACGACTCGCCGCCGATGAGCTCGCTGCAGCTCCACCCTCCCATGATCTCCAACAACGACTGGAAGACGCAAGGCCAGAACGACATGTATGACAACAACGTGATGATGTCGTTTTGAATGCAGCGTTGGCGACCCCGACTTTATGCACACTATGCCCTCCTTCCCTCCTTTTTCCTCTGCTCCCATGCTCGGCTCGGTCTTTTGACCCCCCCACACGGACAGAAGCGTAATGGACGATCCGCGATGTAGCATCTACACCCACACATTCCGTTCCTCCGCTATGTTTTCTTTTCCTCATGGGCTTATGCGTAATCTGGCTGTGTTCACCCTCCTCCTCCTCCAACGGTCTACGTTTTCCGCCTCCTCCCATCCGCTCTTGTCCCTCGCCGTCTCCCTCTTTCTCGATCATCTGGTCCCGTCCCGATGCTTTCCATCACGCTCTTCTCTCTCCCGCCCGCCCGAGTTTTGCCCACGTAGATCGTCATACATTTCTATCATGCTGCATTCCCGGTCCGTTGCATTGCCAGTCCCGCTCGTGCTGCATCGTTTCGTCCTCCGCCTCCAGCATCTCTTCTTCTTCCTCTCTCTCTCGTCACATCCCTGTCTTCAGTAGCTAGCTTTTTCCACTCCTCTCTGATATGTCTCACGCTGTACCTCTCTCCGCCCCTTCTCTCTCGTCCGGCTCGGTCGCACCGCTGTCCCACTATATCCATACTCGTTTCCCTCGCCTCCCGCCTCTCCCGACCTTCATCCGACGACCTCACGACCGCACGTTCTCCCTCTCCCGATTTTTCTCTCCCTCTCTGTCTTAAAATTATTCGCGCAAAGAAGGTGTACGAGCGACGAGAACGACAACAACGAACCGACAGAAGCTGCCCACCCTCTCGATTCCATTCCATCCTGTAGCAGCTCACGCGAAGGGCTTCGCGATTCAAGCCCCATCAATTTGACACCATACGTATTTATCCACTCCATCTTCTTCTTTTCCGTCCCCCGGGTCGTCCCCTTCGTTCACGCCCCCCCTCGTGGGCGGATGTACATACCTGCGCGTGCCTCGAGGCGAGTGTGGGGAACCCCCCTTTTTTTCTTGAGTTCCTAGTTTGTGCATGGTCCTTAGCTACTAGCGCCTTAGTACTTGGCATGTTCATCTTAGTATACCCATCCTATCCGCGCCCCGACCCCTGTCGGTGCGGTGCGGTGCACGTCCTGAATACAAATCGTGTCTCGATAGTATCCACACCTCTCCTCGTGTCCGCCCCCGAAGTCTTCTCCTGGCGTGCGCTGTGGGCGTGCGTGCGTGTCGGACTTTTTTTTTTCTCTTTCTTTCGTTCTTTTGCGTCTCGTCCGGGTGAGTGACTTGACTTCCTTTCCGCGGAAAGGTTCTATATGAATTCGAAATGCTTCCGTGGGTGGGGCGCCGATGGGCGGTGGAAACGTTGGGACCCGCTGACCCCACTACATACCACCACATCCACTCGATCTGGACGGGCGGACAGCCTCTGTTACGTGTATGTGGGTGGGCAGTCGTTCTGGGTGTCCTCAGCTGGGGGGGGCTAGTGGCGTTCGCGGGCGAGAATGCTCATGCGAGATGGTGATGGTGATGGTGATGGCGTGTTCGCTGTTTTTGTGCCACTCGGGAGTGTCGTAGAGCGGTCATGGGCGCTCACCTAAGTTCGAAGTAGCTAGAGTGCATCACGAATCATTGCATGCTGATACTACTAGTAACGGACTCAGGCGTTGGGCTTCGGATTGGGCGGCGGGAAGAGAGAGGAGACGAGTGGATGACAGGAGCGGTGGTGGACTCGCCATGTATGCGTGGCGGCGGGCCCTGCGGATCCCGATGCGCCCCGTTTAGTAGCGGCGCGCGTATCTGCCCTCGGCGAGATGGATCGTCGTGCTGGAAGGTTCGCGGGAGCGGTTTCCTGTGCCTCGTGTTTTTGTTCTTTGGGCAGATGTATGGCGAACCTAGGATGGGGGAGTGTGTACATACACGCCGGGTGCGCGTGTACTACAGAGAGCGCGAGTGCGAATTCAGTCGGGTTCTCTCCTGATACTTGCCGCGGGCGCACGACCCGGGCGAGGAAAGCCTAGCTAGTAGACGCGGTGCTTGCTTCACCAGGTATGATGGTCCAGTAAAGGAAGCACTGAACGTGTATGTGTATGGAGTATCGCATGAGAGCGTGTAGTAGCGATGACGCTGCGTGGACATCCTCCACGCTCTCTGCGTCGTATACCCAGGCTCCACTACGCCAGCAGTACGCGGGTGCCAAACCCGACGGATCCGCGCGTCATAGATCCCGGCTCGTCACTCGTCTATCTCTCGCACACTCGAGACGAGGTGGGCGTCGGGCGGGGAAATGTGGCGGGGCTATGGGACGATCAGGCCCGGTATGTGCACTGGAGAGGACGGACGGGAGTCGCTGGACGATTGCATTCTTCGGCGATTCGGCGAGGGCGAGGACGTACCTGCCCTGTCTCTTCCTTCTCTTCGTCCTCGCAGGGCCCGCGCGCACATACGCAAGCACGCACGCTCGCTCTCTTGGTTTCTGAATGCCCCTTCGCCTTGCGCCTCCGCGGGCCTTGCGCTTCGGTGCTCCGCACACGTTTCGCACCAAGACGCAAGAACCGTGCACGGTTTGGCAACAGCCAACCCTGCTTTGTGTAGTGAACGATATCGGCATCAGTAGTGCTGGGCACCCGGCGGTATCAGCCGTGTCCGTCCTCCTTGCTTCTCTCACGTCATCGCCGAGAACGCAGGCGACAAGCCTGAAGGAGCGTACGTCCATTGGCGCATGCGTATGCGCATGAGAAGCTAGAACGCAAACCGGGG
The DNA here is from genome assembly GCA_020543525.1 of Coriolopsis trogii. Taxonomy (NCBI): domain Eukaryota; kingdom Fungi; phylum Basidiomycota; class Agaricomycetes; order Polyporales; family Polyporaceae; genus Coriolopsis; species Coriolopsis trogii. Next base: position 1,774,494 of record JAHYIO010000004.1, read on the forward strand.
GGATCGTCGCTCCCCGGCGGACAGCAAGCAGCAGCGTTGTGGTGGCGCCGCAGCGACGACCCACGTTGGTTGGTTGGTTTGCGCCATCCCCTGCTGTTCGCTCGACGGCTGAGATCGAATCGAATCACGTCGCGAACAGCGTCCGACTGGCGGGATCGCGCGCGTGCTCATGGCTCGCCCCTGCTGCGCGGAAATCACGAGCGAGCTATGTGGGCGAGCCGTTCCTTCTAGTCTGGCGTTGCACGGCGAGGTGTCCATGCGCATCGCTGAGTATGGGGGTGAAGACCGGTATGACATCAATTATGCGCGCCCTGGACTCGAGTTCCGATGTACGACGGGCACAAGTCAGTGGTACAAGGAGCGGGGGAGTCGCAGCCTGCAGATGGAAGTTGATCAGCGGCGCCGGGCGCTGGAGATGGCGGGCGTAGGACGGTCCAAGGAGAACTCACTGAAGGGTTGAGTAACAATTACCTCATTCAGCGCCCAAGAAGTGCGGGACGTCGGTGCGTCGAGAAGAAAGAACGCACGCAGAGCGTAGATTGCTGCGCCCGATTGGCCCCGACGGAGCATCCAGGTATGGGAGAGCCCACGACCAGGGTTGGGATATTCGGAACGAGTGTCCTCAAGGGTTGTGGTTGGCCTGCTTCAGAGTGTACTTCCGGAGGGTTCGCCTTGGAAAACGGCGGACAGGGGTTCTGCGCCGTGTAGCATAGCAGTACGGAGTTGGCGCGCCGTAACTTCCAACCAGCGATAGCATTCAGGTAGTGCTTAGAGGCCGCTTTTGGACTTCATCCGGGGCCCTGATTGTCCAGCTGCGTGTCGGTTACACCGACATTACTTGCTGAATGGCCACAATGCGGCCACTCAATGATATGGACGAAGGCGGGTATTCAGATCTTCTCGTCCTTCGTCATTCACGGTCGGCACTCGGAGCCGTTCTGAGTCGGCGCGACACTTGCTGTATCGGTGCGTTGAGTTGGAGGTCCGTCCTGGAGCACTGGATGTGCATCACACATCCCAGGGAGCATACCGTAAGTCACTAGGCGCGTGCTCGACCACTTGACTCTCGAAGATCCCGGAAACGAAGCACCTGTCATGACTATGAATATGCACCCGAGCTGTGCGCACCCGTGAGCATATACTGGGAAGGACGGAGAACCAAGGCGTCGTGCAGAAGCTGTCGACGCATTGCAATTTTCTTGGTAGGTTCACTACGCTCACATGTTCCTCCAGGTGAGGGCAGCACAATAGGTGAGTGCTTCGCCTACCTTGGTAGACAATGTGAACATAGAAAGCCCGTGCGACTACGGCAGCATTCGCATCCGATGCGCATTTCTTCTGCCCTTCGAGTCACGGTCTGCACGTCCGGCACACCTCGGAAAGCGTCTGAAAATGATTCAGATGACACGGCCTGCTACCAGGTACTCTCACGACTGTGCATATCGGAATTGAGAATCCAGCTGATCGAACAAGACCGAACAGAAGGAAAATGGAGAAGTTCACCGTCCACAGGCTTCTGCAGGGTCGTGCTGGGAGCATGTTTCACCCGTTCGGAACCCGACTCCCGCGTCGCTTTTCGCCGCTCAACTCCAAGCGTCTAAGAGACCGAGATGATGCATCTACCCACACGTTCGATACTCACTGGCGAGATACCCGGTCCATCGAGCGATATCAGGTCATTGAGCATCGAGCATCAGATGTATCGAACGTCGTTCCTCGACAGTTAGCGGCCACCTGCAGGCAATGTACCTGCCGCTAACCGAAGACGACCAGGACGGAACAGAAAAAGTCAGAACAGAAGGGTTGGTAGCGAGCCCGGACTGGAGTGGGCGTGAGTGATCGGGACATCTCCGGCCGGCACGATGCGAAAGCGATAATGTGACTGCAACGTGCACTGAACGGCTGGACATGAGGCTCGAGAGGCCGATGTGGCGCTTCGACCACGACCGACTTGGCCGGTAGGAGAGCGTCCGAAGGGCGGAAGGTACGCACCGCACAATCCACTGGGCCCTCTGCAATGGCGCCAACGTTACCTCTGCCGTCCGGCCCGGAGAAAGAAGGCGGACTAGCACTGAGATGGCGGTTGCAGCGTGCCGTCGGAGCCTGCTAGCACTATGTGGTATGTATTGCAGGTGAGGTCGTAGCGCGATGATGCAAGCGTACGCAGCATGCTGAAGAACCACAATATTTGAGCGTGCATGCAGCGAGGCGGGCATTGCATCGAGATCGACCTCAATGAACGGAAAGAAGCGATTAGAAATAAGCATCGTCCCAGATCGACAATTGTTCGTTACCCACCAGCGTATAGCGCACCTCGCGTTTGGCGGCGTGGAATGGCAATGGGTGCGCGGGAGAAGCCGGCCATGGCGACGACATGCGGGATCCTCGAGGCAGCGTCGTGCACGCACTGTTCGCCCTATGGCAGCAAAATCAGGCGGGGTTCCTGGGAGCGCAGTACATCCACTTCGTACTCCGGGAGGTTATCGCTGGCGATCAGCAATGACGAGCTTGAGATGTTCATATGATAACACAAACACTACGCATGTCTCACCGGTGTGTTTTTCGGTCATGTGAGCGTTTTCTCTGCTGGACGCGGTTCTTCATAACATACAAGACGAAAACCTTGAATCAGCGGTTTCTATTACGGTGACTAGTAACTCATGAACTTACGGAGTCTACCATCCTGGTCGGCGTAGCCAGGCTTGATTCATCACGTCTGCTACAACATGAACTCTTGATATGATTGCAACGCCTTAATGACTGACTATGATTGAATAGGTTCTGCTATCAGAGCAAAGTCGAGATACCTCGCAAGCAAGTCTCCTGGGAGAGAGACTCAGGTAATGCCAGTGGCGCCAACTTGACGGCCTGTGCAAAAGCGTGACAGCTTTGCCATTACGGTCGTGAGGTCACAGTCACCCGTACCAATTTGGGCGCGCATGGTGATGCGACTTGCCGTGGGGGGAGGCAGCGCCCGCCTTACCGAGCTAGCCGATGTCCATGCGCCTTAGGGGCGCTACACTCTCGGCAGTCCACCCAGATTATCTGGACATTAGATAGCGTTCGGCAGTGCTCGGCATCCAAGGAGATAAGATGGGCCCAATCCGCACGTGCTCTGTTGGTCTAGACCTGTGTTTGACGCAGAGACCCAAGACGCCCAAGATTACACGGCATCTCTCGGCTTACCCTCATCTGTCGCTGGCGTTCAAGATTACGGTGGTCCTCCCAATGCTCAACCCATATCTCCTTCCACATTCACCCCTAGGCATTCAAAATCAGCATGATGGTGCATGTACTATTACTTTACAAAGTCTTGGGAACAGAATTTTAATATTTGATCTTGATCACATATGATATGCATGTTTCTATAGCGCAAAAATGGCCCCAAGAATTCCCCTCAAAATCAAGTAGAATACTAGTCATGTGGTTCCAAGCCTACTGCCAAAACTGTTTGTGGAGAGCGTGACTGTGTAAGGAGAATCATTGAAAACTATGCAGAATATAGGCCTGAAGCGCCCGAAGAGAGGGCATTGACGCCCACATCTTCTGGCCATGATGCCACCGCTATTGGACTTTAGATACTGTGCAAGGACTCACATTCGGTCAGAATGTCTTGAAAGTCATCCCATCAGCACCAACATAACTCACAATAAAGCCTATAAGAAGTCCAGAATCATACATTGGGCAGAACACCGAGATCTATCCCTCACATACACATACTATGTAGCATTACCAACTCGGACCCTCAGCGGCGGTGTCCACGACCAGGTGCTCGATAATTCAGTGACAGCCCATAAAGATGACTACCTGTTCAATTCCTAAGACTTGTTTTGCATTTTTGTTCTTATTCACATTGATTTTGGGACCTTCTGTGTGCGGAGGCTGAGGACCATCGCAGGACCATTGGACACAGTCGGAGTCCAGTGCCGGTTAGCATTGAGATCAACCATGAGTCGCTTAGATGAGAGTAAGATATAAGCGATGGACCAGCCTCGAACAAACAATCTGAGGCGCTGGGCAGTAATCTAATCGTTTGGTGCATAGATGATCGCAATCAGAGAGATAAGAGTAATCTACTGGCTGACATAAGGAATATCCCTCGCATCACTCGGACATCGGCTAGTGGGCGCTGCCTCCCCCCACTTGCCAACCTCCGCGTATGATCTCTTGTGCACCGCTTGTCATTATGGTATTATCACTCAAGGATCTCGACCATCGTACATCGCTCGCTATTTGAACCTCCTTATTCATACCAAGACAATCGTCCGATTGTAAGTCACTCTTCTGATACGGATTGCATATTGACATCTGTATCGTCGTCCGCCATATGCAATGAAATCGCGTATATTGTGGCCTTCTGCATGCGCATGTAATGTCGTGGGGTGTAGACATGTATCGGTGCTCTGGATGCTGGTTAAGCGAGCTTGCCCGTCATAGCGAGCCGTAAGTCTTGCCTTCGGAGCCCCTGCCAGTGTCGTCTTGCCGGACACGACCTTCTCATGGCAAGTCGCTAGGTTCTAAACATTCCTCAAGAGTACTGTACGTGTTTCACATATCCCCGTGTGTCTTTCCCTTACGCACACCCCGCTTCCCGGCAAGCATGGTCAGCATATGAGGAGAAGATGCTTGGCGGAATCCTCAACCGAATAACTAAGTTGCAATTGTTCACAGATGCCCTGGATGCTGCACCGCGAGGGGGACAACCGCAATCTCTGCCGACTTGAGTCGGACAGCCTACATTACAATCTGCCACGCCGTTACCCGTTATATCAGATGAGGTAGCTTGACTCGTGCAATGACCCGGAGTCTCCGAGCAATTCACACCCTACTGAAATTGCACGTTTCCAGGAGCCGCGAGTGCGTATCCACGTGGTCTTTGCGACTGAGTAAGTATGTATGGCCGAACCCCAACTCAAGACCGCACGTCCCTTCTGTAGCCCAGACGCATCATATACTAAGGCGCGCGCGCTGCAATACGTTCCCCAGCCCATATAGCCCGCCATCCCACCCATTCGGAGGTTGCCCCTTCCTAGTGTCTCAGCTCTGCGCGGATGCTAACATGTTCCATGCTAAATTGACAGCGGATATTTGGTGAAGTTGAGACCCGATCGAGTTGGTTCCGCCGCCAGAATGGAAGTAAGTAATAGAAGCTGCCAGTGAGCAGACGGGGCGTCACTGAACGGTTCAGACCCTACGCCTGCCGACCAGTAAGTCTCTAGACCTGCTGTGAATGAGATGGTCCTCTGACGGGGTTAAGTGCTTGATGATGAGTGTTAGATGGCCATTTTTCGATTTGAGTCCGGGGGACAACTACGGTCACATGATACTCGGAGGCATCACGCGATCTGCAATCTTGGCGGCTGCGGCCTGGGCCTGCGAGGGACCGCCACCCTCCGCCACCATGGTCAGCCCAAGAACAACAAGAAGCCCGAACAATTGACTTCGCGCCGAATCGACTGCTACCAAGTATCAATCGTTCGCAATAAACACTGCAAATGGCACTACATACCCAGTCTACCCACTGACGTTCAATCTAGAATTTGAGGATATATACGCGTAACGTCGCTTCAGCTTTCGATGACCGCAGAGGTGATTATACGGCTCTATCGAGATTGGACCCTTCTGGCCGTCCAAAATTTTGACTTAGCCGAGGCGCATCAGAATGATCGATTCAAGCGCGCAACGGGCAAGTCGCGTACTAGGCGGCTGCAGTTGGTTCTCCGTCTCCGTGCTCACCTGTTGCTAAGTAATGACGCCCCTGGGCAGGGCAGCCATGTCAACCGGGGTCAGATCTCAGGAGACGTACTGTAGGGACTCATTCACCGACTGACCGAAAGCAAGACTAGCACTCAGGCAAGGCGCTGCGCGCGCCCTTACGGCGGGATCCACGACCTAGAAGACCGACTTTCCATCATACAAACTCCACGTGCGGAAGCGCTAAAACACATTCCTGTAACCCAGCACTCTGGCAACACACCCCTGTGCCTGTCCCGCCCTGTCTCTGGACTTCCATAAAGCACCGTTGGGATCGTGACCGACTCCCACTTTGCATCACGCTCGTCTCTCCTCGGTTCATGCCCCCGCTCGCCTTGGAGATACGACAGTCCCCAGGCCTACCGCATGAGTGACTCTAGTCACCGGCCTGGAGAGCCCAGTCCTTCGAAGGAGGCTGACCTAACGTGAGGAGGGCTCGCTTGCTCGCAACTCAGAGTTTGCACGCTTATTCTCCATAGCATTGGGCTTGTTCTAGCCTGCTTGGGCTTTGTGGGAACGTGAGTAGCCTGATATCGCTCTTTTACACATTCCTTTTGACGAGATACGGGGCAGGCTCCTAGGATGTACGTTTGATACGCTACACTATTGGTCCAAACGGTGCAGGGCAGGTGAATGACTATCACCGGCTTATCACAGTTGCTACCGCGCAAATCACCTTCTATTGGCGAAACTACTGGCGGACGGACAGACTAACATTGAGGATACTGGTACGTGACTATACGTTCCGATGGTATTTCGCCCGCGTGATTGAGACGACCTCAGGTCACCGCAATCTGGTCTCTGGAGGCGCTCCACTTCATTTCCTTCTCACTCACGAGTAAGTTCCTCCTCTTCCCAGGGTTCTACTGGTGATGGACATTTTGATCATCTGCTCAGTGTTCTTGCTTCTCGTAACTTGGAGACTACGAGCACCTTCACCTATTCTTCCTAAGTATGTGTATGAGTCTGCATTCCCTTACACGTCACTGAAACTATCATTACAGGTCGTCTCACGTGAGTACTTACGATCGCATCTTGTTGTCCGAGACACCTGACCTCACATGTCGCAGGTCCAAGTCGTCTGTAATGTGCGTGCTTTCTACGCTATGCAGATTGTGACATGCCTCTTATGATCTCATACAGACCCTTGCTACTACCATTGTGCAATTGTCAGTACACTCAAGACGCTCGCCAAATCTCTGTTGGTACTAACTCGACATCAGGTTCTATCTGCATCGCATATGGAAATGTGAGTATCACAGTCGCTGTGTTCTCCACATTCATCGGGTCATACCGACACCCCACATCAGTGAGCCAAGCGGTGCTGCTAACTACAATAATCGTAAGATGCAGGTCGTTTCGTTCTGTTGTGTTCGCGCTAATGCCAGCGGCGATTTTTCTCCAGGGGTGCTTTGTGCTTGGGTCCCTAGGTGAGTCATTTGGCGACCAGGCTCCGCTCTTCCGTGGCTGATCGAGGTATCCCATTATCAGGCATTACCATGAGTACGTACATTTGCCTTCGCGGCAATGTCTCCTATGCTCGAGGGCTGACGTTGAACCGCATGTGCAGCGTTCTTGATCAAATTGATTTTGTACGTGAGCTCCATCACACGATCCCGACTCTGTCGCTGAGGCTTTGCCTTAGGGCCCAGGCGTCACCTGCACCACAGCTCCTTCTGCAGGTTCGAATATGTCTTCCAGATTGTTCACATCGCGCTCAACCATCTGCCGGTTGTTTGACAGAAGCTCTCCATCATCATGAACGCTATGACTGCCAGTACAGACATCCTCATCACAGTCGCGCTCGCCGCCAATTTGATGAAGTCGCGGATTATGGGTTCAAGGTGAGCACGTTTCTCCTGTCCGAAACACGTCACTGGATATTTAGCTCCCATGGGCAGATCTGCTCGTCTCATCAATCAGTTGGTACGTTTAGCCTTCCTGCCATAGTAGAGGTAGTTCCGCTCACGCGTCCGCCATAGCTTGTGTTCACGATGAACACCGGGATTTTGACCAGGTACGTCTATAAACTCACGAGGCCATTCGAGCATTCGCCCTCGAAAGCTAACACGACGAATTACCAGCGTGTTCCAACTCCTCTCCCTCGTCACGATCATCACAGTGGGTCATACCAGCTTCTACATTTTCTTCTACTACTTGGGGACACGCCGTACGTTGCCTTCACTCCTATACGCTCGTGGAAGCGCTTGCTGACCGTTACCTGACCTCGCACCTGTGCTGGTCCGCTCAAACCTTTGATACCATTGCGACTGGATTGGTGCAGTCTACTCGATGTCCATGATCGCAAGCCTCAATGCGCGCCACCGACTGCGCGAACATATGGCCGACGCCCCGGATCTTACGACCATCCCTAGTCTTAGGGACGTTGTGCTACCAATCTCTGGACGCGACGCCACCTCTCCCACCACGCCTGCGACAGACATCATCACCAATCACTCGGTATGCTCTCCAGTTCCCGCCGGTGCCGGCTCCAGCGCTATGGCCATCGACTGATGTCGCTGTTCTTGTAGACCCGCACGCTAGGACGTTTCCGGTTCGAGCGACATCGGGACTTGGCGACAGAGGCGGAGGTCGTGCCCCTGTCCGAGAGGGGGCATGGCAAGGCCGTCGCGCTGGGGGATGCGGAAGACGAGTTGGCGGCGACGCCCGTGGCACGGCTTGACCGGGTCCACACGTTGAACTTGCCGACAAATCGGACTTGACAGTTCCAGTGCAGACTGATCCAGATGCGCGTATCCAGTGTGGTGTTGTAGGAGAGCGCTGCTATAGATTCCTGTGCTGTCGGGTTGTCACTGTGTCCATCGGAAGGTGAGCAAGGCCAGTCGGGAGCGAGTTGTCCACGTCAGCGATTATGAAGGCTCGAGCCCCGTGAAGCGGACGCGAACGCAACCCACTCACTTTGACAGTCAGCTTGTTGCCGCTATCGGGTGTGCTCTCAACATCACGCATCGTGCACGCTACGGCCGGTGCCAGACCATGCTACCGCGCCTGTTGCACCGCATGCAAAGACAAAAAGACGCGGGAGGGATGACGCAGTTGGTCATGTCAAACCCTATTGTTTCTATGTCGTTGTCGACTTTGTCTTGTGGTGAACATCACGACCACACGAGGTAGCCGTCGGCTACCTCGAGCACTGCCCATAAATCAGTTACCAGTTGGCGTGCGCTGGGCACTCGTTGACCCCAGACCACAACCACTTCCTGCGGAATACCGCTCTCTTGCTTGTTTCCTGCACTCACCATAATACATCTATGCGACGACGTCCTTTATCATATCTTCGAACAACTCAGACCAGCAGAAGAACTCGCCCTGTCATATGAGTCACAGGCTGAATACCAGCTGAACAGACGGGCTCTTGTCGGTACCGCAGTGGCGTGCAGACGGTTCACTCAGCCAGCTTTAGCGGCTCTGTGGAAGGTTATTCCAAACGGTGCCTTCCGTATCCTACAACTATTACTTGTTCTTGATATTGCAGTTGACCATCCCCTCCGGAGCCCTCATAGAAAAAATCAGCGAGATTGCTTCAGGTTGAACGTACGCGCATTTCTCTACTGATTGACGTCGATCATGTTAACCAAAGAGTGTAGACTGCGGACATCAGAGAAGGCGACGTGCGTACACACCCGAACTGGGAACGTTTCCAGCTGTACGCCAACCGAGTACGCCGCGTCAGGCTCGAGATCCCATATCTGTGGCAGTTTGCCGTCTAGGAAGAGCTACAGCTGTCGCTCGGGTCTGCACCGCTCTTTCCCCGGTTGGAGTCTATTTCAATCTTGGGCCTTTGCTGCAACTCTCTTGACCCCACGGCCAACTACAACAACGCACTGTTCAACTTCATCTCCCCTACCGTGTACCATCTGACGGTGGAAATCACGCATCCCGGAGATGTAGGCAAGAACCAGCGATCCTTGGTCCGAGACCTTTGCGGTTACGCACCTCACATGCGAACACTGACCTTCGATGGCTAGCGAAGCGATGGGGTTGTGAACCTCGACTTGGAAGCCCTTGTTATGAACCGAAACTTACGGACCGTCACGGCGCATACTCAGCTACCCTTCGCACAAATCCAACACCTCTCCTCCCTCCGCAACTTAGAGTCTCTCTCGTTGGACGTATCCGAGGAGTTCCCTATTCCCATTTCATTCGACAAGTTGTCCAGCTTGGAGCTTAGAGCACGTTGCTACCACATGAGGAACTGCGATTGCAAGAACACGCAGCTGCTCCTTTCAACGTTAGCCAGCATCTGTGCTCCTCGCCTCACCAACCTCATTCTACAGTGCCAAGGAGTCGCCCTGGCTTATTGTATGGATACTGTCGGCGAGCTCTTGGCAAGGAGTGCCTCGCTGCATCCAGCAGTGGAGATATTGCGTCTCGAGGTGAGCGTGGACACTCTTCCTCGCTGCACTTGGACGACCAGCCACTACTCCGTGACTCATATAAGCACGTACCAAACCTTCGAATCCCTCCTCGTCCCGTTGTTCACCCTCCGCGGGCTGCGAGAGCTGTCCTTGGACTGCAACGGCCTCCGTCCGAAGAATCTCGCCGATGGGCTCCGCGCAGTCTCTCAGTACTTCCCCTGCCTGGAAGTGCTCGACTTGCAATTCGACTCTAGCAGCGGTGTCATACCATACGCGTCTGTGGACGTGCTGGAGATCCTCGAGCGTGACAACCCACGCCTTCGCTTTCTCCGGCTCCCTCTCCTTTCCTACACGCCGAAGATTGCAACTGCCCCGACAGAGGGTACCTCGGCGGTTTGTCCCCTCCATTGAACGCACACGCCTGCACATACAGACCCGCATCGACTTCAAGAGTTATCATCAACCCGTGTAATATGCAATTCTGGTCGAGGCGTATGGTAGATGGGTAGATGTGTGGTTGTCCCGGTGAGGAGATGGATCGAGAATCATTGCGACGTCAAGGATTCTTTAGCTCTCGTTCTGCTGTTGGCAGGCTGCGGCACCAGGTATACTGAGAACAAAAGGGAGTTTGTAAGCATGACAAGAAGCAGTGAACGTCATGTATTCCCCATACAGAGTATTTTATTGTACTCGCGTGCGAGACAATCACTGTGGCGTCCGTCCAGCGGCGGTTGCCTCAGTGTGTGCCCTCTCTGTGGCAGGGTCACTCATATTGTCTGAATAAATATAGACTTCGACAAGTTCGGTATATGTACCCTCGCTCAAGGTCTTAACTAGAGCCTCCACAAAATCCTCACGCCTAGGTCTCATTCGCCGCTCACTGGGATCACCTCGTACGCTATGCTGCTGAGTCTGCACGACGCTATCATTCGCAGGATTTTCGAGCACTTCGGTCCGTGTCACGAACCCGGCTCGGAAGACGGACGCTTAGCCAGGCAGTCCCTCATCCGATGCGCGGTGACGTGCAAGGCGCTCACCAAGCAAGCCTTGGACGTCCTCTGGAAAGATCTGCACGACCAGGACCCACTGCTCAGTTTGCTAGTCGCACTCGGCATAGTGGTTTACCATGACGACTCCGAGTCAAGCGGGTCAGACAATGACGGCTCAGACGTCGATGTTGACGGCGATCTGTACAGCCTGAACGTACGGAAATATCATCCAACTCGTCATTGACCCTACGATGACATTCTGTATGCGCAGATTGCAGAGATGAAAGATCAAGACGTGTGCACGCACCATAATTGGAAACGCTTCCAAGAATATGCTGAGCGGGTCGGCCGCATTCAAATCGACATCCCTTCCCTGTCGGAGTACAGCGTCTGGGGAGAGCTCCAACGCTCTCTCAACTCTCTCCCCCTCCTTCCACGGTTGGAATGCGCGATCCTAGACATCTCGTCGCCTCTGCCCGAGGAATCTGACGTCCGCGTGACAGAAAAGGAGACTCTGCGCAACTTCCTTTCACTCTCCGTCGGCAAGCTCGTCCTCAAGGTGTCTCGGTCGTCCCTCCGTGACAACCCGACCAAATTCAGGGTCCATAAGATCATGCAGATTGTTGGCGCCTGTACTGGGGCATCTCGGACGTTGGCGCTCGAGCTCGGATCCGAAGACGACGAGGAGGACGAGGACGAGAGCGAGAGCGAGGACAGGATGGAGTGCGAGGGCAAGGGCAAGGGCAATGGCGCCGGGTACCTCTGTGCTGAGCTGCCATACTGGGGGGCACTGGCAGGAACCCTTCAGCACCTCGAAGTCCGCCTGGGGTGGCGTGTAAGACTGACTTACCCAATGGTCTTCGCCCAGCTCTTGAGCCTGGAGCTCAGAGGAAGTGGCGCTATGGAGGATCTAGAGACTCGGCTCAACACCATCCACGCCCCATGTCTTCGCTTTCTCTCCCTTATTTTCTGCCACACCTGGGACGACCACTACAGGGAGCGCATGCACAGGATATGTGCGGATATCGCTACATTGTGGCCTGATATTCGTAAATTGCGCATCGATTTGGTCAGGGCGTACACCACAGAAGCACATCAGTGGGGCAACCTCGAGGGGCTTGTCGCGCCTCTGACTAGACTTCGACATCTGCGCGAGCTGCGTTTGCACTGCGACAATCTGCGCCCGACAAATCTCGGGAACACGCTCCGCATGTTCTCGAAGAGTTTCCCAGACATAGAAACACTGGATGTTCACTTCGACTCACCTGCCAATATGCGTTCTGAGGAAGCCCCTCGAAATATCTTATCGGAAGTGCTGGCTTGTTCCGAGCCATCTCCCGAGGTGGTCGCGTATGCGTCGTGCGACATACTGCAACGTTTCGCGAGAGATAATACCCGGCTTCGTACTCTTCGCCTCCCTCCCCTGCTCTTCGCTGAGAGTGCGGTCTTGAATCCAAGCAACAGGGCCGGATTTGGCCATGGTTTGCAGGAGCTTGAGATCGAGGTGATCGTATGCGGTACGCGCTACCGCTACATAGTGGAGATCCTCGTAAAGGCCCTCTTTCCTGCCGCAAACCGTGTTGTCAGAGTGGAGGATTATGGTGCTCTGCGACGCCAGCACGACAACAACTATCGTATGAAGACTAACATGACCATGCACTTCAGACGCTTCGCCATGCAGTGTGGACTTATACCCTACTGGTGACGAGACCGTAGTCTAGATGTCATGACCAAATGCATCGTATATCTCTCCGACAAACCTCACGCATACATGAGTTTCAGCAGACGCACCTACAACCCGGTCACTGGTTCCAGAACGAATGTAGCGGCGCCCGTTCTCTAAGCAAAGGGATGAGCCTCCCGACAGAGCCTGTACCGTCAAGATGTTCTTCGAGGGGTTCGGTCACTTTGCAAACAGCGGGATAGCGATGGCCACGGATATCTGCAGCGCATAGGGATTCCTGGAATCTCGTAGTTTGATCATAGCTGGAGGTCGATAATGCTCGGAATTGGGGTGACCATTGATCAAGAGACATTGTCGGAGATCAGTAGAGAGTCAACTCCGACACTGGTCCTTGACACTCCGCTTTAAACTGCAACTCTCGGTGACGCACTTAGCCAATCCAAAGTAAGTAACTGCGCTCATTGCCTACCCTCAGCTTCATGCTTGGCCTTTATATCTCTAACTAGTCCCTTGGTGACCGACCTGCTGGTATCTAGTACCGTCTGGGTGCAGGTACATGTCCGAGATCCCTCTACACACATTCGGACGATCCAGAAAGTCTAGGGCAGGTTACGCACCTCTCCACAACGGGGAGCCCGGCGACGACGACGAACAGCTCGGCACCTCCGGAACCGGCAACAACACAATGCGTGCAGCCGTACGTGCAGCAGCAGCGAACTCCTCGTCTGTGAACCGAAAGGGCAAACGGCGCGAAAGATATGCGGACGACCCGGAGGAGGAGACTACGCTTCTCGGAGACGCGTCGCATGAGGATGGTGGCTTCCGGGACGATGAGCAGGAGGTCGAGCCGAGGAGGGATTCTTCATTACAAGTACGTGTCTATTCCGTTACTCTCCCTTGGAGTGTCAGAATCCGGCGCGGCGAATGGACCTACTAGTTGTCCATGGTATGCCCAGCTGTATCTCCGTGTGGTACGGGGTTGTAGTCAATTTCGAACACAAACTCATGCTCAATGCGTGTCCCCATGGCCATGAGTCTGAAGGGTCGTATAGAGGACATGACGTAGTGACCAAATGCATAGCCGCTCTTTGGGTACCTCCCTGGTCGATTACTGACAGTTTGCCTGTGTCCGCAGAGATCCATACTGTCGCGGAAAGGCCGTTCGAGCGATCATTCCAGAACAATCCCCTTTCGACCACCAGAGAAGCTACAGAGCAAGTACCCACCTAATGTTGTGCGAAACCAAAAGTACAACGTCTTCACCTTCCTTCCGCTCGTGTTCTACGAACAGTTCAAGTTCTTCTTCAACTTGTACTTCCTTCTCGTCGCCTTATCACAGTTTGTTCCAGCCCTCAAGATTGGTGAGCTACACGGCTCCTCGTTCTCCTCGTGCAATGGCCTCGCTGACTCGGAACTGCAGGGTTCATTGTGACCTACATTGCACCTCTGGCATTCGTTCTGACCGTTACCATGGGCAAAGAGGCGTATGACGATTACAAGCGCAATCTCCGGGATAAAGAAGCGAACTCCCAGAAGTATCTTGTCCTTGACCCGCACGAATATTCGGAGCACTCTCCCATGGGGATTCCGCATACGCGTTCTGTGCCCTCCTCCAGTCTCCGTGTCGGCGACCTTGTGCTCTTGGAGAAGAACCAGCGCGTACCTGCGGACCTTGTCTTGCTTCGGACTTCAGACAGCTCTGGAACATGTTTTATTCGCACAGATCAGCTCGATGGTGAGACCGACTGGAAGCTGCGTGTGGCTGTACCCGCTTGCCAGAAGTTTGGCAACGACAGGGAGCTGTTGACGCTTGACGCAGAAATCTACGGTATGCTCTCTGCATGGCCTATCCGCTATTCATAGGCTCATAAATACTGCATAGCGGATGCACCCATAAAGGATATCCACACCTTCATAGGCACCTTCACAATCAACTCTCCGCCAGCATTACTGGATGGCGATGTTCCCATGGTCCCTGTGCCCACTGTCGAACCTCTGACGGCGGAGAACATGCTCTGGGCGAATACTGTCTTGGCGGCTGGCTCTGCTATCGGCTTTGTGATCTACACCGGCGCTGAGACTCGTGCCGTGATGAATACCAGCCATCCCGAGACGAAGGTTGGGCTCCTGGACATAGAGATCAATAGACTGGCGAAGGTAAGCAGTGCTACTGCTCTTGGAGACGTCACACCTCAAAGCCTCTCAGATTCTCTGTGCGGTGACTTTTGCCTTGTCGTTCGTGCTCGTGGCATTGAACGGCTTCCGTGGGCCATGGTACATCTATATCTTCCGTTTCCTCATCCTCTTCTCGTCCATCATACCCATCAGGTACGTCTACAATATCAGTACTCAGGAGTTGTATGAACATGCATTATGATAGTCTGCGCGTCAACCTCGACATGGGCAAAACTGTCTACGCACACCAAATTATGAATGACTCCGAGATACCCAACACCATTGTACGAACGAGCACGCTACCTGAGGAGTTGGGGCGGATAGAGTATTTGCTCAGTGATAAGACAGGCACATTGACGCAGAACGGTGCGTAGCTCCTCGCGTCATGAGATTGATCGGACGTCGCTCATATTCTCTCAGAGATGGAGATGAGGAAGTTGCACATGGGTACTGTGTCGTACGGATTCGATTCCATGGACGAAGTCGCACATCAGCTCGCTGTAGCCTTTGGTGCAGGCTCCGAGCCAGGTAGGTCATCACGTTAACGGCGGGAATATGCGGCTCAGTCGGCGTCACAGGTCACGGCCGCCAAAACTCCATGCCAACCGGCGTACAGATGGCAACGCGAGGTCGCCGTGATATGTCTTCGCGCGTGCACGATGTTGTGCTCAGTCTGGCGCTCTGCCATAATGTAAGTGGCTATCTCACTGTCCTGAGGCGATACTTACTGGGATGTTGACTCAGGTCACTCCAGTCACGAACGACGACGGTACGGTCACTTACCAGGCATCCTCTCCAGACGAAGTCGCGATCGTGCAGTGGACAGAGTCCGTCGGTCTTCGCCTCGTCTTCCGCGACCGCACGCGGATCGAGCTGCAGACCCCCAACGGCTCGCGCATGTCCTTCGACGTCCTCGATATCTTCCCCTTCACGTCAGAGTCGAAGCGGATGGGCATCATCGTGCGCGACGCCCAATCGGGCGAGATCACGTTTTTGCAAAAGGGCGCGGACGTCGTGATGACGAAGATCGTGCAGCGCAACGACTGGCTGGAAGAGGAGTGCGCGAACATGGCGCGTGAGGGCCTCCGGACGCTTGTCATGGCGCGCCGACGACTGAGTGAGCAAGCGTACACGCACTTCAAGGAGGAGCACCATCAGGCGAGCATCAAGCTTGAGGGACGTAATGAGGCAATGACGGTGGTCGTCGCGGAGCTTCTTGAGCATGACCTCGAACTGCTTGGTCTGACTGGAGTCGAAGACAAGCTGCAGGACGAAGTCAAGTCAACGCTGGAGCTGCTGAGGAACGCTGGGATCAAGATCTGGATGCTGACGGGAGACAAGATTGAGACCGCGACGTGCATTGCGATATCGACGAAACTCGTAGCCCGGAACCAGTACATCCACCAGGTCGCAAAGCGTATGTCCCTTTTTTCGCGGTAGTGCCCACATTGCTGATCCGCTGTTGACAGTCAAGACGTCTGATCAAGTGCGGGACCAGCTGGAGTTCTTGCAGAACAAGTTGGACTGCTGTTTAGTCATTGATGGAGAGTCCCTACAGGCGAGTTTCCTCACTGTGTCGTCGTCTTGGTCTCAGGGCTCATCGGATCCGCGGATAGCTGTGTCTGAACATGTTCAAGAACGAGTTCATTGAGATCGCCACGAAACTGTCCGCCGTTGTGGCTTGCCGTTGTTCCCCCACACAGAAAGCTGATGTCGCGCGCCTCATTCGCAAGTTCACAAAGAAGAGGGTTTGCTGCATTGGAGATGGTGGTAACGACGTGAGCATGATCCAAGCAGCAGATGTCGGTACGTGGTCCTTGTCCGCGTACAGTCTGTTATTCAGCGTTGACACTCTTCGCAGGTGTTGGTATCGTTGGGAAGGAGGGCAAGCAAGCTTCGCTTGCCGCCGACTTCTCAGTCACCCAGTTCAGCTATCTCACGAAGCTACTACTATGGCATGGCCGTAACTCTTATCGCCGCTCGGCCAAGCTCGCGCAGTTCGTCATCCACCGCGGTCTCATCATCTCTGTCATGCAAGCCGTCTTCTCTTCTATCTTCTATTTCGCGCCCATCGCACTGTATCAAGGGTGGCTGATGGTTGGATATGCGACGGCGTATACTATGGCGCCTGTATTTTCCCTCGTGCTCGACCGTGATGTCAACGAAGACTTGGCACTCTTGTATCCCGAGCTCTACAAAGAGCTCACCAAGGTAAGCACACTGTGGCATGCTGCCTGGCGTTAAAGTCGACCATGCTGACATGTCCCCACACAGGGTCGTGTGCTGTCTTACAAAACGTTCTTCATCTGGCTCATGATCAGCGTGTACCAAGGTACGTCAACTACAGCGAGCGACAGGCGAGTAGAGTGACTGACCTATGCGTCGAAGGCGCGGCTATCATGATCATGTGTCTCGTACTGTTCGAGAACGAGTTCTTGAACATCGTCTCCATTTCGTTCACCGCCCTCATCCTCAACGAGCTCATCATGGTCGCGCTGGAGATCACGACATGGTGAGCATCTCTTGTCCGTTGATCTTCAATGCCCCGTTCTAACAACCTGTAGGCACATCTATATGGTCGTGTCAGAGATTGTCACGCTCTTCATCTACGCTATCAGTATGGCTTTCCTGCAGGAGTACTTCGGTGAGCACGGTGTGCATCTCCGCTGCTGGACATACTGCTCACTAGAAGTGGGACAGACTTATCCTTCGTCTTGTCCTCGCGGTTCGCATGGAAGGTGGCTGTCATCGTCGCCATCAGCGCATTCCCACTGTACATTATCAAGTTCATCCGTAGTAGAATCGCGCCAGCGGCGTCGAGCAAGCTGTTGTAACTCACTTACGGGGGTCCACGTCGCACACTATACGTTATGCATCCGCATATATATGGATATTTCACGATTATTGCATTGGATCTTGTCAGTGGACATCATGACATGACATGCGAAGGTCAGAATACGAGGGCATTGCGGTAGGTATTGAACATTGGGGAGATCGTGTGAGAACGAGTGTCAAGATGCGAATAAAGACGGGATGGATACAGGAATGCAATGTGGCTGCTCAACTGCCAGTGTGCGGTGCGGCGGGTGGGTTGTGGGGCGTGAATGGACCTCCAAAAAACCCCGGCGCCTGGTGCCAGTCTGTAGGAGCAGGCGTCCCCCAAAGGTTGGCACCAATCGGGGGAGGTGGTCCAGGAGCACGAGAAGGGAAGCCAGGCGGAGCGGGCGGACCCCAAGGTGAAGAAGACACAGACCCTCGGGGACTTGTCGTCGTACCCCATCCTTGGCCGACGGGCGCAATGGACCTTCGACCAGCGGGGGTTGTGACGACCTCGTCGTCGTCTGCAAGCAGCGCTGACGAGCCAAGTACACCCTTTGGACTCGGGGAACGCCGTGAAGGCGACGTCGAGCCTGAGCCTGACGCTTCGCCTGTTGGTCGCGCGATAGGGGCAATGGTTGGACGTGTGATAGGACCAGGATCGGGGACTGCAGGCCGACTGGGTCCGGTAGCAAGACTAAGCTGCGTAGGTGAGCCGAGGGAATTAGGGACAGCACGAGGTGGAGCAATAGGTGCAGGAGGGGCCAGAGGACGGTTGAATGCTGGATCAAAGGGTCCTTGGCCGAAGCCGCGAGGCATAGCAGAAGGGGCCAGAGGCGGAGGACCTGGAGGCATGGACGGACCCGGCGGAGGAATCATAGGGACGTTACCTATGAACGGACCGGTATTGAAAGGAACTCTGGGAGACAACGCTGGAGGCAAAGCACCCACCCCACCGACATTCGGTGGGAAGTTAGGTGCTTGCGGAGGCATATGCGGGGGAGGAAGCGGCGTCACCGGAGTCACAGGCTGAGAGGCTCCTACCATGGGAGGACGGGGCTGTGATTGCTGGGGAGGACGAGGAACTTGAATAATGGGAGGAGCTGCGGAGGGGGTGGGAGGTTGAGGTTTGGGGAGAATCTTCTTGGGAGGCGTCGGACGACTGGGAGATGGCTGCGACGAGCTGGACGGGATGGCATTGCGTGGCGAAGTCGGAGCCCGAGCGTTGTTCCGCGCTGCTGCACTTGCACGTTGTTGTTGCTGCTGCTGCGCGGCACGCTCGCGAGCCTCCTTCTCCGCCTTTTCCCTCTCGGCTTTCTCGCGTTCGGCCTTCTCCTTCTCCTTCTCCTCTTTCTCCTTGGCAAGGCGGCGTTCGCGTTCTTCCTTCTCTTGCTGCTCCCGTCTCGCTTTTTCAGCAGCACGTTCAGCAGCGAGCTTGGCCTCACGCTCCTCACGAGCCTTGCGTTCGCGCTCCTCCCTCTCTCTCCGCTCAGCCTTGGCCTTCTCCTCACGTTCACGCTTCTTGCGCTCGCGTTCGGCTTCGCGTTCGCGTTCTTCAGCTAGCCGCTTTCGCCTCTCTTCCTCCTTACGAGCCTTCTCTTCCTCTGCGGCTTTACGCTGTGCCTCTCGCCGAGCTCGTTCCTCTTCCCGACGCTTGCGTTGCTCCTCTTCGAGAGCTTTCTGCTTCGCTCGTTGTGCAGCCTCTTCAGCAGCCTTCTCAGCGGCACGGGCAGCGCGTTCCTCCTCCTTAGCCAACTTCTGCTGTCTGCTCGGAACATCGTAACATGTCACACGATACTCGAATGGAACACACTGACCGCTTCTTATCCTTTTTCTTCTGGTTTTGCGACTGCTTCTTGGCCTCACGCTCTTTGGACATCTTGTCTTCGTCCTCGAGCTCGCGGAGCAACTGGAGCTGCCGCTCTTGCGCGACCTTCTCCCGGTACGCTTGGAGCACGCGCTGCTCGAACATACGTGCCGCGAAAATGGAAAACATGCGCTTGCCTTCTTCCATCTTCTGCTCCTCGGTCATGATCTAGTGAAGGGTAAGGGGCGGCAATGTGAATGGGGAATGGGAAGAAGTCGTGAATGCATGTGCATACCTCCTCTTCGTCCTCGTCATCCTCTTCGTCCTCATCGTCCTCTTCATCGTCCTCGTCGCCCTCGTCATCCTCGTCCTCGCTGTCCTCCTCAACGTCAACTGCCGCCTCCTCCTCTCGTTGCATCCGACGTTCAGCGAGCTGCTCCATCATCTCCAAGAACTTCTGGCCGTCGTTCTTGAGGAGATCGTCGGCTACTGTCAAGATATTCCCTACTTCCGAGGAGTTAATATGTCGAAGCGCGGGCATATAGCGAGTGAGAATACTTGCCGGTGACGGTCAGACTGTTACCAAAGTTGCCCAAACCATCGCGCCCATTGGGTTTGACTCCGTTGGCAGCTCGCCGACGAGGTGCAGCGGCCCTCCGATCCTGCTTCACGTCGTCGTCCTCCTCCGGCTCACCCTCTTCCTCCTCGTCCTCCTCTTCGTCTTCTTCCTCCTCCTCTTCCTCCTCATCCTCGTATGCCTCATCGTCCGGGTAGTCCTCCTCCCCGTCGTCCTCAAACTCGCTCTCCGTCTGCTTGGAGGGCTTCCGCCCGCCGTTTGTCATGACGGCGTTCTTGCCACGATGGGCGTTTGGCGGTTGGGGACTGATGACTGCGCCGTTCTTGTCCAGCTCAACGCTGCCTGGAAATGGACCCGGCCCTTGAGGAGGAGGCAGCGTCCCGCCGGAGGAGATGTATCGCTGCTGATAGTTCGCGTACTGTTCTAGCTCCTCGTAATAAGCATCGTACAGTACCTCGAGCTCCTCCTCAATCGCATTGCTATGTTTGCGTGTTCGCGGACCGACAACGGCAGATGTGTGTTGTACCGAGATGGAGAAGCATACGAAACCGGGACGAGAGAGGAGCACGATGTCAGGGAAAATTTTCTGGGTTGGGGATAGAGGGCCACGTACCGCTTCCTCCCGCATACAGCACAGCTGCAACTATGCTTCTGCTGCTCCTTCATCTTCTTTAGGACGGCCTCCTTCTCGATTTTGACGAGGTTTCGGCGCTCCTCCTCGCCCAGACCGAGCCAAAACTCCTTGATACGTTCCCGCTCCTCGGTGGTGCTGGTGGACCATATCTTGTTATTTTTTGGCTGCTGCTGGCCTGTCGCTGGCGGTCTGGGCTTGTGAGGGGCGGAGGCGTTGGAGGATGGAGGCGATGGATGATGATGGGTGTGATTGTGTCCATACGCGTGCGAGGAGATCGGCGCCTTGGAGGCCGCGCGTCGGGAGGGCGGGGGCGGGTCCTGGGCAGGGGCGGGGTTGTAGGCCATGGGTTTCTTACCCGCCGCACGAGACGACGGGGGCGGGTTAGTTGCAGCGGCGGGCGGAGGACGTGCGGCGGGCATACGGTTGGGAGCAGACACTGGCCGCCCGCCATTTGTCACCGTACCGCCCTTCCCCTCCTCCGGCCGGGCCCCGGCCGGCTCCTCGAACGCCCGCTCATCCCCCTCCGGCCCATCCGGCCGCTCCGACCCTGCCCTTTTCTTCTTTTTCTTATTCTTCTTCTTCGGCGCCGAATATACCGCCTCCGCCGCCGCCATCCCGCCGCCGCCGCCGCCTCCCGCCCCCGTCGGTCCCCGCGGGTCCTCAAAGCTCAGCGTGAAATGCGCCTGCGCACGCCGCTCGCCCTCGTCCTCATCGTCCTCGCTGTAGTACTCATCCTCCGCGTAGTCTTGCTCTACCGGGTCCGGGTAAAGCATTACATTCGCCGCCGCGCCGTCCGCGTGCAGTGCGCCGTTGGCCGCCGCTGCCTGTTCCATGGCGAGTGCGAATTGAGGGTCTGCAAAGATGGCAGGATCGAACGGCATCCCCTGGTACGAGCCTGGGGGATATCGTCCGCCGCCATCTTTTGTCGCGCCCGAATGCATCTGTTGCGCGATTGCGTACATGGCCTGAGTCTTTGTTTCCGCGTTACCAGGCGAACTCAATTGAGAGTAAGTGTGTCGTACAAAGTTGCGCAGATGATCCGGAAAGGATGCCCAATACTCGTCGTTCACGAGTCCTCCCTCTGCCCCCTCCATGCTCCGCGCGAGGTGGTCCGCCGTTGCGAGCAGCTCGGCTTCTGCTGCTGTCGTAGGCTTGAGGTGCGCCGCTAGCGAGGCGGACAGTGAAGCGGTTGTCGAGACGTGCACCGAGGCGAGCTCTGGTGAGAGACCCGTGCGATTGACAGTCCGAGCGTGCTCGTATAGTACCCCGCCCATGGGTTCCAGGGCGGGGAGAGCACTCTCATCGTCCTCGTCATCGTCTTCTCCATCGTAGGCTGCAGAGTCGCCGCGCTCTACGCCCTTCCCCTTGCTCTTCTTTTTCTTTTTCTTCTTGCCGTTGGTCGTGGTGGCTGGAGGTGAAGAAGGGGCAGGAGGGGTCGCAGGTCGGGTCACCCGAGTGGGCGGCGCTCGGGCGGCAGGTCTCTTGGCTTTACCAGCGGTCATACCAGATCGATCGAGGTGTTAAGCAAGAGCGCAAGAGCAAGAAGAGAGTGTAGGTCGTCGAGGTCGCTGTGCAAGTCGACGGTCTCACTCGAGCACTCCAGCCCAATCAATGAAGTCACGTGGTATACGGGGATAATTATGCAATACTTATCAACCGCTACGTCCCCCATCGGGAGCTTGCTGTGCAACCACATCCCGCTCTCGACTCACGGTTGTTCAAACGTTCACCACCAACCTCAAGCAGCATGCATGACTCCGACTTGTCGCTATCATCTGCTATTGTGTCGTATCCACTATAGCTTATGAGCCACTTGGAAGCCGAGGGACTTGCTGCAGCGGAGCGATGTTTGAAGCGTGGACTTGCTATCCTAGATCTGTTCCACGATGTTCCTTCGGCACATGCCCGCGTGCGCAGTATGCCCACATGAAACGTTGGGTACGTGCTCTCTGGTCTCCAGCAGGACCTACGATGTTTTGTCTCTGTCTCGGGATGGATATCTTTCTCACATCAATAATTAATTCACTCGTGGCTTATGCTCTTGCAGTGCGTGGCTGATTTGGACGAGTTTGCACTGGCATCGCACACTTAGCAGGCTCAAACCCATTACTATGATGTTC
Source organism: Coriolopsis trogii (assembly GCA_020543525.1). Classification (NCBI taxonomy): domain Eukaryota; kingdom Fungi; phylum Basidiomycota; class Agaricomycetes; order Polyporales; family Polyporaceae; genus Coriolopsis; species Coriolopsis trogii. The sequence continues at coordinate 1,797,430 of JAHYIO010000004.1, forward strand.
GTGTCACACCATTCGAGTTGATCTGCGGCTTACTCAGTACTTCTAGATTCTGGCGAGGCTAGCATCTTCGACCAGCCAACCCGATGGGCCGCAATTCTCCTCGGTTTCGCGAGGCATGCGCGAGCATCCAAGTTGGATTGCAATCGCTGCAGAACACCTTGAAGTGGGAGGGTTCCATGATCCACAAATAACCTCGTCGCTTATCAACGCCTGTTTGCCTCTGAGCTGGGACGGAGAGCCTGGTTGACTACTTCAAACCATTTCCCGCACGTACGGTGGCATACCAGTCACATTGCTCCATCAATCTCGTTTTTAGCAATGACACGGAGGCCGCGCGCGGGTGGGGCTAGGATCAGAAGCTGATCTGTGGTAATTGTCTGGATGGTTATTACCGATGCGAGGCTGGCATCGGAGTCCATATTCCAATCTGACGACGACAGACATGTGTTCTCTTCACGTATACAGGGTAGGGGCATCGCAGGCAGACAGAGTCCGGCCACGTCCTGGTATGTGTCAGGAGCGGCAAGAATGCGACTACTATCCGTTCGTTATCGGGTTTTTGTTGAACGTTCCCTTCATGTTGTTGATAAACTCACTGCGCGGGCATTGCAATTGGCCAAGACCGTTGCGCGATCGGACAATATTGTTTCTTTCATTCACGAGGAGAACAAATCCCGCTGCGTGCGGCAATTTGCATTGAGAGCCAGGATCTTTGGAAGCGGGCGGCGGTTCAGATTAACAATCGGCGACATTCGTATGACAATATTGTACTTCAGTATCGAGTTGAAACATGCGTTCAACTTGAGCTATGCAACGAGGGCTAGGTGTTGCCGGTCAGGGAAGAAACACATACCTACCCTCCGATCCTCTCTCACAATGTGTTGAAGGGGAATGATGGCAACTCAGGACACAACTACTGGCCGATGAAATGAGCGCGAAACTTCGGCAAGAAGCCATGGCTACGCCGCAGCTCTCGGAATGCGTCTACATCCGACGGACCGGAGTTCTCGAGATTGGCATTACAGGTGACCTCCATAGGTGTGGGGACAGCTAGATGGGGAGAGGATGGTGTTGGACGTGTCAATGGTGAGCTCGTTGAGCAGTGTTGCGAGAGGGAACGAACCTTGTTCTTGAGTTGAGCGGTTAGTATGTGCCAAGCGTATGCCACGGTCCGGTCACGGGCGGCTGGCAGCGGGATGCCGACACTGGATCGAGATCTGGGACTATAGAGCCTGTCATGAAAGCCGCTGAGCTAGCTCATTTCGGCCAGGAGCAGACCCAGCAGAGGATATTTGCTTGACATACTGATTCGACCCCTTCCGTGCAAGATATCCCCGAACCACCTCGTGCTGCTATGTTCAGGGATGGTCCGTGCACGACGAAGACGAAGTGAGGCTGTATCGCACAATCTCCCTTCGCGTTCGGAGGCTGGAAAGGAGCATCACAACTCAGTCTGATCCGGTTGCACAGCGTTGATCTGGGTACTATATCGCGTAATCGAAAACATTTGTTGCAGAAGCTGGCAGAAGTAGTTGACTTGATCAGGGGAGACACGCGCGCCGCGGCGCGTGCCGCCAGGGCTCTCACCTTGTTACGTGCTTACTATAAAGACAACCGAGCGGCCATTGCAGGCCATCTTCCCCTCCTTCCTCCTTCCTCCTTACTCCTGGTGCGACGACCTTATACCCGTGCAGTGCATGGCCAGCATGTACTATCCGCTCCTTGCTCTCTCGACATGTCTCCTCGCCACCGCTGCGGCTGGCGAGCCCACCATCTACGGCCTTTTTGGCCAAACGACTGCGGACCCCGCTGCCGTAGCGACTGGCACTGAGAAGGTCGCGGCTACGACCTCCTACCAGACGACCCATGGTCCCGCCTCATTCACGCAGCTTGCAGCTTACAACCCCGTATACCTCGAACCCCCTCCGATCGCCAATCCGCCACCTCCAAACCAATTCGCCCTTGGCGTTCCCACAGACCAGAACCTTATGGGGGGTTTGTCTATCCCCCTCAAGGGCACCTTCTTTGGCTTTTCGATCGAAATGTCCGTCGCGGTCCAGTTGAGTGAGTACTGTTCTCCCCGTCCTTCACCTCCGAAAAACCCGGGGATCAAAGAATGGAGTGCTTAATCCGACATTGCATGCGCCCGTCTATTTTAGTCGGCACAAGTTCGTAAGTTTCCAAACTATCCTTCACGCGCGGGACCGTGAACCCTGATCGGCATGGACTGCGTTTCTTGCACGTTTTCAGAACGAACATCAAGGTACCGTTCCTCAACTACATGAACATCATCGCCGAGAAGGCAGGCTCCGTCCATGTTCGTGTTGGTGGTAACACCCAGGATTTCGCTGTCATCGTCGACTCCCTCGCGGACGGGAAGATGATTGAGAAGGACAAGGAAAATGCGTCTAACCCGGTGCGCCTCATTCGTCCCTCGACTGATGACAGCAAATCCTCATGATGCCATCACGAAGACTGCTACTCCGACGCTGTACATCACGCCTGACTTCTTCTACTTGCTCGGCAACGTTTCCAGTTTCGTTAACATCTACTGGTATCTGGGTTCGTGTCACACGTCCTTGTCCTCTAGAAACGCAGGATTGACATTCTATGCTTTGCTAGGTATTCCGTTCAACGACACCGCGAACTGGCGTTTTGAAATAGCCGAGCTTGGCGAGCAAATTCTTGGAGACAGGCTCCTTGCTTTCCAGGCGGCCAACGAACCTGATCTTTACGGTCAACACGGACACCGCGCTCCCACCTACGGTCCTTTCGACTTCTTCGGCGAGTTCGCAGAGTTCACCCAGGCGCTGGATGCGAACCCGAATATTCCGATCAAAAACAACCTTATCGCCCCCAGCACGTCCTATGCCGTCTGGTCCCCCGAGCAGGTTTGGGACACTGGCTTCATGGACGCCTATGGCCAGTACCTCAGTCATCTCGCGGTCGAACAGTGAGTGCAATCGGTTCCCAACACCTCCTGCTGTGCTGACACGTTGTATAGCTACCCGAGCGACAACTGCGCTGTTGTCTGGCCGAACCCAAACAACCCGCCCAAGGATCTGCTCGAGATGCTCCCCCAGTACCTGACGCACAACCAGCCCACCGAGTTCGTCAAGCCTTACCTCAACTCCACCATGCTTGCGCAGCAATGGGGGAAGCCGTTCCTCCTGTTCGAGACCAACACCGGTTCTTGTGGTGGTTTCCCGGGTATCAGTGACACCTTCACGTCGGCGCTCTGGGGAATCGACCATGCGATGCAGCTCGCGTACAGCAACTTCTCCGGCGCATTGTTCCACTTTGGTGGCCAGAACGTGTCCTACAACGTGAGTACGGTTCTTCCTGACTGGTCGACGTGAGCTCACCTGTCATCCTTGTAGCCCTTCACCGGTGAGCAGCGGGGCGCGTAGCTCAGGATTGTCGATAGATTACTCACCTGTCGTTCTCTCTAGCCGCACCAACGAACGAGTCCAACTTCCACGGCTGGACGACGGGCCCGCTCTTCTACTCGGCCGTTTTCGTCGCGGAGGCGTTCGGGCAGTCGAACACTACGCAGATCATGGACATGCACGCGAACAACAACAACGACCAGACCCCGGCTTATGCGATCTTCGAGAACGGAAAATTCTCCAAGATGGCGCTGATCAACTACCAGACCGACCCGTCTGGCGCGAACGACTACACCGCGACCATCTACGTCGGTGGCAGCGGCTGGAACGAGCCGAACGGTGTTCCTGCGTCCGTCAAGGTCAAGTACCTATCTGCGTCGTCCATTGCTGAGAAGGACAACATCACATGGGCCGGACAGGTGCGTCTTATCCTGCCCTGTCTTGCGCGTGCGCACTGATCACTGGTACACCCCTCACAGACTCTTGGAGGCCATTACGCCTCGGACGGTCGCTGGAAGGGCGACGAGAACGTGCAGACAGTGAACTGCGACCAGACGCAGAACATGTGCCAAGTGAAGGTGCCCGCGCCGGGCGCCGCGCTCGTCTTCTTCTCGGACGAGGCGCAGGCGGCGGCGCAAGGGGACGCGATTCCGACGTTCTCGACGTCGGTGATCACGAAGACGAAGAACACGGTCTCGGTCGACTCGGCCGTGCTCGCGACGTCGAACGGGAACGGGGGCAAGAACCGCGCGCAGCTGGGCGGCACGAGCCAGGGCGGCCAGAATGCCGCCGTGGGCGTCGTCGCGCCCGGGGTCGCGCTCCTCGCTTGCTTGCTCGCGGGCCTGGGGGTGTTCTTCCGGCTGTCGCGGTGAGCAGCGACGCGCGAGATACGCGCGACTGTGACTTGCATGCTGCTGCCTTGTGCTGCTATCTATCTAGGGTAATCTCTTTGCGTACGTACCTTTGCCACATCTTTACACCTTTGCTCTTCATGGTCGTCGACGACGTCTCATCGCGGCGTTGTGTTGTGGGTTTTGTTGTGGTGTGTCCACACGTTACAACTTGCTGGGCATGTGTAAATTATTCGGAACCTGTTAATGTACCCCCTCGCAGCGTCTGTCGTCGCGTTCTGTCATCCCGCAGGTGTGTATGTGTGCATCGGTCCGCGGCTATTTGTGAAGACTGACGGTAGATTTGGTTGACTTCCAGGAATATACATTCGTTTGACTCTACCGAGTTATTCTTGCTTGTTTGTGAAGGCCCCACCGACCTTCCGAAAGGCCTGATGACTTGCACCTGATCGAATGCGAAGAAGGGTCGTCAATTTCAACAACTTACACCAAGCTCTCAGCGGTGTGTTATTTGCGCCCGCCTTTCTGTACATACTGACATCATGCACAGCGTGACTCCACCTTGCTGATGTTGTCCGTGCCTACGGTCTGACGCCTCATGGCTATAGGTGAATACAGTCCAGGAACCGGTATTAAGGCAGTGGTCGATTGCAAGACTATGCGGGCTCGCGTGCCTTGTCGATGTCAGGAGACGGCTGAACGCTGCGGGGACGCCGCGCGCAGTCTGTCGGGGACGCCGCCCGGCGCGCCCTGATGCTAAATGCGGATGGATTGCCGGCCGGGGCCGGGGAAGAACAGGTGTCAGAGGTGAAGGGCCTGTGCTATTTTTACGCCGACCGGGGCGTCGCCGGGTGGTGTCCGTGCTGTCGCCAGGCTGCGGACAGAACGTTCTGTCATAACTGTCTTGTCCCTCTCCTCGTCGTCGCTCCTTTCCTCACCACTCCTTCCACCGCCCTCTCCCCCATACCTCAACTAGTCGCCTATATGCTACGGCCGTCGCTCATTTTGCTCTCTCTCGCTGCAGTCTGGACACATGTCTGGGCGGTGACAATCTATGGCCAACAGGGCATGACCATCCCCTCCGGGGTCGCCTCCACAGCCGCCTCAGCCCCGACGGCGAGCCTTGACTGGCTCTCTGCACTCTCCGCATACAACAATGTCTCGCTCACCCCTCCTGCCCTCCCCGACCCCATGCCTAACACCGCATTCACCATCCAAGTCCTAAACAGTGCGTCAAACGTGGGCGGGCTCTCGGTCCAGCAGGCGGGCAACTTCTTCGGGTTCTCGATTGAGATGTCAGTGGTGGAGCAAGTCAGTGAGTACCCGAGTGGCACATATATGCTCAAACAACTGGATCTAAAGATCGAAATCTTGCGCTTTGTGTCTCGTCCCCGATGGTCATTGGTGCTTGGTGCTTAAGTCGGGAAAAACTCGTACGCCTAGAGAACTTGGGGTCCTTGGGCCCCTTGGCATCGATCGTGCCGGCTAACCATTTCTTGGCGGGACACACAGGTCGTTCCTTGCCGTCCCTTTCCTCAACCTCCTCGCCACCGTGGCGGACCGCGCGGGGAGCGTGCGCATACGTGTCGGTGGTAACACGCAAGAGACGGCGTCTCTTGTTGACAGCCTGCCGAACAACGCCATGATTGCGAAAGACAAGGAAAACGCTCAGAACCCGGTACGTCTACCTTTTGCTCTCCGTTCCCCAACACACCCCCATGTCTATGTCCACGTCCACGCCGCCAGGGTGGCATGGTGCTGTTTGGCTGCGTGAAGCGGGGGGGCCTCCATGCTGCCGGGCGGTACGTGCGCCAGTGGGACTCGCACGGTCCGTCCGTCACCTTGTCACCTTGTCTACGACGGCATCATTCCCGTCGTTGAGAGCTCCCATGTCCAGAAATGAGTGCCGTTCACGCGCTTTCTCTTGCTTCGAATTGGAGCGTTGCGTCTGCGAGGCTATGACATCATCCTATTTCAATGATCGCAGCCACAGGCCATTTTAGGCAACTGTTATGCCGTGATGAGAGAACGAGAAATGGTCGACCTATCCTTGGGTTCATGGACGATGGGATAGTGTCCACATATGTGCTGGTTGTTGTATCGGGTTCGGGAGGTATTCGCAAAGTCATTGTTGCTGACTATCGCCCAGACCGATACTCCTATTCTCGACTTCACTAGCGAGATGCTGTACTTGCTTGCAAATGTCTCCTCGCTGGTCAACGCAAAATGGTACCTCGGTGAGCCTTATAGAAGCACTGCTCGACTGGCTTCAACTTGACATGGTCTCTAGGCATTCCCTTCAATGACACCACGAACCTCCGGCTCCAGATCGCAGAAGTCGGCGAAGCCGTTCTAGGTGATAATCTCCTCGCGTTCCAAGTTGGCAACGAGCCGGATCTCTACGCAGAGTGAGTTGAGTTTCAGTCTAACTGAGGCTCGGGAGGGTGACACCGCGTGCGCGTAGCCATGGACATCGACCTCAAGGGTATAACCAGCAAAACTATTTCGACGAATTTGGGACCGTCGTCAACGCTATCAAAAGTGACCCGAAGATCTCCACTCGGGGTAACCTCGTTGCGCCCAGTCTTCAGGGAACTTGGTCGTTCGATTCAGTCGTCCAGACGGGTTTCCTGGATACTTACGGAGACGACATTAGCATCCTTGCCGTCGAACAGTAGGTGTCCTTGATGCATTGCTGGTCTGCCATGGATTGAGCACGATCATCCACCTAGATACCCTGACAACAACTGCGCTGCCGCATTCCCGGATGCAGGCTTCGGTGACCCGAAAAACCCACAGGACGTTCTACCAAACTACCTTTCGCACGCGAGTGGACAGAACATCATCAACCAGTACTTGGGTTCCCTGCCCCTCGGTCAACAGATGGGCAAGCAGTTTATGATGTTCGAAACGAACACCGCCTCTTGTGGAGGTTTCCCTGGAGTGAGCGACAGTTTTGCCTCGGCGCTCTGGGGCGTGGACTATGGTCTGCAGATGGCGTACAGCAACTTCACCGGTGCGCTTCTGCACATTGGTGGTCAAGACGTGTCGTACAACGTATGTGCACGTCGTCATTTCCAATACAGTAATACAGACTGACGCATCATCGTGCTTGTAGCCTTTCACCCGTAGGTTTCGTCAAGATAGGTTTCCTTATTTGTTCTGACCTTCATTCTTAGCACCTCCTACCAACCTTTCCAGCGTCAAGCAATGGACGGTTGGCCCGATCATGTACTCCACCATCTTGCTTGCTGAGGCGCTTGGTACAAGTAACACTTCGCAAGTTCTTGACCTGTTCGCCAACGGCGCAGACACGAACACCCCGGCGTATGCTATCTACGAGAAGGGCGCCCTCGCTCGGATGGTGCTCATCAACTACATGACTGAACAGAACGGCCAGGGGCCGTATACCGCGACGATCTCTGTCGGAGGTGGAGACACTGGTGAGGCGAACGGGACGCCTGCCTCGGTGAAGGTCAAGTACCTACTGGCGCCTTCGTCTACCGAGAAAGACAACATCACTTGGGCGAATCAGGTACTTATAGAGCACACGCTGCACTCCTTCGTTTCCTGACGATTGCACACCAGACCTACGGCGGTCGCTTCCAAGCTGACGGCCGTCTGAGCGGCACGGAAGTCATCCAGACCATCGCCTGCGACACGAACGCGAACACGTGCCAGATCCCGGTACCCGCGCCGGGCGCCGCGCTCGTCTTCCTCTCGTCGGACTCGCAGAACGCGGTGGACCCGAGCGCGGTGCAGACGTACTCGACGACGGCGGTGACGAAGACGAAGAACACGGTGACGATCGACCCGAGCGTGCTCGCGACGTCGAACGGGCAGAGCGCGAAGGAGCGCGAGCTGTCGAGCACGAGCCAGGGGAGCACGGGGGACGCGCCGAGGACGGCGGGCGTCGCGCCTGGGGTTACGCTCCTTTTGATGTTCCTTGCGGGCGCATGGGCTGTGTCGGCGGCGATGAGGCGGTAGTGCTTCGGCTCGAGCGTGGATTTGAGCTGACGGATGCAGCGCTTAGGAGACTGGACGCTGCCATGCACGGATGGTGCGTGGGGGAAGGGGGGGAGATGGGGATGGGATGTTCACTGACATCCATTCACGGTTCTTCTTCGCATTTTGTATCTATCACGCCACACGGACGCTTGCGCAGGACTGTCTTGTAGAGGGAATACCTGTTTTAATGGCCCGTTGTTCTCACCTGGATCACCGCAATTACATATACATGAGCATGTATACACCGCGATCTGCCATACGTACATCTACATGCTATGTACTGTGGTCACCTCGAGGTCGGCAGGGACGACTTGGATCTTGGATATACTCTATGGACGTCCCTAGGTTCCGCCTGCGGTTTTTCATGCCATCGTCCTGGTGAGTTGTCGTTCCTGCGCTAGGTGTGTATTTTTAGACTATAGCCGCTAAGTGCGTCGCTGACTGGGCCGTGATTTGTTTTGCAGACCGATGTCATGATCCTCAGTGAGCGCGCTCAGGAGGCGTTCCATAGAACGCTTCGTTCTGCTTATCAACTTGCGACTTGAGTGTGGGGATTTTCTTCGGGGCTTCGCCCGTATCAGCCCTTTCGTCGATAAGCCGTTCGTATGTTTTCGCATCTGTATGGCGAGGTGCGCGCGTACATAACATACACGCACTCACATATCTTCCGCCACAGATCGGAGTCGGAGTGTTCCTCCGCATGGTGTAATCAGAATTGACCTGAGATTCAGGTTTGTCCCGACCCGGCTCGTCTGAGCAAGCAATTTGCATGAGAGGATGCTTGCCACTCACCCAAGTTCAAACGTTCACGAGTCAGAATCTCGTCAAGGTCAATATGGGGCCGGATCAAATCGGTGCAGTACCGCATTCGGGATTCAACGCCCAACGGGTCTAGATCTCATAAGTCTTCTGATCTGAAACGGGCAGTGTTGGGCCACCTGTTGGTGCACTACAAACCCACTGACTCGAACTTGAGTGCGCACTGCGCCTATGCAAAGCCGTGTTCACCCCGCCATCAACCCGGAGAATGCAGTTCGAGTGCCAATTGCTAGCTGACGACTGGCTCCGACTCGTGGGATGGATGTTCTCGAGCATCCTCTGTCCTTTTCGTCGACGGGAAGGATACGCCGCATCTGGACGAATTCCCGACATGGGCCATCTGTAGATCCTTGCAGGCTGAACCGGCACAGACGCACGGCTCGACGGCCCACGGAAAGCAGTGTGGGCGAATGCGACCGAGTTCCTCCTAGTTCCGCGCTTCGCCCTCCGATAAAACCAGTTGGGTCTGTGGACGGGGATCGCTTCCCGCCCCCTTCTTGAAACTTGAGGTCTAACGGCCTTTCGCCCTCTTCCCCGCCCCACCTTTAACGTTAACTATTCTTCTTGGGTGGCCGACGTCGAGCGTTTCGATTTCCTTACTCGGGCGTCCGGTCTTGGCATCCATGCACATGTTTTGCTTCCTTCGACACGCCACGTTTCTCGCTCCACTCCTCCTCCTCCTCCTCCTCGGTCCGAGCGCCCATGCCGCCCCCAGACCCTCGCTGACCATCTACGGCCCCGCGGGCGCAGAGGGCCCTAACCCGCAGGCGACAGGGTCGCCGGATCCGTCGTCCTCGCCCGCCCTCGCGAACACGCAGTGGATCGGGGCGCTCAATGCATACAACAACGTGCGGCTCCAGGCGCCCCCGCTGCCCGACCCGATGCCGCCGACGAGCTTCACGCTCAACTTGGCGAGCAGCGCGGCGGGCGTGGGCGGGCTGTCGGTTCCCCAGCGGGGCGACTTTTACGGGTTCTCGATCGAGATGTCCGTCGTGGAACAAGTCCGTGCGTATCGTCCGAGTCTGTTTTGTGCGAGATAGCCTGAGCGCGAGCCTGACCGTTCGTGTTCATGTCGCTAGTCGGCAGGAATGCGTGAGTACATGCGGATCTCGCCTCGCTGTAGGACGGGCGATTCCCTTACGTTCCACTCTGCAGATCCTTTATTCAAGTCCCATTTCTAAACATGCTCGCCGCTGTGGCCGACCGCGGGGGCAGGGTCAGGATTCGGATAGGCGGAAACACCCAGGAGACTGCTACCCTCGTCGACAGTCTCCCCAGTAATGCCATGATCGGCAAGGACAAGTCCGTCGCCGATGGTCCTTTGACCACGGTGCGTGTCCCCGCCCCGCCGTTTTCTCTCCTCCGGGAGAGTGTACTAACACGATTCGGCTCACAGGGACAAACGCCAACCCTGGAATACACGGACGAGCTTCTGTACTTGTTGTCGAACGTTTCCTCTTTGGTCAACGCCAAGTGGTATCTTGGGATTCCGTTCAACGACACCACGCACCTCAGGTTGCAAATAGCCGAGGTCGCCGACGCCATCTTGGGAGACAACGTTCTCGGTTACCAAGTCGGAAACGAGCCTGACTTGTATGCTGGGTACGCGTTCCCGCCGCTCTCGCTGTCTCGCCTGTGGTTTGTTGACGTAGTTCGTCCATACAGTCATCAGCACCGGCCGCCAACATACAGCCCCCAGGACTACTTCGACGAGTTCGGCATCATGGTCAATGGCGTCAACAACGACCGGAAGATCAGCAGCAAGGGCAAGCTTGTTGCGCCTAGTTTGCAGGGTTCGTGGTCTGCAGAGGATCTATGGAATACAGGATACCTCGATGCGTACGGGTCTGCTATCAACATCTTGGCGATGGAGCAGTACGTGGTCAATTTCCCACAGTCCCAAACTGATCTCTCACCATTCGCCCTTCTCCCAGCTACCCTGACCAGAATTGTGCTGCCCAGTTCCCGGATGGTGGCTTCGGACCCATCAAGAACCCGCAGGACGTCCTCCCGAACTATCTCACCCACGCGTCGGGACAGAACCTCGTGCAACCGTATCTGAACACTGCGGGAATCGCACAGCAGCTTGGGAAGGAGTTCATGATGTTCGAGACCAACACTGCTTCTTGCGGTGGCTTCCCGGGTGTGAGCGACAGCTTTGCGTCGGCGCTCTGGGCTGTCGACTACGGACTGCAGATGGCATACAGCAACTTCACGGGAGCTCTTCTGCACGTGGGTGGACAGAACGTTTCGTATAATGTGAGTGTTTGAATTCCATCTGGCAAGTGAAACCTGAGCGCATGCTGACACCGACCCTCCCGTAGCCCTTTACCCGTTCGTATTATCTCTCAATGAGTGTAAGGATACGCTATTGCTCACATTGACTATGCAGCGCCCCCAACAAATCTCTCCCTCTTCGAACAATGGACGGTCGGCCCCATCATGTACTCGACGCTCTTCATGGCCGAGACACTAGGCACAACCAACACCTCGCGCGTCGTCGACTTGCTCGCGAACGACGGGAACGAGTTCACCCCAGCGTACGCCATCTACGAGCACGACACCCTCGCGCGCGTCGCGCTCGTCAACTTCATGCAAGCCCAGAACGGCGTCGGGTCGTACAGCGCGACCATCTCCGTCGGGGGCGCGGCCACCGGCGAGCCGAACGCGGTCCCCGCCCAGGTCAAAGTCAAGTACCTCCTCGCGCCCTCGGTGGGCGAGAAGGAGCGGGTGACGTGGGCGAACCAGACGTTCGGCGGCCGCTTTGGGGCGGACGGCCGGCTGTCGGGCAAGGAGGTCATCCAGACGATCGACTGCGACCGCGACGCGAATACGTGCACGATCCCCGTCCCCGCGCCGGGGGCCGCGCTCGTGTTCCTGTCGAACGAGGCGCAGGCGGCGGAGGACCCGACGCGGACGCGGACGTACTCGACGACGTCGGTCACGAACCCCGTGGCGTCTCTCAAGGTGCCCCCGAGCGAGCTCGCGCACAGCAACGGACACATGGGCGGCTTCCCGCTGTCGGGGACGAGCAAGGGTGGAAGGAATGCTGCGGGGCGTGCTTACGACCTCAGCGTACTTGTTGCTCTGCTCTCGACCTTGCTCAGTCTCGTTTTGCTCTCTTCGTGATGATGGATTTTGACTGTTCCTCTCCGGTGGATTTACTTTTTGGGGATCATGAGACTGTGACGTGTACATGCATGACTTTTACGACACCGTGGCCGTGGACGCTTTTGGACTTTATCGCGGTAGTGTACTGCTTCATTCGGGTTCATCACATCACTAGTGTAATCTCTGCACCCATTGCAAGGACTTCTGGCTAGCGTATTAGGGACATAGTATCTGTATTACGTAGTCCTCTTAGAATCTTCGTGCACTTGCACAATCAACCATCGAGCGTGCGATTAGCATGCACTCGAGGTCATTGTAATGTAATGGGCAATCATCGTAACCACGTCCTAATAACTTATGGGCCGCTGAATATGGTAGCGCAGACGCTCATATGCGTTGGAATCGGCCGTTGGCTGCGACGACTACGCTCAAGGAGACAGTCCATGAGAGCCGACTACGTGCAAAATTGTCGCCCAGAGGCCCAGGATATGCACGCAGCTGTGATATTCTGTTGTACAGAGGCCGAGTGGATGGGGCAATGTGATCAAAACGACAGTCGTGGAGAACTACAGTAAAATGTGTATGGTATCATCAAATTATGCATATCCAAGCAAACATGGACCCCAAGCATCACACGTGCGACGCAAACCCATGTATGACCGCCCACGCGCCCAAAGCCATCGCAAGCAGCACCGCGACGCTCGGGTACACGCCCACCGACCGCGCAGCAGCCGAGTTCCCGCTCCCGAAGCTCGTGCTCCCGAACCGCTCCTCCATGCCCTTGTTCCCGTTCGACGTCGCGAGCACGGCCTCGTCAATCGTCGCCGTGTTCTTCAGCTTCGTGATCGCCGTCGTCGCGAACGTCGCGGTGGTCGACGGCTCCGACTCGGCCAGCGCCTCCTCGGACATGAAGACGAGCGCGAAGCCGGGCGCGGGCACTTTGACTTGGCACGTGTTCGCAGCTTGGTCGCACTGGATGGTCTCGATGACGAGCTCGCCCTTGAGCCGGCCGTCGGCTTCGAATTGGCCGCCGAAGGTCTGGACGAGGGGAAACGTGAGCGAGAGCGCGGGGTGTATGCGCGTGCTTGGCTTACCTGGTTGCCCCAGGTGATGTTGAACTTGTCGCCTACTGAAGGTGCGACGAGGTATCTGCAGCGCGAATGTCGCGTTGAATGGGAAGAACTTCATATCCAACCCGATGTGGTACTCACTTGACCTTGATTTGCGCAGGGGTGGCGTTGGGCAGGCCGCTGTCGCCACCGCCGACGGAGATGGTCACGGTGTAGTCGTTCGCGCCCGAAGGGTCCGTCATGAAGTTCACGAACGCCAACCGCGCGAGCTTGTCGTTCTCGTAGACAGCGTATCCCGGAGTGAACAGGTTGCCACCGTTCTGCCAGAGGTCAACGATGCGGGAGTTGTTAGAGGAGCCCAAGGTCTCAGACACAGCGAGGACAGAGTAGAAGATCGGGCCGATTGTCCACTCATTGAAGTGCGACTGGTTCGTGGGAGGGGCAGTGAAAGGCTACCATCCGTCGCACGTCAGTAACTGTACCGACGACAAGCAAAACAAATTGTCCAAAGCGACCACGTACGTTGTAGTACACGTTCTGCCCACCGACGTGCAGCAGCGCGTGCGAGAAGTTGCTCGCCGCCATCTCCAAGCCATAGTCCACCGCCCAAAGGGCAGCGCCGAAGCTCGTACTGATACCTGCGAACCCACCGCACGACGCCGTGTTCGTCTCGAACATGATGAACGGCTTGCCTGCCTGCTGTGCGATCTGTGTCGAGTTCAGGTACTGCTGGATAGTGTTCACGCCCATGCTGTGATCGAGGAACTTGGCGAATTCCTCTTGAGGTTCCTTAGGTGTACCGAAGCCGGCGTAGAGCTCAGCGCAGTTGTCGTCGGGATAGCTGAGGTACAGGTCAGCTGCCTTCGGTCGTTTGGGTATATCGCGGGACTCACTGTTCGACTGTCAGGGCAGTGAGTGCGTCGCTGTATGCGGGGATGAACCCGGTGTCCCAGACCACTGGAAGCCACCTTTCAGTAAGACGGAAGCGGAGGGATGAATTGGCCGCATGATTCACATACTCTCGGGTGTCCAATCTCCCGTAGCCAAACTTGGGCCAATGAGAATGTCGGTGCGAGGCACCCCCATTGCCTTGAGACCTTCCAGGACTTGTCCAAACTCGCCAAAGTAGTCGTACGGTCCATATGTCTCGGGCCGGTGCTGATGCCTACACTCCCACCGGATGCGTATTCAGTCGCGTCCATGACAACTGTTAGCGTAGGGCAACCACGCTCACCGTGCGTAGAGATCGGGCTCGTTCCCGACCTGCAAGCCGATCAGGTTGTCTCCCAGAATGCGCTCACCCCAGAGAGCAATGTCGAGCGCGAGGTTTGCACTGTCGTTGAGTGGGACACCAAGGTACCACTTGACGTTGACCAATGACGAGATGTTGTTGAGCAGGTACAAGATCTCGGGCGTGTACAACAGTGCAGGGGTTTGTGTCTGGACCCCACACGTCAGCGAAACGCTAGAAGGAGATGCAACATACGGCGACGTACCGGGTTGTTCGTGTCAACTTTCTGCTTCTCGATCGCCTTTCCATCAGCGAGGCTCATCACCAAACGCGCCGTCTCTTGTGTGTTACCACCGACTCGCACATGGATGCGCCCGGCGCGGCTGGTGACGAGTGACATGAGGTTGAGAAATGGTGGGTGGATGTACGATCTGTAATGTGTGAGTCCCGTCCTGCGTACTTCATCTCATCTCGCTTACCCATTCAGACCAACTGTAGACGTGCAGTAAGACAAGTTCAGCGTTCAGATTCCGTCGAAAGACTAGGGAGAGACCGCAGCTCGACATAGACACCAGAGAAACCACAGCCACAGTCGGCATCATGCGAACATCAGGCAAACACGAGATGGCGGTCGTCAAATTCGAGCGGTTCCCGGTGCACCGGCTTCCTTGTTACAAGACAAGCCAGGCGACCCAGACGGCCGCTCGCACACAACATGAACACGGAACAATGCTACTCACTGACTTGCGTGACGACGGACATTTCCACCGAGAACCCATAGAACGCGCCACTTTGAGGTATTGACAGCCCATTCATGTTAGCAGCCGCCTCCGGAAGTTGGATCGAGAACGCATTGGGAGGGAGAGGGTCCGGAAGTGGTGGGGGGTCTAGTATCCGCGCATTATAGGCTGCCAACGTGGGTGACGGGATAGCAGAAGTTCCTGACGCGGTCCCCGTCCCTGTCGCAATATGCTGCTGTCCTCCCTGTCCATATACGGTGACCGCGCGTACGCCGCTCAAGGTGGCGAAGAGGGTGAAAAGGAGCGTGTGGATGGCCATGGCCGGAGGCTGAGGAAAGGTGGGGAAAAGGGGGCGCGTGCGCTGGTTCGACTGGGCATTATGTATGAACCTTGCAGACGGGCCAAGCGAGCTTCAGCAATCTGTATGACGCCTGCCCAGCTCTTGTTCCGAGGGGCTGCCAAGACTCGCAAGAGGAAGGCGGAGCGAACCGCTGCGCGCGCGCCCTCGGGGATGAACACCATTGGCGGAGCGTCTGGCCCCGATCAAGTCGAGTAGGGATGGTCGTGACGGCGACGAAAGCGGAAGAATATTCTGAAAGGCCAAGGGCAGACATCCTGGCGCCAAGCGCCCAGTCTTCTCAGGTCGTGTTCTGCTTGTGCTGGGCTTGTACGGTTGCTGCGGAAATCCTAGGTATGTCTACGTGGTATCCGGCGAGCGATGTCACCGTTTGAAGTGCAGATACATCCTCGCAGATGCCTGAGACATACGGGATGGGGTGTACGAACCCAAGCGCTCCTCTCAGTACGCACCTATGCTTTTTCGGGCAAATCCCGACCCCTTCGAAAAGATTCGTCAAATTTGATTGCTATGCTCAAGCGCTCACCCACGATGCATGTTTTACACGCGTTGCTTCTTAGTCTTATGACCTTCTGTACGGCAAGCTCAACAGTAGAGGAGCTGACTGTTCTGGAGGAGACGACGCACTATGGGCTTCGCCACCGGTGATTTCCCACTGTAAACATCACTTGTGTAACCCAGGATATTCCCTGCAAACCTCTGAAAATACGAGGTTAGCATTTGGTTTTGTACCCTGAAAAATCAACAGCGAAATGAGACACGCAAAAAAGGACGTTCTGTTACTGCTGATTGTGGAAAATGCAGGGTCCCACCTTGGTATCAGGTATGCTGGCACACCAATATTGCAACATAGATGACATATTCTATTGAATTGGAACATGGAGCGTATGTGAACATATTACAGAAGATGTTGGACATACAACATATAGCTAACAGGTCCATTGGCGCGCCAACAATGTAAACTGTCGCACCAACAACGTAAACTGTACCAGGCAGGAATGCACCACCTCGTCCTGACCGGTGTCAACGGCTCCCTTCCCTCGTCCTCTTGCACGGTAGCCATGCGCTAACTCCAGGATCTGATGAGCTTACAAGACAATGACTTACTACATAGTCGCTGCCTGTTGCCACCCTCCAGCCGATTTGCGGCATCAAGACATCGTCCCCCTGCTGGCACTCATCAGTATCTACAACCTATCATACCAAGCGTTGTATACGTACCAGTCGCTGCCAGCATGAGGATGTTATGCAAGCGGGGCTAGATACTAGCATGGAGCAAAGCTTGAGATCTACAGAAGCCAAGTTGCAGCTAGGGGCCAGAAACGGAGAAGAGAGAGCTCAGCCACAAGTTCAGCCTCCCAGATACCAGATAGCGACGAGTTCCCAGGTATCAGATAGTCCCAGTCCCAGACGAGCACTGAGCGCAGCCAGAGAAGGTGTCCAGATCCAAACAGGGAGATCTAACAGAATACCACACCGCCCGATAGACTAGTGACGACGTCGACAGGCTTGAGCGAGCTGCGAGGAGGACGTCGATGGGCAGAAGGCAACTGCAAATTGCGACTCCAAGTCCATTGAAGCGGAGTCTCAAAGCTCCGGAAAGAGCCGATGAGGGTGTTGCTGTAGAAATGCAGGGTAAGGGCGCAACCACACGATCACCAGTTCGTATCAAAACAGAGGGTGCTACCGGTGAACGGATATTTCTCAAGGTACAACCGCGAGAAACTAAGGGTATTTTGCGCCATAGTGACGACTCCACATTCCGCGGTTCTCATCGTTGGACGGCTCAAGCGACGCACCAATTCTATCTTTGCTGTATCCACACTGATTTCGTGCACCCAACGGGGTTATATGTACTGTATCATACTGTGCATCTACCCGACACGAGTATGGCCAGTCTTGTGGCAGGTGTCTACTTCGCGCGGTCCAGTCGCAGAATCAATAGCGCATATGTCATGCTTGGCGTTGTACTGGATGCAAAAGAAAACTTACCACGGGCTCGAATCTCCTTATGCCCCTGATTGACGTGTGCACAGTATCAAGGCCAAACATACTCAAGCTCAAGCTAATCATTGTCTGGTGTAGCAGCGAGGACAAGAGCAGCCAAGGCCTCGTCTGAGCCACGTCGTGATGTACAAGGACGAGTAGCCAAGCATACATCTACTGATAGCAGACAGACGTAAAACATGGCTCTGATTCATCGTCGCAAACGGGCTGCGAGTATAATACGACGCACCTTGCGAGCCGTGACGTTGTACTCAATGTCATTGTTATTGTAGCATGTCCATCATGTCGACTACAGTATATGGATTGATCTGAAGGACCCAATGTCAGTAGCTGCCTCATGACAATACTGAAAGCAAGCATATGGCTCAGAGGATTACATAAAACATCGACATATTCACTGTTCGTGTTCGGACAGGGATAACTGAAAGTATTCTCATCCTGAGAGAATGTGAAACGAACACAAATACTCACCTCAATATGTTAGCCTTCGCCGCACCCCATCCGCCATTACCTATATGGACTTAGTGAACAGATCACAAAGGGTCTATCAACGAGGTGGTGGTGGTGGTGGTGGAAGGAGTAGCTCTTCAACATGCGCGCTAGAAAATGAGCTTATGTGCCCCGCCGGCGCCAAGTATCCAGGCGCCCAACTGAAGCCAACTCTTGTCGTCGTTCGTTCTTCGTCCAAGTTGTCATGATCGTCCTTGCCGATGGCGGTCGTTGCAGTCCTATTCCATCTATTCAGACACTCTGCCTCTCACAACACTCAAATGACGGCATGTAGAAGCGTTGAAAGCCCGCTACAGGCGACGCTGATGACGGACTTCTCCCCCTCGTGACTGATATCAACCGCATGGAGGGTCTCCGATAAAGCTGCTTCGAGCGGAGGTGCGGGACCACGAAGGCCAAGGATTTGCAACTATATATATCTGAACGACGGCGGTGCGCATGCGTACGGACGACCATCCGCCACGTCTTCAGCAACCTGATACTGAGTCGTGAGTTCAAGTCATGGCCTCCTTCTCGCGTGTTGTAGGTCTGGCCTTGTCCCTCGCGTCCATCCTACAAGGAACAGTCGCGGATACGTGGTGAGTGAACGTGATATCTGGCTTGCTCGCACGACTGCTGAGTGGTACACAGGTGTGGGAAGAACTACATGGCGTCCTCGCCAGTCGTCCCTCCAGGAGGACAGTTCCCCACACCAGCGATATCCCCCACTCCACTATTGGCCTTCCGCTGTACCCCGGTCATCAAACCGTACCTCCCAGAGGATTCCTCCACGCCCGCCGGGTTCCTGATCGACACCCCGATCACGTTCTCGCACATCGTTGGTGCAGCACCCATCGACCTCCCGACGCACGGCTTGCCAGGCGTGTTCGAGGTGACGGTGAAAGTGAACGGCAAGACGCTTGCGAAGGGCCCCGTAGGACTTAACGCGACAAAGATTGAACTACCGTTCTCGCTGAAGGGTCTCAAGCCCCAAACAACGCCGTTTGATGTCGAGTGTTCCGCGACGTACAGTGCGCCTGGGGTCAAAGGCGGCCCTCAGAAGTTCACCGCAAAGACTGCATTGTCTTACCTCCCTGACCCGCCTGTCGGACGTTCGGTGACGAAGATGGATCTCCGCACTGGCGCACTTCTGGCAAAACCTCCCACTGGGAAGGGAGGGGCGTACGAAACCGTCTTCCCCGTTGGATTCTACACAAACTTTGGAGGTTACCTCACGTCCAACCTTTCCGTCATAGATGATATTGCCTCTCAGGGCTTCACAGTGGTCAGTGATATTGAACCTGGATTACAGCAGAATCGGACACATACTCATGCCATCTGTACAGATTCATCCCATTCCGACCTTCGACAACCTCACAGCGCTCGCGGAGGTCATCCAGCGAATGGAGGAGGTCGGTATCTATCTGATGTACGACATGCGATGGTAAGACTTGCACAGCCTCGTATCGTCCGTTCCTCTAAATATGCGTGCAGGACGTACATGAACAACACCGCTGTGACCGAGGAGGTGACCCGTGTAATGAACAGTCCCGCCCTACTCCTCTGGTACACTGGGGACGAGCCGGACGGGACGTCGGACCCGCTGAACGCGACGACCACGGCTTACGACCTCATCTACTCCCTCGACGGATATCACCCGGTCTCGCTCGTGCTCAATTGCGAAAACTATTACTGGACGGAGTACACGGCAGGTACAGATATCGTCATGCAGGACACGTACATGATCGGGATCAACGCGACCTTCTCAACCGTCTGGGTACGTCGTTAATACACTCGTTGTCTCTCGTAAGATATACTGAGCATGGTTTCAGGGAACTCCATGTACACCTGACTATGGCGATTGCGGATGCGACAACTGCCAGGGCGAGTTCGAGGATATCAGCACCCGCATGGACGAGTTCGCGGAGCGCAGCTTCATCGACGGCTGGGAACGTACAAAAGCTGTGTGGACAGTCCCTCAGGGCTTCGGTGGCGACTCGTATGTCCACAGGAAGTCTCACAGTCCGCTCCCCTCACCAGTTGATTCTCGCCACCAGGTACTGGAACCGCGTCCCGACCGGCAAGGAGTTCATCGTCCAGAGCGTCCTCGGCATCAATCACGGCGCACTCGGTACGCGGCTTCAATCTGACCGAACACATGGAACAGGAAGGCTGACTTCACCGTCCGCATACAGGCGTCGTCTCTTGGAACGCACCCACGTCGGCCGACATCACCTCGTCCGCCGCACTCCTCTCGCGCGCTCTCACGACGCACATGAAGGATTTCATCCTCCACCCGCACGCGACTTTCACGCACGTCGTCGCGGACCGCGTCGATGTCGGCCTATGGACCGTCGGCGCGCGGACGCTCGTGCTAGCGACGAACCTCAATTACGCGACTGCGCACTTTGATTTGCGAAGCGTGGGTGGCCTGGTGCTGAAGACGCTATTTGGGGCGAGGCAGGTGTTGGATAGCGGGGCGAGCTTAGAGGGCCATGTTGTTACGCTGGAGAGCGTCGGCACTGGGGGCTTCATTCTCGGTTGAGCGATGGCTGTGTGCATATTCCCGATGTCCATGATAAAGGTTGAATGCTGTGCTAAGCTGCTCTTGACCTGTGCTCTGCCTCATACAAAATTCCCGAAGATGTTGGCCACAGGCAAGCCCTACGGGAGAGTGGCAAGCATGGGTGACACGAGGGAGAGAAGATGTGCGTGTACTATACATGACTTTCAACAAGCCGCGCGGTTACGAGGACGTTTTCACAGGTACGTGCTGCCAAACCTCTATCACCAGTCGCGTGGATCGCGATCATCCTGTAGAATCTCGTTTGGAGTCACAGCAAGTGGGAACAGCGTCCCCAAAGAATTCGTCGACCCAGCCGACAGAAAACAGTAGGACGAGCTGCTACTGTACGCCCCACAAACACCGTGTAAGTCTCCCGGTACCACACCATGACCACGTCTAGGGAATTCGAGCTACTCAACCACTCACAGTTTGTTTATTGTCAGTGCCTGAACCGGCGACGAAACCTAAGTCGTCCTCATGTTCCAAGCATTCAGCTCGTCGAGAATTTGTAGATCCGCAGCGTTGGTTTCACCCACCCTCAGGCTCGTCGTTCGGCCATACGATGTTCATACGCTCAGGCTCACGGACGCAGGAAAGTCTGGCTGCATCGCTGTGAAGAGCATAGACATCTACGAGTAGGATGCTCGCGATTATATGAAGACTCTTCAAAAGCTCCTGACGAGGCCCCTGGACAGCCTTGCAGGAAGAGGAAGACTCGCACGAGACGAATCCAGATTGCAACCGGCCATCGGCACACTCTGCTCCTGACGCTTGGACCTTCATCTTCTTTCGAATGCAATCTACGCCGCCCACTCCGCTAACCTTCCTCCGCCGAGTTTCCCCTTGCCAGCATCGAATTCTCAGCGGGCCCCGGCACCACTTGCATACTGTGCGGCTCCTCGCTTCTCATGTTGACCTGCCCTGCCCCGGGCCGCTGTCCAGCAGACACTAGTTCAGCGCCAAGATGTCCAACGCAATAAATGTTGAGATAACTCCACGGAATTCGAAGCTTTCAGTATAAGTGGGTCTTACCCGCACTGCATGTATGGAGAGTTGTCGATATATGTGGGTGCACAGGCAGCCTCTGCGTACACGACTTCGGGGCGGATTCATTTTTACGGGGACACCCTGACAGATTGCATGTTCTTCATACGATGCATACGATGAGCCCTGTCAACGGCTGCTATAACAATTTACTGATTGACGGACGCAGTTGACGCCACCTCTTGGTTCTCAATCGTCGTCCTCGCCAAGCAGTCCACGATGAGAACTCGTCCCTCGGCCTCCCACCGCGCAAACGCAGGGGGAGAAGTACTTACGTCGCGTCTGACAGTAGAAGCAAGGCACTGCCAACAATTAACAAGGGAAGATGTCATCCGGGGAACCTCGAAGCCTGGAATCTGATACACAACGACCTCCCATGGCCAGATTTTCCCTCGGCTTCGGGGTGGATGTGGGAGAAAATACACGACCGCACGCTCTCTCCACCGCAACGCTTGAGCAGCCCTTCCACCGCGGTTCTGACTCGATCCTCTACTGGGGTACGCATACAAAGATGCGACGATATATCGTCAATTCGAGGAGAAGGTTACGTGTGATGCCCGAGATGAGCGGCTTGCACAATTGCACATCGAAGCTGCGCATCTCAGGCCGCCGCCGCCGCCGCGCCGCTCATGCAGCTTCGCAGTGGGCGACCTCTGCGTCCGCAGTCTACACTCCCGACGCGGGACGCGGGCACCCGCTCCCTTCAACGGGACGTTGACAGACACAGACATCTGCCTCGGCGTACGTGAACGCGTGAATGCGTATGCCACTCAGAGACAGACGTCAGGGCTGCAGATCCCCCGTCAACTTGCGTCATGTCGACGTTCAGTCCCCCACCTTTGACCCCGACGGGCGTTCCTACGGACGCATGCGCAGCGCATGAGCGGCGTGTCGTGCAGGGGAACATGCTCATTTCTGCCAGTGTGGAGACGTGTCGATCCACCGGTGTCGCGGCAAGCATGGCCGTACTGTCCGCTCCCTACGATCTTGCCGTGAGGGGCCCGGAGAAGGGGGGGAAGGAGGAGGGGAGAAGGAAAGAGGATAGAGACAGCTGCTGCCTTACGCCGGTGCGATCCCGTCCCATGCATACAAAGGCGCGACTCACGCCCGACTCCCTCTCGCAGCGCCTCCATGAAGACGTCGAGCGAACGCCTTCCGTGCACCGCAAGGGTGCAGCCCAGCCCGCGAGCCATTCTGCCCGATAGAATCTCCACAGCGGTGCCAACGGCGAACATGATGCCCGAGTCGATACCATACACGATAGCATGGGTGGCGTCGAGAGCTCAGAGAGATGCTCCCGCGAACCGTTCCACAGGTAAGACACCGGATGTTTGGACTCCGTGAAGGGGATCTCGAGAGCCTCGGAAAGGTCGTTCCTAGATCCATGCCTCTGTATGTCGTAGCTCGAAACCCCACAGGCTCAAGAGAGCATCGCGGGTCTATCTCAGATCGAACAAAAATGGTGAGCGATGGCGTGAGCGGGCGTGAACGCACAAAATCGATACAGGTTCATAATACTGCTCACCTTTACTGCGCGGACGCAACTTCTCAAACGTTACGCCATCCCGTCGACTGTGAGCTTCATGGATTGTCGGTACGTGGGCGTGGGCGAGAAGCTCGCAAGTGGGGGTTCGCCCCGCGCCATGTCCTACGTGTGTGAGTACACCCTAGAATGCCCCTCGGCCAGGACCCCAAGGTGCGTGCCGTGCACCAATGCGGCCGCCTTGCCAGCTGGAAAGAAGGATCCAAGTTAGCGAGGTTAGCGTGCACGCAATATCAGATGTAAGCACGCAATCGCCCGAACAGGAAACCTTCGTAACCTTTGTACGTATACCTGCCGCTTCTACATACCTGATTCACGGTCCCGACATATCGTGGTGACGGCGCAAGCGGAGATCTCGACTAAGACGGCATCTTGCGCGCGTACGCAATAGGAATTCCCTCATGTCATCTAAGCGTATGATGCTCCTGGACAGCTCTAACACTGCTCACCGAGCCGGTCATCAGCGAGGGAAGAAACGGTGAGAAGACGGTGTGCGCACAAAGGAACGAATGCCCCATTTAGGCAATCCACTTGTCAATTTGTCATGGCCATCATTTACAGAGACTGGCATCGCATCATGGGGTTCTTGACAAAGAGCAGCCCGCTTTCTCCACGGACTTATGGCTACATACGCGATCAGTCATCCAGCAAGTCTCTTCACGACGGAATCCGGCATGCATACGGGGCGAGTCCTGATACCTTTACACTTCTTTTTGCATTTGATGGTACTGCAACAACACAACAGATATCCCCCGGGACTAACAACACAAGCAGGAGACGGGACAGAACAAATGATACATCTAACGAGGCCTGGAACCAAGGTGCGTTTACTTGAACTGCACACAAGGAGGAAGCGTCAGCACCACCGCCGCGCACAAGGCCAACGAGCCGACTCACGTTCTTGCCATCCACCCACTTCTTGCCGTCAATCTCGAGATCCCACGCCAGCGCGGCCTCGAAGAACGCCTTGTCGTCGGCGTTGTTCAAGTCGAGACGCTTGTAATCGTACGACTCCCAGTCGGGCGCAACCTCAACGACGGGCTTGATGTCAAGACCACGCGCAATGAGTGCGCCGGAGATGAGAGAGTCGTTCGTCTGACCGAGGACGCCCATCGAGCCGAACAGGTACTTGCGAGACGCCTCCAGACGGTTGAAGAAACCGCCGATCAGGTTCGACGACATGAACGTCTGGGTGAGCTCGTCGGGGTACTTGAAGTCCACACGCCAGACCGAGAAGCCCTCGGGGTCGAAGTTCTGGTAGAACCACTCGAGAGCACCGCCCGGACCGCGCGTGTCCTTGTTGGAGTACGCGCGTTTCCAATCTTCGAGGTTGAACGAGGATTTAGGTAGTGAGTCAAGGGGGTTCTTCGCCTTCGGCTCCTCCTTGAGAATGTCATCCTCTTCCTCCTCCTCTTCCTCCTTCTTGGGCTTCTCCGCCTTCTTAGGCTTCTCAGCCTTGGGAGCTGCTGCGGGGGCAGGCTTAGCCTCCTTCTTCTCTTTCGGAGGGGGAGTGAAAGCGAGAGCTTTCTCGAGATACGCGGTCTCGCCGAAGATGGGCTTAAGACTGGGCTGGTTGGTAACTGTCTCGAAGTGACGGATGACATTGGGGATCTGGGCGCGGAGGGGGGCATCGATCGTGACAGTAAGTGCACGCTGGAGAACAGAGGCAACGGAGATATCGGCAAGGGTGATGCGCTCGCCAACGAGGAAGGTACGGGATGCGAGGTAGAGGTCGAGGGTCTTCAGGGAACGAACCTGACGCTCGGCCAAAGCAGTGTGTATCTGAAACACGCGCATAGAGTGAGCGACCTCGAAGGTCTCATCTACTGTGCGTCATGTGGACTTACAGGCTTAGCGTAAGGGGTGATGATGCCTTTTACGAGCTGGAAGATGAGTGTGGTGGCCGTGTTGATTTCGGCGTCGCCAAAGGAGACCCACTGGTCAATAAGAGCATTCTCCTTAGTATCGGAGCTTAGGAGACCGCTGTTAGGTGCAAGGGAGGCGACTGGGAAGTACCGTCAGTATATGCAGAACACATCAAAGGACGGAAGCAAGCGAGTCAGAGGGTGTTACGCTGTCGACATAAGGATTAAGACAGGGATAACTGATGATATATTCTCATCCTCTCGCTTGCTAACATGCAGACACCACCGGTGCGGGGAATGCCTGTGATCGATCATAGAAGAAACTCACCATAGCGGGCAATGGCGGTCGTCTCGAAAACCTTGAACCCGTCTGCTCCCTCGAAGGCAGGGATCTTCCCGTGAGGGAACTTGGCCTTGAACTCCGGCTTTTTGTTGTCCTGGAAGTGGACATAGCTCTCCGGGAGATCGAGTTTCAATCCGGCGTATGCAGCCACCGCGCGAATCTGCCGTTCCATCATTTCAGATCTGAGTCTCGCGCATGAACGGGAGCTATTTCACGTACGCGCTTGCCGGTGGCCTGCTCAGGCGTTGTCCAGAGGGTGCCGATGGAAGACATTCTGAATCTGAGCGTGGAGGTGAGGGTAGGACAGAGACTGCAGCAGCATCCTCAGATTTTTTCGTGATCGCATCGCCCGGGTCACGTGTCCCCGCGGCTTAGGGCAGGCGCACGAGCTCGACATGAGTCCACGACGATGGACCTCGGCTCTTCGACTACAACTCTTCCACTCCTTCAACGTTGCATCTCTCAGTGTTCTGTGATTTTGCGGGGTTACAGCGCACCATTTTTATATCCTGTTGTTGACACAACATCGTCGTTGCCGATGGGAGGACACACGAGTTCTTGCATGCTTCTAGCGATCGCCTTGGAGCTATGAAGCTATCTTGATGCTACATATGACTACGTAGGTCCGGCTTCAACACCCTACGGAGCTTGCTTCCCCATTGCATCAACAAGAGTTCGGCTGAACGCGCCCGTCTCTGGGGGAAGCTCCGCATACGAAGAGCAGAGAGACGATAAGACTTGGTGAGTGCATTTCACCCTATCATCGATTATTTCCGCACCGTAGGCCCGCCATGCGTTCACAGGAGGCCGGCTAGGGCTACTACTTAGATATCTCCTACGAGTCAACGTCAATATGTTATCGCAGTATTCATCACGTGACGTAGCGTGGAATCTGCGAAGCCGCTCTATTCAGCTCTCCTCCAACCTGCAGTCCTGTTTTTCAGGTCGAGGGAATGCTAAGCGTCAGCGTACTTGGCGCGAAATATGGGCCGATGTGTTGGAGTGGGTTCGAAACCCCCGAGCCAGGCCCAGCGGGTTCGTACCTCATCGCCCGTGCGGTACGAACATCGCTGTGGTAGAGCGCCGTGTCACTGTTCACAGCGCTGAGCGGAGCTCATCCTGAAATTGAAGCCGGAAGATGCTCCGCGTCATGGGCTGTACCTGCAGGGTCGCGTCAATGCAAGCGCGTTCGTAACTGAGAATGGTGTTTGTGCGCCTCTTGGCGCTCGCCTCGCCATGTACGCGAGTTGTGATGGGGGGAACACAACCCTCCGTGGCTGGCGCAGCGACGCCGTGTCTTAGACTCTGTGTGTGCCAGAAGTGGACTGACACCGAGCATCGTGCCTTATCTTGTTCCAGACTGTCAGAGTACGTAGGGCATTTGTACAGGTATGGGACTTTGGCAGTGTGTGGTTTGTATACTCAACGCCCGCCATTGGGCGGGATGAGCGCCAAATGTGGACATGCAATCATCGGCGCCCTGCGAACAGATGTGTCGTTGGCCGCCCTGTCCGGTGTCGGTCTCTCGGCAACTCTCAGGGCTATCCATTCCGCTCTTGCGCGTTCTCCAGGCTCCGATCCTTAGCGGGCTCCCTTCGGAGCCGGGTGATAGGCCCCCTGCTGCGTCCTCCCACAAAACGTAGTAACACCATGGTTAGGATTCGTTGCCGAGTGCGACAGATACAGTGCTTGAGAAAACGACTTGAAATATGCAAGGGCGACTTGCGTTCTCGACACCTGGCAGGCGTTAGGCGATAATCTGGGCTGTCACGCCTTATTCGTCATATCAGCTTCCAAGCGGGTTATCAATCATCTTTCCAAGATCGCTTCGAAGTCTACAGGCCAGCATGTGGACCTCGGACACTGAGGACACGGAAGGGCAATCGAGCCGTCCATCTGCTCTGTCCGAGAGATCGTGCTCCCTTCCTGGCTCACAGCCATTGATTCCGCATGCATCGCTACTTCGGGCATAATGACCAATTCTTGCCCGCAGCCGTTATGCCATGCGCGCCAATGGCGGGGATCTGCCAGTGTTCGTACCCCATATGCACATGCAATTCCTGAACCACCGTGAGATGACACATAACGCAACAAGGATTTAGCACGATCACAGAGATCCTCCAAGGAGGCACCCGATACCGGTAACGGTCCATGCCTCCTTTCGCGTTTTGGTGCAGTGCAGTCTCACCGAGTCCCCGCCGTACTTAAAGCCCATCGTCCCGTCCGAGTTTTCTCCCTGTGGTCCACCGCCCCATTCATCCCCCCTCCCGCCGCAATACCTCCGGGTGTGCCTCAGCACCATGCTTCCTCGGCTATCCACTATCCTTCTCGCTGCGCTCGCACTCAGCGGCGTCGTCTCTGCGGACCCCTCTGCCGATGAGCAGCTCCGCGACTTCTTCGCCCGCGAGGGTGCGTCCGTCAAGCCCCTCTTCGGGAGGCGGTCTGCAGCGACCACGCCGACTCGCCACCTTCGCCCCGACTACGACGGCGAGGCGAGGATGAAGAAGCGTGATATCACCCCTCCCGACGTTGGCCAGGTGGCGTCATTCGATGGGAACCCTGAGCCTATCCGCAACGGCTTCGGAGACACCTTCCTCTCGGAGTCGAACCACCAGATCGACGCGCAGAACCCAGATAACGTTGCTGCACCTCCCACCGATCAAGGCAAGCTGCGCATCATCGAGTGACGCACCTACCTCGGAAATATCTGACGCATATGGCTTCTAGGTACCGTGCCGAATTTGAAGTGGAGCATGTCTCTCTCGCACACGCGCATTCTCAAGGTTGGTTTCTCCGAATTCGTTTATCAGGCTGTTTAACCAACGCGCTTTCTACTCTAGGGAGGCTGGGTACGCGAGCAGACAATCACGGATCTGCCGCCTTGTGAGTGATTGTGTATTCCCCCGCATCCCGATTGACGTTCAAGGTTGACGCTGCCACGTTAGCTAAGGATCTTGCTGCTGCCGAGCTGCGCCTTTCTCCCAATGCGTACCGCGAACTGTGAGTGAATATGGAATTTCTGTAAATGAGGCGTACTGATTCGCTCCTGCAGTCATTGGCACCGCGTTGCCGAGTGGGGGTACATTCTCAATGGTACCGGTCGTATCACTGCTATCGACGACAGCGGCCGCAGCTACATCCAGGACATCAAGGGCCCTCTGAACGGTTCGGACCCGGACATTTACTAGTGAGTGGTCGAGACGGGAAACGCTGTTCTCCACGTACGGCGCTAACCTCACGTCCTCCGCCGCTAGCTTCCCACCCGGTGTTCCTCACTCGATTCAGGCGCTCGACCAGGGTCTCGAGATCCTGCTCATCTTCACCGACGGCAACTTCGATGCGGCGGGCACGACGTTCATGTTGTCCGACTGGCTCGCGCGCACGCCGCTCGAGATTGTCGCGCAGAACCTCGGTATTCCCACGAGCAAGCTGGGCGGCATCCCGCAAAAGGACCCATACGTCTTCGACAGCACCGTCCCCCCTCCGGGCTTTGGCAAGGCGTCCGAGCAGGCGGTGTCCAACCCCAACGGCCAGATTCCGAGTCCGTTTGTCTTCCACCTCGACCAGCAGGAGAAGCACGAGGCACCTGGCGGATGGGTCAAAATCCAGGACTCGGTGACGAACTTCCCCGTCTCGACGCTCCTCGCGAGCGCGCTCGTATTCGTGGAGCCCAACGGCCTGCGCGAGCTGCACTGGCACGTCAACGATGGTGCGCGCAGCCTCCCTTCCACATGTCCCTGTCGTATATTGACGCACGGCGTCTGGCTCTGTCTCTGTTAGAGTGGCTCTACATCATCAGCGGGCACGGACGCGCGACTGCCTTTGCCGGTGGCAGCTCCTCGCGCACTTTCGACTTCCAGGTATGTGGCACCCCCGGCGTTACGTTTAGTCTTTGGTGCGGGGATAGCTAACGCCACACGACCCACCGCGCAGCCCGGTGACACCGCCGTCTTCCCGATCTCGTACGGGCACTACGTCAAGAACCTGTCGCCGACCGAGCCCCTCATCTTCCTCGAGCTCTTCAAGGCCCCGAAGTTCATCGACTTTAGCGCGACGCAATGGTGGGTGACAATTCCGAATGGGAGCATCGCCCCCTTTGCCTGCCGGAACTTGATGTTCTCCGTCCGATCCGCGCGCTGACCTCGCACCTTTCTTTCTCTTCCAGGCTCGCGCTCATGCCCCGGCAGGTCGTCGCCGACCTCCTCAACCTCTCCATCGCGGATGTGGAGAGTCTCAACAAGGAGAAGCAGGTCATCATCGCCTGAGCTTAAGCTCCCCGATGACGCGTACATAGACATATACACCCTTCACCTTCTTCATCCTCTCCTTGGACCTATCTATCGAGGTAAATATCGTCGCTTTTGGGTCGAGTACCTCAGTATTATTGGGTCTATCCCTGCCCACTCCCCCCTGAACTTCTTGCGCTGAGGGTCGTTGGAAAAACTCTTCGCTTTCTGACGGACTGTTGTGTTACTGCACCCCCTCCAATCCCCTATTGTAGCTTTATAATCTTGCTGTTGTGCAGTCCTCTCTGTACCCCGCACTATGCACCACGCTCTCCGCAATGCATATCCTGTTCCATTCCCATCTATCGATATCTTCTCCGGATCCGGTCCTGGCAGGATGCGTTCGCTCAGGAGGCAGGTTTGCATCGACTGCGCTGCCTTCGTAAACTGTACGCGCCTTCGACATTGTGTAAGTGAGTACGTGAAGCCGTCCAATTTGTTCCTTGTCCCTAGGGGCCGGACCTTCCCCGCAAAACGTCACCATCCAAAACGTCAAACCCGACCTGTGCGACCCCGCGTTCCTACGAACGTCGCATGGCAGACGCACAGACGCGCAGACACTACGGTATCAGATCACACGAAACAATATAAATCTCGTCTTACACGCTGTCACAGCCTGATCTTGCCCAGATCAAAACGCATCTCGACAGCACCCTCGCGCGCGCTGTGCGTGCGAGGGTACACTTTGAGTTCGGACGCGCCCATAGCAAGTCAGATTGACATGCATCAGGGCCATGGCAAGCTGCAGGCGGCCCGAAGTTAACTGTAGCTGAGTTCAGGGTTCGAGGCAGCCGGTATTCGGAATTGGTATCCACTCAGCGTCCCGCACACAAGTGGTATATGTCGACTCTACAACCACCGTCCACTCCGATCGGACGGCGTCCAGCGACACTCTGATTTCGAAGCCCTCGCTATGCCCGACGCAGCCGACGCCAGAGGTTTGGGCCAAACATTCCGACGCTCGAGCTCAAGACTCGAGGGGCACACACTGACACAGGGGGGAACAACTTAACAGGGTCCGAAGCGAGCGCGATGCAGAGCGAAGCAGGGGTGTTGGTACACGACGTTGACAGTCAGTTGATGGTACAGTACGAATAATATGAAGGGGAACGAACAACGTCCATGGAACATGCATTATCATGATACACGTAACAAGCTTGTCTTAGCTTGAAGCAGGGCAAGTCGGAGCGTGAGCCCACTCAGGCTTGGCTGAGGGGCTCGTACCCGCTCCGGCTCCTTCCCCCAAGCCCGAGGCCCATGAGCAGCTTGTTCCTGAGCGACTTCCTGCCCGAATCCAGATGGAGGTCGTCGCCTTCCTCCTGCCTCCGGCGTTTCGCCTCGGAGAACCCCTCAAGGGGAACGTCATACAGCCGCTCGTACTCGACACCCAGTTCCTGGCCCGCCGACCAGAAATCCTTGCAGTTGCCCACGATCCCCAGGTCGAACGGGTTCGGGGCTTTTCCCGCGCGCGCAAGTCCGTCTGCGGCCTTGCCCTTCGTGAACCGGTCGAACCCGAGCAGGTTCATCAAGAAGCCGCTGCCGCACCCGGCGCACATGCCGTGCGCATGGCGATGAGCATGCGCGGCGCCGTTCAGCCCGAGCCCGCTTTGTTGGGCTCCTGTGGAGTCGTCTGTTGCGAGATGTCGGTGGCCCATCTGTCCGTGCAGACTGGAGCCGCCGCGTCCGCCCATGAACCCGTACCGGCCGAGGTTGGAGACTTCGAGTGTCGTCATCTGCCGCGCGACCTGC
Source organism: Coriolopsis trogii (assembly GCA_020543525.1). Lineage (NCBI taxonomy): Eukaryota > Fungi > Basidiomycota > Agaricomycetes > Polyporales > Polyporaceae > Coriolopsis > Coriolopsis trogii. The sequence continues at coordinate 1,828,899 of JAHYIO010000004.1, forward strand.
CAGAGCTGCGTGACGAGGAGAACGAGCGTCCATGACAGCTGGAGCGTCGACCATGCGGCGACGGCGAAGAGGAAGGTGTCGTATGCCGTGATGGCGCAGAGATAGGACGGGAGGACACACGACGGCGAGATGTTCGCCGGATCGGTGGAGACTGAGATGCTCGAGAAATCTATGTGGAGCCGACGTCAGTGGACAATCTGTAAGCATGCGCTCGAATGTACTTACACTCGAAGGTGAGGTAGTCGAATAGAATGATACCAAGGACAAGGGTCATCACGAAGAGGAGGAACTGCCTATGGTTGTTCACACCAACTGTCGAGGCCGTGAATGAGACACGGGACACAAGAATGGAGAAGTTCAGTAGTACGTACTGCAGTTCCACACCCATGGACAATGGCTGCGCGGAAGATAAGTTATTCGGAATTCAGAGGGCTATATTTGAACTCACTGGTCATGTCGTGCAATGCACCGGTCGCAGATACGGCAATGTTTCGATCGTAGCGGCTTGCGCGCCTGAGAAGTTCAGTGAGCATTACCATACCCCGGAAGGATGTAGCACCTGCGAAACCGACCATGCACTGGATACAGAACGTTTGACCATTCAACCGACCCTGCGAGGCCAGGTCTTCGATGATCTAGACACACCAGACTGAGTCAGAATGCCTGCGGCGCGGGTTATCTGACTCCTCACAGTCTTGAGTTCTCCGTCACTGGACGGCTTGGGACACGTGCCAGGATCCAGACTAATGGCACGGAAGAAATTGTACGCACACAGGCCGATGGCGATGGCAAGTGTCAAGTGAGTAAACGCGTGCGATTCCGTCTCTGTGAACGGATGAGTTACCGCGCGCATGTCATAATGGCGGGCTTGACTCACGATTCATGAGACGAGTGAGCCATGCATACGTGACCCATACCATGGATCCAGTGATGATGCCCGCAAAGTATGGACTCTGTGTCACACTATCGGTGTAGTTGGACTTGTCAAGCAGAACCCGGGTGACAATCTGGGACGCTGTCAGCCACTTCGAGCGATGCACGATATGTGGACACATACGTGATGCATGCCAAAAAAGAGCGCCATGGCGAGGATAATCCCCGTGTACCATGGCAGGATCGTGAGAGTCGTGAACATCAAGAATAGAAACAGGGTTGGCATGAGGAATATCAGGATCTTGGTGTTTCTCTACTGGGTGTCAGGAGGGTTCATAGACCTCGCAACGCAGCGGCATATACTCACCTCGCTGAGTGTCCTCCGTTTGGGGACACCATCCTCGGTGAACCCGCCTTCGTCCAACGCACGCTTCCAGGCCCCCAGACTCTTCAGCTCCACAGCCATGTCCCTCGCAGTCCTCCCCTCCCCGTCCTTTGCGTGCACGTCTGCCCCAGCCTCGACGAGTCTCCGGATGCAGATCCGGTTGCCTCGCACGACAGCCCAATGAAGGGGCGTAAGGCCGGCATCATCCTTTGTGTTCGGACTTGCGCCGTGTTTGAGGAGAAGCTCTACGGAGAGTGCATCGCCTTGGTACGCCGCCCACATCAGAGACGTGTGGCCTTGCGAGTCGCGCGCGTCGACGTTGATAGGTTGGTGGAGCAGATAGAGCAGGGCCATGACAGACGATGAATGTGTGACAAGGTGGAGGGTGTTGTAGCCTTGAGCGTCGGCGATGTTTGGGTCCGCATTGTGCGCAATGAGTAGCTGAATCACGTACAGATACCCATTACGCGCGGCCCATTGCATAGGAGTCGCAACGAGGTCGCCACCTAGCGCATCAACCTCTGCACCTTGTTCTAGTAGGTACCGGCATGCAGCCAGTTGCGCGTTGATTGCAGCCCAGTGGAGAGGTGTGATATTCTGCTCGTCCCGATCCGCCGCACTCGCCTTGCCCGACTCGATGAGGGTTCGGAGTGTATCCACGTCCCCTCGCTGTGCGGCGACAAATATATTCACCTAGGAGACAGAAGTCATCAGTGTATGCTGGCATTGCGAGTCGCACTCTGTACGCACATCTGACTGCTCCTGCATGGTCTGTAGCGCCTGAGCTTGGAATGAGCCTGCGGTGGCGGCAGTCGTTGTGACGGCCGAGGTGGAAGGTTCGCCTTTGGAGCTTACTATGTCGTCCATCGTCGACGTCGTGTTGCACAATGGGTGTTCGTGAGAAGAGAGATGGTTGCCCGCTGCGGGGCAGTGAACGTGGTCGCAGTCGTGGACAGGTATTTCGGAACGTTTAGACGCTCGCCACATAAGCCTGTGTGCGAGGGCGCCTGATTAATAGACTCGTAACTCTTCCTGCCTTACCAAGTAAGTACCTTGAAAGCTTTCAGTTGTGGTACATCTATACTGGCAACAGGTTCTTCCTTCGTCTGCCTAAGGAAGACAAAACCGTCACGAATTCCCGCTGAGTCCACACATTCGACGTGGCCATGAGCATGTCTCGTTCAATTTTCGATGTACAGGACATCCTCTTTCTCGTCGCGGGCCATTTCGACTCAACTTCATCTCACGGCGGCTCGAGCGAGCCTGAGGTACAAGAATCTCGTCAAGCTCTCTTCCGAGCCGCGATCACATGCAGAAACTTCACATCTCCTGCATTGGGCGTGTTATGGAGGTCTCTTTCTAATGACGAGCCTCTAGTTATAGTGCTGTCCGCCCTAGACATCATACATTCGGACCCGCAGTCGAAACACAGTCCTGTGAGCACCTCAGGCCTTGGCTCTTTTGCGTCTGATAGTATGCCGAATGCTGACTGGATCTTTGTGACCTTCTAAGAATATATGCTTTCCCGAGGATCCACGCACGCATCCAAACTGGAGGCGTTTCCATGAATACGCCTCACTAGTCCGGAAGATCTCCATCGGCGGACTCTCAGGCTTCTGGTTCAAACACAAATACCACATCTGGAGGCAGCTGCTCTTTCCGACGCCCGAAGGAGAGGCCCGAAGCCCGCTCATGAATCTGCTCCCCAACCTTGAGGCCCTTACTATCACCACGCGCCTCTCTACACCACCGCCCTCAAGTACGCTCGTGCTGGACAACCTCCGCGAGCTGGTATACATCGGGGACTGGACGACCATTGGGCTCGCCCTTTGATCACGCCCGTCCAATGCATGCTCTTCGCACCCTATCCATTCACTTCTATCCCCCCGATGACTCTATGACGGCAACTACAGACTTTACATACTCCCTCCGCACAATCTTCAACCCCGCTCCATTCCTCCAGTCTCTCTCCCTACAGAGTTGGGTGCGCCCTAGTGACCTCGGGAGGCAGGATGTTCCTCCCACCGAGGTCTTCTGGGGACACCGTCTGATGTCATTGATTGGCCACCTTCGCAGCCTACGCGACCTACGCGACGTCGAGCTCGAGCTCCGCCAGATCTCCATACTATACACAGAGTGCGACTTCCGCATCCTGACAGAGTCGTGGCCGCGGCTAGAGAGGTTCAGTCTATATCTGGACAGGTGGTGCACGGTCGAGGACGCGCCGAGTCTTGCCGTGTCCGCAGGGTACTTCGTGCGCAACTGTCCCGGGCTGCGATCGCTGCGTCTTCCTCAGATGTCCGTTGGACCGGAGACACTGGGACGATTCACGCACAGAGATACGCCGCACGAGCTGGAGGACCTCGTTCTCCAGGGCGTTTCGTTTCGAGAGACGGGACAAAAACTCGACGTAGGCCAAGGCCTTCAGGTCAAGTTGATGGAGTGGTTGAGGGGTGTCTTCTCCTCTGCTTCCATCGAGCTGGGGAGGATAGCCTTTGTGTGATCCTCTATGGCAAGCAAAATCCTAATCATAGACCTACATACGTAGCTCGGATCTCTTTGTCACACCGTCGTACGAATTATAATCACAGCGAACGCCTCAAACAAGCCGAGACTTGTCCCCAGAGTCCTCGTCCGTGACAACAATTGGATACTCCACCAAAGGCGCAGCAGCATGCGGAAACACCCTCCCCAAAAAATCCGTCATCTCCCTCGACAGATCCACGCCGTTCGGAAACCCAACCTGCCCCACGTTGAGCTCACGCAACGCATGGGGGCGCGTCCCCGTCCCCGGCTCCGGATACCCTCGGACCCCATCCAGCGCACCCGCACACAGCTCCATCGCCGGCAGCTCCAACGTCCCCAACCGCGGGCAGCTCCGCGCAAAGTGCACGACCGACTCCAGCCCCGCGCGCGCACCCTCGATGGTGTCGATCTGGAGGCGGAACCTCTCGAGGTGTGGCCACGCCTCCGCGAACGCGCGCACGTCGGCAGAGCTGTACGGCATGGTGAGGAACGGGAACAGCAGCGAGACGTCGCGCAGGCCGTGCACCGCCAGGACCGGTTCCACGATCGCCATCAGGCTGGCCTCGGCCGGGTACGACCTCGGGCTGAGGTAGAAGTCGTTGTACGCCCCGGGCGAGGCGAAGGGCCGACAGTCTACCGAGAGCGACTCGAGCCCGGGGAGGCTGTCTGAGATGGTCCGGAAACAGCTCGCACACTCTGTCGCGAGCGTGCCGTGGTCGATCTGCAAGGCGGAGACGGTTAGGTGTCGTAGTGAGGGGAGTGCCGTGTTTGTCAGAGTACTGTTCAGGTCGCGCCAGGTTCCTGTGAAGGCGAAGGTGCGGACAGAGCCGAATGCAAGGGGAAATTCTGGTGTACCAGTCACAGAGACACGGAGTGTGCGAAGGTTAGGAAGCGTCGTCAAGGGCCGGAGGTCGTCGATGTGGATGGTAGGCTCGATCTCGACATGTCGTAGGTGTTCATGGCCGCTAAGGAAGCCTAGATCGACCTCCCATATCGGAGTCCTGACTCTGAGTACCTCCAGCTGAGGAGCCGCATGGCATGCCGTTTCGAGAATATCTTGGACATCCCGATTCTCTATGCCCCAACGATTGGGATATGTGAACGAAATTGAGAGATCGCGAACAGTCGAGGTCAAGAGCACCAGAGCAGCGCTGTATATCGGAGTCGACCTGCGACCGTGTAAGCGGACTGTATGTAGCATAGGCAGAACGGGGTCTCCTCCTAGGAGTGGTAGAAGCAATTCCCAGATACTATATTCGGGTCCAGCAAACGGATCGAGGACGATCGAGCGCACTCTGTGAGCATACTCCTGGAAGCGTGCCCAGTTTTGGTGAGTGCGAGGATCTTGGGATACGGAGTCATTCTATCAAATATAATCAGTATCGGTCATAAGGACATGGAGTGGTTATATCAGCCTGATGGAGACGGAGACTGACTTCTGGTTCAAATTGAACACCATCGGGCTGAGATCGCGGGGACAATATTCCCAGAGCATGTAGCAGGCCAGTCAAGGGTTTGTCGCTGGGTAGAGATTTCCACAAGACGTTCAAGGCAGGTCGGGTGAAGTTCTTGGAGGCGAGCGCAGATCGAAGAAGGATCTGGCGGATACGAGCAAGCTCCTCCTCACTGCTATAGTTGTCAGGATCGAGATGGGGAAAGACTTCATAGAGTATGTCCTGCACGTCGCATATGGATGGTCGAAAAGTGCCCATGCTCAATGGAGGGACAGCGAGAGCGTATAGTATACCGTATAGTTCAAGTTGACCACCGATTGGCCGCTTCAACGCCTCCGCAGTACTTTAGCCGCCTGTGTAGTTGGTCGCTTCCAATGTGCAGCCAGACAACGGCAGCAGCAACCACGATGACAGATCAAGAGAGGCTAGAAATACACAACAGTCCGAAGCTACACATGCATAAGGATAACAGTATGCGAGAGAGCGAACGCAGATTCGAGAAGAGAGAGAACACCGGAAGGGGCATTGCTGTCCAAGTCCGCATCCTTTGGTCCACTACTAGCAACAGTGACCAGCCAGGGATACGGTTCCCTGACCTCATACTGGCAAAAGCGTCTGTGGGGACAACGGCGAGGGCGGCGACTCGCTATAAGCACGCTCATGCCCCCGCCGACCGCTCCTATGGCTCTCGTGTGTTCGCCCCGTTCCCCCTGTATTGCTTCGGGAAGGGTTGAGCGCGGCGTCCTCTCTGTCCGTCTCCGGATCCTCAGACATGGACGAAGACGACGAAGGCGACAACGAACTCTCCTCGTCTGGCGAGGCTGGCATCACATAGTCGTCCTCCTCGCGCTCGTCGGGCTGTAGGGCAGAGTAGACGTGTGAGGGAACGGCGAAGTTGACGTCGGCGAAGGTCGTGGGCTGGCTCGTGTGCATCGCGTGTGTGGAGCGCAGGTTGAGGACGAGGCGCGAGCCCTGTGAGATGAGCGAGCGGTGGAGAGTTCGAGGAGGGATGTCAGTGGGGCATGGGAGACGAAAGGCTAAGGTGAGCGGTCGGTCGCATACGGTCAACCTCAATGACTTACCCCTGCACCGAGTATGGCTAGAAGCCATCTGTGTGGAATGATCACCTGCTCGTCAGCACATCGTGCTGGAGATAGAGTCGAGACGAGCACGTACGGGAATCCAACCATCACAAGTGTGGTAGGTGCGAGTGTGAAGAGGATGGTGTTAAGCAACATCACCACTACCCGCAGTGTCAGTACTAGAACGCACGGTCGCCCAACAGTGTAACGCACAGAAGACTCCAACAAAAGCCATCGTCCCATCGCGAATGAGGACAGTGAGGAGGGTCGTGTTCGCGAAGCCATCCTTCCCACCTCTGATGACACCGACCATCATCAGTCCGAACAGAAACGTCTCGTACAGTATCGAGGCAGAACTAAGTGAGAAGCATATGTTGGTCAGCGAAACCATTGCGAGCGTACATGCTCCACTGCGTACCTATAGACAACCATCTCGACAGGAAGGTCTGCGGCTTGACAGTAGAAGCCCCCCATGATCTTGGGCATGCTAATACCGAGACTAACGGCCATCACAACAAATTGGAAAGCGAAGCCAAGCTGCATGATTCGCAAAACCTTGAGTTGGCCACCGTATACGGCATACACTGTACGTGAAGGTCGTCAATATCGGCCTTTAGCCGGCACGCGGTCAGCGATAGCGATGACGTACCTCGATACATTAGGATCAACTCTGTGGCGAGTTCGACAGCGAATGTCGAGAGTATTTCGAAGATGAGCCATGGTACGCATGGGATGATGTGAAAGTTATGGAGGCTGGGCCCGAGATAATCGTGTTGAGTTACTTGCGTAGATGGCCGGACCCAAGAGAAGAGACGCACAGCAAGGTGAATAGGGAATAATATCTGACGAGGAGATATAAGATCTTGGGCAGCGTCCACTTCGATCTATCAGACCATCGACACCAATCAAGACCGATTGCTTGACAGAAACAGATTGGACTCACGGCCAGATCAGCTTGACCTTGACGCACGCCGCTGTCAGCGAAGACTGACATCTGATGTTCACGACGAAATGTTACGCACCTCGTCGTCCATGGTCGTCAAGATGTCCCATATCAGCAGTGCGAGCGCAGCGACTGTGGCCAAGGGATACGAGATGGAATCTGTCAGACGGGAAAGTGGTTGTATGCACAGACATGACGTACCACCACTTCTCTGAGCCCCTTCTGCGAGAATCAGGGATGAGAACGCGTCTTGATTGACGTCCCACAGTGTCCAAAACTCCTCCGCGGTGATATTTCCGTGGCGGACGTTCCAATCCATGTTGCCAGATTGAGTTGACAGGAGTGAGAGGGGGAGAATGCAGCAATGGTCAGGCGGGGACGCCGCACAACATACTAATTGGAACCCGCAGAGGCCGGCGGAGGAGGCGCAAGCCTGAGCGTAGCCCCGGATGGACCTCGGCAGTGCTTTTGTCTTCGCATCTAAGACCGAACGCGGCTAGTAGCTACTAGTAGCATCTTCTCCACCGGGCGCATCCTACAGATAGTCTTCAAGTTTGTCAGAAACATGCCTCCACGCAAAAGTTCAGTCCGTGTAGGATATCGCGCAATGAGAAGCTGGTCAATGAGGTCGAGGTGCAAGTCAACGTTAACGTTTCGGAGCGCGTCGAGCACGTCGCACGACGCGCTCGACCAGCCCCGGCCCGAGGCAGGAGCGCTCAAAATCTGGCAACCTGCCCTAAAGAACAAAGGACAAAATCAGCTCAGCTGGTTCGCGTATGTCGCCGACTCTTCCGTCGTTATCTCATTCGAGGGTCTCGCAGTCTATGCATCTCTATTGTCTCGTCTGACTCTCCGGTCGCATGTTGCGAGCCTTCGCATCACCCACGACAACGCCTTGCAAAACAATACCATGCAGCACTTGGCGTCCGCGATCTATTCTTCCATCAGCTCAAATTCCACATCATCCACCCTTGCTATTCACTCCCAGCTCGACTCGTTCTCTCATCGGGTTCGGGGGTTGCTAATAAAGGGAAGATCGACGCGCATTTTCAGGCATTTATTTCGGCCGTCCTCTGCGTCCCATGAGCTGACGACCTTACGAGGTGCCTTACATCCTCTCTGCCTTACACTATACGAACTATGTAGTGCATGCTTCTTTGGTTACTGTTCTATATGCCCTTCAATGTTAATGTCAATACCCAACGGCAGCCCGCCCCCATGTCGTGTGAGGTGGTCAATTGATCCTGTTGGTATGGATGCCCGTTGTATACCTCCACATGCTCATGACTTGTCGTATCGCAACGTTTTCGTTCGACGTTGTACTTGGATCAACCACACGAACGTGCACTCGGGCTCATCGCCTTGACGTCGGCGTGAACCGACCAGATGATGTCGCGACGGACAGGAAGACCGTCGCTACGCGATGTCCCATTGTCGTCCTGCTGCAGAGCGGGTGGGACATCGGCGGGACCTACAGATGCGCGAACTGTCACACAACGCAACAAACAGCCAGTGACCCCAAAATCCAATGCCTCGCCTCGGGCAAGACCCTAGTATGTAGGATAACACCAGACACAGCCCTGGCTACAAGTAATCATACATCGCGGCCATCGCATGATCGTACACCCAAAAATCCTACAGCTCGACAACGTCTCTCGTCCGAGCATCGAGCACCGAGCACCGAGCATCAACGTTCAACGTACACGTACACGTACACGCGCCGCACAGCGTCCGCATACGTAGTCCAAGCAGACTCGCACACGACAACGCACATCACTCGCACATGTTGACAAACCCGCCATCGCTCTCTAACATGGGAGCAGCCGCACAGTCTCGAGCCACCGAGCCCTAGCCCACATCAGCACACCCCGCCGAGTTCCTGTACCCCAAGTGAGAACAGGATTCCGTCGAGTGCACGAGGGAGCGCGAGAGGGCCGCGAGAGGGCCGTGAGCGAGCCGTCTAGATCGGCGAGTCGCGCGAGACCTCCGACAGCGCCCTCGACAGCTGCGACAACCGCAGCTCAGCCTTGCCCGAGCTTAAGGGCGCCGACCTCAACGGTTTCGGCACAGGCGTAGGCGTCGCCACGCGCGAAGGAACAGGAACATGCCCCGCCGCGGTGGCCGTCATCGGTACAGGCGGGAGCGGGAGCGATTCCCAGTGCGCATCGTCGAGCGATGTCGGCGTGCGTGGGACAGGGGCGCGGGGCATCCGTGCGCGCGCGCTCGGCGTACGTGCAGTCCGTGCGGTGGTGGGCGTGCGCGGAGCGGCAGTGTCGGGCGCGCGAGACTCCCGGATGGGGGCGGTCATAGGTGTGCGAGGGGGCGGTGCGTACGATGCCCCGGAGCTACGTGGGGTGTACGGGATGGGGGGCAGAGGCCCCGACGTGCGTGGGGTGCGGGGTGTGTACGGGATCGGAGCTGGGGGAACGGACGTGCGTGGTGTGCGTAGGCCAGACTGTCCGTTGATAGCGCGAGACTCGCGTGCCGCCGTCGGCGTACGAGGTGTCCGCGGAAGGCCCTGAACGGCGGGTACTATCCGCTGGGCGGGAGACGAAGAGTACATGTTCAGCGCTGGGTCCGCGATAGGGTTCGCAGACTGCGCCCGACGGACGCTGTTCGCGCGGGATTTGCGACGCGCCCCTGGGCTCCTGGGGCTCTTGGGCGGTGCCGTGCTGTCAGCACGAGACTTGCGGCGCACCACCCCTCCAGCGCTGTACGAGTGGTTGCGTGACGCGATGCTCTCGGCGCGGGACTTGCGGCGAGAGGCGAGCGAAGAGCCAGACTTGCGGAAAGGGTCGATGCTGTCCGCGCGCGAGCGGCGCTTCTTCGCGATCGTGCTGAACACGCTCTTCTTGCTCGGGCTTGTCACGTCCATGTCGTTGCGAGAAGACGCACGCGAGGACTGGCGGGATAGAGAGGCCATGGAGTCCCGGCGAGCGCCTGGGAGGGGAATGTCCTCAAGCTCCATCATGCGCCTCCGCCAATCTGCCGGTGGCTCGATGGGCGTAACGAGAGGGATCTCAGGAGACCGAGGCGAAGGGCTATCCTTCTCGTAGCCCTGCTCGACCTCGACCACGGTGGCATACGTACTATTCGACTCGATGCGCATGTGGGATGCGATGCTCCTGCGTGACGCGATGCTTCTACGAGGGCCGAGAGGGAGAGATGGGACCTTCGGTACTGGGAACGCCTGCTCGACTGAAGGATGCGGCCTCCCCTCCATGGACAGACGGGGTGCCTCGAAGGGATCCTCGGGAACAAGTGGCATGTTCGCCATACGAAGCTTGTCCACGGACGGGCGTGGGCTGTGGGTATGCGTGCCGAAAGCCTTCGCGCGTGCAACGGTCAAGTCGGCGAGAGTGGCCTCCGAATCAATGCTTGCAGCCTCGCTCTTCCTGTTTCCCCCCTCGAGGTCACCTGCTTCGAACGACTTGCTGTTCCCCCCCGCGAATCGAGTGCCAATCCAGGTCACATCACTCGTAGGTCGGTCTTGCTTGGGCTGCGGGCGAGCAGTAACGCGGGAGACATTAGGGATAGGACCGACCCTCCCTCTGTTGCGCCGGCGATAGACCAGAAGTATGACGACGATCACAAGTATCAGGCCAACTGCCCCGCTCACACCCGACGCGATGATGATAGCTTTGTTTTCCGCGCTGCAACAGTCGCGCTTGAACGGCAACTCCAAAACGGCATGTATGAGTGAAGACGTACCTCTTATCATCAAGGCCAAGGCGAGTGCCGTTCGTTCCACTCGTGTCGTTTCCGGCAATCCCGCTTGGAGTGGCTGTTGGCAATTGGCCAGAGGCTGCGTTCGGCACCGCACTTCACGGGTACTTTCAGGGGGACGGTCATAATGCAACGCGCGGAGCACTCACTCAGGTAATCCGTCCACAGGTGCCGTCGTCTGCGGTAGACTAGGTATCCCCGCGTTGGGGTCAACGCTCCCTCCATTCCCCGCATCCGCGCCATTCGGGTCCAGCGTAGGATCGGTAGGGATGCCCCCGTTAGGGTCAGTTGTGCCGGCGTTGGGATCCTGCGGGTTCGTCAGGTTGGGGTCCGTCGTATTCGAATCCGTGGTCTGGTTCGTGTCATTGGGATCCGGAAGAATCTGGTTGGGATCCGTGGAACCGGGGTCCAAAGGAATGTCGTTGGTAGTATCAGACATGGATAGGGTCGAAAGCCGTCAGAGCAAAGCGAGAAGCAGTAATAATGAAGTAGAGGAAAACCCAATAATAAGAAAACGTCTGGTCCCAGGGAGCCTAAAGAACGAAAGAGAGCGGCTACCCGACCGAAGTTCGACAACTGCTCGTGAGTTGACGAAATGAAAGAGAGAGAACTAGTTTGCAGAGTCCGTGAACGAAGGGGAATGGAAATGAAAGGCTCGCTCTCAAGCAGCGGAAGGGCTCGAACTTCAACTTGAGTCGTCCTTCGCGCACGCCACCGTGACAGAGCCGCGCTGCGGTCGCAAAGAACGAACGGAGGACAGGACCGTGCAAGACGAGTCCAAAACCAGCCCGAGAAGCGTAGCGGGCTCACCAGGAGCAGCGAAAGAAACGAAGGGAAGGGAACCAGCCTAGAGGGAGCCCCGGTAGCCAGACGATGGACGACCTTGTCAAAGGTGCGTGGAGGTCGGGCGTCCCGAGCCAGCAGTAATCACTGTGCGTCGCGCGCAGCATACACCCTGTCCGGACCCACCCTCATCACTGCAACTAGCCGGACGGTCGATGATGTGGAGAGCTGAAACGGATCACGGCAGTCTCCCTGCGATTCCAGATGTGTGATTCCCAAGCCGGCTTTCTTCTGCACCAGTGCGAAGATGACATCGCCAATCTGGAGGGCACACTGATTGTAGTTGTGGCTGTGGATGACATTCGGCCAAGTCGCCTGCACTTGAGCACGATAAGCATACCACTGATGTTCATCAACAAGGCCGTGTAAAGCCTAGATGCTTGGAAGTGGCCGGGCTGAGGTCGCAGTGTGCCAAGGTCTACACGAATGCGGTGGGAGCGCCGCGAAGAGGCAGGTACCGCGAACTCAGAATGAGAGGGGATATTGACATGTCATACCGGTGAATCAGACGGGACCCACAATCTCAAACATTCTCCGCTTCCACGTCGAATTGCTGCCAGCCGTTATATGCTCCATGCTTTGATGGTGTATTTGGGGGGGCTTGAGAATCCGTTCTCGAGGCGTTGTTGAGGTTTTATGGGCGACTACTGAACCATACTGACGGCGTCCTGATGAGGACGATAGGGTAATTGGGAGCCTCTCAAGGTTGACATGAGAGGAGTAGAGCAAAGTAAGAGAGCACATCGGTGATGAGAGCGGACAAGACGGGACTTATGTAGTGGACGAGCAGTGGACCAGACGTCTTGTTTAGGTTCAATAGAATTTCGACATAGAAGCTCTCCGCCTGTCATTTCTGGAACGTGTACCTCCATTTCCAGTCACCTACCACCTCTCGAAATATGTCGTGAACTAGTTGTCGCTCACACTCAACCAGCCAACTCAAGAAAGCATACGATCCTGCATATAGCATCCAGCCCTCTACGTCGTATACATCGGTCTCTGCCGCCAAGCGAGCTACACTAACTAATTATCACAACAAACACTTTTATCCCAGCCGCCGCGTCAGTGGGCGCAATGCTACATCGTAGGGGGACACGATAATTTAGTACATTATAGCGAGGGTACCTACCTTGTCGTCCGCGACATGGGAACATCGTGCGCCATCCATTCAACACGAACACACATCCCGCCTCCTACCAGCGTACGCGGAGTGTGAACTCCCAATCCAGAGCGCCGTCGACGTTGCGCGATCGCCGCAGCGCCGACCCTGAGCGGAAGACGAAGACGAAGAGGAACAGAGTCACATTAGCATCAACCGCGCTGACACATCCAGGCGACGGAAACGACCGACGACTCACCCAACAATTCTGACCTATGCCTTCGACCGCCACCATTGTCAACTACCGGATGGCGCAAGTTTCCATCAAGCTCTTCTGCTTCGGATGGTTGTACTTGCCCCAGACGTCCCACACCTTCACCTGTCCTTCCTCGGGCACAGCGAGTGCAGCCCGGTGCCCGCTCGGGTTCAGCACACTGCCGGCCACGCCCTTACTGGCCACCGATACAGTCTTGACGTGGCGCATACCCGGGAACTGGTGAACGACGATCGAGTTCGCCATCCTCGACTGTAGTGGGGGCACTCCATACAACGACGGCACCTCCGTCGGCTTTCCCGGCCCATGAGTCGACAGCATCTCATTGATCACCGGAGAGAAATGGATTGAAGTCACTTGCGCGTCAAACTCGACCTTCGTCGGCCGTTCCGGATAGCGCGTCGACGAGTCGCCGTCGCGGTCCAAGTCCCACATGCGGATAGTGCCACTGCCATCGGGCGCAGAGTCTCCGGAGACTAGGTACTTTCCGTACCACGGGCACCAGGCAAGGGCCTAAACAACCACACCCGGACATGAGCCGCATCGCACGCAACCGAACGCTAGAAGCCACTCACCGTGATGGCCCCGACGTGCTGCATCTTCCGGCGACGCTGAACCATAATGCCCACCTCGAGGGGAACCCGTGGCTTGCGGATGTCCCAGACGAGAATGAGGCCGCTCTGGTCGCCGCTGGCCACGTAGACCTTCTCGCGGCTCCAGGCCAGGGCGGAAATAGGTGACTGATGACGGGTGACCTTCTTCGACTGGTCTCTCATCTTCGCGATATCGTTCGCACGCGTATCGTAGTGCCTCAGCGTGCCTTTCTCATCTCCGACGGTGAGGAGCGCAGCGTTGAACACCATCGCGCTCGGGCCCTTCATCTTCCATTGCTGCCCGACCTTCTTCGCCGCCAGATCCCACATCTGCACATGTCCGCTCGTCGTCGCGAGCGTAACCAGATTCGGCTGGTCGTGCTCCGCGCATCTGACGAGCCGCAGGGTGCCCATGCTGTCGCTGAGCTTCGTGAGCTGTTGTGCCACGTCTTGTGTATCCGCCATGCCCTTGTGGTACACTCGGTTCCCACGCCCGAACACAAGAGCGTCCGAATGGGACCAGCCGATTGGAGGGGTCGCAGAAGGCTCTGTGGCGTCGCCGGTGGAAGGACCCGAGTAGTCGATGGAGTTGACAGACCGGACGTTCCAGTAGGCAGAGTGCTCCAAGAAGTCGCCGTGGCCCATCGACTCGCGTTTTCTGCGGACATCGCTCGACGAGGCGCTCCGCATTAGCGCGTGGTAGCCGTCATCGTCCATGGACGCCATCGAGGACGCACGCGAGATCGGTGTGGAACGCATGAAGGATGATGAAGAGCCAAGCCGTGGCCGGACGGGGCTTTGGTGGGGTATTCTTGCGAGGTCGTCGAGAAAGGGGGCGTCCATAGATGAGGAAACTCCTGACGACCCTGCGGCCGACTACGAGGCGTTCGCGCTCAGCGTGAAGTGTGCACGACGCGTCATTACATCCACTTACCAGTGTGAAAGACCCCTCACGGCGAATGGATGAAGTGGAAAGCCTCCTCAGCCTCTTTGCTTCGGTCTCATCGACCGAAGTCGTCGAACGGGTACGTTTTCTGTCCCTTATTTTTTTCGTCGCATCAGCCACAGATGATCGATGATGGCATATGATGCCTGCTCACCTAAAGTATGGACTGTTTCTCAGCGACATATCGAGAGTAGATGGGGGATGGAGGAGGTAGTGGAGGGTGAGATGTGGAGGGTGAAAGACAGAACGTGAGGGTCGGACGCCCTAATGAGACCAGTTCCCAATCAGGCAATAGCCAATAA
The DNA here is from genome assembly GCA_020543525.1 of Coriolopsis trogii. Taxonomy (NCBI): domain Eukaryota; kingdom Fungi; phylum Basidiomycota; class Agaricomycetes; order Polyporales; family Polyporaceae; genus Coriolopsis; species Coriolopsis trogii. Next base: position 1,843,945 of record JAHYIO010000004.1, read on the forward strand.
GGTTCGATCTTTTGACGCGGCAATCAGGTGACCGCGCAGTGCCGGTGGGTCCTTGCCTTTCCTGTAACGCCCGTGGCAAGGACGGGAAGTGTTCGATGCCTGGCAGCGGTGAAGCATGGAAGCACAACCCGCCAAAAGGCGGGACCAACACAGCAGTCGTCTCATGGGCCCGGCGCAGGAAACAACGCATCTTCAGACACTTGAACGCGGCGTGACGTCGCACTCAAGCCAACATGCGAGAGGCACTATCAGTGATTTCCGAGAATCAGGGGCTAACGCGTCCTACGTCAACCCCACCACGCTCACATTCACCCAAGGCGCAACAAACAAATATCGGGTATACTACGAATAGCGACACGCAACGGCAAGCCGTCGCGGATATAAAGCATACTCCAAAGCACCTCTATCTCCAACCAATATCCCCGCCCGGATGAGCCCGTCTAGAGCGCAGCGAGGGCCAACGCAACAGCACCGACCATTGCGCCAGCAATGCCAGTGTTGGCAATGCGCGATGCACTGTTGTCCTGCGACGCCTGGCCAACGACACCACCGGCAAGACCACCAGCTGCCGCAACGGCACCGCTGAGGAAGGTCGAGCCACAGGTAGCCTGGACACCCTGGTAGAGCTTGGACTGACCGGCGAGGAGGGCGGATTGGGCAAGACCGGGCGCATAGGGGGTCTTGGTCTCGAACTGGATGTAAGACGAGAGGACGCTGCGAGTGCACGTCTGGCACAGCTTGTCGGCAGGCAGCTCGGGAGTGAGCATGAGGAAGAGAAGGTTGTTGTCGGCGAACGTCGTCGCGTTGGGCGCAATCGCTGCGACCGCCTGGGCATCCGCGCGACGAGAAACGGACGAGGTAACCGAGGTGTAGATGTACTTCCCGACGGTAGCGAGGATGTTCGAGGACTGTGATGTGATGGAAGCGATGCTGCTGACGCAGTAAGCGTTGCTCTCATCCTTGGCGCAGATTGCGTTCTTGAGTGGGGTAAGAGCGTAGAGAACGTCGTACATCTCCAGCACCTTCGCGTTGGGGCTTGTCGTGAGCTCGGCGTCGCAGGCATTGTAGAAATCTGCGAGCTTGGTGCGGATCGCGTCGTCCGAGCAACTCGTCGCACTGCAAATACTAGCGAGTGCCGACTTGACAGCAGCGGCAGAGGCACCGGAAGTGGACGCGGTCGCGTTGGTGCTAGGGGCGAAAGCACCAGTAGCCGTGATTATTGTAGAGGTGCAGCTGGCGAGGCTGGTATCGGAATCAAAGGAAGTGAGGAACGTTGAGCATGATCCGCTGATCCCGGTTGGAATGAGGGCCTATACCACTTGTCAGCTCTCACTCTACCCAGTGATGCAGGAAGGAGGAGTATGGCGGTACTGTGGGCGGGGAAATGGTCGTCTGTGACCATGAGTAGTTCCATCACGGCACACATCTTCCTGGTGATCCACCGTGATAGCAACATACAGGGTTTTGTGACCCACGAGTGTCGGAGCCGCGTGTCCAGCCCCTCCAGTGTCCATACGTCGCTCATCGACTGACATCCTCTCGCCACCGCACCAAGGACTCCCAACTAGAAAGCCAAACAAAAACTCACCGAGCTAGCGAAGGCGACGGAGACAAAGAGGGAGGCTGCCGCAATAGACTTCATGGTGAAGGTGTAGGATACGCAAAGAGCGGACGGGTTCTTTAATGTCGACGACGACGGCGGGGGGAAAGGAAAGCGTATGGGCGAGAGAGAAAGAGGTGAGGACGGAGGCTTGTTGAGCGTCGCTAGGACAACATGTACAAACAAGCCGCTTGGCAGCGTCGGTGGCTGGCGCTCATGCATTGGTCCCACTCGGTTTGGGGTGGCCGTGCAAGTATCCCTGGGTCTAGACCCTTGAAGCAATGATCGATTGAAGGCTCGTAAGTACACAGATAATACCTCGACGCGTAATGTCATCAACTTCAAATTCTCCATCTGCGATGTCAGTCGAAAGGTCGCATTATCTCGTTCCCCCGCACGTCCGTCGCAAAGTTGCTCTGCACGCCCTCCCTCCAGTTCGGTACCTCGAACGTCGAGGTGTGGCACCACGGTTTCAGCGCGAGCTCCTTCTCGATGACGCGCGCAAAGTGCTCCGACCAGCCCTTCCTAGGGAACTTGGCTGTCGTCGTCTCAATTAGACGTGGATGGATCAGATTCGCACGTCTGTATCAAGCAAGTGTGAGTCTCCTGTATGATGTGAAACGGTCAACTGAGACAGACGACATACAGGCCGACGTTGTCTATCAGAGGTACCGAGATCATGTCAGTCAGGTACCCTGCAGGGTGTAGCTATACACACAACGCACCGAGAATGGTTGCAAGCTGCAGAATCTGTCCCACCATGGTAATGTTTCCACTAAGAAGAGTCAGGAGGTTCAGTATCTCTCGACGCAGAACAGCCACCAAGTACGCACCCTTTGACGAATATATCCTGGTGCCGAATGATCGCATCGCATACACTGTCAGCCTCAGCCTCGGGTCCCCCAAGCTGCAGGATCAAGTCGCGCGCAACAATGGCCCCTTTGAACTCGAACGACATGTGCGTCGTCGCTAGGAACTTCTCCGCCGTCCCGATGTCATGCAACAAGCACGAGAGCGCATACGTCTCAATTGCCGTGGGGGTTTCCGCATACTTCCACTCAGGGAAATGCGTCTTCACGAGTGCGGACCCATAGACGAAGACGCGATTGCTGTGATTGAATGTCTGCTCGTCCAGTTCTCTCTAGTATGTCGCGTCACCGTCATTCATGAATTGACGCACATCAGTAGCAAGACTGGCTCCTACCTGTGCGAATGCGCGTACTTCCCGAACAAGGGGCGTGTCGGGCAAGGGGAAGTCGTCCGCGACATACAATTCCTGTTTCGGATTCGCACCGGAAGCCGTAGGGTGGTCCTTGAATAAGACTTCGGGATCGCGAGGCACAGGGGCGAAGCCGTACAGTTCCCAGTCTTGCGACATCGTCGACAATGGCAGCGGGTGAGAATCAGCAGAGATGGGGCTGTAGAGACCTGGCCGCGAGCCTTCATATTTATACATCACGCACCTGAGCGCCGCGCCTTCCCTAAGTCTCCCATATGTGCGAGGCTGCGAGCGCGCACCTGGAACCTCTATGCGCAGGAAGAATGACGAAGCAGGTCATGAGATGAGCCCATGGGCTCGAATTTCACCATGTCCTTACAAAGCTGGCACCGGATTTCGACGACTAGGAAACTCTAAACCTCAGTGATAGACAGTCACACGCACTCTGGAACGCACCCGAGCCCAACTTCGCATGCAAATAGAAGGCAATCCGAACGTAGCCTGGTGCAGGAATCTTGAGGCTGCTTGCTGGCGAGCTCAAGGTCACCGTATGAGGGTATGAACGCTACAAAATGCAATTCTAGTAGATCGTTACAACATGTTCGGCTTCTTCTGGCATCCGTACACAACATCGATACATCCTACTCAGCACCCAGGGAAATGATACACGGAGGTAGGTCTTTACAGCTCTGTGACACGATAGATAATCAGCAACGGCCCTCGCATCATGGAACCCAAGATACTCACTCTGCATGGCAGCAACATCGGAACTCTGGACGTAGTCATCGAATTCCTGGACCTTCTCCTGGAGCTCGTCCAAGGACACAAGCTCATCCTCTGTGGTTCACAATGTGAGTCACCACCCGGACCTAGTACAAAGTCATACGCACCGACGACGAGAGTAATCTGGAGCTTCTTGATACCGTACCCAATGGGAACAAGTTTGCTTGCACCCCATACAAGGCCAGGCATCTCAATCGAGCGGACGGCCTCCTCAAGCTTGGTCATGTCGGTCTCATCATCCCAAGGCTTGACCTCAAGGGTGACAACAGACTATGTGCAAATGATCAGCACCTCATTCACAAGCCCGCAAGACGGGCAACCAGAATGTAAACTGACCTTAGCGACAGTCTTGGGCTTCGCGGCCTTCTTCGCGTTGTAGGCGGCAACACGCTCAGCCTTGAGCTTTTCGGCCTCAGCATCCTCCTCGTCATCAGAACCGAAAAGGTCGACATCGTCGTCGTCCTCTGCAGCGTCCTTCGCGGGGGCAGCAGCAGGCGCAGCAGAGGAACCGCCAATGAAGGCCTGACCAGCCTCGCTGGAGCCAGAGAGGGAATCGAACTCAGCCTCGAAGGACTTGATGTGCGTGTACCAGCGGGCAACGGCAGGGAAAATGGAATCGGGGGAGATCGCCTTGAAGACGGCGACATCCGCCTGCGAGGGGGTGTAACTGTGTAGGCAATCAAGGTCAGATCTCGCCTTCTAAGCGTGAGCCAAACGTGTTTGAATGAAAGATCAGAAAGCTAGGTGAATTGGTTGTCGGCATACTGGAGCAGCGGTGTCTAGTCGCTTCTTGGAAACACGGACCATAGCGTTGTGTTCATCACGTCGACATATATGCGTACACTACGATTGACGACAGAACACTTACCCTTCGACGTAGGAACGGCCGGCGAGATGAGCCTCAAGTTTTGCGAAGTCGACAGACATGGTTGGAAGGCGGAAAATTTGGTGGACGAAGGAGCGATCGATGGAGGTCGTGCAAAGACAGACGCGTGAGAAACGCGAATTTTATGAGATCCCGTGACCATGTTCAGGGCAGGCACGATACGACTCGTTATTTTATGCCGTCATAGTCCATGAACTCTCTTCAACCCAGGTTCTCTCTCCTGAACGTCTGCCTCCCGCTCTATCGCTCATCCTGATAAGCAGTACGCATATATCGATACCTTCTTCTCAGGTGCGTCTGTCACACTACTCGCACATTCTTTCCCGATGTATATATATCGCGTCCTCCATCAGTGTCGCAACATCCGGACCATCATGAACAAGACCCAGTTTTACTTGTCGCAGTGTGCTGAGGCTGCCTCGAAGAGTCCCATGTGCTTCACGTTGGGAGCAGTCATGGTCAAGGGTGGCAAGGTGATCTCGTCTGGGTACAACCATCATCGGCCGCACTATGACGGCTCCGAAGTTAGAACACATGGTCACCGCAAGGTAAGTGAGGCGTCCTTTTTTGCAACACCTGCCCAAGCCCCTCATACCTGGGACGCTCGAAAGCCCGTCTCTATGCATGCCGAGATGCACGCCATCTTCAGCTTGACTGGCATGTCTCCGTCTTTCAAGACGCAGGTTCAAGGCATGGAGCGTCGGGTTTCACGCGCTACACCACCACAACCAGATACAACAAAACGGCCAAAAGGGGCTGCGGGCTCCGAGATGTCACTCTCAGAGCCCACCATCGCTGCTCCGCTCTCCCGGCGCGACTTCGAGTACGAACCACAGTCGATCGCCTCCGCCTGCATCCTCTAAGCAGTCTAAGGGCAAGAGCAAGCGCTCTAGGCCTAGCTCGAGTCGCGGTCACTCGTGCATAGGGCTCGGGGCGAGCGGCACTAGTAGCAGCGGTGAGAGCAGTGGCGGAGAAAGTCGTCCGTCCTCTTCCCATGGTTCCGCCCATTCTCTGCCTTCTATAGCGACCTCGGACGGGTCATGCAATTCCAATACCGCAACACGGCTCAAGGACGGAGACCGAGGGTGGGACGCGCGACGCCGCGATCCGCGAGCGAATGGCGCTGACATCTACGTCGCGCGTTTCACGAAAAATGGCATGGGGAGTGCGAAGCCGTGCTGGAGGTGCTTGGAATGGTGTAGATGGGCAGGCGTGAAGCGCATTTTCCATTGGAACGCAGAGGAGGGCAAGTTCGATGTCGTGAAGGTGAACAGTGCTCAGAGCGGACAGTACGAGACGCATGCCGACATACGTCTCTTTGCCGGACTGGTGAGTTCAACTTGGTTGGATACTCGTCTTTGTCGCTAAGCCCCTTCTAGGGTTGGTAAATATCTAGCAGACGTTGGGACGTATGAAAGATAATGGCCATATTTTCCGCCGCGTGTGCAGTTGGTACACCTACACCACGTCCGTGGATCACCCCGACAACTGCTCCCCGTCCCTGCCTATGGACGATCGGAGTTACTAATGCGGGGAAGAGTAACCTCCTCGAAGAAAGGCATTAATTCAGCCATGAGATCGTCTGCTTGTCTCTTGGTTTTACTATGTGTCTGACATTTATTTCCTTCTCTACAGCTCGTAGTTCGTTCCTATCGCTCAATATATCTTGACTGCCTTATTGGGACTCGCAATGCATGTCGGTTCTCCTTTTCAGTTTCGCGACGACGCTTCCCCACACACTGCCTCGCGTTCTGCATGTGGACGATTGAGGTATCAATGCGGGGAACAGCGATGGTTGTTGGTAGGATTTGTCGTCGCAACCTATGGACGGCTTGGGGGTCCTCTGGGTTTGAAAGATTAATCCTACAAATATATATTTCGTCTCTTGATGTTTGTCACTCATCCACGTCTGTTCCAATCTAGATGATGTTTCAAAGAAAAGCCAGTGTCAGACTAGTATGTATGTTACTATGTAAGTTGCCGATTTAGCGCACACCTCGTTTTGTGACATGAGTCGATGACGTCTACCCGAACGCTGCGTCTTCGCGGCTATCACTATATATATGACATGCGTTCGGGTTTACCAATTGGCTCTTATCGATTGTCTTACCTACAGGCATGGTTGAAGCTGAACCCCTCTTCTTCCGACCTTTCAGTGTCGGAGATATCACAATAGCCCATCGTGTCGTCAGTGCTCCTCTCACACGTTTTCGCGCGAATCATCAAGGGATCCATGGCGATCTGGCAGTCGAACATTACGCCCAACGCGCAAGCGTGCAGGGTACACAGCTGATCTCGGAACCAAGCTACATTGCAAGATTCGAACGCGGAGGGCGTGTCGCCTCACGCTCCGGGGGTGTATACCGAGGAGCAAATCGCTGGATGGAAGCGGGTACGTCCAGTAGCTTTCACTCATGATTGTTGTACGAATCTTATATATATGTTCAGGTAGCAGCAGGGCTCCTTCATCTTCATGCAGCTCTGCGCTGTCGGGCGTGCAGCAGAGCTTGGCTACCTCCGAGAGCGAGACCCCGACTATACATATGTCTCGGCATCCGATGAAAGGCGTCGAGGAACGTCCACGGCTCCTAACGATAGACGGTTAGTATTTGTTCGCAATCCTCGAAGGCTGTTCTGATCGAAACCAGCAGAGATCAAGGAGTATATCGCTGCATTCGCACAAGCAGCGCGCAACGCCGTACACCGTGCCGGATTTGACAGAGTGGAGGTCCGCGGAGCATATGAGTACCTCGTTGATCAGTTTACTCAGGACGTTTCGAACAAGCGGTCGGACGATTATGGAGGCTGGTCGAGAACCTGTGCAGATTTGCGCTCGCAGTGATCGATGCGGTCTGCAGTGCAGTTGGAGAGTCAAAGGTCGCTCTACGGCTGAGCCCGTGGAATGTGCAGCAAGTCATGTGCCATGTTATTGGTAGTACTCATGGGTCGATGATTTGATTTGACAGACTCAATACTGGGCAGATAGAAAGATCCGGTCCCCACGTTTGCCCACTTGGTGAACCGTCTGGTTACTGAGCATCCCCGACTTGCTTATATGCAAGTTGTGGAACCGGGAAGAACCCTTCAGGAGGTGTTCTTATCTACGATTGATATGTCAAAGACTCACAAATGTTGACATTGTATTGCGACAGTCAAACGAGTTCGTTCGAAAACTATGGTCGCCCAGACCTCTCGTTAGCACCGGACGGTACACACGAGAGAAAGCGTTGCGTGTGGCGGAGGAGACCGGACAACTCGATGAATTTGGGAAAGCCTTCGTGAGCAACGTGAGTCTTTTTGTCACGACAGCCAATCTGACTTGTCTGTACATCGTCCACAGCCTGACCTTGGGCTTGCGATTGCTCAAGGATATACCTTCGGCCGATTGGGATCCAGATTTATTCACCACACCGGAAGATCCGCACGGTTACATCGTCTACCCGTTGGCGGATACTGAGGGCCGTCAACCTCCTAGTTCATAGCGCAGTAATGAGTACAGATGAGTACACTTCGAAGAGCGAGATGGGCAGTAGCCGAGATGGTGGTATCGTGTTCTCCCCTGATACGGTAGCGTGCGAACTCTATCATCATAGCTGCGCGCATTAAGTACTAGTCATACTTACAGTAGACGACGACTTGCTTGTCCTACTTGTTCATTCCCCTGCATTCAGTTTTCGCTGTTTACAAAAAACCCATCTCTGCTGCTTGTCGTCGGACATATTCAAGGGGCGGTTTGAAGCGACGACCGACGACATACAATGTCTGGGACAACCACCGTGTATGGAGTGCAGTCGGCCATACTCGTAGCATTTAGGTTATTGGTCTCGCTCGGGCTGTTGGTATGTGCTCTCTAACAACTCCTACATAGGGCGCTGCTGTTCTACGCGTCCCGAAGATACCTTCTCCGCCATCTTTACCATGACCTGCAAGACCTGTCTGCGAAATCACCCTCTGACCCAGGTACACCTGCTGTCATTTTCGACACTGGGGAGACAGAGATGACGACCTTGCCGACACCGTCGAGTGCTACGACCCCTACGTACACACCCCGGAAACGTCCCTTCCACTCTGCGCTGTCGAGAGCCTTGTTCTCGCTGTGCTTCTCGGAGAGCTGTATGCTGTTCTTTCTCCTGATTTGCCAGGCATTGGAGGTGTTCCATCCACGGTACGCTCGCTGTCTTCCTTATGGTTCTATGTATCTTAGAGTGCACCCCCAGGGTCCGTTTCTTCAACTGGGAGATTTCCTTATCCGTTCTCACTGTAGCCATTGTGCTCGTGATCCCTCTGTCGTACAGCCTTGTCCTCAGTAACGGATCGAGTCCACCTGGAAGTAAGCTCTCATCTATCTTATGCGTACACATGCACGTTTCTGATATTGTAGCGACAGTCCCCTCCTCGCGCCAAAGCATATTCTCCATGAGTCTCGCACTCTACCTGATCCCAAACTTCCTTTTCCTCCTTGCTCTCTCATACGTGCCTCTCCCGAAAGGCATGCCCTCGCACAACGTGATGGCCTCCACTCTCTCGCGTCTGACTGTGATAGGAACGGTCATACTGGGTGGCTTGTCCGGGTTCGGAGCTATCGAGACGGCCTGGGATTTCTTTCCCGTTTTCTCTCGTGGCTCCAAGTGAGTATAGGCCGCTCTCGTTCTACGTTCTAGCGTCGTGTAACTCTTTGTTGCGTTTCGGCAGAAAACATCCTACAGAAGAGGATGTACGTACTACTGAAGTTGGGCTGCAGCGTATCCGGGAAGACCTCGCGAGACGTCAAAAGGAGATGCAGACACTGGAAGCGTCCAAGGTTGGTTCACTATTACTGGGTCTCTGGTACGAGAGGCTAACACCTCCCGATAGAACGCTGAAGCGCAGTCCTCGCACTGGCTATACCGCGCGCTCCCGACGTTTCAGGGCAGTGGTACGCTAACGTCCCATGTTCTACCACCGTAGATGCATTCTGAAAAGATATGACTTAGAGTCATCTTCACTAGCTCAAGAGGTGTCCGGTCTGCAGGCTCTCGAATACGAGATGTCTCGTAATCTGGATGCTTTGAAGCAACGCCAGGCGAACGCGAAGTTTTCCAAGACTCTCGCGGGACGCATATTCAACTGGGGTGGCCGCTTGTTCGCTGTGTACTGTGTCTACCGCATTCTCACTGTAAGTCTTGATGCATTGGTCTACATAAACGAGAGCGATCAGGCTTGACGCATTCTGTTCGCAGTCGATAGTGAACCTCATCCTGCCCCGCTCACCTCCATCGTCTCCAGAAGAGTCTGCATCTACAAACGCCGATGTGGTCAGCTTCGTCCTCGCCTATCTGCTGTCATTCCTGCCATTTGTGCACCTACCGCCAGACAAAGTGTCGCAGATCTCGCGCCAGATCAGCCTGGCCCTCGTGGGTGTCATCATCTTGAGCAGCATCCGCCGTGTGCTCCGAGGCGTAGCGACGGTGCGTTCATTCCTCGTACACGCGCTGCATGTCTACACGGAACGCTCATGCACAAACAGCTCTTACGCGTCACGAGCAGGTCGCTGGGCGCATCGCTCATGCTCCTCACACTCGCCCAAGTTATGGTACGTTGCACCGCGTTTGCTGTTGTCCATGGGCTTGCTAATGCGATGCCTGGTGTAGGGCATCTACCTCCTGTCGACACTCATCCAGCTGCGCACGACCTTTCCACCGCCCGCGGTGCGTCCCGGGACCGAGCCAGATCCGGAGCTCGTGAACCTGTTCTCGACGCTCCCAGAGTATCAGTTCTTTGGCGCGCTCTTTGACGGCGCGTTCCTCGTCGCGGCTGGCGCAAGCGCCGCGGTGCGGTGGTTTGGAGAGCGAGTGACAGAGTGATGCAACGTGAGCGGGAGAAGTCGGCGGAAAGACTCTTCCGTGTTATCGTTGTCTTATAGTTGCTTTCACTGATCATTTGACGATGCTTTTGAACTGTATGCTTCAGGATGCGAGAGCGTGACGCGTGAGTGAGTGCGATTCATAATCATATACATGTTCGTCCTCTGTCATGTGACCGTGTCTAGCCATCCGCCCCAGTGGGCATGCGATCGTCTCTAATATTTTTTCCCTTCCTCCGTCAACCCTATACAGATATACCAGGACCGCCTTGGCTCCTCCCATTTCCTCATGCAGCAGTACGACGCCTGTGGTGACGCGCAGGAGACCAACGAGGGTTGTAGAGGACATAACAGGAAGAAGGCAAGACGTGTTTTCTCCATTCGTACATTTGACATGCTGAAGTGGCAAGGTTCGTTCAGACGCGTGCTCTCGACTCTGGGACGCAGCACCTTGAATGCATCCAAGCTCGGAAAGTCTATTCCCTCCTGCAGAGGTGGGGAACCCACGGTTGCAGAGGTCATACTGCGGCTTGCCAGGAGGACGGCTGACGCATCGGTGTCGTCTGTCGGGTGAGTCTGCTGTCATGGGCTCGTGCCCACGAAGCGGTACCTCGTGCTAAACGTCGTTGTTGACAGAGATGGGGTTATGACAGCATCCCATCCGGCGGCCTGGTCGAGTCAAGCGACGATGAGGTCTGACGCCACCGATATCCGACGAGGCGTTTCGTAGGATGGGACGTCGCCGGTGGAACGTCGTCTGCGCGCCATCATCCAAATTCGTGAGATGCGGCAGGGTGGCGTCGCGATCTCGCACGCTGCCACCACCGCCTGCTGGCGTGTGGCCGCAAGAAGCCTGTGCAAGGCGCCCGTTTATCACACGTCGCCGGGAGCATGTTCGTCGGAGGGCGCGGGGTCGTGCGATGTGGTTGCTTGCTGCTCGATACGTTGCTAGCGTCGGTAAGTAGCCTGGGGTCTGTGCACGTCGCTGTGCTGGGAAGTTCAGCAGGACGTCTCCGTCGGGAAGCACGGAGTGCATTCGGGCGAAGCGAGGAGAGCCAGGGTCGTGTCCGGCGAAGGCCCGGGATCAGATCACGAGAAGATGAGAAGAGGACGAGGCGGGCAGTGAGAGGACGAGGGTCCGCGTGGTGCGTGTGCGAGCTGTTACTTATGACGCGAGCCGTGGTTGACTGGACTGGGCAGGCGCCAGCTGCGCCGCGTCATCTGGAAGACGCATCTCGCATCTGTCAGCGTGTCAGGATGTGCGAGCCGGGAGACGTACGCTGTATGTGCAGGCGAGGGCGAGGGCGCGAGTGCCAGAAAACAGAAGAGCACGCCTCTTCGTCCGTAACCGTCACGGCTGAGGATAGTTCCCAGAGCCCGGCTGTACGCCGACACCCTCTTCTGTTCTGATCGCCGGCGTTGACACGTCCGGGGTGTGCAACTCGTGTGGTATACTTATAGCACACTCAGACGGCACCTGCACCGCTTGCCTCGCTGTTCTCCCGACACGTCCCGTCCGCCACTGCTGCTTCACTGTCTTTCCTTCTAGATTCCCTTGCTATAACAGCCCTCCCACTCTCGATCGGATCGAGGAAGGTTCTGAGAATGGACAGCGCTACCGCCAGCAGGCTATCGACGTTGCGAGACACCCAGGAGTCGGAGATGCGAGAGAAACCATCGCCCAAAACACCACAAGCGGAGATACTCGATGTTTCACCGGATCTGGGAGCATCTGGAGAGAAGGAACTGGATGGGGGTGCATACGGGGACCCTCCGGATGGCGGGAGGGGATGGGTTGTGGTTCTAGGCTGCTTCATATACTCTGCAGCAACGGTCGGATGGGGGTGAGCAGTCATCATCTGTACTATCAGGCATGCGGTGCTCCTGTGTTCTGAACCTCTTGTCACTGCATGCATTCAGTTTGGTGAGTCTTCGCCACTATTTGCCGCCATGAAGCTTCGTCTCACTGACATAGCTATGGACAGGTATGGGGTGTGACCGAAGAATACTTTCGAAAGCACATGTTCCCCAATACCCCAGACTCTGTTCTGACCACACTGGGTAGTATATCTTGCCTGGTAAGAGCGGCCTGTAGTATACTACACGCGCCTGGCATCATGTTCTGAACCCACTGTCTAGGTCATGACTCTAGTGGGCATCTTTGCGGGAAAGCTTGCCGACAGATAGTACGTACCAGACTCTGCATCGACCTCACACCGACCACAAGCTGAACGCTACACAGCGGTTACAAGGTGCGAGTGACTCTTGACCTTTACCACTACCGCACTCGTTCATTGTTCCATCTTGGCCTATCCCAATATAGCCTTTCCTGGCCGCCGGTGCGATCATCTGGGTCGCTAGCATGCTTGCCTCAGCATTTTGCACCGAAATCTGGCAGTTCTTCATCACCATGGTGAGTGCTTGGTGGTCGGTGGTCAAAACTGACGTGTACCCGAGTACTGACTAGTGCTCCCCAGGGTGTGATGCAGGGCTTATCAGACGCTCTCGTTTTCCCTCTCATCGTACGTCATGTTCTATCTCTGAGAGTGACCATACCCGACCAACTCCTGGAATGGAACAGATCGCCCTGCCCTCTCAATGGTTTAAGCTCCACCGAGCATTCGCGACCGGGATAGTAGTTGCAGGAAGCTCTATAGGTAATTTCATCGCCTCTACACCAGTGCCTGCTAAAGCGTCGTGCAGGTGGTGCAGTAGCCGCGCTCATCTACCGCGAGATGCTCTCGACAATCGGCCTCCGCAAATCCCTGGCCATTTTTGCCGCCATCGACGCCGTCTTCTTCACCGCCGGGTACTTCATGATGGCCGAACGTCGCCCGGCGAACAAGCGTATGAAGCTCGTCTGGTTCGACCGCGCGTTCTTCAACGATCCGGTGTTCTGGAGTCTCGCGTTGTGCTTCTTCTTCACGGTGTTGTATGTATGCGCCTCTAACCCTACGTCTAATCTAACTTTTGACGTGGCTTGCTAACCGCGATCTAGCGGTTATCTCGGACCTGTCTTCCTGCTGCCCACGTTCACGGTTGAGAAGGCTCCAGGGCTTAGCGAGCTCGTGAGTACATATATATTCCTCCTCTCTTCTCGAGATCGCATCGAGCAGCCAAGTTTACACCTGACTTTACCGACAAATAGCTCTCTGCGCTGCCCCTCACCGTCCTCAACATCTCAGCAGCATTGGGTCGAGTCCTCATCGGCTTTACCGCAGACAAGCTCGGACCGGTCAACGCCCTCTGGGTCGCCATCACCTTCTCCGGTCTGACCCAGCTCGTGGTATGGATGTTCGTAACAACATACGCCGGCATCGTCAGTCTCCCTTACCTCCTCCTCCACCTCCTCCACCACCCTCTTCGGTTCACTGGCTCAGGCACCCGCACTGACCCCTCGCATGCATTTCTGCCCAGATCGTCTTCGCGGTCCTCTACGGCTTCTTCTGCGGCTGCTTCCTGTCCCTCGTCTCCGCCGTGGCCGCCAAGCTGTACGACGCAGACCGACTCGCGGGCCTCTCCGGCCTGCTCCTCCTCTTCAACGCCCCCGGTGAGTGAACACGTTCAGAATCCACAGCATGCCGATGGTCAATGTCCCTTCCTCGAAAGCCTGCTTACCACGCGCTCGCCATACGCAGGTTACGCCGCGGGCGCGCCCATCGGAGGGGCCATACTCGGCGCCACGGGGAACAACTGGCGCGTCGTCGCTGCGTATTCTGGCTCGGTGCAGATCCTGGGGGCCTGCTGCCTGCTGTACGGTGAGTCAACCCTACTGTATACTCCGAATGGCCAGTCCGCCGGGAGCATTCTGTACTCACTATGACGAACGCACGCACGCACGCGGCATCCCTGCAGCGCGGTTCAAGCGGCAACCGAAGCTCTTCGCAGCTTATTAGTTCTGGCGGGCAGTCGGTCGCGACACCACCACCGTCCCGGTTCGAGGCCGGACAACCACCCTGGTCCCTGACCTGCCCCTGGCTTTTCTTGGTTTTGGCTTCTCGTTGCTCGTTACTGTCCCACATCGCTATCGTGCTATCGTGACCCTCGCACTGTATTCTAGCAAGCAGCCATCGCATTATGCTCGGACATGACATTTACATCATCCATCCATCGGCCGTAATTCTTTTAACCCTGGTCATCGCACGCGCTCGCATCCGCCATGTACTCAGCACTCAGCGCTCAGTGCTCAGCCCACGTCTCCAATTCTTTCTCTGCCCACGGCTCACGATTCGCCAGCGTCTCACATTCGGAACGGGGAACTCCCAACACGAACACACGCTACGTATGTAGACTATCGCGCGTCCGCATCACTTATCCCGCCGACGGTCGCGCGACCCCCTTGGCATCGAACCAAAACCGTACGTCGTCCACTTCACGCTAGCTAGGCTCAGGCTGTCTCAACTTGAATGCATATGGGAGAGCACCGTTTCCCCCGGCCATGTCCGCGCTGTACATACCATACGCCGACGGTAGAGTTAGCTCAGGAGGATAGCGAGCGAGCGAGCGTGCGTGCGTGCGTGCGTGCGTCGACGTCCGTCGCCTGATCGTAGACGGACCACATAAACACTCATAAATCGGAGATGTCAGGTACGGACCTGGGGAACCGGAACCGGAACCTGAACGGTCGGAAGCGACAGGAAGCCATTACCTGTTGCCAATGTCCTCGTATGTATTCATACATACCGCATACGTATAAGGTAACAACCGCACATACAGGGGTACACACGAGGGGGGAGGGGAAAGGGGGGGGGGGGGGGTGAACCAAGCTCGGGGAAGAAGCGGTAGCGCAGCACACAAGGAGAGGGCAGCAGGTCGCGAGGGCGGTTGGTGATGCATGACGAGCCGCGAGGAGGAAGGGTTCCGAGTGCGGTTCAAGTACCCGGGCGTCGGGGTGCTTTTGACGGTGGTGGGTGGATTCGATGGACGGACGGGTGGACGGACGGGTGGACGGACGGGTGGACGGACGGGTGGACGGACGGATGGATGGACGGATGGATGAATGGGCTGAATTGACGGATGGGATCATCGGCATGGGATGGGATCATTGGGGATGGGATGGGATGGGATGAGTCATTGGGCTCGGGATGGAATGAAATGGGATGAGTTGTGCTGGGATAGGATGGGTTGGAATGGAATGGATAGAAGGATGGGCGGATGGGTGCGGAACAATGGCGGCGCTCTGGATGACTGTCTGAATGCATCACGTCAAATGCGGAGAGAGAGAAAGAAAGAGAGAGTACAACGATCCGGGACTGGACTGTGCTTAGGATGGAAATGGAGAGTTGAGAGTTGGGAGCGGACATGGGACGACGACACGGGGACGGGTTGGCGATGATGATGGGCCGTGCGCACGCGGCCCAACCGTGCCTGCAAATGCGACCGTGAGACGGGCAGAGCCTCGAGAAGCACGAACCGTCTGGGAGCGCGGAAGGCAAGGCAAGGCGGCGGTGACGCTGCCAGGTGTGAACGCCTCCAAGTCTGACCCACGTCCAAGCGAGGCCTATCGCGAACTCGAGCGGGAAATCGGAAACGGAACGTGGACAACGTGGACAACGAGGACGAGGACGAGGACGAGCAGGAGCAGGAGGAATCGTGGAATCCAAAACGTCGACGGCAACCGATCCAAGCCAGGCCGACCCGTCACCACCATGCTGCCTCACCCTCACCAGTCGATACAACACCCACGATCAACGTAACGCAGTGCGACTCAACAACCCCATGGCACCCTCGGACAGCACCATCAGCATCCTAGCATCGCTCCACTCCGACTCCCACCCAGACTGACCGTTCGTTCCACAAGCCGCTGACCAAAGTCGTGACGTTGCGTGGGATGGCGGCTGAACGAGAGAGTGCCTCTCAAGCGTGTGGGATACCGAAGCCACCCCCCCCCCCCGGCACGCGCATGCTCTCTGCCATTCGTGGACGATCTCATGAGCGCAAAAAAACAGTGAGAGAAAGCCAGACACGTACCGTGAGACCACCGCCCATGCCCATCTGCGCGGCCCAACAACACCCACCCCCCAAACCCGGGCGGGCGCGCACACAGGCCTACGTCAGGTCCAACTCCTCGAGGTTCTTCTTGAAAATGTTTTCCTGAACTGTCACAATCGAAGTTCGCATGTCAACAGATGCCGCACGTCCACGCCACGAGACGGGATGAGATTAGACGGGAATGTAGAGGAAAATCGGAGGAAAAGGATACAGCGGGGGGAGCACGGTCGCGACAAAAAAAGTAAACCCGAACGCGGAGAAACAAAGAATGGGAGGCGAAGGAGGATAGATAGAGATAGCATAAGACGGGGCGTGACAGATAACAGTACAACTATGTCGGTAAGTCGTGCAAGCACATCTAATACACTACAGGACGGAGGGACAACAAGCATCATAAGATTACACGAGCATAGCACGTCGCAGCCGCAGAACGGGTCATCGAGAACGGAGGCAAAAGGGGCAGTGTCGCATGAAGAGGGGAAGGCGAAGTGTGTCGAGGGGGGAGGGGGCGAGGATCAGATCAGGTCAGAGTAGGTCTGCGCGCTGTAGATGATCACGAAGTATGCCTTCTTCGACTGCAATTAAACTAGTATGTCAACTACGACCGCACCCGACAACATCGAAGGAGAAGAGAGACGCAAAGGGCAGAGAAAGGGAGGACACGTACCCACTGAGAGTGTCACTTGTGTCGCTTTCGTGTCCTAGTCAAAGAGCACATCCGATGAGCTGCGTTACTCATCATCGGAGACGTACTCACAACTACAGAAGTCATGTGTACCCGGAATGGCCGTGGCTCAGGCGAATGTTTCTTGAGTATATCCCTGAAATGCTGTGCAAAGTCTGCAAGTCCGGGCCATAGTCAGCCAACGCCCACGCAAGGCGACCAGGAACCCGAAACTGTCCCAAGTAAGCAAAGACGCACACTTTGTCGCATGGTCCACATCGTTCGGCCGGTCCCCAAACGAATGCACGTAATCCCTCACCCGCACCCCGCTCTGCAGCTTCTGTTCGAGCAAATCGCACTTGTTCAGGAACAGCACAATCGACGTCTTTGCTAGGAGCTTCGACGACACCACCGCCTTCCAGAGCATGTAGCTGTCCTCCAGTCGGTTGACCCGCCTGTCCTCCGCGAGCCGTTCGTCGAAGCAGCTGACCGGGGCGAGGAAGATGATCGCGTCGCAATCGTCAAAGTACGGATACCATGCGATCCGCTGCGTCCGAGAGCCCCCCACATCGTATATGCACCACTCGGAGCCAGCGGCGGGCCCTGCACCGCGGGCGACGTGTGAGCACGGTGATCAACCGAACACCGGAAGAAGGAACGCACCTTTTGTAAACTTGATTTTGTGCTCCTGCACACCCAATGTGCGTAGCCGAGCGCGGACGACGTCGTTGTCTGTCGGTGTGTAGTCTCGCGACGCGATCCGGTCTATGTCGTTCAAAAAGCTACCGCAATCGGAGGAAGACGTCAGTGTATGCGGTCAAAATCTGCCGTACCATTCGATACGTACAAGCCCGGGGTCGTCTCCATGCGAATCCCTTTGCGAAGCAACATCTCGCGGACGGTAGGGTCCCCCCAGATCGCCTTCATGTCGTCCGCGCAGCCAGCAAGGATGTCTGCGGTCTCACGCATCTGAGCCTCCCTCGATTTCCGCGTCGTGCTCTCGCTCGTCGTGCGGTTGTGCAGCTGCTTCCAGCTCGACGACGACCGGATGAAGAACTCCTGCTGTTTCCGCGGCCCAAGCACCGGTGAACCGGGCGGTGAGTAGACCATGTTGTCGTGCCAGTCGTGCCACTCCGAGCCTGCCTGTATGCCGATCCGCGTCTCGAGGTCGTGCTGGAGGGTGCGCAGGGGCGCGAGCCGGAGCTTGAGCAGCCTATGCCTGCCAGAGAAGTGCATAGAGCCCGAGCCGGCGAGCCCCGACGAGAAGCGGCTCTGGTCGTCGTCGTCGCTCACGTCCGAGTCGGCGGTGGGCGGGAGGGATGCGGCAGCCGAGGGGCCGGCCATCTCCTCGGCGAGGATGTCGAGGATGGTGTTGATGCCGCGGACGAGGTTGAGCTGGATGACCATGCACCACGAGTCGCGCTCAGCCTCCCACTCGTCCTGGCAGTACGCGAGCTGGAAGTCTGTGCGGGAAACGCGCGACGATCGTCAGCACCGATAATCCGACTTGTGACGTGCGTTGGACTGAGACAGAGCCTTGTCAGGTCTTCTCTCTAGCTGCGTATCGCGACACGTTACGCGCTAAACGGCTTGGCCGCGATCGGTGCGGTGACAAGGAATGTTGCTTGCCTAATTGGCTTACAACGTGTGGGTGGGCGATGCGTCTGCATCGCCTCGACGACGCCCGTCAGGCGCGAGAGAGACATCGTCGTGCACGATGGAGAAGAGGTCGGTATATGCACCGACTATATGCGCCGGACGCAGTGAGAACGGAAGGAGGGTGCACTCAGAGAGACGCCGAAGGTGATCGGGAGCTTCTAACAATGACCACCAGGCCGGCGGTAGGCGACGGAGAGAGGCGACGCCTACCAGCGCCCACATGGGAGAGTGCCGAGAGGCGACAGCAGGGACGGAGAGAAGAGACAGCGAACTCACTTTTGAGAGTGGTGGACTTGCCTGCACACGCGCGCAAGAGAGAGAGAGAAGACGGGCGTCAGCGAGGACGGCTACAGTGGTCCATGTCGCCGGAGACTCACCGCTCTCGCTCTGGCCAAGGAGGAGGACCTTGACGGGCCTGTTCTTCTTGAGCGCTGCGCGTTCGGCCTTGATCTGTTCATCTATTCTGTCGCTGATCTGGCGTGCTTCGGCCTCGAGACGGAGGCGGGCCTCCCTCTCCTCGGGAGTCTCGTTTGGCGGAGGGGCGAGGACCTGTGCGAGCGGGTCCTCGTCGACGGAACGCTTGACACCCATTGGCGGCCGGGACAGAAAGGCAGGTGGGGGACCTGCAGGGCGAGCCGGGCGGGCGAGAGAGGCGGGACAAGTGAAGGAGTGGCGGAAAGGAGAGATTGGCGAGGAGGAGAGAGGCGAGCTTTAGAAGAAGATCTGGAGAGGGATGGGCAGGGGAGAAGCTCGCAGCCGAACGCTTCGGAGGAAGGTGATGAGGAACGCACACACTCCCACGGCGCGCGGCACCAAAGCGACATGCAAAGTCCGCCAAACCCACTTTTCGACTCGGCTCGAGCCAGATGACGACCGCGCGCGATGTGCTACAGAGCCTCCAGGAATCGCCCGCCACCTGCACCCTCTCCCCCACATTCGCTGCACAGCCAAGTGCCCATGCGCACCGGTGTCGGCCGCCAGCAACGCGCTCCCGTGCGGTCGCGATGTGGACGTCGGGGTCACTCTGTTGTCGAAATTGAGCCTCGGAAGGCGCGCGCCACCACGCTTGTCCATCTCCGGCCTTCCGCCGGCGTCGCGCAGCTTCCTAATGCAGACTTTGACCAGCAACGCCTTTCGCGTCCTCTCGCTCGCCGGCCAGACCTCCCAGGCACTAGCGTATAGACCGACCGACTCCCGACGTCGCCAATCCGGACGCTACGTAACGTCGCTCGCGTGCCCTGGCTCACAGTCGGTGGCGGACGCTCGCAGATGGGTGGCAACCGTCCCGCGTCCCTGTCCCTGCAGCTGCCTTCCGTGCATGTCCGCGGGCAGGGCAACGGATGAAGGCAGCCTCGCGCCCCATCGCGCCCGCCGATGGTTTGTAGACCGACAAGTGCCACTGGCATCATCGACGTCGACCGACGCCGCTTCCGCCACTCGATCGTACCCCATGTGGCGCACAAAACCCGCTGGATCCGTTGCCTTTCCCCTTGCATCGCGCGGACGCTTTTCGCCGAGCGAGACAGGGTCCACGCGCCCCTCCATGTGCAGAACGGCATACCCCAAGGATAGAAACCATCATGTTGCGCTAGACAAGGAAGGTACGCACCTCATTAGAACTTGGCATCCTCCCATTACTTGTTCCCATATGATGGTATGATTCTGATCCCGCTCCAATATTCGATTCATATCGCAACTACCGGTACATGGCGGGTTTGGGTAACATTATATGTAACGATTACGGCCCAAGGACTGCGCGTGTCACAGTACTATTAGTGCCATCACACATACTCGTCTCACTCAATTCTCGAATGGTTAACGTGCACCTCCAGCCAATTTAAAGCATCCTTGCGATAGTCGTCGACATACGCCACTGAAAACGCCCCAACTTCCAAGTATGTCCAAACACCCCACGCTCTCTCCCAAGGGCCGAATATCATGCATGCATCTATGTCCTGAACGGTCGGCGAACAATCCTCGGCTGTATACATATGTACATCCCATCACCAGAGACATATTGACTGTGAGTCTCCCCGGGTCGCCATCAGACATCTCCTGGACGGTATAACAGTATTCGACCGCGGAAGGATCCTGCAGCTGATCCCTCCTCATTCCTTGGTCATGGGTCAAGCTGCCAGAATTCAAGACCCCTGCACAGCGCCAAGCTGTCCCCGCCCCATATGCATCACTGTCTGCTGCCCATTTCGGTCGCATCCATGATCCCGACGTCCAGCAGCGGACCACCGGCGACGCAGGCCGTCCCCCATCTTTCGAGGCTCTTTCCAGACACGGTTCTGCTGGAAGCTCGCAGCGTGGCTCGCATCTGGCAACCATCCCCCAATCCCGCTCACTGGCCAGGGTCTGGCACGCCCCACTAGCATGCAAGTACTAGAACGTATATTCCACCATGCTACATATGTAGAAGCTTGATCTCGAGTCATCGGCATGCCAACAGCTGCTGTACACACTCGTCTAGCATCCTTACATTGACGCATCGGAACTGACAGACTCGCATGTACCCGCGAGCGTGATCTCCGATGAGATCTGGGGGAACCAGCCTCGAGGAGCCTTTGATCAACGACCCCTCGCAAACGCTCCAGCCACCCACGCGTGCACCCCAGGCACTTGTACATGCTCAGCGCACTCAGCACTGAGCAGAAGGAAACTGACCGCCGCGTCCAACGTCCGACGTCACTCTAAGCTCAAAGCCGCCCGCCGTCTTCCCACCTCGACGTCCACCGTCGAGGTGAGATCTTGCACGCGCACACAGACGGTCCCGATCCGGGTCCGGGGCAGTCAAAGGGACGGCCCCGTCCCCGTCCCCGTCCGCCCTCGAGGCCTTGCGAGCTGGAGATTTCAAGTCTTCAGCACCATGCCAAAGGCCGGCCAACGACAACGGCAGCAACCGCCGAAGAGTACCAAGTACTCATGCACGACTTGCCACGAGCACAAACTCGCCGCGGATCCACTAGTACCTCGATGGACCGACCGACGACGACGCGGTCACCGGTGCACATCTTCCTCGTCGGACAGACCCCGGCGGACCGTCCCACCCCATCCAACGAGCCTCCGGCATAGAGCAGCGGTCGACGCCGGCGCGTTCGCAGTCTCGTTCCCAGCCGCCCTGCACACAGCTTCACCCTTTGTCAATACAGCAATTGAACCCAGTCAAGATTCGACGGTCAACAGACAGGACTCGGACGCGCCAATCACCAATCACCAATCGCTACTCGCTACTAGATACGTTACGATACGGGTACATGTACAGCGTACAGCGTACAAATACACTCTGCCACCCCCCCAGTCCTGGGATACATACAACTCGTGCGTGCGGAGCGCCACACCGTCCCGGATGTACAGAAGAGAGAACCGACACACACACAAAACAGAGGACAGCGAGATGACGAGGACAACGGCGGCTCATAAGTGTAGCCATTCACGGATCCAGCGGCGACAAGCGGAAAAAAGAGGCGGCAGACGGGGAGTTCGGGGAGCCCATCGCATCGCGTACGCCGCGAGAGGTCGGTGACGAGGGTAAGAGGGAAGAGATGTCGTCGATCGCGACGGACGGAGGGGGGCCGCATAGGAGGACCGGACA
The DNA here is from genome assembly GCA_020543525.1 of Coriolopsis trogii. NCBI lineage: Eukaryota > Fungi > Basidiomycota > Agaricomycetes > Polyporales > Polyporaceae > Coriolopsis > Coriolopsis trogii. Next base: position 1,866,187 of record JAHYIO010000004.1, read on the forward strand.
TGACGGGTCGAGGAAACAAGGAGGGCTCTACGTCCCGCCTAATCCGAACGCGGCCGCTTCGACCGATCCGCACCCTCCGCACCCTCCCCGCCCTGGTCACCGTCCTCCTCCCGGTCCCGCTTCCCACCCTCCTTGGCCGCCGGTGCCGGTGCCGGACTTGCGTTCGCATGCGGCCCAGCCGTGCCCGCAGGTGGTGGCGCACTCACGCCCGCCCCGGCCGCGTGCCCCCGCAGGAGCTCGAGCTCGGCCTCAGCACGCTGCCGCGCCACGCGCTCTTCGTCCCACATCCGGCGCATCTCCTCGAGCTGCGCCTGGAGGTCGCCCATCGCCTGGTCCATGAGCAGCTTCTCGAGCGTCCACTTCTCGATGTTCCGCGCCTCGTTCTCCTTTAGGTGGTGGATGTACTGCACCGCGCGCGAGAGGATCGCGCCCTTGGCCTTCTCGCCTGACCCGTTCGGCACGATTCGCCCGAGCTCGTTGATGCCCTCGTTGATGTTGCCGCGTCGGCGTCGCTCAACCTCTTTCTGTGATAGGCGAGGAGGCGGTGAAGACGAAGGAATGGAAGAGGGCGTCAATGCGGTTGTTCACAAGGTATGCAGTGGAGGCATTGTGGACGTACGTGGTTGTCCTTCCGTATGCGCGCCCATTCGTCATTCGACATGGCAGCACTTCGTCCTCCGCGACGGCCGGTTCCCTTCGACGACGGCTTGTCGCCACTCTCAGGTGATCCTTCTCCGTTCTGAGGCCCTGCACCGTCCGGAGAAGGGGGACCACCGTCCGCAGGTTGTGCTTGTTGCGCGTTAGCTTGGAGGGCAGTCGCAAGGGCGGAAAGTTGTCCAAGGTTCTGCTGCCCAAGGTTTGGGGGTCCGCGTGGATGTGATGATGGACCAGGCTCGCCACCCATTGGATTATGTTGTAGAGGGAGGATCCCATGAGGGAATTGCGGTGGTACAGGAGGGAATGCGCCTTGTGACAGATGTGAAAGGGCTTCAGCTGCAGCAGAGTCTTTCAAGTCTCCCTAACGCAGAACAAGGTGAGTAAGTACTCAGACCACAACGGCGAAGAACCGACACAATCAGGCGCAGAAGACGGAATGACGCCAGGGGTATATCATAAAGCCGCCGAAACTCAGGATAGAACGGAAGCAAGGCACCATGACTTTCATCTGACGCCGACAACCGATAGCCTCTTCAGCACTATCGACAGTGCGGAGGAAGCATGCAATTGCTCTGTTTTAGGCCACAGAAGCGTCGCATGTCAATCTCATCGCGGGCATACCCTCTCCCGCCGATCGCAACGAACGTGACCGATGGCCTCGATCACGTGGGACGCGTGCCCGACGCATCCTTGCGCGACGGACGGGCAGCGAGGTGCGTTCGAGGAACGTATCGGGACGGGATAGGTGGGCGATCGTGTGTAGATGCAGAATTACTTACCCTGTTTAAAAGATCCGGTATGTGCTTCAGCAGAGCGGCGAGTTGGTCGGAACCCATGCTCGCAAGAAGATTCGCGGGGATGTTTGGTGGAGGGACTCCCGCTGATTGTGCGCCAGATGTTGGCTGATTGGAAGAGGGAGCAGCGGGGGGTTGGGCAAGTGCGGGATCATGGGCGGGTTGTGTGGAAGCCATTTCGTTACGGTGGCTGAGGCTCGGAACAGTCGTACTGACGGCGGGGGTGGGCTATCTGGCTCCGGATGACTTGGGATTTATATATTGAGAGGTATAGACTCTTACTGCAAGGGACTCTTGGTCCTGACAGCGACGGCGAGTCGGTGCTCGCAGTACGGCGCGGGGAGCTCGAGGGACAATTGCGGGGGCGAGTTGATCACGGGGGAGCGAAACGAGGTCACGTCTTGGTCACGAGGGCGCATATATAGTCTGCACGTGAGAACCATCCAAACAAACTCAAAGCGATCCAAACACGGCCATCGCCTGCGCACGGGCCAACCAGTACAAGGCCAGAAACCGCGCACTGGGAAATGTACTGACAGAATACACAACGAACCCCGTCCGTAGGGACGATGTCAACAGTTCGGTAGAGCCTGCCCCAGGGAGAGCCGGAGAACAAAGAACAATGTACTCCTGAGTGTATAACTATTCCCGTCTCTGCGAATTGCCGGCATGTTCGAATGCGCACAAGACATACAGTGCATTCCATATCAACAATATAAAGTGAATGCGAGGGTGGGACGTGCGCCGACAGTGATGCGCCGATAGTGATGAGGATGCAATGTCGTATATGGACGACTAGCGTAGACCAGACTCCAGAGGAGTACTGACGAGGTTTTCGCGGAGCGCTACATTTTCGCGAGAACCGCTCGGCGAGGGCATTCTCTGAAGGCATTCGTAGTGGGAGGCTGCGTGCACATCGAGGTAGTAATTTTGAGCTTGATAATAGTTGACTGAGAAATCCGGAGCTTCCAAGCTTAGTTCTCCAGACCTAATAAGCATTGCGTATCTCGAAGACCGCGCACAAGCGTGGGAGACTGAGAACATTTCTCCGCCAGTCTGCACTTCAGAAACTGTCCTGAATGGGGAGAAAAACCGCAAGCAGATGATTTGTGGATCGTGTCGTATACCCAGCAATCCTCCAGTGTGTTTAGCAGGAAGCTGACAGCCAAGGCACTGTATCCAGCCAACAAAGAAGAGTAGAATGTTTGGTAACAGAGTTTCCGCTTTCATGATCAAGGAAGTGTACAGTCGAGGTTCAAACGCGTTTGTTCATGCATTGTCCGTATCGTCAATGTTCAAGTCGAAGCTTGTGCCCAGGGCACCTCATCACGTGACTGCGGAAAACCTCACCGCGCCTGACAGTGTCAGTGTCAGTGTTTAGTGCGCACTTCTTCCCTCCTGCGATGATGGAGCTCACTTGTTGCCATTCCGAACTATTGACATAGTCATTCATTCTCACTAGATAGGAGATTTTCACTGCCACGATCGGACTTACCCTCGAAGACGAGACAATCACGCGAGGCTCGGTTTATTCTTCGCGGATGTGGACTGCGGGACCGGTGGACGGGTGTCGGCGGTGTGTCTGTGAGACACTTGGTCGCTGTACACGGTGAGCTGCACTTGTGAACACCATCCTCTCGTCGCAAGACGTCCGAGGCGTGCCTGACAATTTTACTCGTTCCCCTTCGAGCCCGTCTTGCATCATTGCGCCTCGCGCGTGCATCTGAGACGCTTCCTGGTGCTCCATCCTCGTGTTCCCCCTCGTCCTCCCTAGCCTCTTGTCTCGTAACGATTACAATGGTTTACCCTAAATTTACCGTGCTCCGCAACCTTCTACCGCGCGGCTAGATCGACCGCTGCTGCGCTCCAAGAGCGTATAAGTATAGGTCCTCGATCGCAAGTAAGTCTCGCTACCCTCTGGTGCTCTCCTTTGCGCTTTCGTCTCTTCAACGCCTTGTACATTATTCTGCCTAGCATTGTTACGTGCTACAAGGCTTGATTCCCTCCTCCTTTGCACGCTGCAACGACATGCATATCTCCGCTCCGTTGGCTGCTGCTCTCGCCGGCGCTTCCGGTGCCTCCGCCGCTTACACCCTCGTCCGCGAGTATTCGGGGTCAAACTTCTTTGACGGATGGGATTACTATGGCAATTACGACAACTTGACGAATGGTAAGTCCTAGTCTCGCTCTCGCTCTGAGATGGATATGAACAGATATTGGGCCAGGTGACGTCACTTGGGTCACCCAAGGGAACGCTACGCAGCTTGCATACGTGAACGACGCCGGCCATGCCATTATCAAAGTAGACAACACGTCTAACGTGGATTACAACTACAAACGAAACTCTGTGCGTTATACGGCTTGATATCTCAAACTGCGTCAGGCTTATAGTTCCCTTACGCAGGTACGAATAACCACCACGGACTACTTCGCAGTCGGCTCTGTCTTCGTGTTCGATGCAACACACCTTCCATATGGTTGCTCCGTATGGCCCTCGTTCTGGACGAAAGGACCGGACTGGCCTGAAGGAGGCGAGATAGACATTATCGAAGCGGTCAACCTCATGGACCACAATCAGATGGCTCTGCACACGAATAACGGGTGCATGCAAGCGTCTCCGGTGACGCAGATCGGTACTACGGGTGCCACAAACTGCTCGACAGATGCGGGGTGCACCGTAGCGGAGACTCAGCCCAACAGCTACGCATCCGGCTTTGCCAGTGCTGGCGGTGGTGTCTGGGCGACCCAGTTCGATGCTTCCGGTATCTAGTGAGTGCCCCCACAAGTTCTCGAGTCCGTGTACTGAACGTCGCGACAGCATCTGGTTCTGGACGGTATGCTTGCAAAATTGTGGATGCTCGATGCCGTTCTAACGTACATACGCGGTGACTTAGAGAGACAGCGTCCCGACGTCAGTCTCCCAGGCGAACGACTCGATCGACACTTCATCCTGGGGCACACCCTCCGCCGCGTACCCCTCCTCGTCTTGTGACATCGGAACGTACTTCACACCCCAGCAACTCGTCCTAGACATCACCCTTTGCGGCGACTGGTGAGTCATAATCCGTTCCCGGACGCCTATCCGCATCCTCATCCCTGCCCGTGCTCGTATCCCCTTGCCTTCGCAGGGCCGGAGTAGCAAGCGTCTACCAGTCGACGTGCGGCGGTGACGGCTCCGCGACGGCCTGCTATCTGGACAATGTCATCGGAAACGGCACGAACTACGCAAACGCGTACTTTGAAATCTCCTACGTGAAGGTCTTCTCGCTCGCCAACGGCGTGCTCGTTCCGTCGGTGTCGAGCGGGTCGACCGTCCTCGTCACTGCAACGGCGACCAGTGCGACCTCAGAGCCTAGCTCCACTGCTGGGAGCGGGTCCTCTACTGACCCGGATGGGGGCGCGAACGGTGCGGCTCGGGCGGGCAGCGTAGCGAGGGCGTACGCTGCGATGGTAGGCGCGAGTGTCCTTGCAGCACTCTCGTGGCACTTGTTCTAGCGGGTGCTAGAGCTGCGCAGTCTTATACTAAATAGTAGAATACATCATGGACCTCTCACGGACGCGGATTGTGCCCATAGTGTATGTATCGTTGCTGCATGTTTCTACGGTCTCCAGATCAGCATCTCACCCGATCGCTGCTCCACCGTGGGCTTCAGAGGTTGTTCAGCGTTAGTAACGACGAGGTCGATAGGGGGTGCCTGGCTACTGGACGGAGCACGAAGTCCCTTCGCCCACTGTAGTCCTGCGGGACTGAACGAATGCGTTGTCGAGACGTTGATTTGAAACGCAGTGATGGCGTTTCCCTGCGGATTGTATACAAAGGAGTCGAACGTGGTCTGCTTCTTCGCAATCGGCTGGTATGTAGTACTTTCCCGCCAGGTCAAGGGACGATCATCTATAGTCACTGTGATCAACCATTGACGACAATGAGAGCTGCGATCCATACCGCAACGTAAAGTGCCCGAGTCCACCGCCGTCTTGAAATGTGTGCAGCCGGTTACGAACGCCTTCTCTATGTCTCTCCTTGGGGGGAATAGTCGCGGCGAGAGCTCGAGGCAAGCAATGGCACGCAACCCGCAAGCTGTGTGCACGTGGAAACAGCTGTAAGGGTCCCCGAGCTCGTGCGGCTGCCCCACAGACTGGATCCTTGTGCACGCTCTGCCTGCTTCCGTCATCATGTCGTCCGTCTCTGAACGCTCCTCGAACTTATACAATCATCGAGCCCTCGACGATGAAGATGCTCGCGTGTGGAGTCAGGGGGTAAGCGATCTACTGGACGTCCGGTGTCTGACAGGACCGGTAGAGGAGTATCGGCAGCAAGCTCGTGACCCTCAACGCTCGCAACTCCTGTACAGCGACATTCCTGGCTCAGACTATCAGATCTTCGTGCCGGTACCGGGGACGTTTGAAGAATTGGACAAGATCTTCCTACGGAGGGAGTACGCAGCGGCTTGGAGAGATATGGAGAATGCCTTCGTGACCGGCTGCACATACTTTCCAACGGTGGAGGGCAGGTTGCATTGCGGTATGGTTCGCAGCTCTCATTGTCGATAGCGGCTCAACACAGTGACTATAGATGATCGTCCAACTCCCGCAGCTCATGCCCCATATCGCTACGGATATGTCATCACAGGCCATCCGGGGATCGGTGGGAGAAGCTGGCAAAAGTTTCTGTATGGCAGACTAGCTGAGCCTTTGTGTAGGCAAGACTTTGTTCCTCAGTTTCGCTCTTCTGCGATGCCTCGAGAGGCATTGGACCGTGGCCCTGCAATTAGATGAGAGCAAGGTCCTCATCTTCAACTCGACCGGTGTTTTCCGCATCAGGGCTACCGTTAGCATGCAAGAGCTTGCAACAGTGCTTCCGCGCGCGACGTGGTGTCTCATCGACTCGAACGAATCCTTGCAAACCGTGCCCCACCACTTCCTTACGCTGGGTCGATTCCTCATTCAAACTGCGTCACCACGAGAAGACAGGATCAAGTGGGAAGGGAAGAGAGGTGGCTTCTGTGATAGGTATCTGATCATGCCCATGCCTTCGGAGGAGGCGAAGCTAGCGTGCGTACGATTTCGTTACTCCTCCGGTGTCATGGCTGGCATGATACTCTCAATCAGATATTGCTCGACCGACGACATAAGCAAGGATCGTTCAGATGATATCATTGCAGCATTCTATGCGAAGTACGGCCCTTCCACACGCATTGCCTTTGGATCCGTTTGGGCGAGAGCACGTTGGGAGGACAAACCGGCGCGCAAAGTTGACGAAGCCCTTAGCAGCCTCGATCTCCCGAAGCTCCTGCAACTGTTTACAGACTCCAAGAATGTACATATGGACGACAAAGTCTCGCATCATCTCCTCCTGGTTCTCCCTGCAGATAGTCGACACCACGTGCAAGTCGATCTGGTCTCCACACACATTCTGGTCCTTCTTACGAATGCTCTCTCGCTGTCCTCCTACGAGAGCGCGCGGACTTTCTACAACCTCTTCTCGTCTGCTCCGCAAACCAAGGCTGCCGCTGACCATCTACTGGAGAAGCGCATACACGCATTGCTACTCATGTCGGGCTTTTGGCCTCTCACGAAGCGGCCTGGCACGGACAAATATCGCATGGAGGTCTATGGGGATCCGAATGACCCTCTCCGTATTGTGCCCATGGACGCCGGCGGAACGGTCCCTCCCCACAAGACGCTTGCAACTGAACAATTCAAGACGGGAGACGTTCTGCATCTTGAAGGAAAGTACTACCAGCCGATTGCGCAGAATCAGGCCGCGTTCGACTCCTTCGTATACAACCCGGAGGAACACGTCATCACCGCCTTTCAGATCACCGTCTCCACCACGCACTCGGTCAATCACAAAGGACTGCAGTGGTTGAAAGGGCTTCGTGCTCCGTCCTGTAGCCAGGAACCCGCTATCGACCTCGTCGTCATCTCCCCTAACCACAGTCTCACGCTTCCCGAGGAGGATTCCGCAATGTCGCTCATCCGGCAGATCTACCACCTATGTCTTCAAGGGTACCCGAATGAGCCAGACGGTGTGTCAATGCATATGTATCATACAATGCCCGGGGTCGCTCACATAAGACTATCCGCATTAGCTGAACCATCGCCTAAGCGGCCTCGCATTGCTGGAGTGGATGGAGTAGCCGTTCGGTGAGATGCTGATTGAATTCTACCCATTCGCTCGCCGTCTTTCAGTTGACAGTGACAGGGACATCACTGCATCGACACATTTCCCCTCTGTACATGAGGCATTCCATACGGGCTATCCGACAGCGCCCCCAGAGCGCCCCAGTGTACTGATTAATACATGTTTTGATTCATACTCGACAATGCTGCAGCATGGGACGCTTTCAGTCTGCGCTGACCACGGCTCAGTCGCAGTCTGCTCCAATGTTCTACGGATTTCCCCCGCATCACGAGGGACTGAGCTGGCCCTGAGGGGACATTCTCATGGCACATGCATGTCACGGCGAGCATCGCACACCGACTATTGCGAGCGGCAGATACGAACAGCGGTGAACGGTTGAACACTGTCCGCCCGTATGTCGCTTGCAATTGGTCAGTCCAGTCTAGCTATCTGGAAAGATGGAGAGGACTCACGTTTGCATAGCGACGTCTTCTCTTCTGCGGGTCCTGTTCATTTTACCTATACGGGATGTACCGTGTAGACGAGAGGCGTCGTACATACAACCTTCAGGAGAACTGGACGGAGGAAAGGTCGTAAGTGAGATGATCAGATCCAACTCAGGCCGCCACGGAGCGCGAAGTACTTTGTCAGATATGACGGCGTTTCTCGGGAACCAAGTACTAACCCGGTAGTACCACGGGCATGAATACATATATCAAAGACTGTCTGAGTTCAGGATACAACGACGTGAATTCCGAGTCGTACTATGTACTATATCTTTGGCGCGACTCAAGGGACTGGGCGGATCATGTGATTGTGTGTTTATACCAGATTGACCACACCTTTACCTAAACCATCTCACGTCCATCTAACCGCATCGCGAACGCATACCATCCGGTGCTCATTGAACAGGTTCGCAAGCGCGATGGTTAGGATCGTCTCATAACCCATCGCCTGTACAGGAAAATGACGACAGCGATCTCTCCGCCAGAAGACCAGTTGAAGAGCGCACTGCTTGCCCTCAAGGTCGCCAACCCCACGCTAGGGATTTCCAAAATCCATGCGCTGCTGCTTGCGCAACATCCGGAGTGGACAGTGAGCGAGAAGCGCACCCGCAAGGTCCTGCAGATCGAAGGGCTCGTCCAGAACGGGGGCACCGCAACCACGGGCCAGGTCTTCCCGAGCTCCAAGCTCATCGAGGGGCTCGATGTTTCAAAGTGGACGAGAAAGGTCGAGGTCAAGTACTTTGGGAAGCCGAAGGGAAAGGGTCTGGTTGCGACGGAGCACATCGCGGAGGGCGAGACGATATGGAAAGAAGACCCGTTCATCCTTGCACCAGAGTCGTGAGTCCCCTCCGTTTCCCTGTATCATGCGCATCTCGAGCTCCATCCGACCCGACTATTCAAGGAACATCTACGACCTCCAAATGTCCTCGCACGCCTGCGGACAATGCTCGACCCCGCTCACGACCTCGCCGCTCATCGTACCCTGCTCGGCATCGACGTCAGCCACGCCTTGCCCGGTGCGCTTCTGCAGCCGACTGTGTCTCTCCCGCTCCGCGCGAACGCATCCGCTCCTGTGCGCGTCGCGCAACCCGGCCTCGGCGGCGCTGCTGCACTTTGCGCGCAGAAACGAGTGGATGGCGCTCCACGCGCTCGCTCAGTGCACCGCGCGCGTCATGCTCGCGTTCCAGCAGGACCAAAAAGCATTCGACGAAGACTGGGAGGTCGTCCGCTCACTTGCCCAGTTGGGCATGGAGGAGCGTGCAAAGGGCGGATGGTGCGTATCTCTGTCTCAAAGTTCTGTCCTATACATGTGCGCTCAGCAGACGAGGGGACAGGTTGGGCGCAGAGCCTGATCGGGCGATGTGGAAAAAAGCGCATAAGCTGTACGTGCAAGCCTTCCAGGAGCCTGCGACGGACGTGGAGAAAAAGCGGCTGGCGAAGCTCCTCAGGAAACCGCTTCCGCAGGACGTGAACGAGGCGCTCTTCGGATACGACGCATTTCTGCGAGGGCTAGGCCGCATGAGTCTCAGTGCGTCTCTCCGGGCTTGTCTCTCTTGCAGCTGTGTCGGATCTCGCTGATCTCTGGTCATTCGTGTGCAGATCTCGAAGCCCATGGCGGCCTGTACATCCTGCATTCGCACGTGAACCATTCCTGTGCGCCGAACGTCTCCGTGAGACACTTTGATCAGCGGACGGCCCTTTCCCGCATCACCCTCGTTGCGAAACGCGATATTGAGCCTGGGGAGGAGTTGTTCATCACCTACGTGAATCCTGAGTTGCCGCTGCAACAGCGGCGCCAGAGGCTCATGGAATGGGGATTCGGCAAGTGCTTGTGCGAGCGGTGCGTTCAGGAGGAGTGCGAGCGCAAAGAGTCGGGCGGCGAGGTCGACGCAGGCGTTGAGGCGGTCGCGGACAGCGCCGATCTGGAGGCGGAGCTGAAGGCCGGGCTGGGAGTAATGTAGGGCCACGACGAAGAGAAGAACAAGGCGAAGCTGCTACATGTACTCGTACATTTGCACGTTCGGAACACCCAAAGTGAAGCATTCGTGCTCTGTTCGTATCCGCTACGTTCGGCTCGGATTCACCCCCTCAACTTTTTGAACAAAGCGCCGCCCGCGGCGGTCACCTTCTCGACGTCTCTGCACGTCAGACTGTAGCGCAGGCCGCGCTCGAGGAACGTCCCGCCCTCGACCGCCTCTTTCGCCGCGCTGTCCCTGAGCAGAGCCGCGTTCGCGATGTTCGTGCCGGGAGACCGGCTGCCCGGCGCGAAGCTGTCCTCCTGCACCTCGTCGATCCCGTGCAGGTGCGATTCGTACAGGGCGGAGGTCGTGATCACCAGGCTGCGCGGCTCGAGGAGGAGTGTGAGGACGGGGGTCGGGTCGATCGGCTTGCCTGACCCGCTCATGGACATTCCTGGGATCGACGAGTGGGCACTGGCAGGTGCGGATGGGGGTGAGATGGGCGCCGCGGTGCCCTCGTCGTCGTCCGGCTTGTATTGGTAGTAGTGGAAGACGGTGTGCGAGCCGAGGGAGAGAGTAGCGACGACGGGGTGGTAGGCCGGTCCGTCTTCGTGCGGCTGACGATCCGCGTACCATCAGCAACCGATACAGGTGCTCGTCCTGCTGTCGATTGCGGGACACGCACCATGATCCCTTGCCCGGGCGCATACTGTGAACAGACTGTGAGCATCATCGTGGTGCGTTTTACAAATACCAGCACGCAATGGCTATTGTTGCGAACCTCGTTCATGATGATATGGTTGGGTTGTCCGTGTGCGGAGTCCTTGAACACGCCAGTATCACGGATGCGTCCAATGATGTCAGGACTAGAGAAAGTCCACCGTGTATCAGCATATAGCAGCAAGCAGCGTGCCACACGTCCTGGACATACTATTGATTCACGAAGGAAGGCATATCTTGCGGTATCAGCATTTTCTTGGCCGTGAGGTCCCCACCTTGAACAGAATCAGCTCTGGCAAACGAGTAGTCAAAGAAACGCCAAAACGTGCCCCATATCTGCAGCCTATATGAGAACGTGAGGTTACTGACAATGACTCGTGTGCTCGACGCCACCGCCGCATCGCGAAAACTTGCCTGCGATTAGCTAGCCGCTTCCACCATGGCTGGGGAGCTTCTTCTATCTGTCTTATGCACCATTCAGCAGCAGTAAAGCCGTACGGTATTTGATGCCATAGTGACCTTTCGAATGAGGTACTCCTCCTCGTCCTCGGTGACAAACTCGGGGATGTAATATGTCGATGACGTGCCCGGAACCAGATACTCCTTGAGATCGTTGGAATGCATGGCGTTCATACTGGATCCTGTCCGGATTGCAAGCGTATTTCTTCAGCAGAGCGCGATAAGGTTGCTGCAGCCGGCGGCAGTGGTAACCTGAAGACTTGAAGTTGACGCGTCTTGCCACGAAAGCTGAACTTGAAGTTCTTGAACCAAGGGGTCACCGGCCCGAAGCTATCGTAAGCAATAGCACAGCCACGGGATGCGAGAAGCGCCCTATACTTGGGGGCACCGATCCAGCTTCACCTTCGAACCAATATTAATCTCGCAAGATACCCTAATATCAGGGAATATTCTTCATAGAGCTTGCGAAGACTGTGCATCAAAGCAGCATTAGAGTTTGCCACGACCCTTGAAGAGTCTCGAGTCGGAGTCGGTCCGGCACATTGATGACATTAGTTCTACTAGTACATAGCCGCTGCGACATTTGGAAGCGATAGACGTCGGGGCAGATGCATGCCCTCGCATAGATCCGGAAGCTGTCGGGAGCTTCGGCGAGCTTGGGACGTGCCGGGAATGCGTAGTAGTGTGGATGTGGCGGCTCGCGCAGCAGGGCGATCAGAGACTGAGCATACTTTGGTCTGGGTGCGACGTAAAGTGGTCATAGGAGCGCAGTCTGCTCTATGTCTACATAGTACATGGAGACCTACAAGAAAATCAAGAAGTTACTGAATACTGCGCGGGCGAGCGGCGCAAGTATGGCATCCACTAGCCGGTGCAGAACAATATCGCCTGGAATGCGATGGTGGCCTGCGGAGTGAACGGCCTGTCCGATTCACTCACTCGCTGCGGATTTAATCAAATTGTGGCCTCGCTAGAGTACAAGGATGTAATATAGTTTGACCCATATGTACCTGTACCGACTCCACGCCAGTGGCTGTGTACCTTTTAGCCTCTTGTCCGCCTCGCGACTGGGCATCACTCACGGTACCGGCGGGAATACCTGGGCCATATCCGCAGTATACGTTCAGGGGTTCCTCGGACTTGAACAGGCAAAGGGGACCGGGGCCGGGTACAGAACATATCCCCAGATACCCGTAACACATCCGCACCCGGCATACCCGCCGCCGACGCCGACGGAGAGAACAAGTCGAGAGGTGTGGCCAGAACGCTGTCGAGCGGATTGTAGTGCGCACCTCGTGGTTGTCTGGGTTAGCTTATTGGAGGAAAGAGAGGATCATGGAACACAGGGGATGCTGTTTCAATCTTCCTTGTACTCTGGCCGCTGTGGGACCGGATGCATCGGGTCAAGACATCACGAACCCGATGGACACTGGTACCTGCCTTGTTTCTCTGCTGTGCTCTACGAGTTCCAGTCGCGCAGGTTGCGTCAGAGTAGCTGCTGAAACATGCCAAGTGTCCAACACGTCGATCGATGGGAATGCGCTGACTCACTCAGCGGATACTAGGACATTGCTTCGTTTGCTTTCGCAGCATGCTACGCACTCTGAGATGTCCCGAAATGAAGAAGAAGCGTCGAGATTCGGACATGCTGAGAAATAGCGTCGTACGATGGTCATGGACGGCGCTATGACGAGATGGAGCGACTGAGAGCATTGGCTCGAAGTGTTACCTGAACGGACTCGGGTTCCGGGCCGTAGTTCACAGTGGACGTTTCGCGCGACGATCAAGTCTGCTTCTCGGAGGCCGCTCGTAGCCTGGTACTATCGAACGCGGGTGGCCGCTCGGACATACCGCCGGTTGTTTGTGGGTCCTAGACGTGCAGCTTTCATGGATTGATGAGAGTGACCGATGGATTTCAAGGTGGGTTGAGCGCTCCGGAGGCAGCGCGGAGCGACATCATGAAGCAGAATCAGCACGAGTGGGCGATGGACGCGCGTGTCGGCGGCGAAGAATTTGACAGCACAGCGTGTGGCTCTGGACTTGGTGGCACGCTCGTCGTGATCGATGTCGGAGTGGGCGTTGGTAGGGAAGAAGTGGAACGTACACGTATTGCTTGCCGAGAGCTTGCGTATGATATTCTTCGGGGATCGATAAGAGCCGGCCCCGGGGTACGTCCGCGACGGGCCTGGAGGAGTTGCTGAGGAGAGGAGAGGGGCGAGACAGATTGGGTAGAGGCCTAGGATAGACAAGGATTGGGAGGATGAGTGGAGGAGTCAAGTTGCGCTCGTGAACGGCGCTGGCCCGAGGCGGATGTGTCAGACGGATTGGGTGATGGGAAAGCGCGCATATGACGCAGTGGGCTAAGTCCGAGAGCAGCGGCGGCTATGCGACCCACAGACCCGTACTTTACTACTCACCTCCATCTCATCCGATCCCCATGCTGTCCTCAATTTCTTCCTTTCTACCCTCTGCCCTCCAGATCGGCAACGACAAGTCCCCACCATCCGAGAACGACAACAAACAGCTCACAGAATCACCAACCAGAGAAGAAGGAGACATGGCCGTCGATGAACATGGCGTGAAGAAGAAGAAGGACAGGTCAAACGAGGTGTGTTCTCCTCTTCGTCCTCTCGTCCTCGTTGTCTTGCACTGGAAGTCTATGCCAGCGGGGATGTGTTTCAATCGTCATGTCTCCATCATAGGCAACGTCGTCCTAGTGATGGCATACACCACTCTCTTCGTTCTCCAGGACACTTTTTAAGTGCGGCTGGCTGGCCACATCTCGCTCTGACACTATCTGATGTTTGACATCTACGTGGCGTCGCTCGGGAGCGTTCGTCCTCATAATGCGTTGTCTCGCGGCTCCTCTACCCACTGTCTCCCTCCAATCAGCGCTCGCAGGAGCTTCCTTAACTCTACCAAGCGGCACATCGGCACCACATCATCTGCACGCGCACAGCTCAATACGCCGTTCGCCGCGGTTGGCAGATCGCATCTGCTCCCGGTGTTTGTGCTGTGCGCGAGCGTCTGCTTTGTGGTCGGGTCGCGCGGTTGCAGAAGTTGCGCCGCTGTGCTACTTTCTTCCCCGCGCCGAGGGCTGCAAAACTGCGGCTTGCCCTTGTATTGTCGATTGCTTTCTGCTGGGATCAATATGCGCAGAAGAGTCTTCACGCGCTGCGCAAATGGGCGCAGTTGTGTCCACCCCACATGCGCCTTAACCGACTTGTAAGCGATGGACGTCCACAGTCTTAAGTACCGCATACCGTGTTTGATTCGTTCATGTTTCAGGACCTTCGCTGACTATGCCTACCCAGTCCTTTATCGTTGTACGGCCGCCGCCGTCGAAAACGAACCATCCGCTCAACCTCCAAGTACAACTCGTTCCCCCCAGTAACAGGGATCAAATTCGGTCCAGTACTGGCCGCTCACGGGAGTCCTCCGTTGGCCCCGAAGTAGACGATGGCGCGGAGGACGTCCAACTCACAAGAACAAGCTCCAATCGCTCCGAGGTCTCGATGTATTCATCATACTCTTCCACCTCGTTCTCATCTGTCGCATCAACTTCCACCGCATCTTCTGGGCGCCGCATGATCATACCCTTGTACAACCTGCAAGCTCATAGCGTGCTCACCAATGTCATCCTCGATGCTGGCACGGACGCGAAAGTCGCCAAGTTCCAGAAACGTGGTCTGGAAATCATTGGTCTGGCCATCCTAGAACCCGTCGAGGTATGGGGCGAGGGGGGCAATCCCGCTGTACTCCCAGGGCACTCGCCGAACCTCGCACCTGCTTCTCTTCTTGACGAGCACATACCCCGCAGAAGCGCTGATTTTCAACATGGCGCTCACACGCCCACGTCTTCGGCGCTCTCACTCACATCTGACGAGATACCCCATTCTCCCGCCCCTGCGACCCCTGCACCCCTTTCCGCAGCCCCCGCGACCCCCACGACAGCTAGGAATACTCCAGGCGCGAGGAAGTTCTTCGGCAAGCTATTCAAACGGCGCGCTGATTCCCCTCCCACTTCACCTGCCTTCCCACCTTCCCCTCTACCTCCGATCAACGCCCAACCACCTTCGCCCCAGCAACCCATCACACCCATCCCATCAGCACCCGCTGACCACTCTCGTGCGTCCCGACGCTCTTCTCTGCTTCTAGGCGGGAATTTGGGCCTGCCAGGCCACTCTCCCAGCGTTTCCGGATCTGAAGCGCCTCCATCAGCCAGCACGCGAGACAGCGTCTTCCTGCAGCCTCCTGTGCTTGGCATCCAACCCTCGCTGAGTTCGCAAACTTACCCGCCAAAGGGCCGCCCTACGAAGTACGTCTGGGTGGTCCGGAAATGGTTGAAGGGTAGCCCGGACTCGTTGCTCAGCGGCGTGAAGGACAAGTTCCAGTCACGAACAGGCGTCACGAGCGTAGGCGCGATCGAGAGCTTGGTAGAGGTTCGGTTCGAGTGGAGCCGAGGGAAGAGCAAGAAGCGTCGAGGCCGGAAGGAGGGCACGACGGACGAGGGCCGGTCGAGGTCCAAGCGACATAGTCTGGCTACCTCGTCTGCGGGGCAGTCGACGACGTCCCTCCACCAACAGGTGCCCCAGGTCGTGATTGCAGACCCGCCGATGACGAAGAAACACAAGCGACACTCGCTTTCCGCCAAGGAAGGCCGTCCATCCATGGACTCACATCGCTCGGGATCTCCTGGCGGTCGTGCCAGCGTCACCACTGCGACGACCGACGAGGAGCACCAGCGCGGGAGCCCTGCGACGACCGCGGAGGATGCAGGAGAGGAGAGCGACCCGGAGGACTCGGAGACGCCGTGGACGTGCACACTCGTCGTACGCAGACTCTCGGGCTCACGACTGCCTCAGAATGGCGCTGCGCCCGGCGGAGACTCGTCCTCGGGGAGCAGCACGGTCCGCGTGAAGATCGCCGGGGTTGTCCCAACACCGCACCACCCCAAGGTCGTCGCGCTGCTCAAAGTGCCCTTCCCGCTCCCGGACGTCGAGATCGAGCGGGTGAGCGTGCGGAAGCGGATCCTGACGCCTGCCGGGGTTGCACGGCCCGCTGTCGACGACGAGCGCCCCGGGTCTTCGCAGGGCGGGGGCGGGGCAGGGAACGGACGGCCGGGGACGAGCGGGATGAAGAGCTTCTTTGGGTCGAAGGAGAACCAGAACGGGCTGGGGACGGGTCCGCTTGTTGAGGGCCTGATCCTCACCGCGGAGGAGATCAAGGACGTGGTGTCGAGCACGGCCCTGTGGCTCGTTGTCAGAGAAGGGTTCGGCGGAGTGGGGAGGGTGAGCAGGAAGGGCGATGGGGGTTGGCGTATCCGGTAAAGGGGCCTGGGCGCCGCTTCATGTCCATGATGCCGATGATGGTTATGTATGGTTTCGCCATGTCCTCTGCTCGGTTCTGATCGTTCGTTCGTTTTCTTTGCTCTTCGTGGGTCGCAAGGTGCTTGTGTACGCCGTCGTGCTGCTGGTCGTATTTATAGGAATCTGCGTTATTTGCTCTTGCCGTTCTGTTTGTTAGCTTGGCGCTTGGCGTTCACGAATATACATGTGTCAGAGCGGAACCCGGGCTACGATGCCTCCCGCGTTCCGCCCTTGTGCGTCACGATGGTTCTCGCTCACTGTCCCAAGCGTCGCGCGAGCAACAGCGCAAGGAGTTTGGCCCACTTGAGGGCGCGTGAGCAGGGCTGGTGTTCTGGCGGAGAAATGGCGGTCACATGATCGCCCCTGCTCATGATCAGATCATTAAGTAGACAAGGTGTGGTTGAAACCATCCATCCACAGGCAGGCACCTGCAGCCCATTATCGACCTCGTCGCTATTCGCTAATCAAGCTCTCAAGCTCACCGTGACAGAATTCGTTGATTAACCTCTACATGCCGGCCAGAAATTCTTCAATCCACGATGACAGCGTCGCAATCAGGCTTTCACGGCGAGCCAGGTGTATTTGGCAGCTTCATCAAATTAGCTCAACGAGTCTTCGCGCCCTTCCTCGCCGAGACGAACGTCTATACTACCATAGTGACCTGTGTGGTCCTTGCGGCTTGCGGTTCCCTGTTTCGTTCTCCCTTTTAGGCTTCGCCATACCTCCACTGTCTCTATGCTTTTACGAGAACTCTCCTGCGTCGTAGATCGACCATCTTGTTCCTCCTCACCAATTCACGGCCTCTGCCACTCACCCGACCCTTCCTTCCGCGTACTAGTTAGCTCTTAGGGCGTCCAACGCAGCGGAGAGGACCACCGACTCCTCTCTTTCTGGGGGCTCTTTGTCATAGGTCATTTCAGTAAGGAGTGAGATAAAGCTTTATAACGTATCTATAGGTCCAAGCCTGAGCTCATACTACCGAACACGCACAAATCTTGAACCAGAGCACGGCAGGTGAATATCCCAGGAACCACAACCCTACACTTATAGTCATATTGTCCATGCGCTCCCCGTCAGACGAAGTGTACCCCTAGAATCCCGCGCGCACCGAAGGCTCTGGCAGATGTGCTAGCAGCAGCCGTTGTTTGAGAGCCTGTTGCAGATGGTACGCTCGTGCTTCTTCCATCAGAACAAGAGCCGAGTGCATCCCACGCATCGATCGCTGCGAGCGAACAAGGTGAGTTCTTTGACCTGGGTATTGCGAGACGACAGGAGAACCACACGTACTGCCCGGTTCGTTGCTCGTCACCCAGTACTTGGCGACGTAAAGCTCTCCACTGTGGGTGTCGACATATCAGCGATCGGGACTTATGATTCGGGTGAAAAAACGGACCCAAATGTAGCCAAGTCACAGGCAATGTACTTCCAAAGCGAACATGAGCACTCGACGAGCAGCGGGACACGGGGAGCGTACCTGTTTCGTTTTCCTCCACGCATGGACACTACTACAATCGAACTTCCCTGACGGGTCAGCCGACGGCAGGGCTGTACATCCACTCGCCGTTGACGAGGTTGCTGTGGCCGACGCCGAGCTGCGGACAGTCGTGAATCCCGAAGCAGAGAGATGGGTCTCTGTCGAAGCTCCGCTCTGCCCTTCAGTCAGGGAATCAGTCGTCGATAGCTCCGCCGATGTGATATGCGAGCCCGACGCCACGGTGTTTACGGAGGTTGAACCGAGAGTACTGAATCCCGCGCTCATGCTAGTAGTACTCGGGCTGCCGACAGAGCTTGAGGACGCCGACCTTGTACCTCCCGTCATACGGCTCTTGATCTGCTTGTCGAAGTCACCGCCACCTGTAGCATCTATCAAGTCGTATCGCAGTCAGGCCGCAATACAACATAAATCCGATGAGCAAGAGAATACTGGAAGACGCACTCTCACTAGCCCAACGTGCGTCCCACAGCATCACGCCGCCGAGTGAGGAGTAGTTACTCTTGGTTTCTTGCCACAGCTGCGCCAGTCTGTCGACAGGGACGTAACTTCCTGTATTTGCCGCATTTTCGGAAGCAGGCGCTCCAATGTACAGTTTGACGTCCTTGTTGGGTGAGTTCTGCGCCCACTCGTTCCTACCAGGATCGCATGCGGTCAGAGCAGATGATACGCATTGTATGGCCGTTGTGTACATACCATGTATCAAAGTTAAAAGCTGAAGAGTCTTGAAGACCGCAGTAATTATTGTCTGTGAAACATGAGCTCATGGGTCTCAACGTATAGATCCATCAAAGACTCACAGAACTGGATGTAGATAGCATCAAAGGGAGCGTTGTTGAGCACGCTAGAGACGCAAGAAAATGAGCAAATAGCGGCAGTCACGAACCCAGACGGATAGCTCACTCTGTCAGATGAAGATCAGGGAAGGGACATTGTGGCGCCGCAGTCATGTAATACTTCCTATTGTCCTTCTTAGAGTATTCTGCGATGCGGTTTACGAAGGGCGCCCAATGCTCTGTGGTCAGTGCCTCCAAGTCGAGGTCAATCCTGTCTCACCCGTCACGTCGTTAACACTACGAGGTATCATCATCAAGAACAAGATGTGATGTCCTCACCCGTCTAGTATGGCGTCAGCGAAGGGACGCGCAGAGCTGTTCCCACCAAGAAAAGTGTTGTACATGGCGTCGGCGAACGCTTCTGCGGTCTTCTGGTCGGTTAGGGCTACGTAGCCGTTCGCGCCACCTACGGAGATTGTCACGATCGTGCCTTTCTTTTGGCACATCTTGATGTCTCCAGCAAGAGAAGTACAGTCCGAGCAAACCTGACCAAGCGGTGCGAGTATCAGTCACTCTGACAGAGATAGTCCTCGGAAGCAAAGGTGCTGACCGCAGTGTCCAGCCTGGGCGTGCCTGTGCTGACGTCGAAGTTGTCGACGAAGCTGATTAGTACAGTGTCAATGTGGCCATCCTGTGATAATAGCAATGTGAGCCCCCATGATGTGCCCGTGAGGTTGTCAGGTACTCATCCACGTACTGTACAAATTTCGGCGAGGGTGGGAGAACTTCCTGTCGCCCCCCAGTAGCTGCATTTAGCATGTAAGGAAGGCTTAACATCAAGAGCCTTAATTTGTGAGGACGTACACGGCGAGCTACATAGGCAGTTGAGAAACGTTAGTTCATATCATAGACTATGACACCGAAAGAGACATACGTTGTCAGCCCGTGACAAGTCGAACGCTGTTACCTGTACGGCAAGGACAGAGAGCAAGGAAAGGAGTAGTGTGAGAGAATGGTAGACCATGATGTGCTCGTTAGATGCGATACTGAGCGTTGCCCGATCATGCGCTTTATATTGCGACCGCCACCGGATGTTTGGATGCATTACAGCGCTTTCTGAGCCTTGGAGACGTCTGTATTGTTGAGGAACGATACTCTGCCAGAGTTGGCAACAACGAGAATGGCCGAACTCAGAGATGTTTATAACAAGATATGGAGAGCTCGACCAACAACGATAGCCGTTGTGCTTGCGAGTTGGTAAAGCAACGGTCGGAAGCAACTTACCTTGTCCAATGGTACCTTCTCGGTTGACTGCATATATGATGCACGCGCCACAATTCCTCGTACGTCGTGGATGCACTGGGGCACCATCTCAACAGAAAAATGTACTGTAGTCTATGCACACTATTGAGAGTTTTCAATTAAGACCGTTCAACCTCGCATTATAACTAGAGCACGCACCACTGCGAGGCACGACTCCCAGAGCAAAGGAATCTGTCTAATTGTTTCGTTCAACCGACATCCAGTCAGGTGCTCTCTTCCGCAAACGGGTAGTCGACATAACCGCGAGGATCCTCCGGGGCGTAGTACACCGCCCTGTCCCACGGAATAAGAGGAATATTCTTGCGCAGACGCAGCGGGAGGTCGGGCTGAGGAGACATCCATATGAGGCAAAGGGCATAAGAAGACAGAGGGGGCATGACATACGTTTGTTATGAACCGCCGACCAAAGGCAATGAGTTCCCCTGTTTCGTTTGCGCGCTTAATCGCACTCTCCCGGGTGTACCTTCCAGCGGAGATTAGAGCGCGCGGGAGCCATATCTTGCGCAGAAAGTCGTTCGACTGGCGTAGGGCGGTATCAGATGAGACCAATTACACCGACGTGCAAGAGAAGAACGTACCTCGCCGCCTTGAGCATCAATGTCTATATTGCCAGCCACACCAGGCTCTACGACGTGCAGATATGCGAGATCAGGGTGGCGTTTAACGACCTCTGAGACGAGGTATGTGAAAGTCGGGATAGGGTCCTTCATGCGTTGGTCTGGATATGTATCCAATCAATCCACCGACCCTTAGAGACAACGTACAAATCCATACCTTGGAAAGTGCTCCATGGACTCACACGGAACCCGACCTTCTTCGCGCCAACAGCAGCTACCGTGGCATCGATTACCTCAAGAGCAAACCGACACCGGTTTTCTATCGAGCCTCCGTACTCGTCCGTACGTTTGTTTGACGTATCCTGGAGGAACTGGTCGATGAGGTACCCGTGTGCACAATGAAGCTCGACGCCGTCGCAGCCTGCCCCGTGCACAGAGTTCCGCGCGGCCTGTGCAAACGCCTCGACGTACTGCTTGATCTCTACGTGCGTGGTCAGAACATAACGCCCGCCACCAGTGCCGGTCGTTGGACTTACCCGGGATAGTGAGCGGACGCGGGATGTCATTCGGGCTAGTGCTGAGCGGGACGTCGGAGGCAGACACGTATGGGTAGTCCGCCGCCGGGTCTTCTGCCTTCAGCGCTGCCACATTCGCCGCGCGACCGAGTGCCCAGAGCTGGATGAAGATGTAGGAGCCCTTTGCATGCACGGCATCCGCGATCTGCATATGGTAAGTCGGGCAAGCCCGTCATCGATCGATATCTCCGCGGAGATGAGGTTGAGGGCCTGTACTCACTCGCTTCCAGGCAGCCGTCTGCTCTTCGTTCCAAATCCCGGGTGCGTGCGGGGAGAAGTGACCGGCGTAGGGTGCAATATAGGTTGCTTCGGCGATGAGAAGAGTGCCGGGAACAGAGGCGCGCTGGGCATAGTAAGTCACCCCGAGATCGGTATGGACGTGTTTGTTGTTCGCCCGACAGCGCGTGAGAGGCGCGAGGACGACGCGATGGCCGAGGGTGATGTCGCCAACCTTGACAGGCTGGAAGAGGGCAGACTCGGGTTCGTCGACTGCAGTCATGACAGACAGAGTTTGACGGATCGAACGTTTGACGTAGAAGAGGGAGAGTTGAAGGGACACGCCTGAGGGGACCACGGCCTTCTTGCACTTATGGTGACCGAAAACGGTGATCCGTAAGCACATCAATCCGTCGCCTTAGTAAGTGACGATACGCCTGAAGTGTTCGTCGTGAGATTCCAAGCTTCCGTGAGACTCAAGGTAGCTTCGGGCGAGACGATAAGTCCTTTGAACGCTGCACCTGCTCGACCCTACCCAGCCTGGGAATGTCGCTAACACGCCTGGGGACCCGGAAGAGAAAGTGTGTGTAAAGCATCATCTCATAGCCTGTGCAACTCCCTCGGAGTAGGAATGGTCATCAGTTCGGTGACGGTTACCTCTCGTAAATAGGGCCCTTCAAACCAGTCTATGCTCGAGCTTCTGGCCTTTGGGTCCTCTACGATGCCTGAATATACTGGGATCAGTGGGGAGAAGACCCAAGGAATCTCTCTCGCATTGACTCTAGTATTCTCAGTCTATCACTCACCCCTGCCTGAAGGTGATAGAGGACGAAAGGGCGAGGTGTCTACATTCAAACATGGAAACTGAGGAGCTCATGCCATACGGCTTACCAGTATGAGCTGGCCTCCACTTAGCATCTTCCTCGGATTTGATATGATGAGATTCGCTTTTGTACAGCGCACCTCGCCGGAAACGGTTACATTGAAGACGCACACTCATATCCCCAACTTCACCTTGCCCATACGTGACGCTGAACAGACGGATCTTCTGGTCCTTTGCCGGTGACGGTATCCAAGACTGCGTTCAAGCTCAAACGCTCAGGCTCACCACAGATGTGCTCCGTTATTCGTGTGGCCTTTGCTGCGACTCATGAGCAGGCCAAGTTTGAGGCAAGAAGGGCAGTTGGGCGCCGCTTGCGCTTGAGAAGCCACGAGCCGCCTTCCCTCGGATGCGGTGGTCGGGCAGTCGAGCGGCGAATACGCCGGAGGCACTGTATATGCGCTGTGCATTGACCGACGAGGTGCGAGATGACATAGCTCGACTAGCATGGAGTACATGCGTGCATAGAGAGGGGCCAAGGAGAGGAAGGGAGGAGAGAGGGAGAGAGAGGGATGGAGACATCGAGAACGTCAAGCACGGCTCGGCAGACGCCGCATGTTTGATGAGTTGTAGTCGTGGGAAAGGCAAGGAAGAACGTCAAAAAGGTCGCGACGTTGTTCTCCGAGTCCTCAAGGTCTCCTGCCTTTCTCCCCCCGCTCCTCTTCGCTGCTACAAGCCTTCCAGGCGTCCCGCTCCTTGTTCCCCGCCTCATCATGCGTCTCTTCTCCC